>CM038682.1:346846435-348064750 GCA_021605205.1 Aegilops longissima
GGGGGCCATTAGTTTGGGTTAGTTTTAAAGGCTGGTTAGGCCTCTTTGTGTTGGGTTGGCTTTAAAGCCAGGCTCCAGACCGGGCTGGCTTTGGAGCCTAGCGGAGGGCTCCTGCGAGCGATGCAACAGGGGCTCTCCAGCCAGAGCCGAGCTGGCGTGGCCAGCGACCGGGCGAGGGCGTGTGACCGGGCGGGGCAGTTCGTGAGCAGCCGGCAGGCACGGCAGTGCTGAAGAAGCGGCTTGGGCGTGGCGAGGGCAGCCAAGCGCGCAGGACGCATCCGTGGCTCGCGACGAGTGGAGCGGCGGTGGTCGGCGCGGTCGTGTGGGAGGAGGCGCGATGAGTGCACGCTCGCCGTGAGCTCGTCGCGGCAATCTGGAGAGAAAGCGGAAGGGGAAGAGGTGGAGGGAGAGGGGCTCACAGAGGCCACAGTTGAGCACTAAGCGGGCTCGGGGAGGAGTCGGGGGCCGGAATCATCGGGGATCGCCGCGGTGGTCCGAGGTAAGCGGAGCTCGATCCCGATGATGTAGGGGCCCGGCTTGAGCTCGTGGTCGAGGAGGACATAGCGATCGCTGGCGGAGCTCTTGGACACATCGGTGAGGCGAGAGGCGGTCGATGGCAGCGGGATCGGCCGGCGGCAGCGACAACCGCGTCGGGTACCTCTCCAGATCGGGAGGAGGCGAGGAGTTCTGTGGAGGGGGAGGCAGGCGGCACCGGCGATGGGGCGCCCGGCTCGGCGGGGCTGGAGGCCTTGATGGCGCGCGATGGGCGGCGTCGGGAGCAAGGTGTAGTCGCCCGATCCCGATCTGGATCGGGGAGTGGGGGGTGGCGAGTGAGTGGTGAGGGAAGTCGGTTAGGGTTTCTCCTGGTGGGGGCTATGGAGGGAGGGTGGGCAGTGGGCACTGGGGGTTAGCCCAGTTGGGCCACAACCGAGAAGGGGGCTTCTCCTTTGTTTTAGTTTAATTCTGATTTTCTATTTTGTATTTTCTTTTATTTATTTATTCTTTTTATTCTGTTTTCTTTTACTTATGTAATATTTTATAGTTTTACAAAAAGTGAAACCCACACCTAAAACAGAGTTACAATTATAACTCATACAAAATGTTTTAACCCGAACAAAATAGTATAGTATTTTATAATATCCAATTGCATTTATTTAATTGTTTTACCTACTACTTTAATTACTTAAGTGCATTTAAACCTTTTATAAAAATGTGGTTTCTCCACCATAATTACCTATGCCTTATTTGACACAACCCAAACAATTTAGTTTTAATATTTCAAAACTTTTGTCGTTTGCCTTTATTTTGAATTTGAATTTCGAATCGGTTTTGAACTAACGCGAGTTTTAACAACAGTAACCGAGGTGACGTGGCATCATTAGCGGGGATTACTGTAGCTTAATTACCCGGGCGTCACAATTCTCCTCCACTACAAGAAATCTCGTCCCGAGATTTAAGAGGGAAGTAAGGGGGGAAGGTTTGGTAGCGAATATAGCGGGTCTTCTCATCCTGGCCTGCTCTTCTCGAAGAGGTCAATCCAATATATTGATGCCTTCATACTTCTGCTTCAGGTCAAAATGATGAAGTCGTCATCCTTTCTTCGGGATTTTCATCGTACTTACGAAAAGGATTATGGGGAAAGACTGGGAAGGCGGGCCTTACCAGGTTGACTATCTGGTACATAACTCAGGGAATGGGGTAGGAAGTAACTCTCGAATTGAACTTAAGAAAATATCGAGAGCAAAGTAAGAAAGTACCATGAGAAGTTCCAAGCGGGTAGGCATTCGTTCGATGCCTGTTACAAGGCGTGAAAGGGGTTCAGAGCAACGGGAATAAGCATTGCGTCTGATACAAGAATAGATCTCAAGGAAGGTGGCTCGTGATCTACATACGAAGCCAAGTGCGAGGAACAATTTTGGAGAACAGGGATGTACAGGAGAGTCAGGTTTTGATCCTGTGGAACTGTGGGTTATGGGCCCACCATGAGGGTTAAAAATAGAAAGGTCGGTGATATTTTGCACACCATGATAACAAGGCATGTCAAAGGATAGCCTATTAATTATGTTGTACGTCGGTTCCAAGGGCGAGGGGCGAAGAGAACAATTTTCCTGCTTGTTGAATGAGGCGAACCAATTGGCAAAGTTATCACCCATCGGTGGTTACCGGAATGTCATCAACAATAGTAACAGGGTATTACAGACAAAGTGGTACAACAAGGTGCCTACCTAAGCAGGGAATTATCTCTGCTCAGTTAAGTCAGATTCAGGAAAGGTTAAACAAAAGAATGGAAAGGAAAACGCGATTATCAGATTAAACAGAACAATGGAAAGGAAAAGGTGTTTAAACACATATTTCAGGGGTATATCCTTCCCAAGGTTAATCAGAGCATGATATCCATGACAGGATATAATGTAGAAAACTCTTTAGGTAGGGGAGAGAATTTTCATGACATTACCCATACATCGGTGTTTGGATAATTGAGCAAGAAACATTTAGCATTGGGCTTCAAATGTTCTTGTTGAAATTCAGAGTACCATAGACATGCTTCGAGATAGCATTGACATGGTCATCCTGTGAAGATCAGACTTTGGAAACACAAAGGATCCATCAGGAATAACTTGTAGAATAAGTCTTACAATTTCCTCATGGAAGAAAGGTTAACCTTGTCAAAAGGAAACTATAATGATAGGTCCTCCAAATTGGGGGTGCTAGGCATGACATCATGCTACCGGGTCATCAAAGGATCAACATCATAACTCTTGAAAGTTGTCCCAACCATCATAGCTGACCGAGATTCAGATCCGATTGGTGTCAGGATACCTCAGACTTAGGATACCTGAGAAGAAAAGGTGCAACGCAAATTGACGAGATGACATTGTAAGATTCTCGGGGAAATGAACTATGAAGTGATTTCCGTTAACAAGAGTCCATCATTAGCCCAAGGAGAGGACAAGGAGGTGTCTGGTGAACTCAATGGCAATTCACCAAAATTCCCAAAAGATAGACTTCCACATTTAAGTGAACAAGGAGATAACATTTGTCAGATCAAATGATATAAGGAAGTATGCTCGAGGAAAACATACACAAGTAAACATTGGTTGAAAGGTGCGCCCGAGGGGTTGGGTTGCACGACCAATGTCAGAATGGTGATTCAATAATCGATAGCCTAAGAATGAACCATCGACCATTAACTTCAAAAAAATAGGGTTGCTAGAAGGAAAGAATCCAAACAACACCGTCCACTTGTTGGAATTAACACGGGGACCAAGAAGGAATGGTGATGGTGAGAAGTATTTCTATGTCAAGAATTCTCAAGAGGTGGAACAAATCTCAGAACATCCTTGACATAAAGGATGGTAATACTCCAAGGTAAAGAAGAAAAATTGCTGGATAGCAAGGAACTCAAGGTATAACACCAAACATGAACAAGCTCGTGTTGGTGGGAAGGCAATAAAGTGGTCTATGATAATACAATTCATCGAGGGCAAGGATGGTATTTCTCATCATGAATTCAATTGATATCCTGGATGAGCTCAGAATGTTGATGATCACGACACCTTTGTCGCGAGAGTTCATGAAGATGTAATCGGTCGGCGACGACATCAATTCAAATTAATGATGAAGTGAAAGGGGTATTGGAACCAAGGGTACGACACAAACTCGAAACCAAGCTTGTTTTTCAAGGCGAAATGATATGACGATGAGGATCGACGTAAGGTTAGTTCATCGTCGAAAATTGCGCTCCGAGAAGAAGGACCGGGTAGCACAGTTAAAATAATCACGACAATGATATAGCCAAACAGGCTAGGAATGGCGTGATCGGGTACAAACTCGTACTTATAGAAACTTACTGAAGAGTTGTTGAACCGTAGTGCGGACTCGGTTCGATTATTGGTGTCTTTGAGTGCTTAATAACTCGTGAGCCCGTGGAAAATTGGAATCAGTGGGAATGTAGCACTTGATGAAGAACTCATAAGAAGTTATGCAGTTCCATGATAATCTCGAGATACCAGGGGTAATACTCGATGACATATCAAAGTAGAGGTTGGACGGGGGTTATTGCTCTACAGAAGACAAGTGCTAAAACTTGCACGAGAAATGGTATTTAAAAGAGAACATGGTCGGAACCACGATTGTAAAAGGCCAGATCCCTGATATAAGATGAACTTATACCAAAGGAATAATTAATTTAAGAGAAGCTTTAATGATAAGATCTACATCGTGTCCATGGGCATGAACACAAGTTCAAGGTCGACTCCCACTTCTCCAATGCATAACCTTTCATTCACTTCTCACGTTCGATGAAGTTGCAGTGTTGAAAATTTTATCTGGCGAAGCACCAGAAGAGTATGATTCGTGAAAACTTTCGGGTTCATACGGTTTGGTGAAGGCATATGTTCAACCCATAGGGGCTTCTTGGAATCATAAACCAGAATCTTTAGAAATAATTAACTCAAGCTCGAAGGCAGAGCATGGTTGAGAAAGCAGAGGATACAATTTACCAAAGGCATTATGTATCAGAGGAAAGGCTCACAAGGTTATTTAATATGAAGGGCGTTGTCAGATAAAATCCAACAAAGGATCTGGTGGTCCACAAGGGATCTGACGTGAGCATCAGTACTCAACTAGAGGAAGAAGAATGCAAGGAGATCAAACTATAGAAACAACTGACTAACTCAATTGTCAAATGCAAAGGAATTATGATTCCCAAATCAAGGGGTCAGAAGCAATGCTCTGATTAGGGATGGATAAGCTGAATAGCCTTAGGGTACAATCAACGACACTTGGATTGGTCGAGAACCAATTCCAGTCAAAAGAATGGCAGTTCAGCCAGAAAGGTTATTTATAAGGAACTATGATGATTGCGGGTATTCGCAAACATATTGAGTCAACAGACTCAAAATGATAATGACAAGGAATGTCAATATGACTACGAGACTTATGGGATTAACCATAATGCAAGCAAGCAAGAATTTCAAGAGCCAAAGGCTCCAGAGGATTTTCGGAAGATCGAATAGTATTTTGAAGACTTTTGTGAAACACATGAACAACTGGGGATGAGCGGATACTCGACAAGTGCGAGGATTTATTTGAAGGGGTATTCATGTGGCAAAGAACTGCTAGGCAGATGGCACAAAGTATTCTCGGAACAATAGAAAACTTGAGGTATCTTGTAATAACAAGGTCAATGGGGGATGATCGTATGAATGGCAAGTGTAAGTTGTTTCCCATACGGATTTATTGGTGGTCGGGAATAGCAAAAGTGATGGGCACAAAGTCTCGAGAGAATATCAAAGAGTATCTCCGAAATCTTCTGGTGCAGTCGGTGATCATCCGGACTGAAGGGCCTCTCCGGTAGAAAGTATTTGCGAGAATCTAAAGTTAGTTTTGTTTTTAGCAAAATCATTTAACCCGAATAGAAGAGAGTTCAAAATCCCAGAGTAAAGATCGAGGAGTAAAAGATCCTAATACCACCCAATGGCGACGTGGGCCCGTAAGGCACACAGCCAAGTTAGTAAAAGTTTTTGCAATGTCTAGACTCGACTTCGGCCAAGGAGTTGGAAGGGGGATTCCTATAGGCAGTCGGCTCTGATACCAATTTGTGACGCCCCCGATTTAATCGTACACTAATCATGCACGCAAATGTGTACGATCAAGATCAGGGACTCACGGGAAGATATCACAACACAACTCTACAAATAAAATAACTCATACAAGCATCATAATACAAGCCGGGGGCCTCGAGGGCTCGAATACAAGTGCTCGATCATAGACGAAGTCAGTGGAAGCAACAATATCTGAGTACGTACATATGTTAAACAAGTTGCCATAAGATGGCTAGCACAAACCGGGATCTGAGATCGAAGAGGAGCAGGCCTCCTGCAGGATCCTCCTAGCTACTCTCGGTCGCGTCGTCGGGCTGCACGTAGTAGTAGGCACCTCCAGTGTAGTAGTCGTCCATCGGCGGTGGCGTCTGCTCCAGGCTCCATCGTCTGTTGCAGCAATCGAGTAGAGGTAGGGGAAAAAGGGGAACAAGGCAACCGTGAGTACTCATCCAAAGTACTGCAAAGCAAGGAGCTACACTACATATGCATGGATATATGTGTAAAGGGCCATATCGGTGGACTGAATCGAGAATGCCGAATAAGAGGGGATAGCTAGTCTTAACAAAGACTACGCTCGTCACCGTCTTACAACAGTAGAAGAGGGAAGGTTGTAGTCCTCCAAGTAACATCACATAGCAATAATCCTACCCGCGATCCCTCCTCGTATCCACGAGAGAGCGACCACCGGTTGTATCCGCACTTGGAAGGGTGTGTTTTATCAAGTATCCGGTTCTAGTTGTCATAAGCTCAAGGTACAACTCAAGTTGTCCTGTTATCAAGATCACGGCTATTCAATAGATTAACTTCCTGCAGGGTGCACCATCTTACCCAAAGACGCTTGATCCCATTTGGCGGACACACTTTCTCAGGTCATGCCCGCCGCGAAAGATCAACACGCCGCAGCCCCACCTAGGCACAACAGAGAGGCCAGCACGCGGTCTAAACCTAAGCGCCGCAGTGCAGGCCCATCACCACGAAAGCACACCTGCGTTGCGGGCGGCCGAAGCAGACCTAGCCTAGCAGCGCTCCGATCCAATCGGCGCGCGCCGCCCATCGCCGACGTCTGAAGTGCTTGGTGATACCACGACGCGGGATACCCATAACTACTCCCCGTAGATGGTTAGTGCGTATAAGCTCGTAGCCAACTCAGATCAAATACCAAGATCTCGTTAAGCGTGTTAAGTATCCACGAACGCCGAACAGGCCAGGCCCACCTCTCTCCTAGGCGGTCTCAACCTGCCCTGCCGCTCCGCCACAAAGATCCATCCAGAGGGCCGTCGGGACAAAGGTCCTTTCAGCCCCCAATCCGTGAATCACTCGCGGGTGCTCCACAAGCCGACCCGACTTTAGTCTCCACATGTATCATGTATAAAGTATAAGTATATACCCGTGATCACCTCCCGAGTGATCACGGCCCGATAGTATAGCACGGCAGACGGACAAGAATGTAGGGCCACAGATGAAAATACTAGCATCATATACTAAGCATATAGGATTGCAGGTAAAGGTAACAACAGATAGTAACAAGGACAAAGCTATGCATCGATAGGTATAACGAAAAGCGAGAACATGCTACACTACTCTAATGCAAGTAGTATAGAGTAGAATAGGCGATATCTGGTGATCAAGGGGGGCTTGCCTGGTTGCTCTGGCAAGAGAGAGGGTCGCATCAACATAGTCGAACCGGGCAGCAGCAGATGTCGGTTTAAGTAGTATACCGGAGAGAAGAGGGGGAAGAAACAATGAATACCAAGTAAACAGATGCATATCGATGCATGACATGACAAGTAGCGATGCTAGGCGTGCCCTAACGTGGTATGAGGTGGTAGTGGTTAAGGGGGGAAAACATCCGGGAAAGTATTCCCGGTGTTTCGTGTTTTCGGGCAGAGGAGCCGGAGGGGGAAAGTTGCAGGTTCGATAGGTTAGGGATGTGTGGCGGACGAACGGACTGCGTATCCGGATTCGTCTCGTCGTTCTGAGCAACTTTCATGTTGAAAATATTTTAATCCGAGTTACGGTTTAATTTCTACGAATTGTTGAAGTTTAAACAATATTAGGGAAATATCTGGATTTGAATTAAAATGCCTAAATTACTTTTTATACACAGGAGGGGGGCTAGCCCATTAGAATGACGGTGGGGTCCAGAGGATCCAGTCAGCAGGCCAGTCAAACAGTTGACTGGTCAATAGGGTCAAGGGGACTCACCTGTCATTGGCACATGTGTTGATTTTATTTATTCGATTAGTTCAATTAGTGGTGGGGCCCAATTGTCAGTGAGACATAATTTTATCAATGGATTTAATTGTTTAGATTAGACTAATTAGCCAGTGGGGGGCCCATTAGTCAGTCTGTTAAGTGTTGGGTTAGTTTTAAAGGCTGGTTAGGCTCTTTGTTAACGGCGGTGGCTTTGGCCACGGCGACGGGCTCGGGAGCCACAACAGAGGGCTCCTGCAGGCGAAGGGGTGGAGCCGACGCTGGCGCTGCCAGCGACCGGCGGCGGCGAGGACGTGTGACCGGCGGGGCAGTTCGCGAACGGCCGAAGCGGCACGGCCGGCGCCGCGGAAGGACGCGGGCGGGCGTGGCGAGGGCAGCCAAGGCGCGGACGCATCGAGGCTCGCGACGAGTGGAGCCGAAGCGGTGGTGGGCGCGGTCGTGTGGGAGACAGAGGCGCGATGAGTGCACGATCATCGTGAGCTCGTCGCGGCAATCTACGGCGAGAGAAAAGGAAGGGGAAGAGGTGGAGGGGAGAGGGGCTCACAGAGGCCTGTAGTTGAACACAAGCGGGCTCGGGAGGAGTCGGGGCGCCGGAATCATCGGGGATCGCCGCGGTGGTCCGAGGTAAACGGAGCTCGATCCCGATGATGTAGGGGGCCCGCTTGAGCTCGTGGTCGAGGAGGACATAGCGATCGCCGGCGGAGCTGCTGGACACATCGGTGAGACGAGAGGCGGTCGATGGCAGCGGGATCGACGCGGCGACGCGACAACAGCGTGGTACCTCTCGGATCGGGGAGGAGAGCGGGGAGTTCCGTGGAGGGGGGGCGGGCGACGGCACGAAGCGATGGGGCGCCGGCTCGGCGGGGGCTGGAGGCGATGGCGCGCGATGGGCGGCGTCGGGAGCAAGGTGTGGTCGCCCGATCCCGATCTGGATCGGGGAGGGGGGGAGCGAGTGGTGAGGGGGAAGTCGGTTAGGGTTTCTCCCGGGTGGGGGCTATGGAGGGAGGGTGGGCGGCTGGGCACTGGGGTTGGCCAGTTGGGCCACGCCCAGAGGGGGGGCTTCTCCTTTGTTTAGTTTAGTTCTGATTTTCTATTTTCATATTTTCTTTTATTTATTTATTCTTTTATTACTGTTTTCTTTTACTTATGTAATATTTTATAGTTTTACAAAAGTGAAACCCACACCTAAAACAGAGTTACAATTATAACTACTGCCACTAAAGGTTTTAACCCCGAACAAAATAGTATAGTATTTTATAATATCCAATTGCATTTATTTAATTGTTTTACCTACTACTTTAATTACTTAAGTGCATTTAAACCTTTTATAAAAATGTGGTTTCTCCACCATAATTACCTATGCCTTATTTGACACAACCCAAACAATTTAGTTTTAATATTTTAAAACTTTTGTCGCTTGCCTTTATTTTGAATTTGAATTTGAATCGGTTTTGAACTAACGCGAGTTTTAACAACAAGAATCGAGGTGACGTGGCATCATTAGCGGGATTACTGTAGCTTAATTACCCAAGGTCACAATTCTCCTCCATTACAAGAAATCTCGTCCCGAGATTTAAGAGGGGAGTAAGGGGGGAAGGTCTGGTAGCGAATATAGTGGGTCTTCTCATCCTGGCCTTCTCTTCTCGAAGAGGTCAATCCAATATATTGATGCCTTCATACTTCTGCTTCAGGTCAAAATGATGAAGTCGTCATCCTTTCTTCGGGATTTTCATCGTACTTACGAAAAGGATTATGGGGAAAGACTCGGGAAGGGCGGGCCTTACCAGGTTGACTATCTGTTACATAACTCAGGGAATGGGGTAGGAAGTAACTCTCGAATTGAACTTAAGAAAATATCGAGAGCAAAGTAAGAAAGTACCACGAGAAGTTCCAAGCGGGTAGGCATTCGTTCGATGCCTGTTACAAGGCGTGAAAGGGGTTCAGAGCAACGGGAATAAGCATTGCGTCTGATACCAGAATAGATCTCAAGGAAGGTGGCTCGTGATCTACATACGAAGCCAAGAGCGAGGAACAATTTTGGAGAACAGGGATGTACAGGAGAGTCAGGTTTTGATCCTGTGGAACTGTGGGTTATGGGCCCACCATGAGGGTTAAAAATAGAAAGGTCGGTGATATTTTGCACAGTCATGATAACAAGGCATGTCAAAGGATAGCCTATTAATTATGTTGGCACGTCGGTTCCAAGGGCGAGGGGTGAAGAGAACAATTTTCCTGCTTGTTGAATGAGGCGAACCAATTGGCAAAGTTATCACCCATCGGTGGTTACCTAATGTCATCAACAATAGTAACAGGTCTTACTGCACAAAGTGGTACAACAAGGTGCCTACCTAAGCGGGGAATTATCTCTCGCCGCTTAAGTCGATTCGTGAAAGGTTAAACAAAAGAATGGAAAGGAAAACGCGATTATCGATTAAATGCAGAACAATGGAAAGGAAAAGGTGTTTAAACACATATTTCAGGGGTATATCCTTCCCAAGGTTAATCAGAGCATGATATCCATGACAGGATATAATGTAGTAAACTCTTTAGGTAGGGGAGAGAATTTTCATGACATTACCCATGCATCGGTGTTTGGATAATTGAGCAAGAAACATTTAGCATTGGGCTTCAAATGTTCTTGTTGAAATTCAGAGTACCATAGACATGCTTCGAGATAGCATTGACATGGTCATCCTGTGAAGATCAGACTTTGGAAACACAAAGGATCCATCAGGAATAACTTGTAGAATAAGTCTTACAATTTCCTCATGGAAGAAAGGTTAACCTTGTTAAAAGGAAACTATAATGATAGGTCCTCCAATGGGGGTGCTAGGCATGACATCATGCTACCGGGTCATCAAAGGATCAACATCATAACTCTTGGAAAGTTGTCCCAACCATCATAGCTGACCGAGATTCAGATCCGATTGGTGTCAGGATACCTCAGACTTAGGATACCTGAGAAGAAAAGGTGCAACGCAAATTGACGAGATGACATTGTAAGATTCTCGGGGAAATGAACTATGAAGTGATTTCCGTTAACAAGAGTCCATCATTAGCCCAAGGAGAGGACAAGGAGGTGTCTGGTGAACTCAACGGCAATTCACCGAAATTCCCAAAAGATAGACTTCCACATTTAAGTGAACAAGGAGATAACATTTGTCAGATCAAATGATATAAGGAAGTATGCTCGAGGAAAACATACACAAGTAAACATTGGTTGAAAGGTGCGCCCGAGGGGTTGGGTTGCACGACCAATGTCAGAATGGTGATTCAATAATCGATAGCCTAAGAATGAACCATCGACCATTAACTTCAAAAAAATAGGGTTGCTAGAAGGAAAGAATCCAAACAACACCGTCCACTTGTTGGAATTAACACGGGGACCAAGAAGGAATGGTGATGGTGAGAAGTATTTCTATGTCAAGAATTCTCAAGAGGTGGAACAAATCTCAAAACATTCTTGACATAAAGGATGGTAATACTCCAAGGTAAAGAAGAACAATTGCTGGATAGCAAGGAACTCAAGGTATAACACCAAACATGAACAAGCTCGTGTTGGTGGGAAGGCAATAAAGTGGTCGATGATAATACAATTCATCAAGGGCAAGGATGGTATTTCTCATCATGAATTCAATTGATATCCTGGATGAGCTCAGAATGTTGATGATCACGACACCTTTGTCGCGAGAGTTCATGAAGATGTAATCGGTCGGCGACGACATCAATTCAAAGTAATGATGAAGTGAAAGGGGTATTGGAACCAAGGGTACGACACAAACTCGAAACCAAGCTTGTTGTTCAAGGCTAAATGATATGACGATGAGGATCGACGTAAGGTTAGTTCATCGTCGAAAATTGCGCTCCGAGAAGAAGGACCGGGTAGCACAGTTAAAATAATCACGACAATGATATAGCCAAACAGGCTAGGAATGGCGTGATCGGGTACAAACTCGTACTTATAGAAACTTACTGAAGAGTTGTTGAACCGTAGTGCGGACTCGGTTCAGTTATTGGTGTCTTTGAGTGCTTAATAACTCAGAGCCCGTGGAAAATTGGAATCAGTGGGAATGTAGCACTTGATGAAGAACTCATAAGAAGTTATGCAGTTCCATGATAATCTCGAGATACCAGGGGGTAATACTCGATGACATATCAAAGTAGAGGTTGGACGGGGGTTATTGCTCTCTAAGACAAGTGCTAAAACTTGCACGAGAAATGGTATTTAAAAGAGAACATGGTCGGAACCACGATTGTAAAGGCCGATCCCCGATATAAGATGAACTTATACCAAAGGAATAATTAATTTAAGAGAAGCTTTAATGATAAGATCTACATCGTGTCCATGGGCATGAACACAAGTTCAAGGTCGACTCCACTTCTCCAATGCATAACCTTTCATTCACTTCTCACGCTCGATGAAGTTGCGATGTTGAAAATTTTATCCGGAGAAGCACCGTAAGAGTATGATTCGTGAAAACTTTCGGGTTCATACGGTTTGGTGAAGGCATATGTTCAACCCATAGGGCTTCTTGGAATCATAAACCGAATCTTTAGAAATAATTAACTCAAGCTCAAGGCGAGCATGGTTGAGAAAGCGAGGATACAATTTACCAAAGTCATTATGTATCGGAGGAAAGGCTCACAAGGTTATTTAATATGAAGGGCGTTGTCGATAAAATCCAACAAAGGATCGGTGGTCCACAAGGGATCCGACGTGAGCATCAAGACTCAACTAGAGGAAGAAGAATGCAAGGAGATCAAACTATAGAAACAATGACTAACTCAATTGTCAAATGCAAAGGAATTATGATTCCCAAATCAAGGGTCAAGCAATGCTCGATTAGGGATGGATAAGCTGAATAGCCTTAGGGTACAATCAACGACACTTGGATTGGTCGAGAACCAATTCCATCAAAAGAATGGCAGTTCAGCCGTAAAGGTTATTTATAAGGAACTATGATGATTATGGTATTCAGAAACATATTGAGTCAACAGACTCAAAATGATAATGACAAGGAATGTCAATATGACTACGAGACTTATGGGATTAACCATAATGCAAGCAAGCAAGAATTTCAAGAGCCAAAGGCTCCAGAGGATTTTCGAAGATCGAATAGTATTTTGAAGACTTTTGTGAAACACATGAACAACTGGGGATGAGCGGATACTCGACAAGTGCGAGGATTTATTTGAAGGGGTATTCATGTGGCAAAGAACTGCTAGGCAGTAGGCACAAAGTATTCTCGGAACAATAGAGAAAACTTCGGGGTATCTTGTAATAACAAGGTCAATGGGGGATGATCGTATGAATGGCAAGTGTAAGTTGTTTCCCATACGGATTTATCGGTGGTCGGGAATAGCAAAAGTGATGGGCACAAAGTCTCGAGAGAATATCAAAGAGTATCTCCGAAATCTTCTGGTGCAGTCGGTGATCATCCGGACTGAAGGGCCTCTCCGGTAGAAAGTATTTGCGAGAATCTAAAGTTAGTTTTGTTTTTAGCAAAATCATTTAACCCGAATAGAAGAGAGTTCAGAATCCCAGAGTAAAGATCGAGGAGTAAAAGATCCTAATACCACCCAATGGCGACGTGGGCCCGTAAGGCACACAGCCAAGTTAGTAAAAGTTTTGCAATGTCTAGACTCGACTTGACCAAGGAGTTGGAAGGGGATTCCTACAGCAATGGCTCGATACCAACTTGGACGCCCCGATTTAATCGTACACTAATCATGCACGCAAATGTATACGATCAAGATCGAGGACTCACGGAAGATATCACAACACAACTCTACAAATAAAATAACTCATACAAGCATCATAATACAAGCCGGGGCCTCGAGGGCTCGAATACAAGTGCTCGATCATAGACGAAGTCAGCGGAAGCAACAATATCTGAGTACGGACATATGTTAAACAAGTTGCCATAAGATGGCTAGCACAAACCGGGATACAGATCGAAGAGGAGCAGGCCTCCCGCAGGATCCTCCTAGCTACTCCCCGGTCGCCGCCGGGCTGCACGTAGTAGTAGGCACCTCCAGTGTAGTAGTCGCCATCGACGGTGGCGTCTGCTCCTGGCTCCATCGTCTGCTTGCAGCAATCGAGTAGAGGTAGGGAAAAAGGGGAACAAGGCAACCGTGAGTACTCATCCAAAGTACTCGCAAGCAAGGAGCTACACTACATATGCATGGATATATGTGTAAAGGGCCATATCGGGACCGAATCTGCAGAATGCCGTAATAAGAGGGGATAGCTAGTCTTAACGAAGACTACGCTTCGTCACCGTCTTACAACAGGTAGAAGAGGGAAGGTTGTAGTCCTCCAAGTAACATCACATAGCAATAATCCTACCCGGCGATCCCCTCCTCGTATCCCTGAGAGAGAGCGACCACCGGTTGTATCTGGCACTTGGAAGGGTGTGTTTTATCAAGTATCCGGTTCTAGTTGTCATAAGCTCAAGGTACAACTCCAAGTCGACCTGTTACATCAAGATCACGGCTATTCAATAGATTAACTTCCCTGCAGGGTGCAACATCTTACCCAAAGACGCTTGATCCCATTTGGCCGGACACACTTTCTGGGTCATGCCCGCCGCGAAGATCAACACGCCGCAGCCCCACCTAGGCACAACAGAGAGGCCAACACGCGGTCTAAACCTAAGCGCGCAGGGTCAGGGCCCATCACCCCGAAACACACCAAGACGCTTGCGAGGGCGGCCGGAAGCGACCTAGCCTAGCAGCGCTCCACCAATCCGCGCGCGCCGCTCCATCGCCGACGTCTGAAGTGCTTGGTGATACCACGACGCCGGGATACCCATAACTACTCCCGCGTAGATGGTTAGTGCGTATAAGCTCAGAGCCAACTCAGATCAAATACCAAGATCTCGTTAAGCGTGTTAAGTATCCACGAACGCCGAACAGGCCAGGCCCACCTCTCTCCTAGGCGGTCTCAACCTGCCTGTCGCTCCGCCACAAAGATCCATCCAGAGGGCCGTCGGGACAAAGGTCCTTTCAGCCCCAACTGTGAATCACTCATGGGTGCTCCACAAGCCGACCGACTTTAGTCTCCACATGTATCATGTATAAAGTATAGATATACCGTGATCACCTCCTGAGTGATCACGGCCCGATAGTATAGCACGGCAGACGGACAAGAATGTAGGGCCACAGATGAAAATACTAGCATCATATACTAAGCATATAGGATTGCAGGTAAAGGTAACAACAGTAGTAACAAGGACAGGCTATGCATCAGGATAGGTATAATGAAGCGAGAACATGCTACACTACTCTAATGCAAGCGGATAGAGTAGAATAGGCGATATCCGGTGATCAAGGGGGGCTTGCCTGGTTGCTCTGGCAAGAGAGAGGGGTCGTCAACACCGTAGTCGAACTGGGCAGCAGCAGCGTCGGTCTCGTAGTCTACCGGAGAGAAGAGGGGGAAGAAACAATGAATACCAAGTAAACAGATGCATACCGATGCATGGCATGACAAGTAGCGATGCTAGGCGTGCCCTAACGTGGTATGAGGTGGTACTGGTTAAGGGGGGAAAACATCCGGGAAAGTATTCCCGGTGTTTCGTGTTTACGGGCAGAGGAGCCGGAGGGGGAAAGTTGCAGGTTCGATAGGTTAGGGATGTGTGGCGGACGAACGGACTGCGTATCCGGATTCGTCTCGTCGTTCTGAGCAACTTTCATGTTGAAAATATTTTAATCCGAGTTACGGTTTAATTTCTATGAATTATTGAAGTTTAAACAATATTAGGGAAATATCTGGATTTGAATTAAAATGCCTAAATTACTTTTTATACACAGGAGGGGGGCTAGCCCATTAGAATGACGGTGGGGTCCAGAGGATCCAACGGCAGCCCGACCAAACAGTTGATGGTCAAAGTTGATCGTCAGCAGGTCAAGGGACCCACCGTCATTGGCACATGTGTTGATTTTATTTATTCGATTAGTTCAATTAGTGGTGGGGCCCAATTGTCGGTGAGACATAATTTTATCAATGGATTTAATTGTTTAGATTAGACTAATTAGCCGTGGGGCCCATTAGTCGATCTGTTAAGTGTTGGGTTAGTTTTAAAGGCCGGTTAGGCTGCTTTAACGGCGGTGGCTTTGGCCACGGCGGACGGGCTCGGGGAGCCACAATAGAGGGGCTCCTCAGCGGCGAAGGGGGAGCCGACGCGCTGCGCGCCCACCACCGGCGGCGGCAGGCGACGTGTGACCGGGCGGGGCGATTCGCGAACGGCCGAAGGGCACGGCCGGCGCACGGGAAGGACGCGGCGGGCGTGGCGAGGCAGCCAAGGCGCGCGGACGCATCTGTGGCTCGCGACGAGTGGAGCGAGCGGTGGTCGGGCGCGGTCGTGTGGGAGACAGAGCGCGATGAGTGCCTGCTCATCGTGAGCTCGTCGCGGCAATCTGGCGAGAGAAACGGAAGGGAAGAGGTGGAGGAGAGGGCTCACGGAGGCCACAGAGTTGAGCACAAGCGGGCTCGGGGAGGAGTCGGGGAGGCGCCGGAATCATCGGGGATCGCCGGCAGTGGTCCGAGGTAAACGGAGCTCGATCCCGATGATGTAGGGGGGCCCCGGCTTGAGCTCGTGGTCGAGGAGGACATAGCAGTCGCTGGCGGAGCTGCTGGACACATCAGTGAGACGAGAGGCGGTCGATGGCCGCGGGATCGACGCGGCGACGACGACAACCGCGTCGGGTACCTCTCCAGATCGGGGAGGAGAGCGAGGGGGAGTTCCGTGGAGGGGGGAGACGGGCGACGGCACCGAGCGATGGGGGCGCCGGCTCGGCGGGGCTGGAGGCGCGGTGGCGCGGCGATGGGCGGCGCTGGAGCAAGGCGTGGTCGCCCGATCCCGATCTGGATCGGGGAGTGGGGCGGCGAGTGGTGAGGGGGAAGTCGGTTAGGGTTTCTCCCCGGTGGGGGCTATGGAGGGAGGGTGGGCGGTGGGCCTGGGGGTTAGCCCAGTTGGGCCACGCCCCAGGGGGGGCTCTGACTGCTTTTAGTTTAGTTACAGCTTTTCTATTTTCGTATTTTCTTTTATTTATTTATTCTTTTGTTACTGTTTTCTTTTACTTATGTAATATTTTATAGTTTTACAAAAAGTGAAACCCACACCTAAAACAGAGTTACAATTATAACTACTGCCACAAAAGGTTTTAACCCCGAACAAAATAGTATAGTATTTTATAATATCCAATTGCATTTATTTAATTGTTTTACCTACTACTTTAATTACTTAAGTGCATTTAAACCTTTTATAAAAATGTGGTTTCTCCACCATAATTACCTATGCCTTATTTGACACAACCCAAACAATTTAGTTTTAATATTTCAAAACTTTTGTCGTTTGCCTTTATTTTGAATTTGAATTTCGAATCGGTTTTGAACTAACGCGAGTTTTAACAACAGTAACCGAGGTGACGTGGCATCATTAGCGGGGATTACTGTAGCTTAATTACCCGGGCGTCACAACTAGCTAAATCACTCCTGCTGCTCCCTCTCAGGTAGAATAGCATAGAACATGTATAGCTCTCCTGATTCATCATACTGGAGCATACAGATGAATCTGTCTCCTAATCTTGGGTTGCGCTTCTCCTTGCTGCCCCCTAGTACTTCTTTGTGATCATTAACAATTTTGCTTCAATCTTTCACTATTAAGCATTCATCGCTTTCAGAAATCCTGAGTGCACTCATGTGCAATGTAGGAAATCTTGGTCGTAAGCTAACCATTGACATGCGACCTTTTGTCTCGATCCACTGAGGCACAACTGTCATCAGGAGTCCCTGTTGAAGAACATCGTATAGTAACTAATATAATTAGCAATGAAAGTTTAGCTTCAAAAATAATGTATGCAAAATATGTACTAAGGACAAATAGTAAAAATCTTACCATCTTTCCATTATAGATGTGACCGTAGTTCAATACGATCACTATTGGTCGCACGTTTTGAGTACTAACATTTCTAAGTTCAGGAAGAAAATTTGTCTTGACAGTATGAAGATCCTCAAGCCATGAAACATAATGACTTATCTCCTCGCAGTTTAGTTCAGCCCCGGGGCAGTAGTAGGTCCTGTTTACCAAGCGCCGGACATGTTTGCTTGAACCGAAATAAGCTGACAATACAAATTAGTTGTCAACTATTTTTGAATAAACAATATCAAAGACATAAACATATGCATGCATGGTTGAGAAAAACTCACATAATGGTAGAACTGGAGGCGTTTGCACATCGACCCAGATGTCTCTATTACCTTCAATATCATCTTCCGGACGAATATCAAAGGTGATAACCATATCAGGCTCAAATGCATAAGCCTTGCATAGTGCTTGCCAAGTTTTGCATTCAAAATGGGTGTATGTGTCTCCATTGTATAATTTGACGTTGAAAGTATACCCATGCTCGGTTTTCACGTAAACTCTCTTTACCTCCGTATTATCTATAGCACTAAAACCTATCTTATCCAAGACAAAAATTCTTGCATGGCAGGAGATGCGCTAGTACAATAGTGAAAATTTAAAATTATAAGTTGAAGCAAATGAAGCATAAGTCATGCTTTAAAATTATAAGTTTTGCATTCAAAACATAATTGCCGTTGTGACTTACTGTATCCACTTCGAATGTCTCATCCAGCTTGATGCTGAAGCGCCTACCATCAACAAGGAAATTTCTGTCGCACAGGCCGCGCTGGTCTTCACAGTGTTCGCACATAATGAAATCTTTTTCGTCGTCAGATGACATTTCTATGTTCATATAGGTGAAACATTAAACACTTATTACTATCTAACATTAATTAATATCTAGCTAATTCAAATATATATTCATCTAACATTTAACATTAATATATCTAACTATATTCATCTCTAACAATTGACATTACTATATATTTGACTTTTCTATCTAATTCATCTAACATTCGACATTAATCTAACATTTATATAAACTAAAATTATTTAAAAAGTTTAAATAAATAGAAAAACTCATTAACAAATAATATTTTAATTAGATCATCAAATCTCAGATACCTAAATTTTCGTACTAAAATAAATTAGTTATATTAATTATTCAACTAGTTCAAATCTCATATACCTAAATAAACTAGTTCGATTATTTTATTACTAAAAATAAACTAGTTATATTAATTATTCAACTAGTTCAAATCTCATATACCTAAATAAACTAGTTCGACTATTTTCTTACTAAAATAAACTAGTTATATTAATTATTCAACTAGTTCAAATCTCATATACATAAATAAACTAGTTTGATTATTTTCTTACTAAAATAAACTAGTTATATTAATTATATTAATTATTCAACTAGTAAAAAAATGTGTATGTGTATGTGTGTGTGTACTGCGTGTATACGTATACGTGTGTGTGTGTATGTGCAGTGCGCTGGGAAGCGCGACGGGCGGGGGCGGGAGGCGACGACGTGGGGGCGGGCGCGCCGCGACGGGCGCTGGAGACACATACCGGCGGCGCCAGCGACGACGACGACGGCGGCGGCGTTAAAGGGCAGCGGCGTGAGACGACAACGGCGACGACGACGCGGCGGCGGGGACAGCGACAACGACGACGGACGACGGCGACGGGCGGCGACACGACGGGATCGAGCGGCGCGCGCAGTTGGAGAGACGAAGTGGAGGATGAAACTAAAAATTTAGTAAGTGCTATATATATAGGATGGGCCTTTAGTATCGGTTGGTGGCTCCAACCGGTACTAAAGGCCTATTTTCGCCAGGCCAAGCGGCGGGAACCGATGGTCTTTAGTACCGGTTGGGGCCACCAACCGGTACTAAAGGCACGACCTTTAGTACCGGTTGGAGCCACCAACCGGTACTAAAGGCTTTGCGCTGCCACCCGCGGTGCACAAAGTTTAGTCCCACCTCACCGGGCGAAGGGTAGCCGCACTGGTTTATAAACCCAGTCGCGGTTGCCTCTTTGAACTCCTCTATATAGCAGGCTTCTGGGCCTAACTTCTGCGCGCTGGCCTGTGAGCCTGCTGGGCCTTTAGGGCATGTAATTGCACGCACGTGGCCTAGCAGGCGCACTGGGCAGCGCCCAAATTTTTTTTGTATAGTTTTTTTCTTTTCTGCTTTATTTTCTTCTATTTATTCCTGCGTAGTTTTTTGTATAGTTTTTTTTTCTGTTATATTTATTTTCTTCTATTTATTTGTGAGTAGTTTTTTATCTAGTTTGCTAAAATTCAACATTTTTAGAGTTTTTGCCATAACAGAAGAAGTCCGGAGTTGTAATAAGTTATTAAAAATAAAAAAGAGGTGCAATGCTCGTTAATTAGCTTCAAGCCTTTCGGAATAGTGTAAACTGCACTGCACATAGCTCCGTGCAGTCTACCATATTCCTCAAGGCTTGAAGCTAAGCAATGTGAGCATTGAGCCTCTTCTTCATCGTCTCTGCACTCAGGGCTTATAAACCGCTCCTAGTCCCTCTCTCTTCGTGAGGTGGGACTAAAAAACAGCTTACTAAGAAACTGTAGTACTGGTTCATGCCATGAACCGGTACTAAAGGTGCTCGTGGGGCCCCAGCCTTACCTGACACAACCTCATTAGTACCAGTTCGTGGCACGAATCGGCACTAAAGGTTCGCCACGAACAGGTAATAAAGAGCTCCTCCCGCCTAGCAGTTGGAACCGATACTAAAGAGCTCCTCTCGCCTAGCAGTTGAATGGTGCATACTGAATGCACAAAAAGTCTGGAGTTGTAATAAGTTTAAAAAAATGAAATGCCTTTATAACAGATGAGTTTAATTTCGTCAGAAACCCGAATACTTTGAAAGAGATTGTCCAGTTTGTAAACGAAGTGCATCCAGTTTTTGCCGTAACCCTCTCTACTTTTTTGAACATGCTATGTGGGTGAAATGATGATACCATGCCAAGTTTTAACTTTTTCAAGTTTATTTGTAGTGCTTTTCAATTTTCAGGTCATTTAGTTCTCAAAACAAATCATTAAATGCGTGTAAAATAGCAAATGAAGGCATAAATAGTTGAAAGTTGATGGCGTCGCTTTGAATGGTGCATACCGAACGCGAAAAATATAAGAGCATTTAGATCATGATCTTATATTTCTTTACAGTCTGAATTGTCAATATGATCTTATACATCAAAAATACTTTGATCATCAATGATCTTTTTTTGTACAATCTGAATTGTCAATATGAATCCTCAACGATTTATAAACCGGTGAAGACTCATATTGCGGCCACAAATTCTACACATAGAGTTCAATGAAGACCAAGTGCTTGTGATAGTTTGAGAAGTAACATATTTAAGGTTGTAAAAGCCTTGTTAGGGGAGCGAAGTGGGACTAAAAACAGCTTGCCATAACCTCATTAGTACCGGTTCGTGGTACGAACCGGCACTAAATGGTGATGGTGGGGCCATAGCCTGACCGCAGGCTGCCACAACCTCTTTAGTACCGGTTCATGGCATGAAACGGTACTAAAGGTTCGCCACGAACCGGTACTATTGATCGCCGCCACGAACCGATACTATCGATCACATTAGTGCCGGTTTTTTTACAAACCGGCACTAATGTGCTTCACATTTGAACCTTTTTCTACTAGTGTGCCGGAAACATGACACGGCCAATTAAGGCTAGGAGCGCGATGCCGGCCGAAGGGTCGAGTAGGTCGGTGATCGCCGTAAGGCGGACTGGCTGGCGCAGGGCGCGTAGTGGAGGACGCGGCGGCGGCGGGCGGCCGGCTGCCGGCGCGGGGAGCAACTAGAGCAACGAGGTCACGAGTGGCTCGGTGGGGTCGCTGATACATGGGCCAGGTGCGGACAAGAGCTGACGAGAGAGGACGAGGACAACATCCGTTTGTGTCTGCACAGACCCATTTGTTGCCCAACTTTGTTCCAGATTTATGGTTGAGCCGGACCAAAACAGACATCTACGGATAACTTTGTTCGTTTGGGGTCTAGCGTTGGGCCGTGTTTTCACGCAAACGAACATTTGCGGGTCGTGCGCTGAAGTTGGCCTAATGTCTTAAAATCCTTTTTTTAGGGAAGCCTTATGTCTGAAAACCGGCAGCACATATCGTCAAAGAGCAGCGTGACGCCTTCTCCCCGAAATGGGACCAAAATCAAAAAAAAATTAGGGGAGGGACCAAAATCAAATGCAGCTCCACCTCGGCTTCACGTCGCGGCCCAGCCGACAAACAAGGGGTGCCAGTGGGCCGAACTGACGAGCCGAGCGCCGCGTAGTCTTGGAATTTCTCAACAGTAAAAAAAGAAAGGCTCGGACGAGCCAGAGCACACTGTCACACGACGTACTACATGGCCAGAACAAACTCATTGCAAATCAAACAACTTAAACGGATCGGTTGGTGTAATTATCCACGATCACACTGAAAATTTTATTGCCGCTGCAAACAAAAGATTGAGCTCTTGTTATAATTTCTTTTTCAAAAAGGAGAATGACCCCAGCCTTTGCATTTGTGAGATGTATGTAGCCATTTTATTAATTATTCACAAAGACCTTATAAAATACTACTCCACGCCGCATCATCCATGCAGGCACCCACGCCGGTGAGCCGCCACGCCCTGTGTCGCGCCCAGGCCCGAGGAGGCCGACCCGCGCCGCCCCATCATGCGAGGGAAGAAGACGTCTCGCCGGCGCCAGCGCCGGTCGTGCTTGGGCAGCGGCGAGGAGGAGGGGGGGGCGGTAGGAGGTTACCAATGGCCAGATTTGAGGCCCTCCCGTCGCCTCATGAGGCAGCGCGGGAGGGTTAGGTTTCGGGACGTCTCTCAGCTCGAGTTTAATGAAGGTGTATCGAATTTAGTAGCAAGTGCCATTATCAATGATTATTTATTGATGAAGTTAGATTTTAACATTCTTGTTTGAGCATTGTAATAGAGATTGTAATCAGGCTGCTCATGAACTCATCAGATGATCTGATCTCCTTCCTTGTAAGTGATACAATCGTTTTGATGGAATAAAGGAAGAGACGAGTTATGAAAAAAAAATCATTATAAACCACACCGATCGAGCTTCCAAAAAGAAAAGGAGAAGGCAAAACCGAACCTCATCAGACTATAAGCAAACCAGGCACCACTCTCAAGTCTCAATCCCGGGGGATCTCCCTGTAACCTCTTCCCTTTCCGTCTTCATTGATACGACGGCGCAAGGATCTTGCGGTGTTTGCGTGCTGTCGACAAGAAAACACAAACGGGGCAAGAGGGACTGCCCACGGGACCAGTTTTGGTTATAGCTCGCCTAACACGCACAAGATTTAAATAATTCGGTTGGCCACCAAGAAACAGGCAGAGGCGCTAGAAGCTGTCCGGGATCCTGGGCGATGCACCACCACCACCACCCCACTGCCGTATCCTGGAGCTCGCCTCGCTTGCCTGCACATTCCAAGATCAGGACTTGTCTCGTTTTGCCCGAGGCTGAACCCAACAGTCAAACCAGGATCGCTCACCTCCTTGTTCCAGTTGGTGCGCATCGTGATCGCGATCAGGATCACCGTCTGCAGGCCCACCCCGGTGAGCATGCCACCCCACATCCCCTGTTACATCTCACTCATCCAAAGTCAAACGCACACCCACGGGCCGTTGAAAACAACTGTTTTACGCTCGCCAGCCAAATGAACATAGGCATGCACGAGCGCGTACCTTAATCCCGCGGCGCAGCGGGAAGGCGATCATGTACCCGACCGGGATGCCGACCCCGTAGTAGCACCCCAGGTTGATGTACGCCACCAGCCACTGCCACCCGGCCCCGACGGCCACGCCGGACAGCACGGGCTGGACGCTGTTGAGCAGGAGCGTGAAGGCGAAGACGACGCCCAGGCTGGCCACGGCGTGCACCACCTCGGGGCTCTCCGTGAAGGGCGCGCCGTAGACGTCGCGGAGGAGCAGCACGGCCACGAAGAAGCCCACCCCAATGGCCACGGACGACATGAGCACCACCGCGATCGCGAACCTCGCCGCCCGCGGCCGACCGGCGCCCAGCTCGTTCGACACCCTCACGCTGCAGATTATTTAGCAACATTAATTTGACAGCGATCTTTACTAGTACTGATTGATTGATTGAGATTACCTGATGGCTGCATTGAATCCGAAGAACACCATGATCTGCCACCCGAACAGGTTGGTGCTGCACGCGGCAGCCAATGTGCCACATCCAGAAATCACAACATGTCAGTGCTACTATGCTACTATTAGTACTATTTACTCTTTACTAAAGCTAGCTACCGTTTTGCTCAGCTTGGCAAGTGGCAATTATAACAGCTAGCTAGCTCACCAGATGGAGACTGCGGCGACGGCGACCTGAGCGTTGGGAAGGTTGCCCACGATCACGATCAGGAACATGTAGAACCAGAACTCCAAGCTAATGAGCGGGAACATAGGTGATTAATTACAACAGTTCATGGCAGTTCAATGGACCATAAGTAGGTAAGTACGTACTAGTATGTACAACCACAAGCTGTACGAAATGCACGTACCAGATCATGATTGCTGAGCCGACGGAGAGGCGGGCGAAGCTGAAGAGCTCGGTGAAGGCGAGGGAGTCGAACTCGAAGCCGTTCCATGCGCCGGGGCAGTAACCCATGACGATGTAGGCGAGCTGGCCGAGCACGACGAACCACCACGACGCGTTAAGAGCGACGGCGAGGCCAACGAGGCCCATCCGCATGGGCACCACGAGGAACCAGGTGAGCGCGACGTGGAACGCCAGCGCCGCCGCCGACACCGCCGCCATGGCCATCAGCTTGCTCTGCGCCTGCAGGAACTTCTGGATGGGGAAGTTGAGCGCGTAGGCGAAGAGCTGCGGGATCATGTAGAACGAGAACCTCCCGGCCATGACGGCGATCTGGTCGTCCTGGTGGAAGAACCTGAGGATCGGGGTGGCGAAGAGGTAGAGCGGGAGCATGCAGACGGCCGTGGCGGTGAGCAGCAGCCAGGAGCGCTGCAGGTAGACGCCGAGCATGGGGAGCTTCTTGGCGCCGTAGGCCTGCCCGCACAGCGTCTCCAGCGCGCTCCCCATGCCGTACATGATCCCGAAGGCGAGCCCGGCGACGACGGAGTTCTCGGTGGAGACGGCGTCCAGCTCGAGCGTGGTGAGGTGGCCGGCGGCGACCTGCGTGATGGCGCCCAGCGAGTACTGCGCCAGCGACGTGAAGATGGCCGGCCCGGCCAGGCACCACAGCCGCCGGTTCTCCTGCGCCGCGCACCGTAGGAACGCCGACACGCTGTGGATCTCCTCCAGGTCATCCTTGTCGCCGCTGCCCGCCCTCGCTAGCAGCGGCTCATCACCGCCGCCAGCACACGAAGCCATCGATCGATCTGTATCCCAAGACAGTCAACACTGGACTGGACCGGTCTGGAAAGGAAAATATATGGCCTGCCACTGCCAGTAGGGTGCGGTATCGGTACCACGAATGCAATGCGGCAGCTACCAGTCAACTGCCCGATGGAGCAGACGATACTTCCTATGGCGATGCTACTATCCTTGCGAGTTAACCGGCGCGCTCTCTGGGCTATATAGGCGAAAACCGAGGTGGCGAACAAGATGAGCCACGCCGTTTCGACAGCACAAATCTCATGTCCAAGAATACGGTGGCCTGGGGTGCTCAACACCGACAAATTCGCACGTGCTTTGCGGTTTCGATGGTTGTGGTATGAATAGAGCGAGCCCCGCAAATTATGGGTTAGCCTGGGAAACCCCTGCACCGTCGAGGACTTCGAGTTTTTCTATGCTTCTACGACTATCACGGTGGGAGATGGTGCCAAAACGCCTTTTTGGGACTCCCCATGGCTCCTTGGTCGCAAACCCAAGGATATTGCACCGCTCATCTTCGAGGCCTTGAAAAGAAAGAGTTGGAAGGTCCGTGAGGCCCTCAAGGGGAATGCTTGGATACTCAAGATCAACCAAGTCGCGGTTGTAACCGCATCCCACATTCGGGAATTTTTCACTCTTTGGATGCTCCTGAATGATGTCCACCTTCATGAGCAAACCGAAGATACCATCATCTGGAAGCACGCGAACGACGGGTATACACGGCGACCACTGCGTCATAAGGCTCAATTCCTAGGCTTGACTCTTTCCCCTTGGACCGTATGGTTTGAAAGGCATGGGCACCTCCAAAGGTTAAATTCTTTGCGTGGTTGGCAATACAAGATAGGATTTGGACCGCCGATCGCTTACAGCGACGAGGTTGGCCAAATTGTGGCCTATGCAAACTTTGCAATAGGGAGCAAGAAACGGTGCCCACATTTTCTTCAAGTGCCGCTTTACAATTCGGATATGGAAGTCTCTCATTGAGAGGCTTGGTCTCGCGCACATAGATACATCCGAGTGGCACACGGATGAATCCGCTCTCGATTGGTGGGACAAGAGAACCGACAATCGCAATCCCAACCGCAAGCTTTGGCCTCTCTCACCATGCTTGTCTCCCGGACCATTTGGAATGAAAGAAATGCACGGTGTTTAAATCATAAGAGTCGCCAACGACCATTCTTTTCACTGCCATTATCGATGAGGCCAAGCTTTGGATGACCGCGGGTGCAAAGAAATTAGGAGATATTTTTATGGGCGAGTAATTGTCATGCCGTATTTGTGGGTGTTGTAAAACTCTCAACTCTATTCTCTTCTTATTTAATTGATGAGGCAAATCTTATGCCTCCGTTTCGAAAAAAAAATATGTCCAGCTTATGTTATTTGATACAATACTCCACAGAGCGCGTGTCCACTAATCAATCCGGTCCACTGCTATGCAAATACTGCTAGTAGTAAGTCGGGGTCGTATAGATTACTAGTAGATCCCGTCGCTTTCGCTTTCGCTTTCGATCGGATCGCTCGCAGTCGCCATCCAGGTTTTATAGGAGACAAACGCTGGGCGGCTTAGCGTACAGCGCGGGTTGCACGCATGTCGTCACTCTTATCTACTCCATGCTTTACTTGTTTATTACGAAACAACACCTGCTATTTGCTGCCAGTGAAAATGTAAAACCATTAACCAAGAAAAACACAAGAAGTAATACAGAAAATTAACGGACTGCCTACTGCGTAAAAACACAGAAACAGCTAAGTTACATGATCTGAAGTTCTGAACTGGCTACTGAAGCATCAAGGATTCAAGGACCCTGTCTTGTGTCAGGACTTCACCCACGACCTCATAATGAAAGTACACGAACCGAACACCGCAATGTTTGTATAAATGCTTTTAACCCACGCCTGCCCATGTCTATGTGACTACTATGCGTTTACTCAGTTGATACGATTAAGATCTCAGTTGCTAACAGGTGTTCAAGTGCTTTGTATATATAGTGGTGCCCCGCTGTCCATGTCTATGACCACTATGCGTTTACTCAAATGATACGATCAAGATCTCTGTTGCTAGGCTTGTGCTTAGCTTACCTTAGCTCATATCTCCTCTTTAGCTGTTTTGAGCTTCTCTTGTATAGCTGGAATCCCCAGCAGAGATAGTGTGTGCGCTACCTTTGTATGTTTTTCGGTTGTCAATTTATTTATAAAGGGGCGCAAAAGCTTTTTTCGGCATAGCGGTGTCGATCCATTGTCAAACTTACATGAAGTAACTTTTTTGAATTTAACTATGCGCAAGTCGCTTGAGTATTAATTTTGGGTTAGTCAACTTTTTGGACATTGATTTTTGCTTTGAGATTTGTACTGTTCTGTGAGCTGGCTTACGTTTTGTTTTTGACTGACCAAATATTTGGGTCAGTCAACTTTCTACTGGGCTGAAGCTCACGTATGCTGCCCAGCCCTCCTCTCTCCCCTTTCGTTTTTTCTTTAACAGAAACCTATTTTTATGTGTTTTTTTGTTATTCTTTATTAGTTGGAATTTATTATTTTCTTTGGTAGGTATTTTTTGGTGTCGGGTGAGTGTAAATATATACATAATAATACTATACAATATGTGTAAATATTACACAATCATATGATTGTTGTTTGTATACTACTGAAAGTGCAATTTTAGTGCAAAGTTGTGTGCAAGTTTTTTCTTCACATTTTCATTATATTTATTTTAAAGAGCAATAGCAATGGCACTAATTCGTTTTCTTATAAAACTTTATTATTTTGATTTCGATTTAGTTATTATTTCATTTTCTTTCTTCATTAAGGGTAATATCGATGCTATTGATTCATTCTTTCTTACAATATTTTTGTGAAAATTTCAGAATTATATGCTTATTCTTCGGTATTTTAAAAAGACGCAATTTTCTTGTATATTATGTGCATTTTTTCATTTTTTTGTAGATATGTTTTCATTTTTCTTTTCTTAATGGATAATACCAATGTCATCAATTCATTCTTTCTTAGAAAACCTTATTGCTTTGATTTTGTCTTAGTTTGATTTCGTATTCTTTCTTCTTCAAGGGTAATACCAAGCCACTAATTCATTCTTTCCTAGAAAATTTCATTATTGATTTTATTTCAGTTTTCATTTCTTTTGTTTTTCTTAAAGGGTAATACCATGCCACTAATTCGTTCTTCTTAGAAACTTTATTGTTTTGATTTTGTTTTAGTTTCTTTTTCAGTTTATGTATTCTTTAATGGTAATATGAATTCCACTAATTCATTCATTCTTAGGAAACTACCTTTTATGAAAAATTCACTATTATATGTTTATGTTTGCATATTATAGAAAAGTGCAATCTATGTGTAAATTGTGTGCAAATTTTGTCATTGTTTATTTTTATTTTATTTTCCTTAAAGGTTTATATGAATGTCACTAATTCATTCTTTCATAGAAAACTTCTATTTTATTTAAAAATAAATCATGAAGCATTTAACAAAATGGTGTATTAAAAATATAAATTATTGAATTGAAGTAAACGGGGTGCCATTTTAAACAAAAATGTGTAACACAATCTACTTATATTTGCTCAAGCGTCCAATGTACATAAAAATTGGTACTCAAAAAAATTATGTATCCTTTGGTCGTGATCTACCGATAAATAAAATATTGGTACGAGTTTCTAGGTTCGAATTTGTATGAAATGAGGATACATTAAAAGAACATATGAGGTAAGTGAAATTTGGGGGAAATGATGAAATAAACAGAGGCGATTGAAAGACTGTTGGATCTACATTTTGTTCAGTCAATAGGCGACCCTATATATAAAGAACTAAGAACTAACACTTCAGTCAGAAATCAAACATTTTGTTGAAACTTGTCGTTCTTTCTTCGTTCTTTACAATCATGTCTCAAAAAGAGAGAAACACATGTTGTTCTCGTGGCACAAACCTCTACGATCATTGCAAACAACGCCTTACAAAAATCCCAATAGATAATTTAGAAAAAGATTAGTCGGAGCAAGTTTGGACGAGATTAAGAAGTCATTTACCTCCGCATGAACTGCATTGGGATCAACTATGATTTTTTTGGTGGCTCGTCTTGCCGGGGTAACGTCAAACACAACCAGACGATGATGGTGTCCCCCTAATCCACGAGTCTCATCGTCGACATCCGGCAAGCGTTCGCAGAAACGTCTGGTAGAAGTCTTAACAGAGCAGATTTGGAGGATGGGGGAAAGGAAGCGAGAAAGAAGATGAGACGTGTGCGGTCTACGCACCACAAATATTAATTCTACCTAAGTGGGCGTCCAACTTGTTGCATGTGCGCAGTAATAAATTGGCAGCAAATGATCCAGCAGAATAGGCACAAGTTCTAATGGGCAAAACTGCATGTGCACACTAAGTTTCGTGACAAAGTCCATGTCGTAGTCTGAAATTTGGTGGAACAAGAGAACACATCTTAGCAATGAAAATAAAATCAAATAATGCAGAAAAGCAGTGCACTTTGAAGAACAAAATTGAAATCATATCTGCTAGGGCAAAATCATAACTATGGTTTCGAAGTGTTTGTTGAGATCTATGGTAGGGTGCGTCGACTGCAAATTAAAATTTCCTGCGCGCAGAACAACGAAGAACATGCTACGGGAGATGGATTACAGTTCGTTGCCACTAGACGCGCAGTGCCGTGCAGCGGAAGAAGAGTTGGGGTAGCGCGTCCGCGTGGATCGTCTCCTCCTCGTCCGATCTCCCTCGAACAGCCGGTCGTCGGTTCCCACGTACAGGTTCACCGGAGCGGCGCAAGTGAACCGCCTCTAGCGGTATCCGCACGTGCAGGAGGAACGTCATGCGGTGGACTGCTAGGTCCGATCACACAAACCGACGGTGAGTGGAGGTGGCTATTCGCAACACATGCAAACCCTAGTGACAGCGCCGAAGCGATCAACCGCATGAGTGTGCCGCACCTCCACTTTATATAGGCATCCGTCGCAGGCTAAACACTTGGCCCTCGCACGGACCCTAAAGCCCACAAGTATACTCGGACATAATCCAGATACAGCTCGGATCACATCCGACTAGTGTCCTCGGATCCGACCTCGTAGGTTCCTGCCCTTAAGCGCGCGACCCCTTAGGTTCAAGCCGGCTTGGTCGCAGTTCGGATCACCTCCGAACTGCACGGTTGGTAGTGGCCTCTAGCAAGGCATGCCGAACACCAAGCAGACTATGAAGCTGGTTAGCGAACCTATACATCATACTTCCATTCCTTTTGCCACATGATATATGTTGTCGGGCTCAAGGCGAGTTTGTCATCCTTGTGCTAGCCCGACCTCTTTCTCGTTCCAGTGATGCCGACCACTATCCGGATTATCTCATAATCCTTGTCGCATGGCCATGCTTATCCTAGTCGGATCACACGAGGGGTCCAGAGTATATCTCTCCTGATCGGAGGGGCAAATCACATCTTGCTCGATCATGTCTCGCAACATGGGTCTGGACAAGCCCGAAACCTACCTTTGTAACTACTGATAGAGGCAAAGGTGTCCCGATGTTTCGATGAGATGGTGGCTATCGTTTTCTGTGGGAGTCGACCTTGACGATCCGACTACGAACGTGCGAGACGTCGCGCCTTAGCAATCGCTAAACCAACTTCCGAGGGTTATTGACCACGCGAGCACGATCAACTCGACCACGAGGGCCTGTTTCCTGCGAGCAAACGAAGAACAAGCAAGAAACTAAGATTGCAATCTGGATATTGCGAATATAAGAGGAAAGATTTATTAATGAAGGTGGGGTTCTGTGGCGCTTGGTCCGTCGTTGTACACAAACGGCACGCGAAGTTGCAGCTATGGTAAACTTTTAATCTAAACAAAACCCAAAGTCTAAATGACGCCCTAAGGGCTGTATATATGGAGGAAGAGGAGGGAATTTCGTGGCCCTTGAGGGTGGGGTCCGAAACCAACCCTAACTCTTGTTTCCCCACACATATGGACTCTAAAAATAGCCTATACTTAAGTATTTCGAAATTACATGGGCCTGGCCCAATAATAAGGTGACGCGGCACCTAGAATAGCTTATGGACGAATATTATGAAGTGACATCTTGTATATTTCGTCCAAGGCTTCATGCACTCCTTATGGTGGCTTCAAAGTCCTGAAATCATCACTTGTAAATCCGTCCTTGATCCCCTTGCGCATGCCATCAACTCCATGCGTGTTCTTGCTCCAATGTTCATCCTTCTCCAAGTTCGGCCCTTCATTTGTAAGCAAAACAAATGTATCCAATTTAGGCAATATCATATTCTCATGAACATTAGAATCATCACCAAGAAACGAAAGTACCTGTTAATTCAATTGGCGTGCGCGAGCTCTAGTAATTGGTCCAGTATATGTAACAGTAGGGACTGTGGGTGTAACAATGGTATTGATGTCCTCATCATCCTCCCCTTCTTGAAATGAAGTCGTCCTCGACGGAAGCTAATCTTCCTCACCCAAATAAGGCTTCAAATCTGCAATGTTAAAAGTGGGACCAAACCCAAATTCTGCAGGCAGCTCAAGTTTATATGCATTATCATTTATTTTCTCTAACACCTTAAATGGACCATCAGCACGTGGCATGAGCTTTGATTTGCGCAAATTAGGAAACCTATCCTTACGCAAATGTAACCAAACAAGATCTCCAGGTGCAAAGACAACATGTTTTCTACCCTTATCTCCAGCAAGTTTATATTTAACATTCATACGCTCAATGTTTTCCTTAGTTAACTCATGCATTTTTAAGATCAATTCAGCACGTTGTTTAGCATCAAAATTAACCTTCTCCGAAGATGGAAGAGGCAACAAATCAATGGGTGCGTGAGGTAGGAAACCATACACAATTTCAAAAGGGCATATCTTAGTAGTAGAATGCAACGAACGATTATAAGCAAATTCAATATAAGGCAAGCATTCTTCCCACATTTTATTATTATTCTTCAAAACAGCCATAAGCATAGTAGATAATGTTCTATTGACTACTTCAGTTTGTCCATCAGTTTGGGGGTGACAAGTAGTACTAAAAAGTAGTTTAGTCCCCAACTTAGCCCATAAACATCTCCAAAAGTGGTTAAGAAATTTAGTATCACGATCTGAAACAATAGTATTTGGCACACCATGCAAGCGAATAATTTCACGAAAGAACAAATCAGCAACATTAACAAAGATCATCGCTTTTATGACATGGTATAAAGTGTGCCATTTTCGAATCTATCCACGACAACAAATATGCTATCCCTCCCCTTCTTTGTTCGAGGTAAACCTAAAACAAAGTCCATAGATATATCCTCCCAAGGAACACTAGGCACAGGCAAAGGCATATATAAACCATGAGGATTGAGTCGTGACTTAGCTTTTTGACATGTAGTGCAGCGAGCAACAAAACGCTCAACATCCCATCTCATCTTTGGCCAAAAGAAATGTGTAGCAAGTATGTCCTCCGTCTTCTTCACGCCAAAGTGTCCCATTAATCCTCCTCCATGCGCCTCCTGCAACAAGAAAAGACGAACAGAGCTAGCAGGAATGCATAGCTTGTTAGCACGGAACACAAAACCATCATTAACAACGAACTTGTTCCATGTTCTTCCTTCTTTACAATTCTGCATTACATCTTTAAAATCAGCATCATGCACATATTGATCTTTGATGGTCTCCAAACCAAATATTTTGAAGTCAAGTTGTGAAAGCATAGTATAGCGACGAGACAAAGCATCAGCAATAACATTTTCTTTACCCTTCTTGTGTTTAATGACATAAGGGAAAGTCTCAATGAATTCAACCCATTTAGCATGTCTACGATTCAGTTTAGCTTGTGAAAGTGCGTTATATCGACTAGAGGGGGGGTGAATAGGCGATTTTTATGAATTTTACAAATTCTTCACTGAGGAATTTGCCGGTGAGGAAATTCCTTAGCGAAGAAATACATGCAGCGGAATAAGTAATCAGAAGTAAGCATAACAGATTACAAGCATAGTCATCATGATGAAATGAAGACAATCACAGAGTACAGAAAGCGTAATCACAGGATAATACAAGATGAAGACAAACAGACTGAAGAAATTGAACTGAGGAAATTGAGAAAGTCTTCAGTCAAAGTCTTCAAACAGATATGAACAAACACTCAACACAGTAATGAGGAAATGAAAGGGTTGAGGAAATGGAACCAGTTGGGTTGGTGAAGACAATGATTTGGTAGACCAGTTCCAACTGCTGTCTCTCGCTTATACGTCTGGTTGGAGCGGCCGAGTATTTAAACTCGAGGACACGCAGTCCCGGACACCCACCACCGAAAGCACGCAGCTCAGACACCAAGTCCTCACCGTATTCTCCTTGAACTAAGGCCACACAGACCTCGTCCAATCACTCGTGGTAAGTCTTCGGTGACTTCCAAACCTTCACATACTTGGTCACTCGGCGATCCACAATTCCTCTTGGATGTTCTAGACCGTGACGCCTAACCGTCTGGAAGAAGCACAGTCTTCAAAGGTAAAAGCGCCGGATCCACGCTGATCAATTTCTTCATGATGCTCAATCACTTTGGGTTTGTAGGGTTTGGTTTTGGGTTTTCCTCACTTTGGGTTTTTCCTCACTTGATGATTTTCGCCAAATTCCTCGGAGGATGGGTTGCTCTCAAATGACAAGTGTCAAGTTCTTCTCGAGCAGCCAACCAACTAGTGGTTGTAGGGGCAGCTATTTATAGCCTAGGGAGCAGCCCGACATGATAAGACATAAATGCCCTTCAATGATATGACCGTTAGGTGGATAAGATATTTTGGACAGCCGCACAAGAAGACAAAGAACGGTCGGAATTTTGAACATCAAATTCCTCAGGGCTATCATGTTCCTCACTGTGTAGGCAATTCGCACTGGCGAATTCCTAACTCCTCAGTCAGAACATGATGAGGACATCAATACCATTGTTACACCCACAGCCCCTACTGCTACATATATTGGACCAATTACTAGAGCTCACATGACGCCAATTAAATTATCGTGTACTTTCGCTTCTTGGTAATGATTCTAATGTTCATGAGAATATGATGCTGCCTAAATTGATACATTTGTTTTGCTCACAAATGAAGGCCCTAGCTTGGAGAAGGATGGACATTGAGCAAGAACAAGCATGGAGATAATGCCATGCAAGGAGAACAAGAACGGAGTTACAAGTGATGATTCCAGGACTTTGAAGCCACCCTAATGAGTGCATGAGGCCTTGGACGAAATATACAAGATGCCACTTCATAATATTCGTCCATAGGCTATTCTAGGTGCTGCGTCACCTTATTATTGGGCCAGGCCCATGTAATTTCGAAATACTTAAGTATAGGCTGTTTTAGAGTCCGTATGTGTGGGGAAACAAGAGTTAGGGTTGATTTCGGACCCTCCACCAAGGTCCACGAAATTCCCCCTCTTCCTCCATATATACAGCCCTTAGGGCACCGCTTAGACCTTGGGTTTTGTTTAGATTAAAAGTTCGCCATAGCTGCAACTTCGCTGCATTTCGCTTGTGTTCAACGACTGCACAAAGGCGTCACAGTAACCCCACCTTGATCAATAAAGCTTTCATCTTATATTCGCAATATCCAGATTGCAATCTCAGTTTCTTGCTTGTTCTTCGCTTGCTCGCAGGAAATGACCCTCGTGGTCAGTTGATCGTGCTCGGCGTGGTCAATAACCTCTCGGAGTTGGTTTAGCGATTGCTAAGGCGCGACGTCCTCGCACGTTCGTAGTCGGATCGTCAAAGTCGACTTCCTCCAAAGCGAGAACCAACATCTCATCGAAAGACGGGACACCTTTGCCTCTATCGAATCAAATTCCTCAATGACCGTAAGAGCTTCGTCTCACATCAAGAAATTGACTGAATCGTATGAGATTTCCAAAAGCTTCACTCAAGGAATTGGTAGGTGTAGGATTTTGAGTTGAGCATCAAATGGAAATTTTTCCTTAGTATTTCCTCGACCCCTTTAACAATGACGGTGTTTCCTATGACTCAAGAAAGAGAAAATGAAACTACGAAAACAAAGTCTTCACGCTTCATATTCCTCAAGCGATTACCAAGTCTTCGAATCACACCAATTTCTTCACTTTCAAAGTCTTCGTAAAGTCTTCGAATATCAAATTCTTCATTGAAGAAATTCATTTTAGGGTCGACTTTCTCTGTAAATATCAAACTCCTCATAGACTTATAGACCTGTGTACACTTACAACGATCAGTTATTTAACCTATAAGTCTTCAATACACCAAAATCACTAAGGGCACTAGATGCACCGACAATCTCCCCTTTTGGTGATTGATGACAATACAGAGTTAAGTTTTCAACGGGGATAAATATATGAAGTGTAAATACTGATAATGAGGATTTTGTTTGCAAGATATAGAAGAACTCCCCCTGAAGATGTGCATAGTGAGGAAATTGCTTTTGAGGCAATGCACATTTGAAGAATTGAATCATGGAGATCTCCCCCTATATCTTGTAATTCATACATGCATTTGACATATAATATGAGGAATTTGAAATGCATGATGAAATATGGTGCTTGATGATATGCAGAGCATGCAACATAATGCATAAAGAGTATCAGAGCCCAATGCGTATGAGGAATTTGAAACTTTTCATGAGTATCGATCCCAAATCGATTTGAAGATTTTCACCGAGCTCATGAGGATCGAGAGCATAGCAAGGATCAACGATATCAACTCAGATCTTAATCGAGCATAGAGCAAAAGCATAATGCATCAAAAGTATCAAAGCACCATCGGGTTTAAGATTACAACTCGATCCAATAAAAGGTTTCAGAAGAACGAGAGTTGTAACTTAATAAAATATTGTATATAGACAAAAACGAGACCCGCTTGAAGACTAACTCAAATTTCTCCCCTTTGTCATCAAATGACCAAAAGGATCAAACCGAGGACTAACGCTCTTGAGGAATTTCAAGTTGAAGACGGAGCGCCAAAGATTGTCGGGTTGTTCGTTGAAGTAGGACCAGCAGCAAGTGTCTTCCAAATCTTCATTTTCATCGATGTCGCGAGATGAAGAATAGGAGCTGGCCACCAAGGAAGGAACTTTGACTTTCTTGAATTTCTTCGGAGGAGGTGCAGACCACCAAATTCTTCCTTGAGTCCCATTGATTGCGTTCTTCTTCATTGTAGACATGTGAAAGAACAGCCCAGAGCGCTTGAAGGTTTCATGAAGATAGTAGTGGTTTTTCTTCACTGCATTGTGAGTTGAGGTCAGGTTGTAGAGAAGAGTGCCAAATTGACGTTTGACCCACTTATGATTGCGATCAACCTTCTGATGAAGACTGAGGAGTAACTCAATCAGTCATCACCCCGGTGCGAGCTTGAGGACTATGCTTAATCGAGGTATTTGTCTTTGAGTCATGTGTGGCGAGTCATCATTGGTGGAGTAAGATGTCTGCTTGCTAAACTGTCCATCCAATGGACGAATGCCTTCATCTATCACAGCAGCAGCCTTTCCTTTTCATCACCGAGGCAATTGGCCGCTTGAGGACTTCAATCGGGGCGTAGCTGCAGTGGTTCAAAGTGTCGACCTTGTAATTCAAAGTGAAGATCTTGACCGATGAATCTCATAATCCAAGGTGCATAAGGCTTCACTCAAAAGGTGACATGGCAATGTTGGCGAGTCCTCATGAAGAAATCATGGAAATTGACGGAACGCCATGGATGATGTTGAACAGCATATTCTTCATGATGCCAACGACCTCTTCATCATTCGAGTCGTGGCCCTTGATAGGACTCATAGTCTTCGCTGAATCCGATAGACTGCTCGAGGCACATATAATAATTCCTTGACGAGGAATTTGGTCCTTGAGCTTGCCTTGGTTTCAAAGGCTTCATCAAGACTTGCATATAGTGATTTGAAAGTTCCTTTTCTTCATAGATGCGACGTGCACCATCAATCGGAGGATCGAGTGGGAGGGCACGAAGCAATTCACTTGTCGGTGCCTTGTAGTGGGTGTTTTCGGTCATCCAATCCAAGACCCATGAAGTCACATCTTCAGCGTCTCCGGTGATGTGCAAGGTTGCATAGAATCAAGAATTAGCTCTTCGCTCCATCCACAAATATCGCGAAGTTTAGAAGACCTGCATCGTGAAGAACACTTAGGACGGGCTCAAAGCCGGCAAATACTCCATATCCACATGAGGAATATGAGCATGATCAAGATTTTGTCCTTGTTGAAAAGCACCGAGGAATAGAAGTTTGCTTGACCGGCAGTCCGTAAGCGCCTCTTCCTAATCCGAGCGTAATCATAGGGATTATATTCAAGAAGAACACATGCTCAAGAAAGAAATCTTCAGCCTTGAACTTTCGCTTGGTTGAGAACGGATTCTTCTGCTTTGGCAGAGGGTGTCGATCATTGCATCACCACCTCGTGAATCGTAAGTTCAGTTCTTCACTTGAGGAATTTCTTGGTCCTCAACTTGTGCATCCGAGGATTTTCAGCAGCAGCAAGCAGCAGTTTCATCGGCGCTAGTGGCTGGAATTTCTTCATGCACGTAACCGATGGGTTGATTTTCTTCGAGTCTATCTGGACAATTGCAGCGGTGAGTGAGGAACTTGTTGAAGCGGAGTGAAGAGCGGAGTATTGGGATGCTGATTTTCCCAAAAGTCATCATTGATTACTGGAGTGGTGCATCCAATATCCACAGCTTCATTTTCAATTTACTCAGTACCATCTTGAGGAATTTCATGGTCTGATGAGGGAATGACTGGGGTTGAAGGGATTGCTTCCACTTCAATTTCTTCATCAATTTTCTCCGACGAAGCAGTGAGATTGATGTTCTTCATCGATCCGTTGGCACCTCATATTCTTCTCCAAAAGGAACTACTTCCTTTGATGGTATGGAGGAAATTGAATAGCATCAATTGGGTTTTCAACGAGCTGGTCATTGGCTTCATTTTCTTCGCAATCGAAGAATCGACGCAATGATGCTTTCCTTTTCTTCACAGCAGCTCGCTCATGCCTTTGTTTTCTTCACATCGAAGCGTATGGAAGAATTGGAGTTGGAGTTGGCGCAGGAGGAGCCGAGGAATTTGGGGCAGTTTCTTCAGAGCAACCGATGCGCCCCTGTCTTGAATAATTTCTTCAGCGCACCACTAGTGGGTGCCCCGCAGTTTCTTCAATGGCTGGAATTTCTTCATCAGCCCTCGAATCAGCGCTTTTCTTCAGCAGGTCGAGCTTCAGCGTTGTTGGCATTTTTCTTCATTAGGCTGAGCAGAGGCTTCACCGAGGATTTTCATGTTGCACAGTGCAGCAACAGCCAGAGTTTCTTCGCGGATCGATTTAATCTGGTCTTGACTACTTGCCAATCAGCATAGTACGTGTCAAAGTCCTTGCCGAGGTTCTGAATGTCAGTTTGGATTTGAAGGAGTTCCTCGTGTCATCTTGACAACATTTTTTCTTCGAACCTCTCCTTCCTGTATTGAGCCTTCTTGATTTCCCTCGCCTTCTCGAACTTCCATTTTCTTCAATGATGAAGTGGGTCAACATATGACTTTGACCAGTGTCGATGAAGATCAGCGGAGGGGTAGTGGGATCATTGTGCCAGAGGTCGATGAAATCGAGGACTTTCTTCGGGTCCAAAAGCAGTGGTACAGACGTTCCCTTGGCTCTTGCGGCTCTAACTTGGCGATCTCTGATGATTTCTTCAAGTTCTTCATCAGATGCCTCATCATCAGATGGCACGTGGACTACAAGCTGTTTCTTCCTTGGGCTAGGCCGAGGACCACGTCCGGCTGTTGCTTTTGTCTTCAACAGAGTCGGGCCAGATGAAGAATTGGGGGCAGCTGAGGAACTTGCAGAGATGCGTGAGGCAATTGAGAAACCAGCAGTCCTTTGACAAGTGGCCAGTGCACAGAACTCAAGGTTTGGACGGAGCAGTTGAGGACTTTGATGGAACAATGAGGTGTGAGGAATTTGTCCGAGGAATTTGCCCGGAGGGAGCTGCCGAGGAACTTGGCCGTGAGGGCACGATGAAGAAGCACTTGGCTTATTAGCGACTTCTTTGCATCGATTTCCTCGGTTTGACCGAGACCTCAAGCAGCAGCAGCGCGAATCCTCATTGAATTTCTTCACCGCTTCCTTTGCTTGCTTAGCCAACTTTGTTTGGCGCTTAGCCCACTCATCGTGAAAGTCCTCACCGCTTTTGACGCTAGTGGGATCAGCTATTTGGCCCGGTGCCAAAGGAGCTCTTGGGCATGGAGGATTTAATGCTAATTTCTTCATGTACTTAGGTGTTACATATCGGTATTCCTTCCATTCCCGTGCCCATCTCCGCTCAATCTTCTCAGATACGCACTTTGCGTTGATTTTTGCTTTCCTCATCCGTGTACATGAGTCGCATATATTTCCTCGTGGATTTCAATGCTGTCATGACCTCGTGTTTCTTTCCTCCTTCTCATGCTTCTTACCATCTCGCCATTTTCTTCAGTGAGGAAATTGAACAATTGAGTTCTCTCAAGAAGTGTGCAGTTTTTCTTCGAGGAACGCTGCAAATGAGTTAAGTTGATGAGAACCTAGGGATTCAGCAGCGGACATTTGTACCGTGAATGAGTATAGGTGCGAGGAATTTGAAGAGGTCATATGCGTCGTCGGGGTTTTTAAAAAAACAAGTTTGAGGATTTTGACCAGATGAGCCTTGAAGAATTTCAATAAGCGTTCTTTGTCTTAGGTTCCAGAGTTGTATAGATCGAAGATCCACACAATTGAGGAATCTTGGAGAAAATCATTGCTTAGAGAAATGAGTCAAGAGATTTGAGGTGTTCATATGTGTGAAGAATTTGAAGAATAAACACCTTTTGAAGAATTTGAAGAAAATTTGAGAATCAAAGCGAGTAAATAAAAGTAACTTTTAATTTACCCGAAGTGAAGAACACGACGAACTGAGATGAACAGTTTAGAAGTTCGTCCGTTCAGATCTTCTCCGCCCTAACTTGGCAGAGGAAATCAGCTACGGCGACGGCGGAGTGAAGAAATTCCACGGTTGGCGCGAGTACGTCGGCGAAGAGGTCAAGGCAGTGAAGCTTTTCCTCACCGGCGACATTGGAGTAGCGGCGGCGCTAGGGTTTTGAGGAGCTCGAGCGGGAGAGAGATCGAGCGGAGTAAAAGAGTGAGGAAGGGAGAGAGGGGTATTTATAGCCACGGTGAAAAACGGCTCGTCCAAGATTTAGGACTAACGTGCCTGACCGCTTCCTTCTCACGACATGTGTCACCCACGTCTCGGTAGTGGAGATCGTAAAGCATCGTGGGTGGATATAATAATGCATCGTGGGATGCGGAACGGTTTGAGCGGTAAAATCAAGTTTGGATAAGATTCGTTTAAAAGTTCCGTTCGCAATTTCTTCACCGTCAAGGACACAAAGAAGAAATTGAACGAGTTTCAAAGTAGAACGCACATGAAGAATTTGTGAATGGATTGGGTTGAGTATAGCATGGAGGGAAAGGGTCCGATCACATTCACTTAGCGTAAAAAGCGACTTGAAGAAATAGCCATAAGTGAATGCTGTAGAGGACATAAATCCATATATATATATAGCCAATGAAGAAAGACGACGGAAACAGTGAAGAATTTGCAAAGTTGAAGAATTTGAAAACTGAAGAATTTGAAAAACTGAAGAATTTCAAAAACTCAAGAATTTCAAAGATCGAGGAAAACTCAAATTGAAGATTTTCAACTTTGGTGGTGGCGTGACCCATCAGATAAGAATGATGATTTCAGACACCGCGTACATAATTGTCGAGGGTTCGAGAATCAAATTCTTCATTAATTTCTTCACACTTAGAGTGTTATTCTTCATTGATTGAAGAAAACATTTCTTCATGTGTTGCACATCTAAGTCATCGATTTTGCATAAGTGTTAGGATGTGTGTCCTTTCAAAGAACATTCAAGATTCTAAGATATTTAGCTCACACCGCAACTTGCTAAATCTCTTCTCATCCAAGGGCTTAGTGAAGATATCAGCTAGCTGTTCTTCGCCTTCACGTGCTCGATGGAGATGTCGCCTTGAACACATGATCACGAAGAAAATGATGACGAATTTGAATGTGCTTTGTCTTCGAGTGCTGAACTGGGTTGTGAGCAATCTTGATGGCACTCTCATTGTCACAAGAGAGAGGCACATTCTTCACGTTGATGCCGTAGTCCTTGAGGGTTTGCTTCATCCATAGTAATTGAGCACAACACGAGCCAGCAGCAATGTATTCAGCTTCCGCAGGGGACGGTGATACAGCCTGCTTTCTTCGAGGACCAATGCACCAAAGATCGTCCGAGGAAATGACAAGTACCAGATGTTGACTTGCGATCCACACGATCACCAAAGATAGTCGAGTCGAATATCCAATGAGATCAAAAGTAGAGCCCTTGGGGTACCATAATCCTAGTGTTGGTGTGTGAGCTAGATATCAAGAATATGCTTCACACCTTATGGTGTGATTCCTTCGTGTAGCTTGAAATCGGGCACACATGCAAACACTAAGCATTATATCTGCCTAGATGCACATAAGTACAATAAAGAACCAATCATGGAGCGGTATACCTTGTGATCAAGTCAATACCATTTTCATCAAGGCATAGATGGCCATTTGTGGGCATAGGAATTTTGACGCCTTTGCAATCTTGCATGCCAATTTCTTCAGGACATCTTTGAGGTATTTCTCCGAGATATGAATATGCCATTGTGTTGTTGACGAATTTGAAGACCTAAGAAGAATTTCAACTCTCCCATCATAGACATTTGATATTCTTCACTCATCATATAGGCAAATTCATCACTATAACGTTGGTCAAGACAGCCAAAGATAATATCATCAACATATATTTGGCACACAAACAGTTCACCATCATAAGATTTAGTAAAGAGAGTAGGGTCGAGTGAACGGGTGTGAAGCCATTCTTCACGAAGAATTCCTTCAATGTATCATACCACGCCGAGGGCTTGCTTGAGGCCATAGAGGGCCTTATTTAGTCTCAAGACTTTGTCGATTCTTTGGATCTTCAAAACACGGGGTTGAGCAACATACACTTCTTCCTCAAGCTTACCATTGAGGAATGCACTTTTCACATCCATTTGATATAAAGTGATATTGTGATGGTTAGCATAGGCGAGTAATATGCTAATAGACTCAAGTCTAGCAACAGTGCAAAAGTTTCATCGAAATCAATTCCTTCAACTGCGTGTAGCCTTGAGCTACTAGTCGTGCCTTATTCCTCACCACAAGACCATTTTCATCTTGCTTGTTGCGGTAGATCCACTTTGTGCCAATGATATTATGCTTGCGAGGATCTGGACGCTTGACCAGTTCCTGCACGTTGTTGAGCTCGAACTCATGTAATTCCTCTTGCATAGCCTGAATCCACTCCGCCCGAAATGCTTCATCTACCTTAGTGGGCTCTGGATAGAGACAAAAGCATAGTGCCCACAAAAGTTAGATAAGTGTGAAGCTTTTGAGCGAGTGAGAGGACTCGCGCTTCAATGTCATCGATGATCTTGTCAACTTGCACTTCTTTTGCAACGCGAGGATGAGCTGGTTGTCTTCGAGGAATTTGATCATTTTCCTCAAAGACCAATTTCTTCAAAGATTATCTTCAGTGCATCACCGACGTTCTTCACAGACAGAATGAATTCTTCAGCAGTTTCTTCAAGAGGAATGATATCCTCGCTTGCCTTGAATCGATAGAATCCTCGGTGCTGGTTCGCCTAACACGAAGGTAGGTGCTCTCTTTGCAGCCATTAGTTTCATCGAACCGCACATCTACAAGGTCAACAATCTTGTGAAGAGTGATGTTGAAGACTCAGAGGTGTGCGAGTCCTTTCCGTAACCAAGCATAAAACCTTCATGTGCTTTCGTGCAAATTTAGAGGTGTGGTGAGGATCTCTAATCCAGCATTTAGCAATCAAGACTTTGAAATAACTTACATTGGGTTTCTTGTCGTGAGGAGTTCATATGCAGTCTTTTTGAAGAATTTGTGAAGATATACTGTGATGATGTGGCACGCAGATCAATTGCTTCAATCCGTAAACGACTAGGCGCTTTTGTATTCATCAAGCATAGTGCGAGCCATCTCAACAAGAGTTCTGTTCTTGCGCCCACGACGCCATTTTGCCGAGGAGTATAAGGAGCAGATAACTCATGAGTAATACCAAGTTCATCAAGATAGTCATCAAGACCGAATTCTTGAACTCAGTTCCATTGTCACTTCGATGTGCTTGATCTTCACACCAAAGTTGGTTGAAGCCCTCGAGGAAAATCGCTTGAAGATTTCCGCACTTGATTTTTGTAAGTAACAATGTGTACCCATGTGTAGCGAGAGTAATCATCAACAATAACAAAGCCATAAAGAGATGCATCATTAGTGACAAATGAGTAATGATTGGGACCAAAGAGGTCCATGTGAAGCAATTCAAGGGACGAGTAGTGGTCATGATAGTCTTCACTGGATGCTTGGCCTTGGTCATTTTTCCAGCTTCACAGTTCGCATAAGTGATCCTTGAGGAATTTGACATTCTCAATGCCAATGACATGCTTCTTCTTCGCAAGCGCAGCAAATTCCTCATGCCTGCGTGACTAAGTCGTCGATGCCATAGCCAGCCTTTCCAAGCTTTTGCAAGTAGGCACATGGCGGTTGTGGACCTGTTGAGAAATCAACAATATACAAGTCTCCTCTCATAAAGCCTTCAAGACTTTGGAATTGTCGCTTCCATGATCACAACACAACGATATTTGCCAAAGATAACAACCATATCGAGATCACAAAGCATTGAGACCGACATGAGGTTATATCCTAAAGACTCAACAAGCATGACTTTGTCCATGTACATGTCCTTAGAGATAGCAACCTTACCAAGTCCCAATACCGACTTTTGCCTTTGTCAAGAAAGATGATATGCTTCAGATGTGACGGTGATAAGGGAGCATCCATCAATAGATTCTTGTCACCACCATGTGATTTGTACATCCACTATCGAGAACCCACTCGGTGGTTTTGGGTTGATCATCCTGCAGATGAATTAGTATAACTTACGATCTCATATACTTCATCGGTGAAGAATATGATATCAAGTTCATCGATGAATTTCATCACCAAGATTCAGATAAGCAAGATGAGGACGTGTGAAATGAAAGTTCATTTCATCATGATTGGCTGCGGCCCTTTCGTGCACTTTTGTCGTGCCCCCAAGAAATTCTTCAGACGCTTAAGACACGCCCGAGACCTGACCCTGCAGAAGAGATTAGTTCTTTTCTTCACCACCCACATCTCAAGGGGTGGCAAAGAGTTCATCATTCTCATGAGCACCATATGAGAATGGTGGCATAGAGGCCAAACCATTTCGCTTCACATAAGAGGGGTTAGGTAAGCATATGAATAAGCAGAGAAATTCTTCGAGGACTTATGAACATATTGGTTTGAAGAATAATGCACATATTCATAGCCCTTGGCTCTACCCTGCGAAACAGAGTTGTTAGCATGATGATAGTCATATGAGGACTTTGATCCTTTTGAGGAATTTGATCCACGTGAGGAATTTGGTCCGTATGAGGACTTGGATCCATATGAAGGATTTTGTCCATATGAAGAATTTGATCTGGGGTTCCTTTTCTTCACCGGTGGTGTCATGAGGACATTCACCAAGACTTTCAAGGCACTTCTTGGGAACCCAGATTTTCTTCATAGGGGACCGTTCTCAGCTTAGTGCCAACATATCTAGCAAATACTTCACCATTCTGATTTTTGAACAGTTTATAGTTTGAGTCAAATGACTCATCATCGTAATGAGGAAATTCACATGTAAAGTCAGATAAGGTGGATGGATCAATCGGAGGTCCCTTTGCAGCAACCCATGAGGTTTTGGGATACCGCTCAGGGCTTCCAAAGACGCTCCATCAAGATTGAGTTTCCTCTCAAAGGCAATACCCTCTTTCCTAGGGTTTCTGTTGAGGGTCTGCTTTTAAGCACATCACAAAGAGTCTGATGCCCTTTGAGGCTTTTGTACATGCTCGTCATGTACAATTCCTTCAGCCCTGCATCGTCAAGGATACTAGCAATGTCCTCGATGAGGAATTAGTGATAGCAGAGGCAGGTGAAGAATTTGTGACAGCTTGAAGCATTTGAACATTCAGGTGAAGAATTAGCGATTCACGCTCAATGCACTTTAAGCATGGAGGAACAAATTCTTCTTGAGAAGCGCTGATTTGTTGAGCAAGTAATGAATCGCGCCCTTCAAGATCTTCATAACTCGCTCTTAGCTTCTCAAGATCTTGCTTTCTTTGAAGAAATTCATAAGAAAGTTTTCATGATCGATAAGAGAGTGTTATGATGACCTTGAAGATCTGCAAGCCTAGACCGAACTCTCTCAAGATTTTCATCGGGGCTTGAGTGCGATCCATTTCTTCACCTAACATATCATCACTCTTATCTAGCATGTTTTGAACCTTTTCAAAAGCCCTTTGTTGTTTTATAGCAATCTTAGCAAGTTTAGAGTAGCTGGGCTTGAGATCCTCATCGATTCATTTTCACTAGATTCAGAGGAGGTGTAATTGAGTACCTTAGCACCTTTTGCCATGAAGCAATAGGTGGGGCGAGTCATCATTTTCCTCATCAGTTTGTCGGTGGAGTCAGTTTCTTCAGAGTTGAAGATGGACTTGCTAACATAAGCAGTAGCAAGAGCAAGACTAGCCACACCAGATTCGGATTCTTCAGACTCCTCCTCTTCCTCATTTTCCTCAGATTCAGCTTCAGAGTCCATTTCCTTGCCAATGAATGCCCGAGCCTTTTTGGAGTTGCTCTTCTTGTGAGAAGAAGGCTTTGAGGATTTTGATGATGAAGATTTTGATGATTTCTTCTTCTTCTTCACGTCATCAGAACTGTAATCCTTGTGTTTCTTCTTTCTTAATTCCTTTTCCCATCGAGGACAATCTTGGATATAGTGACCAGGTTTCTTGCATTTGTGGCAAAGTCTTCGCTTATAGTCACTAGATGAGGAATCACCGCTTCTTGAGGATTTTCCAAAACGACCACGCCTTGTGAATTTCTGGAATTTCTTCACGAGCGAGGCTAGCTCTCGCCAAATTCTTCAGATCTCCAAGGCTACTACCAGATTCTTCACTCTCGATTCAGATTCAGCCTTGGCCTTCGTGGCACGTGTTTTCCATAGCCGAACCATAGAGATCTCTCTTTCAGCAAGCTGAAACTCGTGAGTATTTAGCCTTCGAGGATATCAGCAGGATCAAGAGACTTGTAGTCAGCTCGTTCTTGTATCATCGGTGCAGTGTCAAATGAGGAATCAAGCGATCTTAGTAATTTCTTCACCACCTCATGGTCGGTGATGTCAAGTGCACCAGGCTTGAAGCTCATTTGAGATGTCGGTGAGGCGATCAAGGTTTGTTGAACATTTTCGTTGTCGAGTCTTTTGAAGCGGTTGAAGAGATTCAAGAACATCAACTCGAGAGTCGCGCTGAGTTGAAACACCTTCATTTACTTTGGACAGCCTGTCCCGTATGAGTTTGGCGATTCCAAAGCACTCACTCTTCCATATTGACCTTTGCTCGATGGCCACATATGATATTCTTCGCTTGAGAATCGAGTTGCTTGAATCTCTTCACATCAGCATCATTCGTAGAGGGTGTGACCGAGGAAACACCTTTTGTCACAACATACCGTAGATCGTTGTCAATTGCTTCAAGATGCATTCGCATTTTGTTCTTCCAAGAGGGGTAGTCCGTCCCATCAAGGTAGGACACCCCGCTGAGACCTTGATCATACCGCGGTCGACATAACTAAAACTCCGTGGTTAAACTAAATCACACGTAACAAGGGAGTACCTTGCTCGATACCAATTGAAAGTGCGTTATATCGACTAGAGGGGGTGAATAGGCGATTTTATGAATTTACAAATTCTTCATGAGGAATTTGCGGTGAGGAAATTCCTTAGCTAAGAAATACATGCAGCGGAATAAGTAATCAGAAGTAAGCATAACAGATTACAAGCATAGTCATCATGATGAAATGAAGACAATCACAGAGTACAGAAAGCGTAATCACAGGATAATACAAGATGAAGACAAACAGACTGAAGAAATTGAACTGAGGAAATTGAGAAAGTCTTCAGTCAAAGTCTTCAAACAGATATGAACAAACACTCAACACAGTAATGAGGAAATGAAAGGGTTGAGGAAATGGAACCAGTTGGGTTGGTGAAGACAATGATTTGGTAGACCAGTTCCAACTGCTGTCTCAGTTGTACGTCTGGTTGGAGCGGCTGAGTATTTAAACTCGAGGACACGCAGTCCGGACACCCGATCATCGAAAGCACGCAGCTCAGACACCAAGTCCTCACCGTATTCTCCTTGAACTAAGGCCACGCAGACCTCGTCCCAATCACTCGTGGTAAGTCTTCAGTGACTTCCAAACCTTCACATACTTGGTCACTCGGCGATCCACAATTCCTCTTGGATGTTCTAGACCGTGACGCCTAACCGTCTGGAAGAAGCACAGTCTTCAAAGGTAAAAGCGCCGGATCCACGCTGGATCAATTTCTTCATGATGCTCAATCACTTTGGGTTTGTAGGGTTTGGTTTTGGGTTTTTCCTCACTTTGGTTTTTCCTCACTTGATGATTTTCGCCAAATTCCTCGGAGGATGGGTTGCTCTCAAATGACAAGTGTCAAGTTCTTCGAGCAGCCAACCAACTAGTGGTTGTAGGGGCGACTATTTATAGCCTAGGAGCAGCCCGACATGATAAGACATAAATGCCCTTCAATGATATGACCGTTAGGTGGATAAGATATTTTGGACAGCCGTGCCAAGAAGATAAAGAACGGTCGGAATTTTGAACATCAAATTCCTCGTACTATCATGTTCCTCATCGTAGGCAATTCAGACTGGCGAATTCCTAACTCCTCGGTCCGAATAAATTCTCAACACCGTAAGAGCTTCGTCTCATCACATCAAGAAATTGACTGAATCAGTATGAGATTTCCAAAAGCTTCACTCAAGGAATTGGTAGGTGTAGGATTTTGAGTTGAGCATCAAATGGAAATTTTTCCTTAGTATTTCCTCGACCCCTTTAACAAAGACGGTGTTTCCTATGACTCAAGAAAGAGAAAATGAAACTACGAAAACAAAAGTCTTCACGCTTCATATTCCTCAGCGATTACCAAGTCTTCGAATCACACCAATTTCTTCACTTTCAAAGTCTTCGTAAAGTCTTCGAATATCAAATTCTTCATTGAAGAAATTCATTTTAGGGTCGACTTTCTCTGAATATCAAACTCCTCATAGACTTATAGACCTGTGTACACTTACAAACGCATCGTTACTTAACCTATAAGTCTTCAATACACCAAAATCACTAAGGGGCACTAGATGCACTTACAGCTTGACTTTTAATATGTTTCAAAGATTCATGATCAGAATGTATAACAAATTCTTTGGGCCATAAATAATGTTGCCATGTCTCTAAAGTCCGAACAAGAGCATATAATTCTTTATCATAAGTAGAATAGTTCAGACTAGGCCCACTCAATTTTTCAGAAAAGTATGCAACAGGTTTGCCATCTTGTAATAACACACCTCCTAATCCAATTCCACTAGCATCACATTCAAGCTCAAAAGTCTTATTAAAATCAGGAAGTTGGAGTAAAGGAGCATGTGTCAACTTATCTTTCAATACCGTGAAGGCTTCTTCCTGTGCGGTACCCCAAACAAAAGGCACATCCTTCTTTGTAAGCTCATTGAGAGGTGCAGCAATGGTGCTAAAATCTCTCACAAAACGCCTATAGAAACCAGCGAGTCCAAGAAAACTCCTCACTTGTGTGACCGTTTTGGGATGCGGCCAACTCTCAATAGCTTCAATCTTGGCTTTATCAACTTCAATTCCCTGTGGAGTAACAACATAGCCAAGAAAAGATACTCGGTCGGTGCAAAAGGTGCACTTCCCAAGGTTACCAAACAAACGTGCATCACGTAGAGCATTAAAAACAGCACGTAAATGTTCCAAATGTTCTTCCATAGATTTGCTATAAATCAGTATATCATCAAAATAGACTACCACAAATCGTCCAATGAAAGCACGTAAAACTTCGTTCATTAGTCTCATGAAAGTACTAGGTGCATTAGTTAACCCAAAAGGCATGACTAACCACTCATATAAACCAAACTTAGTTTTAAATGCTGTTTTCCATTCATCTCCCAATTTCATACGAATCTGATGGTATCCACTACGCAAATCAACTTTGGAGAATATTGTAGAGCCACTCAATTCATCAAGCATATCATCTAGCCTAGGAATAGGATGACGATAACGAATAGTAATATTATTAATGCCTCTACAATCAACACACATACACGACGTACCATCCTTTTTAGGCACTAGTATAATAGGAACAGCACAAGGATTAAGAGATTCGCGATATAACCTTTGTCGAGCAGCTCCTGTACTTGACGATAATCTCCTTCGTCTCCTCCGGATTGGTACGGTATGGTGCACGGTTGGTAGCGATGCACCGGAATTAAGTCAATTTGGTGCTCAATCCCTCGAATAGGTGGTAATCCGGTGGCACGCCTTGTGGGAAGACGCCGAAACTCCCGCAAAATGTTAGTGACAGCAGGGGCAAAGAGGAAGGGCGTCCTCGAATGAAAATAATGCCTCTTTGCACACAAAAGCATAGCAAACAGATTTGCTAGAATCTAGCTCATCAATATCAGATTTGGTGGCAAGTAAACATGCACTTTTCAATTTAATTTCAGAAGCAACACTAAATGGTTTATTATTAGGCTTCATTTGTTGCTCAAATTCTTTTGCCACAATCTGATTTTCACTCTTATTTTTCTCCTGTTTTGCTTTATTAGCTCTATTAATATCATATTTCAAAATGGAATCAGGAGTCAAAGGAAGCAAAGTAATATTTTTATCCTTATGAACAAGAGTATACTGATTGTTTCTACCATGGTGTACATAATTTTTATCAAATTGCCATGGTCTACCAAGTAATAAGGAACATGCTTGCATAGGTACCACATCACAATCAACATAATCAGCATATGTAGAGATACTAAAATACACACGAACAATACGTGTTACCTTAACCTTGCCGCTGTTGTTGAACCATTGGATGTAGTAAGGATGTGGATGTGGTCTTATGGTGAGAAATAGCTTCTCCACCATCTCCATGCTAGCCAAGTTGTTGCAGCTCCCTCCATCTATGATGACGCGAATAGAACGTTCCTTCACAACTCCCTTTGTATGGAACAAATTATGCCTCTGATTTTGCTCAGCTTGTGTAACCTGCACACTCAAAACACGTTGAGCAACTAAACATTCATACCTGTCAGCATCTTCAGCAGCCATGTATTGCGTCTCATGATCAGAATCATCTCCACTGTGTTCTTCATGTGTAATAAGAGCCAAAGTCTCCTCATCATAGTCACTAGCGGACTCATACCCACCATCCTCAGTAACAATCATCACATGCTTAGATGGCATTCTCTCGCATAATGACCTCCACCCTTGCAACGTCGACAAATAATATCATGTGTTTGCCCTGTTGATGCCATGGATGAAGACGAGCTCTTTGCAGGCCCAGAAGGTGTGCTCTTGGCAGATAGTGGTGATTGTGCCTGCTTTATTGTATCATGGTTGGAGGTGGCAGCCGACGGAGGTGCCGGTGTAGCAGAACGTGTGTAAGTAGATGATGCACGTGGTGTCCATGATGAAGGTCGACCTGCAGTAAAGTTAGTCCGCGACAATGCCTGTCGATCCTGCACTTCACGTTCAGCTTTACAAGCAAGATGGAATAAACGAGTGATATTATTATAATCCTTATAGTCTAGAATGGTCTGAATCTCTCTATTTAATCCACCCAGAAAACGTGCAAGCATAGCTTCATTCTCCTCAACAATACCACATCTAATCAAGCCAGTTTGTAATTCCTGATAATATTCTTCTACATAATTTTTTCCTTGTCTTAAGCGCTGCAATTTTTGAAGTAATTCACGTTGATAATATGGTGGAACCCAACGAGTACGCATAGCAGCTTTCAAAGCAGCCCAAGTAGCTGGAACGGGATATAATCGACAATGTTCAGACCACCAAACACATGCAAAGCTAGTGAAAGCACAAACAACAGCAGGAACACGTCTCTCCTCAGGATATTGTAAACATGTAAATCGTTGTTCAGTTTCTAACTCCCAAGTAAGATATATATCAGGAACATATCTACCCTCAAATGGTGGAATATTCAATTTCAGTTTAGGAGATGGTCATGATCTCGCACTGAGGGGAGCCCTAACGCTGCCATTATTTGCATGTGGACGACCTGGTGGTTGTGGTGCTGGTGGTTGCACGTAGTTCTGATTTTGATCAACCTCATCCTCGTAATCTCCCACATAATCATCCTCCTCCGTATCAGCAGCAGGAGCCACAGAAGTATCAACAGCAGCACCAACAGTTTGGCCAAACGCAAGAGGAACACGGTTCGCTCGGCGGAGGGTTTGTTTCGTGACGTGGAGGTAGTCGTTGTTGTTGTTGCTGCTGTTGTTGTTGTAGAGGTGCGTTAGGAGCAGCCGGTGGTGGTGGTGGAAGACGCGCGAGCAATTCATTAAACTTGTTATCGAGCTTTGTTTCGAACGTCTTCTCCATGCCATCTATCTTCTCCATGGCCTCTTCAAATCTGTTTAGCACATCTTGCACCTGTCCACTCATCATTTGCTGAAACTTATTATGAAGCTCCTTGTTCGTCAAGTTCTCCCAGTCAGTCTTGTCGGCTTGTGATCGTGGCATGGTTAGCAGCAATAGAAACACACAAGAATATGATCCTACAGACTACTAACAAGTGGTGGTGGTGGCGGGTGTCACAAATCCGTGAAGCAAATCTCAAATTCTTACCAGTTCTTACCCAGGAGCAGGCGGTGATCGGCAACCGTTGTAGTCAAAACTCTCAAAATCTTGGATAGAGCGATTGCCAGGGAGAGTCAAACGCACGACGTAGATGTATGTGGAGCTAGGAAGGCTTATAGTATGGTAGCAAAAAGGTCAGCAATAATCAATTCAGAGATGCAAAGTTGAATAAACGCTCAACGACGGTACTGTGCTGGTCCTAGGCTAGACTGTGCTAGAGACGCGAGCCTAGAACACTAACAAAATCACGGTGCTGCACGGAAACAAGGGAAAAGCACACTCTGGAAAAAAAATGCTCTGTTTTTTTTTTTGCGCTCTTTTTTTTTTGCGCTCCTCTTTTTTGCGAAAAATCACTATAATGGCGAGTGTCTCAAAACTCTTCCCAGGTCAAACTGACAGGATGGGTACAAAATTTTTTTGACATTTTTTTTTCCGGAAATCAGGGCAGCGACGACGAAAAAGTGCGACCAAAAATCACTATGATGGCGAGTGTCTCAAAAGACTCAAACAGCCTAAAAATAGGATAGGGAAAAAATATTTTCGGTCGCCGAAATTTTGGCCTAAAAACTGCCCGGGGGTCTCTAGACTTTTTTTTTCCGAGACCTACGCAGGCAAGGAAACACGAATCGAAATTTAGATGGATCTCGAAAACAAACCTAATATGAGAAGAACTCGGACTGGTGGTGGATATATGGTGGTGGTATATGGCAGCGGTGGTGGTATATGGTAGCGGTGGTGGTATATGGATACAGATTGGTGGTGATATATGGATACAGATTCAAAGCGGTGGCGGATAAGCAATGGTGGTAGATGGCAAGGCGATGATGGTGGTGCGGCGGCGGCGTGACAACTTATGACCAGAACTTGAAACTCTAAAAGACTAGACTCTAAGACCAACAACTTGACACGACGATGCAACCGCAAATTCAACAAAGCAAAAACCCTAAAAAGATTATGCAAAGGCTCAGATTAGTTCGGATATGATGAACTAACCCTAATTATTTTTGTGGCTTTTTCGTGGACTATAGGTATGAAAAACAGACTCGATCTAATCTACGAAAAACTATAAAATCTCACCGAGCAACCTGGATATCTGATACCATTTGATAGAGGCAAAGGTGTCCCGATGTTTCGATGAGATGGTGGCTATCGTTTTCTGTGGGAGTCGACCTTGACGATCCGACTACTTAACGTCTTGAGACGTCGCGCCTTAGCAATCGCTAAACCGGCTTCTGAGGGTTATTGACCACGCCGGAGCACGATCAACCTGACCACGAGGGCCTGTTTCCTGCGAGCAAACGAAGAACAAGCAAGAAACTAAGATTACAATCTGTATATTGCGAATATAAGAGGAAAGCTTTATTAATGAAGGTGGGGTTCTGTGATGCCTTGGTCTGGTCGTTGAACACAAACGAAGTACGCGAAGTTGCAGCTATGGCGAACTTTAATCTAAACAAAACCCAAAGTCTAAACGACGCCCTAAGGGATGTATATATGGAGGAAGAGGAGGGAATTTCGTGGCCCTTGAGGGTGGGGTCCGAAACCAACCCTAAATCTTGTTTCCCCACACATACGGACTCTAAAAATAGCCTATACTTAAGTATTTCGAAATTACATGGGTCTGGCCCAATAATAAGGTGAAGCAGCACCTAGAATAGCCTATGGACGAATATTATGAAGTGGCATCTTGTATATTTCGTCCAAGGCTTCATGCACTCCTTATGGTGGCTTCAAAGTCCTGAAATCATCACTTGTAACTCCGTCCTTGATCCCCTTGCGCATGCCATCAACTCCATGCGTGTTCTTGCTCCAATGTTCATCCTTCTCCAAGCTCGGCCCTTCATTTGTAAGCAAAACAAATGTATCCAGTTTAGGTAGTATCATATTCTCTTGAACATTAGAATCATCACCAAGAAACAAAAGTACCTGGTAATTCAATTGGCGTGCGCGAGCTCTAGTAATTGGTCCAGTATATGTAACAGCAGGGGCTGTGGGTGTAACAATGGTATTGATGTCCTCATCAACTACCCAGTCACGGAGTAGCGTTTGGTCGGCCCAAAGCAGGTCTGTCACCATCCCGAGTACATGTGTCAGCTCAGGTCTTAGGACATAGAACGTATGTTGTACTAGAGACTCACAGATGACATATCGCTGCGTCTCATAGTTGGGTCTGTCCGACTCGGACTTTATCTCGACTCGGATCCGACTACGTCGAATCCGACCAGACCTTTCCGATTCCATATTATCCGGTTAGCATCCAATGCTCCATGGCTAGTGAGACCAAGCCATCGAACGTGTCATATGCTAGTCTAGTCGGCTACGCGTCCACACAGCCGTTTCGACTAGGGACCTTTTAGGATAGTCATCATACAATGCATAGTCCCACAAACAAGTCACGTACTTGCTGATACACATCATTGGTAATGTCCAAGGACTATCTTTATTCATAAACACATAGGAAATATCATCATACATGATTGCCTCTAGGGCATATCTCCAACAGTGTTTTCACAAATCAATATTTGACCGTACACACATGCAAGTATTGAAGAATAGAAGGAAGGGCGAAAATCATAACTATGGCATCCAAGTGTTCTCACAAATCAATATTTGACAGTACACGTATGCAAGTATTGAAGAATAGAAGGATGCGTATTTGATGCAAGAGAGCAAAAGAAAGTTGGGAAAAGAACAGTAACGATTTCGCATGGGAGGAACGACGCATGAAACAAACAAGACATAGGACATCATGACGGATGAGCTTAGATGACATAAACGATAGCATTGGATAGAAAGGAAACAAAGATAAAAGAACAAGAGAAAACAGAACTGAAATAACATAAAAACAAGGCAGGAACGGAGGAAGAAGAAGATGAATGGTGGTTGAAAGTCATGGAACAGGCTTCATAACAGAAGGGGTGTAGGATACAGATAGGTAGATAGACGTATTTGTATAGAATGGACACGTAATTTTTTCATATGCAGAAAGTTAACAATTTCCATCCATTTTTTAACTATTTTGTATCCAAACATGTGCACAAAGCACAATACAGATGGACGGCGAATTTGTGCAGGTGTGTGCCAATTACAGGCATCCATATTAATTTCTTTAAACTTATTTGCATATTAGTGGATTTGCTCGGATCTTGTCATTGTTTGTATATGTTCTTGTGTCTTTAGGTTGGATTCTTCTGATCTATGCTACTTTTCACCGTCGGCAGTTGTTGTTCTGGTGTGTTGGTCTTACGGGGCCTTAGCACGACAACTTTCTGACTGTCTACTACAAAAGTTTTGTCCGGCTCTGGCGAGGGAGGGATGATGGCAGCGGTGAGCCTTCGCCTCGCTTCAGTGATTGTAGTCGTCGCTCGATGGTCTACAGATCTGGATGAAATTTTTATTATTTTTAGTGTTCGTTGTACTACCATGATTGAAGATGAATAAATTAGAAATTTTCTTAAAATAAGAAAACGTATTTGCACAAGATGTAGGAATTCTTAGCTACCTCATGCAATTGATCGGTGGATGAATCTACCATTCTTAGAAGTTGCTCCCCACAACTTTTTATTTTCTCATCATGCACACTGACCACATCAGCAATGTGCCACGTCATACTATATAGCTGACAATAGTGCCACCTCAACAATCATTTTATTTCTTATTTTCAACAAATCTCCGATTCAACCCTGACCACCACTTCACGATTCAACCCTAAGGGCATCTCCACCAGCTTCAACAGGCCCTCCCAGCGATTTTGCTTGCCGGGCGCAAAAAGGCCCCATCGCGCCCCTGAAGCCTGTTTTTCGCGGCTCGGGCCAAAATTAGTGCCAGCGGACCCAGGCGAACCCGCACCACAGGGCGCTTGGGAGCGGCACAAGCTAAAAAAGCGCGTGGGCCCGCCACGAGGCGACCCGAGGCCTTTTTCCCCTTTCTTGGACGCTTTTCCTCGCATCTCTCCCGCCGCCGCCTTCCTCCCGCCATTCTCTCCCTTTCTCCCGCCAAACCGCCTCCTGCTCGCTGCGAAGAAGCACGCCATGCCGCCGAAGAAGTACGCCATGTCGCGCGCGGCGGCAACCGCGACTGGCGCCGTGGCCCAGTCGAAGCAGAGGAAGCCGAGGGCGCCGCCATCGGCCACCGGCTCGCCGAACGCCGAGTGGAGGGTGGAAGTTCAGCGGCGCTGAAGCGGTCATCGCCGACAGCGGAACAGGCCATAGCCAAGAAGGCCCGCGACAACGCGGCAGCAGAAGCGGCGTCTTCCTCATCGGTCGACCAGCGGGATGAATCCACCCGTCGTCGACCACGCCAAGATCGCTACGGGACCGCAAGGCACCGGATCTCCATGGGGTTCATTGTCGCCCGGCTACGCCGACGGCGACGCACGGTGGGTTCAATCCAAACGTGACCTTCCCTCATGGTCACCCCGCTACTCGCACGCCCTCGCCCGCCTTCGTCGGCGTGCAGTACCCTCCATACAACTACTCGCCGCCCGCCGCCTACGCGTCCACACCGACGCCCCATCTCTATCGTGGACCGCTACCCTTCGCACTCGGCGACGCCGACGACACGGGAGCCGACATGGACGACATCATCGCGGCAGATCGACCATGCCGCCGCGTCTCCCGGTTCGCCACCGGACGAGGTGGTGGACCTCGGCGGCAACATGGAGGCCGAGCTCGGCACGCTCACGGCCACGACGCGCAGGAACCCGAGGAGGAGGAGGAGGACCAGGAGGAGGAGGAGGAGGAGGAGGAGCTGCGGCCTCTGCTCCGGTCGAAGGCGCGGAAGAAGAAGAAGCGGCGGCTAGGTCAGCGAACCGCGCATCAAGTGGACGCCCAAGGAGGAGGAGTGCCTCGCCAAGCTTGAAAGTCGTCGCCTCGACCCGACCACCGCACGAACCGAGCTTGAGACGATCGAACGCATCAAGGCCGAAGTTCGACGAAGCGGAAGCTCGCCGACCCCTACTCAAAGGCGTCTACATGCGCGCGCTCCAAGGCGATGGCGAACCATTGAGGGCGTCCAGTTGGCGGCAACAAATGGCATGGAATCGTCGAGGAGGTCGCGGCTCGCCGGAGAGCGGCGCCAGCGTTGAGGATCAGGTACGCACGCCGCTCACCCGCATATCTTCGCCCTCTACGCCCGCCGCCCGCCAACTGTTCGTCCCTCCGCGCGAAGCTGCTGCGTATGTTCGCCATGTATCGGGCGACAACCAAGACGCCGACTTCAAGCACCTCCACGCCTACAAACGCATTGACAAGTGCGAAGTGGGCGGAAGTCCGCGTGCCCTCGACAAGGCCAAGGAGACATACAAGCCGGACGCGGCGACTCGGGCGCGTCGGGGGCGGCGACGGCAACAAATTGGCAAAGAAGGGGAAATGCGCAGCGAGGCCTCATCCTGAACGAGCTGCCGACGGCAACGCCGACGACGCCGACGACGCCCACGACCACACGGACGCCAAGCCCGAACGACGCTTACATCGCCGCCCAGCAATGCCGGGTTGCCGCGCCGACGCAGCCCAAAGACCGGCAGCTCCGACCGACGAGCTCACAGACGCCGACTCGCTAACGCTCGAGCCGACACCGCCGAGTGAATCGTTGCGCACGCGACCGCCGGATTCTGTTTTTGTAACGCCAGACTACGTCCGATCGCGGATTTGCGGCGTCTTTTGAGAGCGGAACGCCCAAGTTTAAATTTTCCACATCCTGGGCGGCGGCGTGGGGCGTGGTCGGAGCTAGGTCGCCTCGGGGGCGAACTAAGCGCAGCACGCCCCCAGGCCGCTCTATTTATGCGCCCTGGGGGGCCGAACGGCTGGAGATGCCCTAACCACCACTTCAAAAAAAAACCTGACCACCACTTCATTCTTCCGTAACTGATGCGTTAGTGAAAAGGCCCATAAAAAGCATGGGGAAGATTTTATGGCATGGCATTTTGACAGCAAGGGCATCTTCTCTGTGAAATCAGCCTACAAAATCCATGTTCAGATGATGAAGGATGAAGCAAGGCGGCAGAAGGGGCAAAGTTCTTCTGATGTACAACCAACCTCTGAAGTTTTTCGAGCCATTTGGAAGGTTAAATGCCCACCAAGAGTCCACCATTTCCTTTGGAGATTAGCACATAACAGTCACCCAATGTATATGAACATTAGCAGACGAGGGGTGGAGCTTGACACACGATGTGCAGTATGTGGGAAGCTTTTTGAGGACGGCGGCCACCTTTTTCTCAACTGTAAATTCATCAAGCAACGATGGCGAGCTCTGCTACTTGAGGATATCAGACTCAAACTACTCCAATGTACATCTGCTAAAGAAACTCTGTCAGTTATCTTCAGACTGCCTGAAGAGAGGAAGCTGCTATCCATTGCTTTGCTTTGGTGTTGGTGGGCTGAGCGGAACAGAGGCAATCATGGGGAGAAACGGCTCGAGGTTGAAGCTTTTCGATACACTGTTAGTCATCATGCAAATGAATGGAAAGAGTTCTTGTGCGCAAAGCCGACTGCACCGGTTCGACAACAAGATAAGTGGGTGAAGCCCCCTACTGATATGGTGAAAATTAACATTGATGTCGCGTTTGCAGAACAAACAAGGTCTGGAGGCTGGGGCATGATATGCAGAGATGACAACCAGGACGTTTGTTTTGCTGCAGCTGGAGCCCGTCTTGATCTGAACAGCACACTACATGCTGAAACAATTGCGCTTTTCGAAGCTGTGACGCCGGCGGACAGGCTCGGTGTTGGGCGCGTGATTTTTGAAACCGACTGCCTGGTCCTTCAGCAGGCCATGAACTCAAATGCCTATGCTTTCTTGCCCCTGGGTGTGTTGTTTAGTGAAATCAGGTTTAAACTTAGGACCCTTTTCATTGAGGCCCAGGTGGTGTTTGTGCCGAGACTTTGTAATGGTCCAGCACATGTGCTGGCTTCCATAGGTGCATGTTTAACTGGTGGTGAGCACCGTGAGTGGTTCACCAGCTACCCGGATGATGTACTCAGTGCCGTGACCGGTGATCGAGCCGTGTCTTAATGGAATACCAGTGTTCCATTTTAAAAAAAAAAGCCCCATAAAGAGCAGCCATCGGTTGACCTGCTCATCTGTAACTCTTCCCTATCGTCATGGCAGTGGAACAGGCGACAGTTCGCTCTCATCGCTACCTCCTCCGATACGCCAGTTGTGGAATGCACCAAATGAAGTCACAAGCCGCCAAGAGGTAGATCTGCAGCGTGCAGGACCATCGCAGCTGCCGCTACATCAATTCGTTCCGTCCGTGCTGTCACTCGCAGCCGGCACGCCATGGCTGCATCATCCGGGTACTTCCGGACTGCAGCTCGCAGCTGACGCTCGTGATGTTGGTGAGGACCATCCAACCGCCCACGATGTGCTCCAGCACGACAATCCGGCTCTCCCTGGCTTTCCCGGTGGTGACTAACTAGAGCGTAGTCTAGCTGCTGTGGTGGTTTGCGAGGTGAGCCCCTTCTCTCGCCGGCCGGTGTCGCCACCAAAACAGACAAGGGAGTAGATGGGGAGCCCATGAACGGCGCATCCGCCATCACGGCTCCCCGCTGCATGACCGCGGCTTCCCCACGATTACTCTCCTCCGTCATTGCCCGTGGAGCGCGACCGGCGACTCCTAGTGCCGCAGGACGACCGGCGACTCCACCCGGCGCGCCCGCCATGAGCGATTAGGATGTTTGAGATGCCAAATCACCTGTCCGTGGAAAACGGAGGCATATGGTAAAATACACTTCTTTCGCCTTTACTTGTGCTCCCTGGCTCCCTGCACTCCTAAATTCCAAGGATCTGCATCCCTTTCTAGGTGTGTCATCCTCTATTTTTGCATTGTCCTTTATCTTTCAAGTTTCTGTGAATAAATGTACAAATTTATGTGTGCAAGAATGACTCACAATCTAACTTCTTGCCCTTACAGAGCTTGCTGTTATGCATCAATTCAATTAATGGATAAAAATACAGAAAGCTTGCATTCACACACAGCAAGGCTCTATACATGTGAGAGTACGTACTTTCCTGCTGCAATAGTACCCACCCGATAGCTTAGTACTCACAATCCGTCTAATTCACTTGATACTTACCCATGTACGTTACATAATCAAGACATGTTTTTGTGAATAATCAAGCCATATTCGATATGATCTACAATGTTGTGCTCAGATTACACGAGCCAGTTATGGAGTTCCTTCTAAAGTTCTGCCAGATCAAGATTCTGAGTTGATCTAATCTTAATCTTCAACACTTTGTTCGGCACCTTGGGGGTGGCTAACTGAATACTATTAGTCCCTTCTGAAGTTCTGCCAGATCAAGATTCTGAGTTGATCTAATCTTAATCTTCAACACTTTGTTCGGCACCTTGGGGGTGGCTAACTGCATACTATTAATTTTGTTGTATGCAACTATAATGCAAAGGTTGAAACCATGTCTTATGCTTCATTTAAAGGGTTAGTTTTTCTTTCCATTTTGCTCATCCTATTCATATGCCATGTATTTTATGCTATGGAAATCAATGCAAAATAAATGTACTTTTTTGTTCAGGAATTAATCGTCAAATTAACAAATCGCCACATTAGGTCCTCCGATGAAAAATGAACACATTATTTCCAGAAGTTTCTCGCATTATCGAACAGTCTTGCATTACTACACTTCTCAATCATCACTGCTCATAGTTGGTGAGCTGAACACAACTATTATGAAAGAATTTAGCATCTGGTTTGCGTATTCCATGCACACTATTGCTCTTAGGTAGGTTATACTTGCTAAAATGAGGAGCTATATTATGTTCTGTCCTCCGCCTGAGGTTAGTATAATATAGTTCAACGTGCATTTTGAGCTCCAAAAGTTTGTATTGAGATCATGAACCTAAATAGTTCAACATGGATTTTCATAAGCACTATTGTTATTGCTACAAATTCCCGCCGCAACGCGCGGGGTGTCTTCTAGTATGCCAAGAATGACGATGAATTTGGTCACCTAAATGCATTTTGGTGCATCTGACATCTTTACGGAGATGGGACATACTAGCACGCATATGCATCACAGCATCAATGCATGGCCCATGCATGCATACATGATCACATATCCATATATTACGACCAGTTCTTTTAGGTCGATTCTGGAGAATCTAAGATAAAGAACCCGTTTCTTCCCTAGGAATCGTCTCAGAATCACCATAATCAGCAATGCAATCCAAAAGCATCTTCTACCCCACAATTCTGGTGATTCTACGAGCTCTGCGAAAGAAAACAGTTCGCTGATGGTTTCTACCCCTATTTGAGCGCCATATTACACGTAAATTGCCACTCGGGCTGGCCCGTTTCTCTCCCTGCTAGCGCCGACCCCCCCTCCCAAGCCGCCACTGGAGTTCGCTCGATCGCCCCAGCAGCCGACGCCTGTCGTCGCCCCGATCTCGCAATCCAGCCCTGCCGCCCGGAGCTCAACCATCCCTCACCGGAGCTTGGCCAGCCCTCGCCCGAGCTCGCCCTCCAAACACTAGAAGCAGGACGCCGGACGTCCGACGCCACCCCGATCTCGGCCATCCCTCGTCGGTGCTTGGCCATCCCCTGGCCCCAGGCCGCCTTGTCCCAACCCGTTGGTGAGCCGCTCTTCATCGTCATCACCCTGTCTCCTCTGACCTCCTCTCTGTAAAATGCAAGGCTACATAAGAATGCATTTTTTTTGCAGGTTACATAAGAATGCAATTTGGGTGAATGGATGTATGTGATCGTGCTAATAGTCAGTGGGTGTAGTTGCTTGATGTGTAGCCAGTGGTTGCTAGATGACCTCTTTATCTCAATGTGCTAATAGTCAAGTGATGTTGTTAGTCTGATGATTTAGTAGATGATCTGATGTTACTTGCTTGCTTGATAAATTGATGAATGGTGCTAGTATCTGCTGGAACAACAGTTGAGGGACATTACATACATTTCAGTACGCAACTCATACAACAATCACAAGCAAAAAATCTCAGGAAAAAAAAACTTGACGGCAGATTCTATGGGCAGTTTTCTAAAATCAGATTCAATCATGACATGAAAAGAACTGGCCTATATAACTTTAATGATTTATTATGGATAGCATGTATATTTAGTACTTCCTCTGTCGCATAATATAAAAACGTTTTTTACACTAGTATAGTGTCAAAAACGTTCTTATATTATTATGGGATGAAGGGAGTAACATTCTATGATTTCGTGTTTCGTGGCATCATGCGTATATGCACAACTGAATATATACTTTTCACAAATGCGTGTTTGCCGTTAGTATGTCACATTAAGATTTATGCACAGAGCATAGTATACATGGCATGGCAATGGCAACCGACAGGAGTCAATTGTGTGGTACGCACTGCACACACGACCCCGGCAAACCAGCGTATAGGTATTAAGCTAGCACAGACAAGTACATGCGGGTCTACTACTCTCTCAATATCTTTTGACGGAAAACAGTGGGAAAGGTTCCTGTTCCGCCTTTCATTTTATTCTATAAAGATTTTCTTTTTCAAGAACACCCAAGAGAATTGGGTGTCTTTATATTCACAATTTATATTATAGAGAGAAAGTATGTTTACAAGAAACCCAGCCATTGAACTGACTACTGAGAAGCATATTTATTTCTACTGTGTTATAATATGGTCACTTCATTGCCTAACAGTAGTTCTTGTGTGGCAGGGCTCTTCGCCTGCGCTGGCCTTGGCTCATGTGGACCGACCCTAACCGGCAGTGGGTGGGCTCCGCCATACCCTGCGACGAGGTGGACATGGCGCTGATCAGGGCTTCCACCACCATCGCGCTGGGGAACGGCCGGAAATCTTTGTTCTGGCATGACGACTGGACCGGAAAAGGCCCTCTGCAATTGCTTGCCCTGAGCTCTACACCACCGCCACGAAAAAGCAGAGATCGGTCATGAAAGAGTTTTAAGACAATAACTGGATCAGATCAGTCGCCAGACTGAGCACACCAACACAGCTGCAGGAGTTCATTACGCTGGCAACTCTGGCTTCGCAAACCATGCTGACCTCAGACCGCGAAGACACCATCTCTTGGCGTTGGACCCCAAACGACACCTACTCCTCTGCCTCAGCCTACACGGCCCAGTTTTGCGGATCCTTCCCCAGGTTCACGCCGTCCAAGATTTGGGAGGCCCATGCAGAACCAAAGTGCAAACTCTTCTCCTGGCTGATCCTCCATGGAAAAATCCTAACGGCAGACATGCTAGCTATTCGTGGCTGGCCACATGACCCTATCTGTCCTCTCTGCCTGCAGGCACCGGAAACTGCAAACCACTTGCGCAAGGACTGTCCGTTCGCGGTGGCGGTTTGGTCGCATGTACAACGATGGACTGGGGACGCGCCGGCGGCCCCGATGGCAACGCCGCCTGCCATGAGTATCTCTGAATGGTGGGACTCGCTCATCGCCCCGTTCACCAAGGAGGTCAGTCGACGTCGCAGCGGTCGCTTCCTCTACACCATCTGGAATATATGGAAGGAGCGTAACCGTTGCATCTTCAACGGGATCCGCCTAACTCATGTGGAGGTGGCTGCCCTCGCGTTCGACGACATAAGATAGAGGGCCATGGCCTTCGGCAGGGCCCAAGTGGCGATCGGCATTGGCTGACCCGTAAGCTAATGCGTTTTGTACGGGTTTTCGCCAGGTTCCTTAGAAAAACCTGTCACCTTTGTACATATAACCCTCTCTTTTTCGTCTGAAATGAAAAGGCAGTGCTCCTGCCGGTTCCTCGAAAAAAAAAGAGAAAGAGAGAGAGCATGCGAGCCTTGTGTTTGTGGCTGTCGGCCTGGCGGTGTCAGCAGCGTGGAGGTCGAACCCACTGCCTTTGGACGGTGCGTCGGCCCGGCTTTGCCTGATCGATCGATCGACTGGTCAGTCGGTCGCGCGCCCGTGGGCATTTTTTTAACAGAGTACAAATGCAAGTGTTCATATACATGCGCATATACTCATCTCTATAAACACACACATGCACACCCTATCCCTATGAGCACATCGAAAGACTGAACCGGCATATTATCTTGAAATTTATGAAGTCATCATAGGCACCTCGTCGTCAACGAAAACGTCTTCCTGAATATGCAGCGCTGAAAATTCTGAAATAAATTCAGAAATAAATGCGAGCACCAGGACTTGAACCCTTGTGGGCAGAGAATAGCACAGTCCCCTAACCATCTAACCACAGATTGGTTCACCACATGGGGACGTTACTTCACTTGATTTCCATCCAATGTCGACACCATTATTATCCTCCCAGCCATAGCCATAGGGTGGCACCTCCGGTTAAGTGCGCACGTATAGCGATCGGTAGATTGAAGCAGAGTATATAGAATAGCATTAACAATTTGAGCCATTGCAGCAGCTCCAAGAAGCCCCTCCCTTTGTTTGTAGCTAGCCAAGGAAAATGCAGTGGAGTTAAGACTAGTCACAATGGGTAGTACTCCCTCCGTCCGGAAATATTTATCGTAGAAATGGATACAAATGGATGTATCTAGAACTAAAATACATCTAGATACATCCATTCCTCGGATAAGTATTTCCGGACGGAGGGAGTAACATAGAGTAGTAACATGCCTATGTTACTAGTGTATGTTACTACGTCTACAGTGGGAGTAAATATTTTATTTATTAGACTATAGACTCATCTTGCCTTGATATATGTGATTTACTCATACTACTAGTAACTAGCTATATTTTTTTCATTTATTGTTTGTCACATCGTCTATTTTATCTAGATATGCGTGATGTTACTATCTATGTTAGGCTGGTCATAGTGGGGAATAACTTATACTAGTGTCATGCATATGCCACTAGTCTAAGTTACTACCTCCATAGTGCAAAGTAACATAGTAGTAGTGTCATAGATGGTTTTATTTATTAGCTCATAGACTCATTTTGCCTCGGGAAGCGCTATGTTACAATAACATACTCCCGAGGCAAGCACCTCTTTCCTTATTAAATACTTGCCACATAAACAAAATTGTCTTGAAATGTGTTAAGTTACTATCTAAGTTACCCTCACTATGGCTAGCCTTACTCCCATTGTGAGTAGTCTAAGTAGAGCCGCGGTCCAGTGTGGTTGGTCAATCTGAACCGGGCACGTGGCATTAACGAAGCTAGAGAATCAAGTCCAACGGCAAGGCGAATCACTCAAGTACTCGAATCACTTGCTGAGAGGTTTTGACACCCTTATCATACTCATACTGGTGGCTTGGTCGTTATGGAAGCAAGGAAATGTTTGGGTCTTTGGCCGGACAGATCAACTACGAACAGTGGAGCAACTACACAACCACATCACGATGGAGATCAAGGGATGGAAGGATGCGGAACTAAGCGTTGGTGCTCTTAGCCATTTTGTGAGGGAGTAATTGTAAGGCTAGGTGTGGGTGTAGGTGTTGTAGCCTTCCTTGTGTCGATGATTACATCATGCACAAGTTTTTATACATAACTCTCTATCTTCTATAAAATTATAATATGCGTTATTGACGTACTCTTGGAAAAACTTGTTGTTGCTGAGGGCTTTTTTCATAATGGAAGAGAAAACTCTCATGATGACCTTTGTATCCGAGATGCACATATGCAAGTTTATCACAACGGTATGAGTCAGAAATGGTGATCTTGCTCTTGCTCATATACACCCAAGCCCAATCCCACGTCCTTTTGTTCTCTTCAAAAGACGCAGCAGAATCAATCAAAATGGTGCAGGCATTTTTTTTTTCAGGATCAATAAAAAATGGTGCGGGCAACAGATAAATATGTTCTCTGAGAAAATAAACAATTGGTGCGGGAACTCGCCTGCAGGGAGCAGGTATTGGGCCGGCTTGGTAGCTGCGTCCAATCATCATACTGGCAGCATGTTTTTCTTTTTCCTTCCATTTCTATTCACATTTTTGTTTTATTTTCTTAACTTCTGCTTCATTTGCTTACTTTTGTTTATATTTCGAAATATACAATATTACAAAACTAAAATTTAAATAATCTTAATCCCGTGTATGAAAAATGTTAATCATGCGTATTTAAAATTGTTTGTGAGATTTAAAAATGTCACATGTTTCAAAACAAATGTACATGAAATTTGAAAAATGTTTATAGATTTTTAAAAATGTTGGTGTAATCCAAAAACTATTCATACATTCAAAAATGTATGTTACATTTTAATAAATGCTCATAAGTTTCAAAAATATGTTCGAGACATATTTAAAAAATATTTGTGCAATGTAACAAAGAAGTTAGCAAAGTTCATAAAAATATTTGTGCAATGTAAACAAAACTTTGCATAGTTTAGAAAAATGTTGAACATGTATTGGAAAAATGAAACATTTATAAAAAAGGTTAGATGTATACAAAAATATACAATATGTATGAAAAATGTAGACATGAAACATATATTGAAAAATTGTAATCATTTATTCAGCAAATGTTAAATGTGTGTAAAAGAATGTTCCTAATGTATACAAAAATGTACAACGCGGATGAAATATGTAGAGATGTGTTGGAAGAAGAAAAGGAAAAGGATAGAAAAATAATGATATTGAAGAATAAACAAAAAAACTAGAAAGTAACAAAGAAAACCAAGGAAAAAATAAAAAGGAAAAAAAGAGAAAAGACCAAAAACCAAAAATTGAAGGGAAAAGAAAATGAAAAGCCGAAAAAACAAGAGAAATACCATAGGAAACCTAAGGAAAACTGGGCTACAAACAAACAGAAAAAAAGAACTTACATGTGTGGCCTGGTACCACTTTGGGTATGGGTAGAAAAGGGTCAGGGAAGGGACTTGGTCAGTACAAAAATGCTTTCAAGTCAAATGGCTCTAACAAAGGCAGTGATCAATTATTCTCTATCTTCAAGAGCTCTGTAGCTCAACTTGGCAAAGTCATTTTTTAAACGATTTTTCCAGTATGAGACACTTCGCGAGATGCCCCGGTATAAGTCATTGTTTTGTTTTTTCCACAGACTCCGGGCAGCCACCAAGAAAATATCCAGGAACACAGGTCTATTCCATCCTTCCTTATCATTTTGAATGAGTTAAGTCTATCATTACACTGAGACCAATGTATGCCAAGAACTTGTCAATAATCTCTACTCAATGTGCAGTAGAAGAGGAGATATTCCACCATTTCTTCAATTTGGGTTTCATATAAAAGACAATCACGATTATCTCCAATGTTGCAGTGCCTCCTTTTGAGCATATTCCTTGTGTTAAGCATGTCCGAAAGTAGGAAAGCTTTTAGATCTCCACAACCAGCGAAATGCATCATGAGCATGGATATCTCTAAAAGTATGCACTAGACTTAAAGTCCACAGCACCCCATATGTATGTCCAAGGGTCTCGAGATTGCCCAGAGATGTGTGTATCAAGGAGTTCAGATTGCAATTGCCCTACCTTCTCATGAGCTTGCCCTTATAGAGGGAGACGGAAGGCAGCATTGAGATCTGTAGTGAACAAAAAGTCTTTGACAGAGGCATCTTTTATGGTGGAGTACGAATAGGCCCGAGGGAGTGTTTCAGAAAGGGCGTTCTAATGCCACGAATCCTTTCGGAATAGCGTTGAAGTGCCACAATGAATTTGAACAGTGGAGGGCCCTCTAAAGATTGCCACGCTATAGTGTTGGGTCGGTTCCTAGCGCTCGACTATAGCAACTCCTATGAGGAAACGGTATGATCGAGACATGTACTCCTATTTTGCGCAATGCATGCCGGTAAACTGGGAAACACTGCACCCCCCCCCCACCACCCATGCTCACCCTTTTGGGTTGGCCCATGCGAGGGGCATGGCGTGACGACCCTTATTTTTTCTTCTTTCTATTTTTGTTTTTCCTCTTTAATATAATACAGGATTCAAAACAAAAAATTGTTTGTGAATTTCAAAAAACGTTCGTCGATTAAAAAAAGTTTTGGGGTTCAAAAGAAATGTTCTAGGGTTTCAAAACAATGTTCTTAATTTCAAAAAAAAATGTTGGTCAATTTGTAAAAAAAAATCACCAATTTAAAATATATTCGCAACTTAGAAAAATGTTCATAAATTTGTAAAAAATGTTCACATATGCAAAAAAAGTTCATGATTTCGTAAAAATATTCAGGAAATCGAAAAATGTTTGCAAACTCAAAAAATGTTCAGCAATATTTTTAGAACAAACAGAAAATTCAAAAAATGTTTTCAAATTTTAAAACAAATTCCCATATTTCACAAAACGTCTATCAAGTCAGAAATTGTTCGGTGATTCAAAAAAAAGCTGATGAATTCCATTTTCATGCATTTCAAAACATGTATTTATTAAAATATGGTGAATTACAAAATTTGTTCACTAAAATTTTAAAATATTTTTCGCTACAAGAAAATGTTCACAATTTCGAAAAACATTTGGAATTTGTAAAAAATGTTGTTGATTTTGATAAGTGTTCACGCATTTGAAAAATGTTCATGATGTCAAGAAAATTTTCTCACATTCAAAGAATGTTCATGATTTCCAAAAATGATCACGATTTCATAAAATATTCACGTATGTGAAAGATTTTCGCAAAAAGAACAAGATAAAGAATGAAAGAAACAAAGGGGGAAAAGAAAAGAAAAACGAATAAGAGAAAGAAAAGAAAAGGTGAACATGAACAGAAGAAAAGGGAAAAAAGAAAAAGAAAAAAGAAAAGGAAAACACCAGACTAGGCCTACCCATATACTCGACACGCGTGCGGTGTGGATACGCGCTAGATCGCTATTTAGCGGCCTACGCGCCAAAAGGATTGGTGGGGCGAGACATGGCCTTGGCGAGCAAAAGCAGAGCCCCTATATGACAATATGCGTCAAATAGCACAACTTGGCAAAAGAAGGCAACCCGACCTGGTCGGCCCAGAGAGGGATCGAACTCACGAAAGTGATGCGCGCTAGCGAGTGATCGAACTCGCAACACCTCGCACGTAAACTAGCGTTCCTAGTAACTGGACCAGATATGTTTTTTGTTGACTGATTCACAGCGCGAGCATTTAATAACAAATGTAGTCGAGAATCAAACTTTATTTGACTTTCTTCAAACAAATCATGAAAATTATGAAGAAAATTTTGAATATCCGAATAATATTTTAGAAAAGCTGACAATTTTAAATTTTTTTGACCAAATACAGCAGAAGCACTTTTGAAATTCTGAGCAAATTCCGAAATTTAGAACTTTATTAAAATGTGAATAAAATTTGAAATTTAAAACAATTTTTTGAGTATGCAAACAATTTTTCAAAATTTCCAAAACATTTTCATTTTGCAAACAAACTCTGAAAATAAAAACATTTTTGAAGTTGTGATCACAATTTCAAAATAGAAACATTTTTAATTGCGAACAAATTATAAAATGTAATAAATTTTGAAATTCTAAACTTTTGAATTTTCGAACATTTTTAGATGAAATAAAGAATTTTTTAAATGCTGAACTCTTTAAAAAATTCTTATCATTTTTTAAAACATCTGAGAAAATGCGAATCATTATTATATTTCTGAGAAAATTAAAAAATAAACTTAAACTGATAAAATATAAAAATAAAAGAGAAACAGGAAAGGAAAATAAAAGTTAGAAGTAGAAACGGGGGAAAAAAAGAAAAGTGGCCGGCCCAGTCGTGGGCTCCCCTGTGAAAGTACTTTTAGTTATTTTATTGTTTGTCGTTTTTATATATTGCCTTTTCTCCACCTTTAGAATTTTAATTGTTTAGTGTTTATTTTCGTTCTTTTTACTTTCTAGTGTTTACTTTCTTAATTTTTGGCGAATACATGCCTATTTTTAAGAGATACGTGGACAAATATATTTTTAGGCATGCACATTTACTTGTAGAGAAAAACATTTGATAGAAAAGTGATCATTTCTCTTGTAGGAGTAAATGTAAACAGAGAAAAATGTTTTTATCTAGAATAAAAAATGTTCATGCAGCTAGAGAATTGTTTTTCATGCACACTAAACATTTGACGGCACTAGTAATATGTACTGAAACAAAAGGAAATACAGCAATTTTCAAAGCTCGCACAAACTTCATTTACTACTGCTCTTCTCCCGATCTGGCTATGAACGGTCCAAATAATAGGCCTACATGCCAGTTTGACCCGAGAACGTATCATGTGCATCCAATCGAACTCATGCACCAGGTGCTCCAGTCCAATCTGAGCCATTGGATTAAAAAGAGAGGGCATGATAAGGGGCAAGGGGAACTACGGGTACATTTTGCAAAACGGACCTTGAAGTCTAGCTGATTTCTGTCCTCCCGTGTCTTCACTATTGTGCCTTGTTTGAGGCAAGAAATCTGATTGAGAAGAGTAGTCAACCAACAACCAGTAAATCAGAGCCCAAAATTTCATTAATTTGAATCATGAATTGGTATTGTTGATGCAGTCTAACTATAATTCTGTTCTTTTCTACTAGACTCCAGCAGCAATGGATCCGATGAAGATTTCAGGAACTTCTTTGGCAACGGTGACAATGCCTACTCAGAGGCGAAGAGACACCCAGGCACCATCCTTCGATTCCCAATAGCGACTGTCCGGTCGTATCCATGTCTGGTGGCTAGCTGAGACCCTCGAAGTGAAGGTGCGGGCGCCGGCGAGGCAGAGTAGAACATGAGTCACGAACCCGCTTGTAGCCGCGCCATGGACCAACGTCCTCCTCCAACGCTCCTGCGACGCGCCACCCTGGCACCCGCAGCCACCCCCGCCAACGCCGGCAACCTCTCCTCGCCGGCCGCATCGGCTCAGACGGCCTCGCCGGCCTGCCCGCCGGGTTTCCCCAACCCCAGGTTTGGACACAGGGAGCTAGTCCTCTCCATCTTCCCGCAGATCGAGCCCTGCGTGTCAGATCCAGCTTCGCCATCGAGGGAGCCAGCTCTGTCCAGCCCGTCCTTCGTCCCGGATTCGCTGCCTGAGGTAAATCTTGGCGGATCCGCTGCGCCGCAGGGTGCGGCAGGGGCTGCCCGCAAAGTAAGCTTCGCCTTCAATGCAACTGTGCTGGATTCAACTCCCCCCTTGCCCATTCAAGGCGCTCATCGGCCGTGCATCAAGTCCAAGTATGGCTGCGCTTTCAATTCCGAGCGGCCGAGCTTGCCATCGAGCCCTGCGCCCCCCGCTGCGGCTGACCAAAGCAATGAAGGGGGATGGACTCTCGTCAGGGCGCCGTTCTGGTGGAGGGCCAACAACCAACATCGCCAGCATTCAAGGCGGAGAGCAGCTGGCTCTTACTCCCCTCCGGCTGCTGCAAAATTCGTGAAGCTGAACAAGCGCATTTGCCATCCCTGCCTGGACAGAGGACACCACAAGGCCTCCTGCCGAAACCCTCTCAAGTGCCTCCGCTGCAGAAGGTGTGGCCACCGGGCACGCAACTGCTCCAACTCCCTGCCACTGCCAGCTTCTTTGAGCCCACCGTCGACACGCCATCCACCTTCGGGGCAGCGGCTGTCCGCCCTCCCTCCTCCGCCGCCGGTGCCGTGTGGTGCGGCCGCTGTCCACATGGTGCGCATCGGAGATCCTTCGCTACGGCCGGCGGAGCGCCACGCCGTGGTCACTGCTACCCAGGACATGGATGTGCAGGCTGCAAACCTCGCGGCTCTGGCCGCGTTCGTCTGGCTGGGCAGCACTCGTCCTCGGGTCAGCGCGGAGGAGATGCGGACGGCCATCGCCGACCACTTTCGCATCGACCGCAACTGCTTCAAGGTCAAGCCGCACCTGCCGGAGGATTTCCTCGCCACCTTCGACTTCCCGCACCACCGCGACCTGGTGACTGCGCTCCCGGACAGGTTCGCGCAAGGCGGTCTGGATATTCATGTCGCCAAATGGTGACGCGATGCTCATGCGGAGGCTGTCAACACCTTCCACCACGTCCGTCTCTGCATTGAGAACGTGTCCCTGGACGCGTGGAATGACAAGGTTGCTGATCAAGTCCTCGGCCCGGAAACGCTGCTGCACTACTTCGACGCCTCCACGGTCAGAAGGGAGGATGCTACCTCGCTCAACCTCTGGGCTTGGTCGGCGAATCCATCGAGCATCCCCAAGGTCGTGCAGCTCACAGTGGGAGACAGCCAACCGCTGGGTGCGTTCGCAGGCCCGTCGGGCATCACTGGACGCCGTGATCTCCGTCGACGCGTCCTGGTCCATCTTGACCACCATGAGGACTACATCCCCGACGTCAACGGCAACGTGCCACGGCGACCTCACTACTCCAACAAGTTCGACTGGTGCTACCGAGTGGTGGATGGCGAGCCTCGACCGCGGGAGCGCGGCGAGCCGTCAGATCATCGCCGCGATGATAGAGATAGGCGGGAGGACGATCGTGATGAAGACGATCATTGCGGAAGGCGAGACGACAGGCAGCCGTCCTGGCGCGACCGCATCTTCCGCGGCCGCTCGAGGGCGCCGCATAGGAGGGATGAGGGGGACCGCTGCGACTACAGGCATGACAACCGCCGCGACTTCAGGCGAGATGGGCATGATGATGGCCAGCGACGCAGGGCTGTGACGCCACCCCCTGTTGCTCATGGCTCTGGCACCCACTCTCATCGTCGCAGCCGTTCGGTGGAACGGCCGAGGGCACGGGGGACGGTTCAGCAAGGACGGTCTCCTCCTCCTTCGCCCCGCATCACCTCCTGCGACATCATCGAGCTTCGGACCACCTCCTCAAGCCCGGTCTGGCTGCGAAGGGCGCTGGCATGCTTCGGCACCCAAGTTCAGCCCTCGCTGACGCTGGATGAGACACCTTTGACGCAAGTTGTTGCTGCCCCGGGCCCAAGTTATGCTGCTGACTTGAACGATGAGCCCCGCACGCCTGTTTTCGTGCCGCGCCCTGTGGTGTCGCCGGTGCTGAGATGCAGGGACATTGATGCTGCGGGTGCGAGCGACACCCGTCTCTTCGTGCCGGCGGCGCCTCCTCTCCTTGTCGCCCCGAGCTCCACCCCACCAAGGCGACCTGCTGCTAGGAGGAAGACGTTGGCGGGGGTCACCGGCTTTGATCTTAGCCGGCGCAGCCCTCGGCTACGTGCAAAGAAGCGGGCCATGCCTATTGCCCTGCTCGCTGAGCAACTACTCTGCCAAAGGATGGGAATTGTGGGAGAGGGGGAGAAGGTCACCCAAGAGGCGCTGAGCCGCTACGTCGCCATGTTCCAGGGCCAGCTGCCGGACTCAGCTGTTGCTGCCCTTCGAGCTCTCTTCAGATGGATCGCGACCGCGATCAAGGGTCAAGAGGCGTTCTTGCAAAGATGGTGGAGATGCAGGCCCGGAGATGGCCATGCTGGTGGCCAGCGAGGCTGCGGACGCGGCCTGATGAACCTTAGGTTCCTTCTGATGATGTAGTGTTCTTCCAAATGTTATGCAACCTTTACTGCATATTGCTACGCCTGTTTGTGGCTGGGATGTCCAGCTGCTTTCTGTTGCCTTGGCGAGGCAATTCAAACCTTTCCTGCTATTTGGCCAATGCTACTATGATGTTGCTTGATGTTATCCATGAGTAGTTACAATCTTAGTATTCTGAATTGGAATGTTCGAGGGCTAAATTGTCCCAATAGAAGAGCTACTGTCAATGAAACCATCACTGCCTCGGCATGTCACTTAGCGTGCCTCCAAGAAACAAAGATGGAATTAGTCAACCCTGCGATCGCTTCCTTCCTGGGCGGCTACAGACTCAAAGGCTTTGCACAACGACCGGCTACAGGCACTCGTGGTGGAATTCTCCTACTTTGGGATGAAGATCACCTCAAGCTTGACAATGTGCATTTCGGAACCTACACCCTGTCTCCAAAGATAACCATCATCAGCTCCAGTACCTCTTTCAACTTCATGACGGTCTACGGACCGACGAGAAATAATCTCAAAGATGATTTCTTCAACGAGCTGATGGCTGACAAGCCACCCCCGGGCGATGGTTGGTTGGTCACGGGCGACTTCAACCAAATCTATCACGCTAGCGATAAGAACCGGTCCAATGCAAATCGGAGCCGCATCACTCGCTTCCGTGACGCTCTCAATTTCTGCGAGCTCAAACAAATACACCTGCAAAACAGGAAGTTTACTTGGAGCAATGAGCAAAGCAATCCAACCATGTCCAAGTTGGATGGCTTTTTCTGCAATGAGGATTGGGACATCACTTTTGACAAACATATCCTTCAGGCTTTGTCTTCATCCCTTTCAGACCATTGGCCGCTTCTGCTTGTTAATGATGATGGTCCACGATGTCCCAAGACTTTTCGCTTTGAAAACTTCTGGACCAACATGCCCGGCTTTCGGCAATGTGTCCAGAATGCTTGGAACGAGCCCTCCGCACACACGGAGGCGTACCAAAGGCTCTTCCATAAGCTGAAGCGCACAAGCCAGAGGCTCAGGACCTGGAGCAAGACCCTCTTCTCCCAGGCCAAGGTCCAGCTTCACATGGATCTAGAGATCATCTTGCGGCTTGATGAGGCTCAAGATTTCAGAGAGCTTAGTGCAGAGGAGGCGGAACTTCGAAAAAGGCTCAAGAAAAGAGTGGTTGGTCTGGCTGTGATGGAGCGAGCTAGGAAAAAGCAAAGCTCACGGATAGCAGATATCAAAGAGGGGGATGCCAACACCCGTTACTTCCATCTTCGGATCAACAGGAGACGCCGAAGAAACCTTATTCACAAACTCAAGCATGGAGATGGCTGGGTAACCAGTCATGATCAGAAAAGCGGTATTGTTCAGGAGCACTTTGCCAATATTACCAAGAGGGGTTTGCCGTGCCCCAAAACTATCAACTGGGCCGCTTTTCCCCCTTCGGGTCATGATCTTTCCGACCTTGGGGAGCCCATCACGGAGGATGAGGTCAAGGATGCAATCTCGGCCCTTCCCGGAGACAAGGCTCCGGGGCCCGACGGTTTCACTGGGAAATTTTTCAAGGTTTGCTGGGACATTATCAAAGATGATGTCATGCTCGTGATCAACAAGTTCTCCAATTTGCATGCAGAAAACTTCCACTGGCTCAACTCGGCGAATATTGCCCTCATCCCCAAGAAAGACGGTGTCAAGACATTTCGGACTTCCGACCCATCACCGATTCATGCCATTGCAAAGCTCATTGCTAAAATCCTTGCAACTAGGCTGGCCCGTCACATGAACAATATCGTCTCCGTTGCGCAGAGTGCCTTCATCAAAACAAGGAGTATACACGACAACTTCCTGTATGTTCGCAACTTGGCCAGAAAGTTCCATCGTAAAAAAAACCATGCTCCTCTTCAAGCTTGATATTAAGAAGGCATTTGACTCGGTAAAATGGGATTATCTAATGGAGCTGTTGGCGCATCATGGCTTCCCGAGTAGGTTTCGAGGGTGGGTGTCGGCTCTCCTTTCCTCGGCCTCCTCCAGAGTCTTGCTAAATGGTGTTGCCGGCGACCCAATCAAGCATGGATGTGGCCTCCGGCAGGGCGAACCTCTCTCGCCGCTGCTCTTCGTGCGTGCCATTGACCCGCTGCATCGCATCCTAGAGAAGGCCACCTCTCAAGGTCTGCTACATCCGCTTGGCAGCCGCTTCACGGGCATTAGGGCGTCTCTGTACGCGGATGACACGGCGATATTTTGTGCCCCCATCAAAGAAGATGTCAGCTTCATTGCCAGCACGCTTACATCCTTTGGCCAGTCAACTGGGTTGGTCACCAATTGCGCAAAGAGTTTGGTTGCTCCCATCCAATGCGCCAACCTGGACCTTGATGACATTCTGCAACACTTCCCAGCGGGGCGATCTTCCTTCCCAATTCGTTACTTAGGCCTTCCACTTGTGATCCGGCGTCTCAAAAGGATTCATTTGCAGCACCTTCTGGACAAAGCGGCCGGGAAGCTTGCACCATGGAGAGGCAGGCCATGTGGCTATTGCGGGCCGAATGGCCTTGGTCAAGGCGGTTCTCACGGCGGTGGCCATCTATCATAAAACTCCACTGGACCTCCCAGTGGAGGTGCTACAGAATCTTGACAGGCTGAGGAAAACCTACCTTTGGGCTGGAACTGACACCGTGTCAGGCGGCAAATGCAAAATTAATTGGGAGCAAGTTTGTAGGCCAAAACAGTTTGGAGGCCTCGGAATCCTCAATCTGAAGAAGTTCGCCACCGCCCTACGCCTTAGGTGGCTTTGGCTGGAGTGGGATGACCCGTCAAGAACATGGTGTGGTTCTGAGATCCCTTGTGGCAAGGAAGACCGGGACATTTTCGCGGCTTCCACCAAGGTCACACTAGGCGACGGCACCAAGGCCAAATTCTGGGAGTCTTCGTGGCTAGACGGCATCCGCCCCAAAGACATTGCCTCAAAAATCTTCGAGCTATCAAGAAAGAAGTGTGACACCGTTGCTTCGGCCATCAGAGATAACAAATGGATAAATTTGATTGACACAAGCACAGGACTCTCTCTCCTGTTCACCTTTAACAATTTGTCGATCTTTGGAACAGGCTCTCGAATGTCAGTATCCAACCAGGAGTTCCGGACACCATTCTCTAGAAGCTATCCAATGATGGGCTCTATTCTGCCAAGACGGCCTACTTGATGCAATTTGCTGGCCATGTTCAATCCAACCTGCAAACCATTGTCTGGAAGGCTTGGGCACCCCCCAAATATAATTTTTTTGCATGGTTGGTCACACAAAATAGGATCTGGACGGCGGACAGGCTTCAACGGCGAGGGTGGCCAAATTGTGATTGTTGCCCTCTTTGCAATCAAGTGCAAGAGTCCGTGGCGCACCTTCTGTTCAAGTGCCGCTACTCCATTCGGGTCTGGAAGGAGACCTTTACATGGCTGCACCTAGATGTCGATACCACACATTGGATGATTTACGACAAGGTGGGTTCTTGGTGGGATGGGGTCCTCACCAACAATGTCTTGCCGACAAAATTCCTCGCCTCCCTTCTTCATCTTGTAAGCTGGGTGGTTTGGAATGAGCGAAATGCACGCGTGTTCAGGAATAAGGCGGCGCCGGTGATGGTGATCGTGCGAGCTATTAAAGAGGAGGCTTCTCTATGGGCTATGGCGGGCGCTAAACATTTGTATAATTTCATGCCGCGAGAGTAGATCTTTGTAATTTCCCCCGTTTTCACGGGGCGGGACGTCGTTAAAACTCTCTCTTCTCCTTATTCAATGAAAATGGCAAATCTTTTGCCTTATTTCAAAAAAAAAATAGCGACTGTTGTTTGTAGTCGTATCACGTGAATCCATCCATCTTTTCAGGCCACACAAGTTCAGGGATTTTTGGCATCATGTAAACAAGAATATACACTTGCCAAAAAAATAGTATGCGACATTTTTTGTAGTTCAGAGGGGTGGTTGTTGTACAGTTCATCTGCACGCTTTTGATGCTCCAATGTGAAATACACTGATGTTCTTGCATGGAAGCATCTAAAGAAATGTGTTCAGAGATCTTTAGTTCAGTTTCAGTACAAAGCATCATCGCAATAGTTATTTATAAAGTTGTTTCTCTCATACTTAATATTAGAGTTATAACTTTTGAGCAATGAACAATCATGCAACAGTTAAATAAGCCGATACAAAAGCACACGTGAGAAGACAGGCATAGTAGAAAAGACAGGGCGGGACAGAATTAATCTAGACAGGTCCGTTTCGTTGGATCGGAGCACCTGCTGCACCAGTTCGTCGGGAGCACAGGATACGTTCAGCTCCCCTTGCCCTCTCATCCTGTCCCTCTCTTTTTAATCCAATGGCTGGCTGAGGTTGGATCGGAGCAACTGGTGCACGAGTTTGTCGGGAGCACAGGAAACGTTCTCAGTATGACCCATACCATCTCTTCCATATTTTTAGACCATTGTCTATATGGACATAAAGACAATCAAATTTAGACAAGGAAATGCTCTTAGTGTGACCAGCCATGTGCATGAGAGACTGAAATCACTACACGATTTAAGAGCAAAGTAAAAGGGAACCAAAGCCAATTATAAATACTAAATTAACGCATCTTTATTGTGTGACTGCAAAACGGCATGGATCTGGCGGATTAGTCATGGATCCACGTACTGCATCGCGTTTCATGGCGCGGTGCTCTCTCATGGTTGAGGCCACGACAACTCAACTCTTTCCACGCAGCGCTGATCCCCTGTGTGATCTCTGCTTCAAGACCATGCCTCCCTGTGCCTTGGGAGGATAGTGTCTTTTCCTGATAAAAGAATACAGTATGTATTAGCATGGACTTCACTGTAACATAAAAGCAAGGCATGCACATATATCTTTCTAAATTCGTAGAAAGGAAATAGCCAATTAGTATAACTAAACTCAAATAGGAAACAACAGAAAATTAGTGTTTTTCTTTTAGTCCTATCCTTCGATCATATCACACGACCATGTTTTTCCATCTAAAAAAAAGAAGTACCATGTCATGTGATAGGTTCGTTGCAATCTTGTGTAGTTATTCTTGTTCTTTTGTGGTAGTGTAGTAACTCTCTCATATTCTTAAATACTCCCTCCATTCCACAATGTAGTGCCTATAGATTTTTCTGAAAGTCAAACTTTTCCAACTTTGACCAAGTGTATAGAGAAAACTATCTACTTTTACAATACCAAATATGTACATTCTGAAAATATAACTCATGATGTATCCAATGATGTGTATTTAGCATTCTAGATGTACCCATTTTTCTCTATAAATATGGTCAAAGTTTGTAATATTTGACTTTTAAAATAATCTATAGGGACTACATTATGGAACGGAGGGAGTAATAATCAGTGCTCTATCCTTAATTCATGCTAATGCAAATCACTGTTTGATATTATCAACAACTTAGTGCCCACACGCAGGGCACGATTCTCCTTGCAGAACATATAGGCACTCTCCAGAAATAATCTATCGATACCAATTCTAGTTTTGACTCCTCACTGGGGAGATAGGTTGTTGTGATTAATTACTACCTCTGTACCAAGATATAAGATGTTTTTGCTGCAAAAGCGTCTTATATTTTGATACGGAGGGAGTAGTTACGAGTTTACTTGCACAACAAAGGTCACCGTTTCGTATTCAAATATTCAAGCCACAAGTCAACCAAGTGTAACACCATTTTCGTCTCCAGAAATCCTATCTCTCGATACAAATTCCAGTTTGCCCCCTAACTGGAGACAAGACTTTTGTCATTAATTGATTATGTGTTCTCTTGCAAAATTAAGGTTAATGTTTTTCATATAGATATATTCAACCTAAACTCACACCAAGATAAAACAGGTACGATCGAACAGCATGATCATAGGTCATAACAAGTGAGCACCCAAAGAGACCTAATTGTGTGCAATATTAGCTTGGTCAAAATAACAAACCGTACAAACAAAATGTTATATTTTATCTCTTAGTACCCTCATAAAAGAATAATTCAATCCAGAACCTATTAATTTTTTTCTGTAAATATCAACCACACAGGTACGAGGTACGCCAGAACACAAAATCTCCACTTTGCACCATTTCTTTAGCCAAAAATACCAATATTACCTCCATTTCCAGCAAGAAAATGAGTGTGCACTTCAGTATTTCATGGACACGCCAGTGCACTCATGAGTGAATGTATCAGCACCCTATTTGCTTCCTGACAAACACACGCGCGAGAGAGAGATGGCTCGAGGAAGACAATGACACAAGTGGTTTAGCACTGCTCAAACTTCCGCAGCTCTTCTGATTCTTGCCATTGCTTATTTGTGGCTAACATACTCCAACAGAAAAGACCGAGAGTGAAGTGATTTTGCCCCTCACGCGAGTCCTACCATCTCACAGCTTTTCTGATTCTTGCCATTGCTTATTTGTGGCTCACAAACTCTAACAGAAAAGACCAAGAGTGAAGCGATTTTGCCCCTCATGTGAGTCGTGCCATCTCACAACTCGAGAATCACCTCGCGCAGCTCATGGCGCCGCTAGACTAGCTCACGAACAAACCCGTGACGACCCCTATGTTATTGTATGTGAAAGGGGAAAACAGAAGGAAAATAATGTGACGGGCCACGGGGTTTATCCCAACAATATCACCCCCTAAAGCATGTGCCATTGTAACTTCGACCATGCCGATCTTTGCACGAAGCTCCGCGAAGTGCAACACGCCCAAGAGCTTGAGTGAGAATGTCGACGAGCTGTCCGTTGGTGCCAACAAACTGCACACCAACCTTCATGGTCTCTCCGCATTCCCGAATGCAGTGGAAATGTGATTGCTTCGCTTGTGGAAAACTGGATTTTTAGCAAATGAGATGGCGGATTAGTTGTCAATGTAGAGTTGAACTCAGGCTGGCTCCTCCTTCAGTTTATTGAGGAACGAAGTGAGTGAAATTCCTTAGCACGCCGCCACAGTGGCAGCTAAGTACTCTGCTTCGCACGAGGAGAGAGGCACCACATTCTACTTGAGTGACTGCCAGCTGTTAACATTGTTGGCATAGAAGAACGGTGCTCAGCTCAGACGAGTGTAAAGATCACCGATCATGACGTTGTCGCTATACCGAAAAAGGCTTTCGCCCCGCTTTATATATAAAGCACCATGGCCGAACCGATACAAAGTGATGAGGGAAACCTCTTACAAAGCAGATCAAAGATAGAACAAGATTACAAGAGTGCCCACACTCCATGAAGACACACCCAAGGCTACTAACTAGAAGAGAGACCGCGCCTCCGAGAGAAACCACCGGACGTCGATGCAACACACACACCAAGTTGTCGCCAAAAGCACTGAGCTTTCGCCCGAAGACACTCTCGCGCCACATCGAAGTACCACAGTGCAAATCCGCCGCCACCAAAACAAGCCTCCACACCACGATCTGGACGATACCCCTGCCGTAGCAATGCCATCGTCAGGATCCCCACCGCCTCGCTCCTCGCTGCCCGCACAGCCAAGGAGAAACACCACCACCACCGCAATGCCACTCGCCGAAGAGCCGACCGCGCAGACCACCTTCCAAGGCCGCCGCCCCGGCATCCCAGATCTCGCTGCCTCCAAACCCCGCCGAGCCATCGGTCACCGCCCACCGAAGAAACGAGATGGAAGGGACCGCCTTTACGCCCCTGGACGACCCCGCGCTGTTGCGCTCCTCGCGCAGCTCCCGTTGACCATGGCCTACAACCATGGACCCGAGCCCTCAGATCGGCGGCAGCATTGTGAGGCCTGATCTAGCAGGACCTGACCAGCCACCCCTGGGCTGGGACGAAGGAGCCGTCCACCGGCGCGAGAGCAGAGGAGCACCACGCAAGGAGGCCATCCCCACAGCCGACGGCGCACTAACAGAGCAGGGAGGAGGAGGCTCGAGATCCACGCGGGGTGGAGCCGTCGCCGCCCAGCCGCGCCTCTGCCGCGACCGGCCGCCGTCGCCGCAGCCAAACCCCGCCACGCCGCGCGAGATGACCAGATCCGCCGCCATGAGCGAACCATGCGGCGCCACGCCCTCGCGAGATCCAAATACCCGCACCACCGAACCACGCGAGAGGAGGAGGCCCGCCGACGCCGACGCCGCCGCGGGCCGCCCGACGGCGCTTCCGACGATGGCGGGCGGGGAGAGGGGTGTTCTTGGCGGCGGCGGAGGTTGGGCGCCCGGGCTGCTCGCGGGAGCAGCACGGGGCCGAGAGGGCTTCGACGTTGTCGCTATAGCAGACGAGGTAGTCATCCCCGCTCCCCCAAGAGTAGTGACAACCCCAGTTCGGCGTGCTGGCGGCATAGCGCAGCACTCTTCACCGCAGCAAGATTTTGGGTCGTCAGTGCCTCCATGAAGCACGAGACGTAGCCGATGGCGTAAGAGGGACTGGCACACCTCGATCCACAACTAAAAACTCAAGGTACCAAGGTCACCCATTTCGAAGTTGCATCTCCTCCTTGAAGTGCTTGATTTCCCCCAACGTTGAAGCCAATGATGACACAGACACCACAAGCAAACGAGAAATGGTGCTGCGCTGCGAACCTGGACGGCGCGCTCTCTTGTGCTCCGCTCGAAACAGAGTGAGAACGGACACGGTCGAACTTTTGGTTCCAAGCACGTGGTGCTTGCTTCAGTCCGTAGAGCCTTGTCAAGGTGTAGCACTTTCCTCTCTTGTCCGAAAATGGCGTATCCCAGCATTGTGCAATGTAACCTCCTCCTCAAGTTTGTCGTTGAGGAAGGTGGACTTTACGTCCTTTTGGTGCACGCCCCAGCCGGCGCGCGTTGCCAGAGCTAGCAAAAGACGCACAGACTTGAGACGAGCGACAAGGGCAAACACTTCATCAAGGTCCACCCCCTGGCACTGCACATAACCCTTTGCCACAAGGTGCGCCTTGTGCCGGAGCACCGGACCGTTTTCGTGTTCTTGACCTTGTACACCCACTTTAGGCCTATGGGACCAAGGCTGGAAGGGAGCTCGATGAGGAGCCACCGTACCTTGTACACCCACTTCAGGCCTATGGGACCAAGGCTAGAAGGGAGGTCAATGAGGAGCCACGCGGTTTTCCACAATGGATGTCGTCTCCTCATCCAAGGCGTGTAGTTAGGCCGCGTGCTGCTCGGCCACGAGGTGCAGCTCTCCATCATCCGGCAGGACATTGTCGTTGAACTGCATATTGGGTTGCACAATACCGTCATGAGCGCATGGTCATCAAGTGCATACTTGCCGGTGACGACGAGGGTGGCATGCCAAAAGATAAATTCGCCGAGTCAAGGTCTACCATGTTAACCAGTTGGGGAGAAAGGGTTGCCGTGTCGAGGTTTACCATATTAACCAGTGAGGGCGAAAGGGTTGCCGTGGAGCTGCTTCTTGTTGTCGTGTCCATGCTGCCATGGTAGCATTCTTGGGCGAAACCGATCAACAGCAGTGCTTCCACATGAAACAAGTGCCATAGCAACCTTTTCTACCAACATGACAACGTTCTGCCAGGATACATTATCATGCCAGCCACCTCTCCCTGGTCCTCCGCGACATCTAGTGCGTCTCCTCGGGTGTGCTGGGAGCCAAGTACTTACTTGACTGTGACATGTGAAGGATGTGCTTGCGGGTAGGTCTGCTCCTCGCAGCCAATCCCAGCTTCCCCATTGGTCAAAGACGAATGGTGTACATGTGCTTAGGGGACGCTTTACCTTGGCAAGGAGGTTCTTTTGCGGACCGTGCACCATCATGCTCCACGTGCGTCGAGTATCCAATCTCATCAAACTGCCCAATGTTGACGATGTTGCTCTCCAGGCAGGAAATTCGATACACGTTCTTTAATTCGCAGTGGTGGCTACCCGTCGCGGCGAACAAGATAATGCCTTGTCCACATACCTCCACCATAGTCCTCGCCGAACTTCACCGTGCCCATCACCATACTATTTCATGTGGTCCGACGAAGACAGACACGTTGACAGTCATTTGGTTTGACACACCGACGTCGAGGTACCAGGGCACATCAACGTCACCAGGGGCATGCCGAAGCTTGATGCGAGCTCACTCTTCATTGAGGAAGACGCGCTCGTACTCTGCCATGGCAGCTGGAACAGAGTTGCTGCAATGGCAACATTGGGCACGATTGCTACCATTGCAGCCTTTCGGGGCAAAAGCCATGCCATGGCAGGATTTCCTACCGCGATGACTGTTGATAAGGATGTTGTCATTGCAATGTTTTGGGCGATTCCGCTACCATGGCAGGACTTTGCGCTGTTGTGGCAAGGTGTGTTGTGCACTCATGCAGCAGCAGCAGCAGCGTCGACTTCGTCGGCCTACACCAGGTGAGCCTGCTCCTGCTTCTTGCGGCAATCACTTGTCCAGTGGCCTAGCTTTCCACAATAGCAACACTTATCGCGGCCGCCGCTTCTCGGCTGACCTTGGCTTTTGCGTCCGGCGCTGAACTTAGCGCGGGAGCACCCTCCACCACCACCACCACCACCACCACGGCAAGAGCTATTGTTGCCTGAGGTGTTGCTGCTGCCAGAGAACCCGCCTTGGATGTACCTATACTATCGCACAACCTACTGCTCCTCAGCTAGCACGAGGCAACTGCCGCCCTGGCTAGATCCATCCAGCCTGTGTCGTACCTCTGCCGTGTTGAACCATCTCGTCAGCTCCTCGATGGAGAGTGCAGAGTGGTCGAAGGGGGTCTATGTAGAGGGCGACATGCGAGTAGTGCAGCGAGATAGCCCAGAGAAATTTCTCCGAGGCTTCTTCCTGCAGCTAATCACCAAGTACTGCTAGATTGTTCATCATACCGTTGAGCCATAGGGCGAAATCATCGAAGAAGCTGCGGAAGTTTGAGTAGCGCATAACTACCCAACGGAATGAATTAGAAAACCTCATCCGAGTGCATAACTCTATGACCGCAACATACTAAGGAAGTAAGTGCACAGGTATTTGGCACTGCCTCTACCATTACCATCCTGATTTCCTCTAGACTAACGAAGCACCAGAATGTTTTCTGACGGTAGAAAAGCCTAGAAATTCTCCTCTTTCGCATTGACAGAATAATAGTATTGTCTTATTGAAACGAGCTGTGCATAATGACTTGATCAAGAAAGACAGAGAGATCCAGAGTCCTCACCTAGCAGGTTTCTCGGTAGCCAGCCCCATCCCGTTCCACGGGAAGTTTCCCCCCTTTTCGTCAGCTTGCTCATTCGCCCTGGCACGTCCCCTCCTCTTGTTCCCCAGCCTCCCAGGGTTCCCATACACGATCTTGCCGCATCCGGCCCTGGAGAAGCCCTCCCTCTCGTCCTCCATCCAATGCTTCCCCTTCCCCTCCCTCTCCCCCTCGACCTCTGCCCCTTCCACGACCTTCCTCCTCGCCGCGGCTGCGCTGGCCTTCCGCTCTCTCTCCCCGAGGATCGCGCCGATGGGGAAGATGTCGGGGGAAACGGAGAGCGGGGCCTGAAGAGTGACGTAGGCCTTCTTGTAGTCTGGCTTGGCGGCGAGGAAGGGCCCCCGGCGGTGCTTCTTGCCCTCCATGTTGAGGGTGCGGACTTCGGCGATGTTGAAGCCGTAGACGGACTCGAGACAGCGGCGGATGTCGACCTTGGAGGCGGAGGGGACGGTCCTGACAGCGAACTCCTGGACGGAGGATAGGGGGGCCGGGGGAAGCATGAGCTTGATGGGGAGGTTGGCGAAGTGGAGCACGCGGCGGCCCAGCCTGCTACCCATGGCCGGATGCGGCGGCGAAGGGTGGCCGGACGCGGCGGCGGAGGAGGGCGTAGGGTTTAGAGAGTGAAAATGGTTCGGTTCGGGTTCAGCGGCTCAGGCGAAGGACTCGGGACAAGAGAGACTATTGGGCTTGGTTCGGTTGTAGCGACCAAAAATGCCCACCATTCGCGGCATTGGGCAGGCCCAAGCTCACGGGAGGCCACAGCCACATTTTATTGTTGGGAAGTGTTTGTGGCGGGGCGCCGGCCGAACCGTTGCGCCGGTCGTGCCCCGTGCGTTGGATCTCTTTTGATCCAAGGACGCTGTCTGCGCCACGTGTCACCACAGACCCATGTTTTTTTAACGCGCACGGGTTATCCCTTCCTCAGTTTTTGCTGCAACCGCACGGGGGCGTCATTTCGGTGCGAGGAGGCAGGGCGACCGGCGGGCGACCGGCTTGTTGGCGCCTGGAGATCAGGAGCGGCGGCGGCGGCCCAGGGCGGATCTCGATTCTCCGGCGATCTATGGCTCCCCTGGATGGTAAGTCTCCCCTCCTGCTCTCCCTTTCGTTGTTGTCTCCCCCTCCCCTGTTGGCTTTAGGGTTAGGGCGGGTTATGGTCTTGGCGAAGTTGTTTGTGTTCCAGCGGGCGGCGCCCGCTCCGTGAGACGGGACGGGTGGTGTTCCTGCTGGTCGAGGAGGGGGGGTGGTGTTCCGTGGGGCGGAGGGAGGCGGGTGGTGTACCCGCGGGCAGATGGAGGGGGCGGGGTGGTGGATTTGAATCTTCTGTTTGCTAGGGATTTGGGATAGGATTGGGATTAGGATTTGGGATTTTGTTCATCCACGAACTATCGGATACAGGGAAAATGGTATTGCTATGTTTAAATGGTCACTGGACACTTCCGAGGGGAATTTGTGAGGAACATTTTTGTTTTAGATGATACAGTAGAACAGAGTAAACTTCATATCACCATGTGAAGATGCATGCACACTGCTGTGTTTGTGTTTTTGTATTGTATATACGGCCGAAACCAACTTTGTACTTTTGCAAATGTACGTGCACTTTGTCTAAGATCATCATCTGCAAGCATGTAGGAGTACTAGAGTTTACCAGCAAATGTACTAGATCAATATGTATTCCGAACCTTTTTTTTTTTGCGTATGATGAACCAAGTTTGAACTCCGCAGCCCAACACCCCTGCTTCTGAATCGAGGATCATTCAGATTTGATTGCTGAAACTAGAACGAACAGAAATGAATTCATCTCTGAACATGAATCTTATACGGCGGATTTACCAGTAGCTTACACAGAGTGACGGAGTTATGACCGGCCTTGCGCCGAACGCGTGTTCACAGCAGCAGAGTTACACGAAACATGTGAACTCTTACTTATGTATCTTAAGCTCCAGCGCTGAATAGAATGATGATGAAAATTAACTTGTTTGAGATCCTGAAGGAATCACACACCGCATAGAGGCATCCTTGTTTGCCATGTAAATTTGTAAATAGGTTTCTTGGTGCTGCAAAATCTCCTAGGTTTTATTCTATAGCAGACGTACTTGTATAAATGCTAATTTTAAAGTGCAATGTTTTATTCTGTACATTTTTATGTGTGCTTGTATGTTTCATAGGTTTTACAGATTTTTTAGGTGTTCATGTATGTTTTTTCCTAGCTACTGATGATGCAGTTTTAGGGTTTTATTGACTTGTTTTTTTTTTCCTTCTTTGTAGATGTCGCAGGCACCATTGGTGAGAATGAGGGGAGTAAGAAGGTTAAGAAGAAGATCAAGAAGAAAGGCAATCTATGTGGCTTTAAGTCAAGGTTTAACTCAAAAAGGCTGGCTCAGATTGGGAAGCAAGTAACACCAGAAAAACAGAGAATCATAAGGGAGGGACTGTTTGGAGACTTGTTGGACATCCGGTCTTTCAAGGTGCCCCATGAGCTCATTGAGTTTGTTGTGATGAACACGAATCACATACTCTCTGAGTTCAAACACAAGAACAAGTCCATCACCTTCAGCAAGCTCATGGTGAAAAGGATTTTCAACGTGCCATCCGGTGATAGACCCGTGAAGCTTCTTAAGAAGAGTGATGAACATGATCTTCGCAGCATCTACAAGGAGGGGGACAGGGCTCCAATCGCCCATGTTGTCAAGTTGCTCACTAGTTGCAGCTATAAGGGCGTGGTTATGATAAATAGGACTTGGACACTCCTTGCGTTGGCAACAGTTTTGTGCCCAGGCACTGGCAATATGGTGAATCTCGAGTATCTAGCTTCCTTGGAAGATATGTCTTTGGTGCATGAATTCGCTTGGGATGAGCACTTGTTGGCACGAGCTATGGAGGAGGTTGGAGTCTTTCAAGAGAAGAAGAGGATGCAAGCAAACACAGAAAAAGAGTTTCAGATTGCTTCATGCCTTCCCATGTTAGCGGTATGCAACGCAACATTACGAAATACCTCCATCTTTCCCCTTTGCTGCATGAAACCTTCATGCCTTTATGTTTTTTGTTGGCTAATGTCCTTTTTCCATTCCATGCAGATCATATACATGGATCATGTTGATATCCCGGCTGGCCTCCCAAATGAGCATGCTATTGATTATTCCGTGCCAAGGATACGTTTTGTTTGTCAAAAGGATTTTGAGTGGTTGGATAAAGTTGACAAAAACAAGCTCACTCTTGTCCAACCTTTCTACGGGAAACACACCCATGTAATTTTGCTACATCCCGCCTATGTATTTTCCTTTGTCAATGAGTATTAAGACCCCCCCTGTTTTTTGCTCACTGAATTTGCATGTAGCAATCTTTGCTTTTCCATTTAGGTTATGGCAGCCTTCTTATTTCCATGCTTAAAACATGTTCTTTTTAAGGATGGATCAAGCTGTGGTTACAACAACCATTGAGTACTATTTAAAAAAATAAGAAAAAACCCACATTCTGCTTTTTTAAAAAAATTCTACAAATTTTGGCACCATCATACTACAGAAAGTAAGCTCTCACAAACATATAACAATAAGATTTTTTTTTAAACAACTCTTGTAAAAAGCAACATTCTGCTTTTTTCAAACCACGCATGTAGTAATATGTTGCAATCCCACAAAACAAACATTCACAGCTAGTCAACACAACTTATTATCACAAGTCATGGGGTGTTACAAGGCAATTCATCATTTTTTTCCCTCACGAAAATATCCTAAAGTGTAAGGATTGTTTCGACACCCGGAGCTTTCGCGCTCGCACTCACAGCAAGAAAAGCTGCAAGGAGTTGGCAATCCTTCATGTTGTGATCTTCATCTTCACAATATTTGCATGGAGTCTTCTTTTCCCTTTGCTTTGGAGCTTTCTTCGTTTTCGCCGCGTCCTTCTTTGCTCTTTTCTTCATTTCATCTTCTCGAATCTCAATTAGTGGTTTCCTGCGCTTCTCTTTCTCCTTTGGCCTCCCCTTCTTTGCTGACTTTGGTGGGTTCCACAGTCCTACGGGGGGTGGATCCCGCTGACCTGTACTTGGACCCCCCCTGAGACTTGTTCATTTCCTGCATGACCTTGGCCTTCTTCGTCTCCTGCAAACCCATCAGTTGCTCTAGCTTTTATTGCAGCAACCCCAACACTGCCCTGATCAGTTAGCCCAGAGACAAAACTATAAGCTTCATCATTGAAGCAAGCATCAGAAGCGAGTTTCCCAAACTTCCGGCATAGAGAGTTAAACTTTAGGGTGTTTGTCGTGGGGACGCCGAAATGCATAGCTCTATGCCCATCGCCCAGTTCAGGCGCAAGGTCGGTTGCTCTCTTAGACCATCTTGGAAGCATGTAAGTCGCATGTATGGTTTGCACGTTCAGGTGCACCATGACACGGATGATATGTGGGCAGATCAGCCCACACATCTCAAACATGTTATAGGTGCACATGTATGCCTGATCTTTAGGAGCAACACGCACCGTGTACACTTTTGGGTTGACGCCATAATTTGCAACAAGGCGAAACCAGATGACATCCCCTTGCAGCTGATATTGCAGACCATATCCTGTTGATTTAGCCAATAGTTTTTGAAACTTGGAAAATACCTCTCTAGTATAGAAATCTGCAGCCTGCTTTTCAATGTTGTAACTGCAAAACAAAAAAGCTTCCAACATCAATAAGAATTGCTACATATGTTTCAAAGAAATGCTGCAACCACATTGTACTGGAAAACTAAAAAAAATGCTACATGACTTTGGACTTACTTGCCCCAGAGCGGAGGCCTCGTTGCTTCATTGATGAAGCCAGCATTGTCTTCATGATCAAGCATTAGCTCCTGGCAAAGCTCAAACTGTTGGACAAATGTCCAAACCGAGTCTCCATGATGATTTAAAGTCTTGAATTAGGAATGCAGGCCCTCGGACCGCCCGGTTGTTCCTGTGAATGGGAAGAACTTATTCCTGAAGTACACAGGAGCCCACATCTCCCTGCTGTCCCACATGTTCTTGAGGTGCTTCTTATCAGCCACACCAAATAACTCGACCATCTGCTTCCACCGTTCTTCAAACTCCTCAATGGTATCTGAATCATTGATGCAACCATAGAATGCTTCAGCAAAAGGCTCATCCTTGCCCAGCATCTTCCCTAGTTTCGTCCTTGCAACCCGGAAGACGTGCCACTTGCAACATCTGTGTGTTGAATCTGGAAATACCATTGAGATGGCTTTAGCCATTGCCTGGTCTTGATCAGTCATAATGTTCAACGGATGCTCGTTATTCATTGCCAACATCCATTGCTGGACGACCCACTTGAAAGTTTCGATGGTCTCATCAGGCAACAAAGCGCACCCCAAGCAAACAGTATGTGTGTGGTTGTTAATGCCAACAATCGGAGCAAAGGGCAAGTTGTAGCGATTTGTGCAGAATGTGGTGTCGAAACACACACAATCTTTGTACTTTGGGTACAAGGCCCTTGTTCTCCCATCAACCCAGAAAAGTGCCCTAACAGCTCCATCTTCTTCTAGCTTCGAGAAAAAGAAGTTGGGATTCTCCACTTGTCTTCTCTCAAAGTACTCGATTGTCAGCTCCAAATCATGCTCTGACAGGCCCCTTCGCAGCTTTGCTCTTGCATTTGTCACATCAGTCTTCACATACGGCAAACTCCTTGGATCGCAACACCGTGCATCTCCAAGCAAGCCCATCATATTAGCCGTTGATATGTTGCGATAGTGCAGCGAAGTGATGTATTGCATGCCTGCATCGGGGATCTTTCTGTGAGAGCGGCAAAATCTCCGACGCCCCCTTTGCAACATCAGCTGGTGTGTGTGATCGGCCTCAAAAACTGTCACAACCCAGCTACCGTCTTTGAGGCTAACACCCATACGAGCCTTGCAATCATACCGCTCCAACCGGTTTCTTCGCCTCTTGTCGCTCACATCCATATAGATGCCAGCTTGTTTGCTTGGAGATTTTTATTACTAGCATAGCTCATATCAACATCATCACTCTGATTTGTTGCAGCCCCGTCAGAAATGCTTCCACCAACATTCTTCGAAGGTTCTTTCCGTGAGTGTATGCACTCAAAAACTCTATAGATTAGGATGCGCTTCTGCTCCAAGCTATTTTTCCTACTATGCTTTGACGTCACAATGCGAGTTCCAAAGCCCATCTTCGAAGCATATTCATTGTAAACACGCTGAGCTTCTTCAACATTGTCAAAAATCATTCCAACAAAAGGGACAATTGGCTGTGATGATATATTTTCGGCTGGTTCATCAACAAGTGTTGCAGCATTTCCATTGGCATTGTCACCGGTCACACGGGCATTGCAATGGTTTGGAGCTGCACCATCCGTGTTCAGCTGCAAGGAATCGTCACTATCATGTCCCGGAGTATCATTCAGATCAATGCCATCATCTTCTTCTTTGTGCGCAACATTTTGCATATCATCATCAAGGAAAATGGATGGCTCCACAGCAACATTCTGCAACAAAATCAGCACCCAAGTCAGTTCTTTTTGCTGCATGAAAAACATGCAAAAAGCGCGAACAAAAAAAGTGGATGCAGCATGTCAATCACAATTCCAAAACAACTCCTGCATGCAGCATTTTAGGATGTAGCATGTAACATCCAGCAAGTAGCATGTAGCAAGTGCAACACATACTTGTAACATTTTACTAGATGACATCAGGAAGAAACAGATTACTAGCATTAATTGACAACATCTCAGTAATATTACACAAAAATCAAGCACAAGCATGTTGACAACATCTCTTTTCAATCTCATGCTCATCAAAGGTTGCAAAATTTTTTTGTGAACAAAACGATCTAGGGTTTGCAATTGGAATTCATACCAGATCAATTTCATCCCGGCCATGTCGTGCTGCATCTTGGAAGACCACACCAGGGTTGTAGTACCGTTGCAGCACCGGTCCACTACCACCAGGGCCTTGCCGCCTCAGGGAACTTCGGCAATGAACGGCAGCGGAGCTCGAGCCCAAATCCATGGAGGCAAGGAGGTCATTACGGATGTAAGACATGATTGAAGCAATTCCTAGGCCGCTTGATAGATGGGGAAGCCCCTCCTCGACGTGATTCGGCCGTGGGGAACTTAAAACAGGCGGATCCGGCTGCCGCCGCCGCGGATCGGGGACGGGCAGACGCGGGGGATCCAGCTCCCCTGTTTTTCTCATTGTGGCTGTTCGTACAAGGTTGCAACAAAACATGTCTTTTTTTGCTGCAACGGTTGGTTCGGTACACACTCGCGCGCAGATCTAACGGTTCGTGCTAACCGCAGCGGACGGCTCGGGCTCGACCGACCCAACAGTTGGGCCGGTGTGCCGGCGCAGATCGCCGCCCTTTCGTTTTCTGCTTTACTCTTTTATACTTTTGTTTATACTTCCAAACGTTATAAATAAATATATTAACAAAAAAGTTTACATAAAAACATTTGGAACAAATGGTAAAAAAGTATTTGAAGAATATTACATGTGTATAGAAAAAATGTTTATCATGTATACAAAAAATGTATATGAAAAAAATATTAATCAAGCATTTGAAAAAATGTGTATTAAAAATGTTTATCAAGCTTTTGAAAAAAATTAAAAGTGTATAGAAAAATTGTAGACCATATCTTCCAAAATATTAATCTTCCGTTTGAAAAAATGTTAATCAACCATTTGAAAATTGTTAAATGTGTATAGAAAAAATGTTGACCTTGTATTAAAAAAATGTTAATCTTGTATTTGAAAAATTTTATTCAAGCATTTTTACGTGGTATGTTAATCAAGCTTTTGAAAATGTTCAAAAATATGTTTAAAAATGTTTACAATGTATTAAAAATGGTAATCTTGTATTGGAAAAATATTAATCAAGCATTTGAAAAATGTTAAAAATATGTATAGAAAAATGTTGGTCGTGTATTCAACAATGATAAACTTGTGTTTCGAAAAATGTTCTTGACACATTTGGAAAATGTAGATTAAAAGATAATGGAACAAAGAAAAACAAAAATAATGAAGCCCAAAAAAGAAACAAAGGAAACCAAAAAAAGAATAACCGAAGAAACAAGTGCAAAAGAATGAAAAAAAGTGAGATCGGTAAAGAAACAAAGAAAAAGAAAGGTAAGCCGTTGAAAATGAATAAAAACAAAAAAGAAGAAAATGAGAAAGAAAAGAAAAATTGATGAAACCATGAAAGAAATAAAGAAAACTAAAGAAAAAACAAAAAAACAAATTATTGGGATCCATGAGAATGCCGACAACTTTGAGGACACAATGTTAGAAGAACACTTCTGCTGAACAGACCCATTTGTTGTTATGCTATGAGATACATTAGTCAAAAGTTAACAGTTTATAACGCATAGAAAGTTAAACATTTGCATAGCTTCCTAGAGCATGAGAGTATCGAGTTCCTTCATACTTGCTTCATGAACTTGGGGGTTTATTAAACGTCATCTGTAGCATGGTGGCTATTACAGCGGCTTACGGGTTCACAGAAAAGTATGACAACACACTAGATAGCTCAAGATTGGGATTTGCTCCTCCGACAGTGGAGAGATATTCTTGGGGCCCTCTCAGTGTTACAGTTTCCATCATCGTTTGGCCAGACACAGTGTGATTTGATCATAGGGATGCCTGGACACGGGGACGAGAAAAGAGAACAAACCGGTAATGGAGAAAATGACATAGTGAACAAATTGTTGATTCACGGCGATGCCGATAAATCTCACATCGGGTTTTTGTAAATATCGCCAAACAACAGGAATATCACACAGTAAATAAAGGTTTACTCAAATATCCATTCATGTGGGTATAGGGGTCAATAAAGATGTCCACAGTTTCGTTATTGATCATTGATTGGAAAGAGCACCAGTCATGTCTATATTTCGTAAAACCTATGAAGGGTCGTCTATCTGATGAGTGTTAGGATTGGAGTCCAAGATACAACCACGGGAAAATTTTCAGAGACACTGAAAATGTTTTGGAAAGAAAATCGAAAGTGTCTCGGAGAAACCAAAAATCATTTCGAAGTAAAACATCAAGCCGGAAAAGTTTCAGAACACGTCCGATTTTGGAGGGTGCCCAAAAATGTTCTGGGACCTTTCGGAATCTTTCCGGAGAGAAAGCGCGCGAAAAGCACCATGTTCTCGCAAGGGGGACAAGATCCCCCTTTTCGTGGGGAGTTGTTTTTTGGCGGGGGGGGGGGGCTTTTGGGGATCAACCCATAATTGGTAGAAGCTTGTTGGGGGCATGGTGGGGGCAACCTGATAGAAATATGCCCTAGAGGCAATAATAAAGTTGTTATTATTATATTTCCTTATTCATGATAAAGGTTTATTATTCATGCTAGAATTGTATTGATCAAAAACTTAAATACATGTGTGGATACATAAACAAAATATCGTGTCCCTAGTGAGCCTCTACTAGACTAGCTCGTTGATCAAAGATGGTCAAGGTTTCCTAACCATAGACATGTGTTGTCACTTGATAACGGGATCACGTCATCAGGAGAATGATGTGATGGACAAGACCCATCCGTTAGCTTAGCATGTGATCGTTCAGTTTATTGCTATTGATTTCTTAATGTCAAATACATATTCTTTTGACTATGAGATTATGCAACTCTCAGGTACCGGAGGAATACCTTGTGTGCTATCAAATGTCACAACATAACTAGGTGATCATAAAGATGCTCTATAAATATCTCCGAAGGTGTCTGTTGAGTTGGCATAAATCGAGATTAGGATTCGACACTCAGTGTATCGGAGAGGTATCTCTGGGCCCTCTCGGTAATACACATCACAAGAAGCTTGCAAGCAAAGTGACTAATGAGTTAGTTACGAGATGATGTATCACAGAGCAAGTAAAGAGACTAGCCGGTCACAAGATTGCACTAGGTATGAAGATACCAATGATCAAATCTCGGGCAAGTAACATACCGACAGACAAAGGGAATTACATATGATGTCATAAGGTTCGACCGATAAAGATCTCCGTGGAATATGTAGGTCCGCTATTGGTTATTGACCGGAGAGGCGTCTTAGTCATGTCTACATCATTCTCGAACCCGTAGGGTCCGCACGCTTAACGTTCGTTGACGATAATTATAAGAGTTATGTGATTTTGTGACGGAATGTTGTTCGGAATCTCGGATGAGATCACGAACATGACGAGGAGCTCTGGAATGGTCCGGAGGTAACGATTGATATATAGGATTATGCTATTTGGTCACGGAAAGGTTTCAGAGTGTATCGGTAGTCATCAGATCACCGAAAGGGGTTCCGGGAAGCCCCGGGAGGTTAATGGGCCTTATGGGCCAAGAGGGGGGAACACACCAGCCCACAAGGAGCTGACGCGCCCCTTCCATTGTCCGTCGGCCCTATGGATGGAAAGGGGGAGGGCTAGCCCCTCTTTCCTTCCATCCACCTAAGAGGAAGGAAAGGGGGGTGCCACCTCCTCCTGCCTTCCCCCCACAGGCAAACAAGGAAGGGGGCGCCCAAGGCGGGCGGTCGGCCACCTTGGGCCGCCCCTTGGCTGCCTCCCCTCCCCCACCTATATATATATATGAGGGAGGGGGCGCCACACAAACCCACGACAATCTCTTAGCCGTGTGCGGCGCCCCTCTCCATAGTTTAGTCCTCCGTCTAGTTTTTCGCAATGCACGGCGAAGCCCCGCGGGAACAAGTTCACCACCACCGTCACCACGCCATCGTGCTGCCGGAACTTATCTACTTCTTTGCCCGTCTTGCTGGCTCAAGAAGGCGAGGACGTCATCGATTTGAACGTGTGCTGAACGCAGTGGTGCCGTACGTTCAGTACTTGATCGGTTGGATCACGAAGGTGTTCGACTACATCGACCGCATTGTTAAACGCTTCCGCTTTACGGTCTACGAGGGTATGTAGACATACTCTCCCCTTTCGTTGCTATGCATCTCCATGGATAGATCTTGCGTGTGCATAGAAAAAAAATGTTTTCCATGCAACATTCCCCAACAATGGTATCAGATCCAGGTCTATGTGTAGATGATATGCACAAGTAGAACACAAAGGAGTTGTGGGCGGTGATGGTCATACTGCTTACCACCAACGTCTTATTTTGATTCGGCGGTATTGTGGAATGACGCGGCCCTGACCAACTTTACATGTCCACGCACATGAGACCGGTTCCACCGACTGAAATGTAACTTGTTTTGCGTAAAGGTGGTTGGCGGGTGTCTGTTTATCCTACTTTGAGCAGTCACCTTTCTCATGGCAGTCACTTCCGGCCACTTCGTAAACTTGTCGATGGCAACGAACAAGAATTCAGAGCCCCCGATTGCTCGGGGGAAGGGGCCGAGGATATCGAGCCCCCAGACCAAAAATGGCCATGATAGAGGGATTATTTGAAGAGCCTGGGCAGGCAGGTGGGTTTTCTTGGAATGGAACTGGCAGGCTTCACATTTAGTGACTAGCTCGACCGCATCTTGGAGGGTTTTGGGCCAATAGAATCCTTACCGGAATGCTTTCCCAACTAATGCCCTTGATCCAATGTGGGAGCTGCACATGCCTTTGTGTATTTCAGCCAGCAGTTCCTTTCCTTCTTCCCGGCAGACACACTTCAATTTCATATTGTTGGGCCTCCTTCTGTACAGAGTGTCATCGACAAACTAGTACATACTGGCCCTCCGGGCTACTTTTTCAGCTTCGTCTTGGTCGCCGGGAAGCTCTCCGGTCTGGAGGAAGTGGACAATGTGCCTTGCCCAAGTTGGAGCCTGGGGCTCGGCAACGAGTACTAGCGGCATCTCCTCTGCTGCGGGAGCACATGCCTCACTCGTGGGGTCCATGGGCCCGGCTGGAGGGTGTGGTCAGGCTGTGAGGAGTTATTTCCGGCAGGGTCTCTGCCAGGAGCGGGTGGCTCTACCGGGAGAGGCTTACCGAAGTCCAACTTTCTCCTTTTCCGGGCCATCGTTACTGGGGATTCAGAGGGCTGAGTGAGATGGAGAACAAAAGTCTTCGGTTCCACAGGAAGCTTCTGCGTAGCACACTTTGACAGATGATCAGCTATGCTGTTTTCCGCACGGGGTACGTGCTTTGTTTGCAATCCGTCAAAGCGCTCCTCCAAGCTCCTCACTTCCTTGACGTATGCCTCCATCAATGGACTTTGGTAATCCTTGTTGACTTGTCTCACCACAGGCTGTGAATCTCCTCGAATGATCAGCTTCTTAATTCCCAATCCAGCTGCAATCCCGAGCCCCGCAAGGAGCCATTCATACTCAGATGTATTATTGGTTGCTTCTTCCCGGGCAAAATGCATTCGAACGACGTACTTTAAGCGCTCCCCGGAGGGGGCGACAAGAAGCACGCCAGCTCCTGCACCTTGTAGGGTAAAAGCACCATCAAAATACATAATCCATTCTTAGGGCGATTCCTTGTCGGGAATAACTGTCTCTGTCACTTCCTCATCAGGGGTTGACGTCCATTCTACAATAAACTCTGCCAATGCCCTGCTCTGAATAGTTGATGTGCTCTCAAACTTCAAATCAATACTGGATGACTCCAAAGGCACTCCACTATTCTGATGGTAGCCTTAGGGTTTCGGAGTATCCTTTGCAACTGAAAACGAGCGACAATCATGGTCTCGTGGGCTTGGAAGTAGTGGCGCAGTTTCCTTAAGGCCATGATGAGACCAAAGATCAACTTTTGCACGCCAGAGTACCTCGATCTACCCCCACTGTAGCAAGGAGCTGACGAAGTACACTGGGCGTGATACGTCCATTTTGCATCATGTTTCCTTACTGTTATTTATGATGTTTTTATCCATAATAATGCTTTTTGGAGTAATTCTAATACCTTTTCTCTCATAATATGCAAGGTATACACAAAGAGGGAGAATTCCGGCAGCTGGAAATTTGGACCTGGAAAAGCTACGTCAGGCCACCTATTCTGCACAACTCCAAACAAGCTGAAACTTCACGAAGATTTTTTTATCAAATATATGATGAATATTGGAGCAAATAACTACGGAGGGGCCACCAGTGGGCACAACCCACTGGCGCGCCTACAGTGGGTTGTGCCCACCCAGGCCCACCTCCGGTGCCCATCTTCTAGTATATAGGTCATTTTGACCTAGAAAAAAATAAGGAGATGACTTTCGGGACATATCGTTGCCGTCTTGAGGCGGAACTTGGTCAGGAGAAATTTTGCCCTCCGGCAGAGCGATTCTGCCGGGGGAACTTCCCTCCCGGAGGGGGAAATCATCGTCATCATCATCACCAACAACTCTCCCATCTTGGGGAGGGCAATCTCCATCAACATCTTCAACAACACCATCTCATCTCAAACCCTAGTTCATCTCTTCTGTTCAATCTGTTGGGGAACGTAGCATGCAATTTCAAAAAAAATCCTACGCTCACGCAAGATCTATCTAGGAGATGCATAGCAACGAGAGGGGGAGAGTTTGTCCATGTACCCTCGTAGACCGAAAGTGAAAGCATTAGTTTAACGCAGTTGATGTAGTCAAACATCTTCTCGATTCAACCGATCAAGTACCGAACATACGACACCTCCGAGATGTGCACACTTTCAGCTCGATGACGTCCCTGGAACTCTTGATCCAGCAACATGTCGAGGGGGAGTTCCGTCAGCACAACGGCGTGGTGACAGTGATGGTGAAGTGATCCGCGCAGGGCTTCGCCTAAGCACTACATGAATATGACCGGAGGCGTAAACTGTGGAGGGGGGGTGTCGCACACGGCTAACAATGATTGCTGTGTGTTCTAGGCGCCCCCTCCCCACATATATATATGTGGGAGGGGGAGGGGGGCAGCCATGGGGCGCTTCAAGTAGGAGGAATCCTACTTGGGGTCCTCCTCCAATTCGGCCTCCCCCTTTCCTTATCTCTGGAGGGGAGAAGGAAAGAGGGGAGAGGGGAAAGGAAGGGGGAATCCTATTCCCTCTATTTCCTTTCCTCCTCCCCCTTTCCTTTCTCCACTTAGGCCGGCCCATATGGGGGAGCACCAGCCCCTTAGGGGCTGGTCTGTCCTACCCTTGGCCCAATAAGGCCCATATCTTTGCCGGAGGGGTGCCCGGAACCCCTTCCGGTGACCCGATACGTACCCGGTACCCCCAGAACACTTCCGGTGTCCGAATACTATCATCCTATATATGAATCTTTACCTCTCAACCATTTCGAGACTCCTCATCATGTACGTGATCTCATCCGGGACTCCGAACAACATTTGGTCACCAAATCACATAACTCATATAATACAAAATCGTCATCGAAGCGTTAAGCGTGCGGACCCTACGGGTTTGAGAACTATGTAGGCATGATCGAGACACATCTCTGATCAATAACCAACAGCAGAACCTGGATGCTCATATTGATTCCTACATATTCTACAGAGATCTTTATCGGTCAAACCGCAATGACAACATACTTTATTCCCTTTGTCATCGGTATGTTACTTGCCCGAGATTCGATCAAAGGTATCTTCATACCTAGTTCAATCCCGTTACCGACAAGTCTCTTTACTCATTTCGTGATGCATCATCCCGCGACTAACTCATTAGTCACATTGCTTGCAAGGCTTATCATGATGTGCATTACCGAGAGGGCCCGGAGATACCTCTATGATACTCGGAGTGACAAATCCTAATCTCGATCTATGCCAACCAACAAACACCTTCGGAGATACCTGTATAGCATCTTTGTAATCATCCAGTTACGTTGTGACGTTTGATAGCACACAAGGTGTTCCTCCGGTATCCGGGAGTTGCATAATCTCATAGTCAAAGTAATATGTATATGACATGAAGAAAGCTATAGCAATAAAACTGAACGATCATTGTGCTAAGCTAACGGCACATCATTATCCTAATGATCTGATCTCGTTCATAAAATGACAACACATGTCTATGGTTTAGGAAACTTAACCATCTTTGATTAACGAGCTAGTCTAGTAGAGGCTTACTAGGGACACGGTGTTTTGTCTATGTATCCACACATGTATCAAGTTTCCGGTTAATACAATTCTAGCATGAATAATAAACATTTATCATGATATAAGGAAATATAAAATAACAACTTTATTATTGCCTCTAGGGCATATTTCCTTCAGTATCCCACTTGCACTAGAGTTAATAATCTAGTTCACATCGCCATGTGATTTAACACCAATAGTTCACATCACCATGTGATTAACACCCATAGTTCACATCGCCATGTGACCAACCCAGAGGTTTTACTAGAGTTAGTAACCTAGTTCACATCGCCGTGTGATTAACACCCGTCGGTGTCAAAACCGGCGGATCTCGGGTAGGGGGTCCCGAACTGTGCGTCTAGGCGGATGGTAACAGGAGACAAGGGACACGATGTTTTACCCAGGTTCAGGCCCTCTTGATGGAGGTAAAACCCTACGTCCTGCTCGATTGATATTGATATTGTGGATGTTTACAAGAGTGGATCTACCACGAGATCAAGGAGGCTAAACCCTAGAAGCTAGCCTATGGTATGATTGTAAGGGTTGTTGATGTTGTGATGTCGTCCTACGGACTAGAGCCATCCGGTTTATATAGACACCGGAGAGGGCTAGGGTTACATAGAGTCGGTTACAATGGTAGGAGATCTACATATCCGTATCGCCAAGCTTGCCTTCCACGCCAAGGAAAGTCCCATCCGGACACGGGGAGAAGTCTTCAATCTTGTATCTTCATAGTCTTGGAGTCCGGTCGATGATGATAGTCCAACCAATGATAGTTCGGCCGATGATGGTAGTCCGCTATCCGGACACCCCTAATCCAGACTCCTCGGTAGCCCCTGAACCAGCTTCAATGACGATAAGTCCGGCGTGTATATTGCTTGGCATTGCAAGGCGGGTTCCTCCTCCAAATGATAGAAGATTGTGAACACCAGGATAGTGTCCGCTCGCAAAATAAATTCCACATTCCACCGTAGAGAATAATAATATATACACAAGTTCAATCTGTGACCTTTTTTGTGGCATGACGTCACACCACTACCAAGTCATTACTCAATTGTTTTTACTTTACCACCTCGGCGCATTTAGCGAAGCGGTTTCTTGGCACGTCTTGCGAAGCAGAGATCGTGTTTCCCTTAATCCGGATTCTCATCAATACGACGTGGGTAACCCAACGCGCCATTGATGGTGGCGCCGGGAGATAAGCGAGTTTTATCAGGCGGTGGGGGCGCGTAAGACTTCGCCCGCCCATATAAGGGATAAGGATTCACCTTCTCACCTCGCCTTCTTCCTCCTTTGCTTATCCATCTCCGCCTTTTCTGAGCTCCAGCGCCCAAGTTCGCGCATCTCGTCTCAACCTTCTCCGACCATGTCCGGGCGGGAGGTAAATGGTTGGCCTCCACCGTTAAGGAGGAGCAAATCGCCAAACTACGCGGCGCGGATACCTCTCCAGCGACATCACGCCGGCTGCCCGACGAGGGCAGCTCATCCCCACCCCTGGCCCGTGAGAGGTCGTCTTTCTTCCCCACTTCCTCCGCTGGATGGGCTTTCCACTACATCCTTTTGTCCGGGGCTCATGTTCTACTACGGCCTGGATTTCCATGATCTGGCGCCAACTTCATCCTCAACATCTCGGCGTTTATCGTGGTGTGCGAGGCCTTCCTCTGCATCCAGCCCCACTTCGACTTGTGGCTCAAGACCTTCAATGTCAAGCGAAGGTAGTGAAGGGCACTCAAGCGGAGTCGGAGGCGCCATGTTGGGAAAGATGCCCAACGTCCTTTGGTTGAAGGGCCTTCGTGGAATCCGTCAAGGGGTGGCAATCGGGTGGTTCTATATCACCGAGCAGCGTGACCCTACATGGGCGGCGGCCCCGAGTTTAGATCTGGTACCCCATGCAGCTCACCTCTTGGAAAGAGAAGGGCTTCTTGTGGGGTAGTTCAAGGAGCCGACGGACTCAAGCACAGTATCAAGAAGTCGGTGAAGAAGCTTAGGCTGGTTAACGTGGTCCAGTCATGCTCGTCCACGGATACTCCCATGCCAAGAGCGGGCATTCAATCTGTGGAGTTCGATCCGGAACAGCACCGAGCTCTAAGCGAGCTCTTTGACACGACGTCTGAAGGCGCTGGAAGGTGCTGTTCAAGGGCGCCAAGCCCCGCATCCGCGATCAAGATCGCGGATTCGCTCGCATGCCGGGCCGACGAGGTAAGTGATTCTACCCTTTACGGGACACTTGTTTTTCATAGTTTGACTCTATGCGGGTTTTAATTTCCCCTTTTCCTTTGCAGATTGGATGAGGAAGGCGGAGCAGATTACCCGTCCGGCTCCTATGCCGAAAATCCGAGAGATGCTCATCTAGCGAGGCTGCTGGTTCGGCACCGCACGTGGTGCCGGAGAAGAAAACCAAGAAGGAGGCCACGGGTGCTCGAAAGAGCTCCGTTTTCAGTGTCCGACGACTCGGGCGGACTCCTCCCGAAAATGAGGAGGAGGAAGAGGACTCTCTCCCGGAGGAGGGAGAGAGGAAGAGGAAGGCTTCCCCAGCAGGGGAGGCCAAGGGTCAAGAGGGAAGGACTATTCCCGGACAGCTCCGCCAACATCAATGTTGGCGAGGAGAATGGCCTTCAAGGGCCAGGCCTCGGTGAGATCGTAAGTATCCGGATTCTGAATAATTTATAATTTCTTTTTCTGCGTCACATAGTGTCATTCTAATGCCGCATGCACGTAGTCCGCCGGTGATGATCTCCCGCTTCATCGAAGCGGTCGTTGGCTCCGTCGGATGTAGACTCCATCCCGACCGCCTCCACCCCTCGCGACGCCGAGGACGCCGAGTGGGATCCCAGAAGGACCCATCGGAAGGAGGCTCGGGCGCCACAAGGCGTCCTCCGGACTTTGCGCCGGACTCCACGCCGGAACCCGCGGTGGTTCCGGAGTCCGCCGCCGCCCTTCGAGCGAAGGGCAAGACCGTGGCGCCGGCGGCTTCCGTCCAACCGGGCGCGCCGAGCAATTTGTTGAGGCGCTGCAGAGCGCTTCCATCGAGGAAGAACACCGCACTATTATGAGTGCGGTGATCCGAAAGTGCAGCTTCGCCAAGAGCGGGCTGACCGGCTTCTGCAGAGCCTTCTATCGGGCTTTGAGGTAAGAAGTTAAAATATGCAATGCAATACCGCATAGACAGTAGCCCCGATGCTCGGTTCGGTGTTCGGAAAGAAAAGCCAGGCGAGGATCTATATAAAAAAGGAAGATATCTGTGAGGTTGCTAAAAATTATGTCAATATGGGTTGCAGGCTGCTGCTGACCTCTGCCCGATCATGGAGGTCGGTGCTATGAAGCGGGAGCTCGGCGGTCCGAGCAAGAGCTCGGCGCGCCAGAAGCAACTCGGGACAAAGAAGGTGAGTAACACCACTTTGAACTTGTACCTTCTGAGAAAAGGATTTAGGTTGCAAAGAATAACAAGGATAACACGGTGCTGCGGGGCCACGAACGAGGTGGCAGCCTGAAGGAGGCCGTGTCTCTGGGTCAACATAATCGCGCCACAGAACGGGCAGAGCGAGAAAAGCAGGAGGCGCGGGTGGCGGTGGTTCAAAGAAGAGCTCCGTGCTCTCATGGAAAAGCATGAGAGTTTGGGCGTGACTCAAAGACTCGAGAGTCCGAGCTTGCCTCGGCTCTCGAAAGTGCCAAAACCGCCAAGGCCGAGGCCCATAAGTCCCTTCAGGAGATTGAGTTGATGAGGAAGATAGCGGCGGGTAAGGCATTTTTCATGCAAAGACGATTTAACCGTCGCGCTTGGGCTGTTTCTTTAAGGAATCGGCCTCCGCTGCTTCTTCGCCGTCCCTATCTTTTGGGGTGTCCACCATGTATATGTCGTATGAAGAGGTGGTCTTCCAGTGTCCTGTAGGCACTGGTTCTTGGTAGTCTCCGGCATCGTCGTCCATACCGTCGATGTCTTGGTCGTGTCGAAATCGTCGGTTAAATCGCCGACGGTGGCTCTGAAGTGGGTGGTGGGTGGGCTCTGAATTTCTTCGTCGTCGCGTCTCAACCATCCCGGCCGTAGTTCGGCCAGGCTCTCTCGAGATAGCGAGAGATGCTTCATGAATTTATGATATCGCCAAGGGCGAAAAGGAAAGATGTCCGCAGCAGCGAATTCCATGATCGGCGCCAATCGGATTCGACCGGCGGGGCGCAGGAGGTTCGGAGTCCGCGAGAGTCCGCACCTCGAGTCATGGGCTTTATGCGGGACAAGGTAAGTGTTCGCTCCATTGCCGTGAAGTTGCAGCTCGGGCGGTGTCCAGCCATCCGTCCTCGATCTGAGCGATCGGCTCCGGACTATGGGTCGGAGCGGATTCGTGTCTCGACCTCAAGGTGCTGTCCGTGGCGAGTTAGGCCATGCCCATCGTGACAGCAGCAGCACGCTTCGGTGTGGCTCGATCCATCGAAGATCAAGTCCCGCGGATATCGGCCGTGAAGTTTAGGCTTCAAACCTGACTGACGGCGGCCAGGGGCGTAGCTTCGATCTGCTCGGATGGCCAAGTGAGTTGGCCAGCGGTCGGCCGCCGAATCTGAAGATCTGTCCGGGAGAAAAGTCTCACCCGGACTGCGTCATTGTTGATTGAAGAGGCCATCAAGCCTATCGGTGGCGACACGAGGAACTCTCAATGAAAGCACCAATGTCGGTGTCAAAATCGGCGGATCTCGGGTAGGGGTCCCGAATCGTGCGTCTAGGCGGATGGTAACAGGAGACAAGGGACACGATGTTTTACCTGTGTTCGGGCCCTCTTGATGGAGGTAAAACCCTACGTCCCCGCTCGATTGATATTGATATTGTGGATGTTTACAAGAGTGGATCTACCACGAGATCAAGGAGGCTAAACCCTAGAAGCTAGCCTATGGTATGATTGTAAGGGTTGTTGATGTTGTGATGTCGTCCCTACGGACTAGAGCCATCCGGTTTATATAGACACCGAGAGAGGCTAGGGTTACATAGAGTCGGTTACAATGGTAGGAGATCTACATATCCGTATCGCCAAGCTTGCCTTCCACGCCAAGGAAAGTCCCATCCGTACACGGGGAGAAGTCTTCAATCTTGTATCTTCATAGTCTTGGAGTCCGGTCGATGATGATAGTCCGGCCAATGATAGTTCGGCTGATGATGGTAGTCCGGCTATCCGGACAGCCCCTAATCCAGGACTCCCTCAACACCCAAAGAGTGCTAAGGTGTGATCATGTTTTGCTTAGGGGACAGGTTTAGTCAACGGGTCTGCCACATTCAGATCCGTATGTATTTTGCAAATTTCTATGTCTACAATGTTCTGCATGGAGCTACTCTAGCTAAATGCTCCTACTTTCAATATGTATCCAGATCGGGACTCAGAGTCATCCAGATTGGTGTCAAAGCTTGCATCGACGTAACTCTTTACGACAAACTCTTTTATCACCTCCATAACCGAGAAATATTTCCTTAGTCCTCTAAGGATAATTTTGACCGCTATCCAGTGATCTACTCCTAGATCACTATTGTACTCCCTTGCCAAACTCATTCTAAGGTATACGATAGGTCTGGTACACAGCATGGCATACTATATAGAACCTATGGCAGAGGCATAGGGAATGACTTTCATTCTCTCTCTATCTTCTGCCATGGTCGGGATTTGAGTTTTACTCAACTTCACACCTTGCAACACAGGCAAGAACCCTTTATTTGACTGATCCATTTTGAACTTCTTCAAAATCTTGTCAAGGTATGTGCTTTGTGAAAGTCTTATTAAGCGTCTCGATCTATCCCTATAGATCTTGATGCCCAATATATAAGTAGCTTCACCAAGGTCTTTCATTGAAAAATTCTTATTCAAATATCCTTTTATGCTATCCAGAAATTCTATATCATTTCCAATCAAAAATATGTCATCCGCATATAATATCAGAAATGCTACAGAGCTCCCACTCACTTTCTTGTAAATACAGGCTTCACCATAAGTTTGTATAAAACCATATGCTTTGATCACCTTACCAAAGCGTATATTCCAACTCCGAGATGCTTACACCCGTCCATAGATGGATCGCCGGAGTTTGCATACTTTGTTAGCACCTTTAGGATCGACAAAACCTTCTGGTTGCATCATATACAAGTAATCCATTAAGGAATGCAGTTTTGACATCCATTTGCCAGATTTCATAAAATGTGGCAATTGCTAACATGATTCGGACAGACTTATGCATCGCTACGAGTGAGAAAATCTCATCGTAGTCAACACCTTGAACTTGTCGAAAACCTTTTGCAACAAGTCGAGCTTTGTACATAGTAACACTACCATCAGCGTCCGTCTTCCTCTTGAAGATCCATTTATTATCAATGGCTTGCCGATCATCGGGCAAGTCCACCAAAGTCCACACTTTGTTCTCATACATGGATCCTATCTCAGATTACATGGCCTCAAGCCATTTTGCGAAATCTGGGCTCATCAACGCTTCCTCATAGTTCGTAGGTTCGTCATGGTCTAGTAACATGACTTCCAGAACAGGATCACCATACCACTATGGTGCAAAACATGCTTTGGTTGACCTACGAGGTTCGGTAGTAACTTGATCTGAAGTTTCATGATCATCATTAACTTCCTCACTAATTCGTGTAGGCATCACTAGAACTATTTTCTGTGATGAACTATTTTCCAATTCGAGAGAAGGTACAACTACCTCATCAAGTTCTACTTTCCTCCCACTCACTTCTTTCGAGAGAAACTCCTTCTCTAGAAAGGATCCATTCTTAGCAACAAATAGCTTGCCTTCGGATCTGTGATAGAAGGTGTACCCAATAGTTTCTTTTGGGTATCCTATGAAGACACATTTATCCGATTTGGGTTTGACCTTATCAGGGTGAAGCTTTTTCAAATAAGCATCGCAACCCCAAACTTTAAGAAATGACAGCTTAGGTTTCTTGCCAAACCACAGTCCATACGGTGTCGTTTTAAAGGATTTAGATGGTGCCCTATTTAACGTGAATGTAGCTGTCTCTAATGCATAACCCCAAAACGATAATGGTAAATCGGTAAGAGACATCATAGATCAGACCATATCTAATAAAGTATGGTTACGACGTTTGTACACACCATTACGCTGTGGTGTTCCAGGTGGCGTGAGTTGCAAAACTATTCCACATTGTTTTAAATGAAGGCCAAACTCGTAACTCAAATATTCGCCTTCGCGATCAGATCGTAGAAACTTTATGTTCTTGTTACGATGATTCTCAACTTCACTCTGGAATTCTTTGAACTTTTGAAATGTTTCAGACTTGTGTTTCATTAAGTAGATATAGATGCATCTGCTCAAATCATCTGTGAAGGTCAGAAAATAATAATACCCGCCGCGAGCCTCAACTCTCATCGGACCGCATACATCATTATGTATTATTTCTAATAAGTCAGTGGCTCGCTCCATTGTTCCGGAGAACGGAGTCTTAGTCATCTTGCCCATGAGGCATGGTTCACAAGCATCAAGTGATTCATAATCGAGTGATTCCAAAAGCCCATCAGCGTGGAGTTTCTTCATGCGCTTTACACCAATATGACCTAAACGGCAGTGCCACAAATAAGTTGCACTATCATTATTAACTTTGCATCTTTTGGCTTCAATATTATGAATATGTGTATCACTACGATCGAGATTCAATAAACCATTCACCTTGGGTGTATGACCACATAAGGTTTTATTCATGTAAACAGAATAACAATTATTATTTGACTTAAATGAATAACCGTATTGCAATAAACATGATCCAATCATATTCATGCTCAACACAAACACCAAATAACATTTATTTTAGGTTCAACACTAATCCCGAAGGTAAAGGGAGTGTGCGATGGTGATCTTATCAACCTTGGAATCACTTCCAACACACATCGTCACCTCACCCTCAACTAGTATATGTTCATTTTGCAACTCCTCTTTCGAGTTACAAATCTTTGCAACTGAACCGGTATCAAATACCGAGGGGCTACTATGAACACTAGTAAAGTACACATCAATAACATGTATATCAAATATACCTTTGTTCACTTTGCCATCCTTCTTATCCGCCAAGTATTTGGGGCAGTTCCGCTTCCAGTGACCATTTCCTTTGCAGTAGAAGCACTCAGTTTCAGGCTTGGGTCTAGCTTTGGGCTTCTTCACGGGAGTGACAACTTGCTTGTCATTCTTGAAGTTCCCTTTCTTTCCCTTGCCCCTTTTTCTTGAAACTAGTCGTCTTGTTAACCATCAACACTTGATGCTATTTCTTGATTTCTAGCTTCACTGATTTCAGCATCGCGAAGAGCTTGGGAATCATTTACATCATCCCTTGCATATTATTGTTCATCACGAAGTTCTAGTAACTTGGTGATAGTGACTAGAGAACTCTGTCAACCACTATCTTATCTGGAAGATTAACTCCCACTTGATTCAAGCGATTGTAGTACCCATACATTCTGAGCACATGCTCACTAGCTAAGCTATTCTCCTCCATCTTGTAGGCAAAGTACTTGTCAGAGGTCTCATACCTCTTAACACGGGCATGAGTCTGAAATATCATTTTCATCTCTTGGAACATCTCATATGCTCCATGGCATTCAAAACATTTTTGGAGTCCTGGTTCTAAGCCGTAAAGCATCGTGCACTAAACTATCAAGTAGTCATCATACCGAGCTTGTCAAACGTTCATAACATCTGCATCTACTCCTGCAATAGGTCTGTCACCTAGCGGTGCATCAAGGACATAATTCTTCTATGCAGCAATGAGGATAATCCTTAGATTACTGACCCAGTCAGCATCGTTGCTACTATCATCTTTCAACTTAATTTTCTCTAGTAACATATAAAAAATAAAATAGGGGAGCTATACGTGAGATATTTATCTACAACATAGATATGCAAATATTATCAGGACTAAGTTCATGATAAATTAAGTTCAATTAATCATATTGCTTAAGAACTCCCACTTAGATAGACATCCCTCGAGTTATCTAAATGATCACGTGATCCATATCAACTAAACCATGTCCGATCATCACGTGAGATGGAGTAGTTTTCAATGGTGAACATCTCTATGTTGATCATATCTACTATATGATTCACGTTCGACCTTTCGGTCTCAGTTTTCCGAGGCCATGTCTGTACATGCTAGGCTCGTCAAGTTTAACCCGAGTATTCCACACGTGCAAAACTGTCTTGCACCCGTTGTATGTGAACGTAGAGCTTATCACACCCGATCATCACGTGGTGTCTCGGCACGACGAACTGTCGCAACAATGCATACTCAGGGAGGAACACTTATACCTTGAAATTTAGTGAGGGATCATCTTATAATGCTACCACCGTACTAAGCAAAATAAGATGCATAAAAGATAAACATCACATGCAATCAAAATATGTTACATGATATGGCCATCATCATCTTGTGCCTTTGATCTCCATCATCACCGGCTTGACACCTTGATCTCCATCGTAGTGTCGTTGTCATCTCGCCAACTATTGCTTCTACGACTATCGCTACCGCATAGAGATAAAGTAAAGCAATTACATGGCGATTGCATTTCATACAATAAAGCGACAACCATAAGGCTCCTGCCAGTTGCCGATAACTTTTACAAAACATGATCATCTCATACAATAATGTATATCACATCATGTCTTGACCATATCACATCACAACATGCCCTGCAAAAACAAGTTAGACGTCCTCTACTTTGTTTTTGCAAGTTTTACGTGGCTGCTACGGGCTTCTACCAAGAACCGTTCTTACCTACGCATCAAAACCACAACGATTTTTCGTCAAGTGTGCTGTTTTAACCTTCAACAAGGATAGGCCGTAGTCAAATTCGATTCAACTAAAGTTGGAGAAACAGACACCCGCTAGCCACCTTTATGCAAAACAAGTTGCATGTGTGTCGGTGTCAAAACCGGCGGATCTCGGGTAGGGGGTCCCAAACTGTGCGTCTAAGGATGATGGTAACAGGAGGCGGGGGACACAATGTTAACCCAGGTTCAGGCCCTCTCGATGGAGGTAATACCCTACTTCCTGCTTGATTGATCTTGATGATATGAGTATTACAAGAGTTGATCTACCATGAGATCATAGAGGCTAAACCCTAGAAGCTAGCCTATGATTATGATTGTGTATATATCTCTATCGACTAGCCTGGCCTCGGTTTATATAATGCACCAGAGGCCCAGGATAACAAGAGTCCTAGCCGAATACGCCGGTGAGGAGGAGTCCTTGTCTTGATCACCAAGTCTTGTGGAATCTTACTTGTATGCGGCAGCTGTCCGAACTGGCCCATGAGTATACGGCCATGGGGGTCCTCAGCTCAATCCAACTGATCGGGAGACGACGTGATGAGTACCCCCTAGTCCAGGACACCGTCAGTAGCCCCCTGAACCTGTCTTCAAGTTGGGGACGCTCCTCTGTTCTTCATCTTCGGTTGTCGGTCTTGAAAACTGGTTCAACAAATCTTTTTATCTTCGATCTTGAGGATCGCCGAAGTGCATCCGACGAGTTTACACGTCGGGTATCCGAGGAGCCCCTTTAAGTTTTCGGCCTTTATCAATGCCTTGTAATTTTTTACGCCACACCTTGGGTTTGAAGCTGTTCCGGTGCGGCGGTGTTCTCTTGCATCCGAGCTCCAACGCCGGACTATATCCGAGGTGTCATAGATCACCTTGGCTTGAAGAAGTTTAAAGGAGGTTAGCCGAGCATAATGCCAGAAATGCCCTCTATAGAGCCATCCACTTGCATCCCAGCTTTATGCCGGACTGCTTCCGAGGTGATGCACCACCTCGGGCTTGGGCTGATTATTTACAGATTTTATTTCCGATGTGTGTAAATTTATTTGCTGTCAATATGTATAACCAGTAGCCCTCAAGGTGTGTGTCGGTCTAAAACCCGAGATGCACCTGAAGGAAAACATGAAACCGCTGATCCTAGTAGCCCCTGAGACTCAGGTCGATGCGCAAAATCGGCCTGAGGATCAACTCCTAGCTCGACAGCATACGTAGGAATAGAAACACAGTGTAATATATTAGAGATAATAGTGATCGGCGAATGGGCCCTTGAGAGGGGGTCTTGAAAAGTTGCCGTAATATATTTAGCTTGATGCCAGATAGGTCCAAATGGTACCTATTGTTATCCGAAGACGCGTATGCGCATAGTTCGGTCAAGTCGAACACTTGGCAGTTGGAATTTTCTGCATTGAAATATGCAATGCAGTAGCCCCCGAGACACTGGTCGGGGGCAACACCAGATCAGGGGATCGATGTGCCCCTTTAATATTTATAAATAATGAGCACGAAGCCCAGCAGCCCCCGAGCCTTAATGTGGGCACGGGGGGCCTAATTAAGGATCGATATCCATTTGAAAAAAATTGCTTGTGTGTAACACAAACTTCTCGGAAAGAGAATAAAGATCTCATAAAGGAGTTAGAGCTAACGAAAGTTGAGCTCACCAAGGTAGGCCTCAAGGGGCTCAAAAGAAGGGAAATTAATGCCAACAAGGAACTATGAGAGCGTTATGTCAGCTACTCGGGCGTCTCAAAGAGACTGTGCCATTGACTCTTTAAAAGATTGGCTGTGAAAAAAATGATTTTTGCTCACGATTTATGTGTAATGATTCTATGTACCCAAGTACTTTACATCATTAATGATCAGATCCGCATTGTACAAAACTTTGTTGACCGGCCATCGGCTTCAACCTCTTCGGCCCATAGCCGAGGAGTGTTTTCCTACTTTATATAGCCGTGATAAGGGCGAAGATTTATGGAAAACAAGGCAATCCGGCCATACGGTTTTATAAACAAAGGTACGCAGAGAGATATGTTATATTACTTTTTAACGTAAGAAACATCTTCCAAAGAAAATAGTCCCGCTATCGGTTCCTTTCTTTTGGTTGTCATGCCGACCATGATCATGAAACCTCACCTCCGATCAATGCGGGAGGAAAATATTGAGAATTTAGTTCGGGGAAAGTTCCCGAACTCTATGGTATTAATAAGCCAAAATTTTCACTTCCGTCATTGCCGACCAATGTGATCCTTTAAGATTGCTAGCTTTCGGCTTCACCCAGTCTGAGGTACTTACTCGAATGACCCGGTAGTAACAATCGCAGAGGTGCTCCCTTTACCACCTAGCCGAACAATCGGGAACGTAGTGGTAAGCACAGGAGCCAGGCAACCCAGCTTGGCCAAAATCTTAAGTCAAATTGATGCATATTTATGGCTTTATAACGATAATTACAGAAGGCAGCGCTTATATACTGAATACAAATACTGGTGATATATATTTATTTTATGTACAATGATTGTATGTACCGAAGTACTTATATCATATCTGTGTTCGCCCGAACTTTAAACGCGTCTTAACCGACCGTCGGCTTCTCCCTCTTTGGTCAAGGGCCGAAGAGTGTTATGTACTCCACCTGTCAAGAATATCAACGGTGTTTCCGATAACCAGGCAATCAGGCCATAAGGCTGTAAAAGACAAAGCACGCTCAGGGAACTTATGCTATATTACAGACGAAGTGTAAGAAGCATCTTCGAAGAAAATAGTACCCCCACTGATACCTTTCTTCGGTGCTCATTATTACTATGAGACTTGTGCAATAGATTTTTTGTACTCATGAGTTCCGTTGTGTGCCAACCATGATTGAAAACAATAAGAGCGCTAGCTTTCGGCTTCACCTAGTCTGAGGTTAGAGCTTGGATGACCCGGTCGTGACAATCGCAGAGGTGCTCCCTTTACTCCCTAGCCGAACAATCGGGAACGTAGGGGTAAACACAGGAGCGAGGCAACCCAGCTTGCAAATCGCTTAAGTCAATATGGTGCATATTGTGGCGTAATACACGAACAAGGAACGAAGCCGTACAAGTATAATCATATGCAAGAGGAAAGGCTTCATGAAGGAAGCCCCCAAGTGAACTGGGTATTTGAATTTGTGTGTCACAAACAAAGTTTTGACAAGGAGATTTTTTACAAGCAACTTTTTTCCAAAAAAGTATAATGCTTGGTCGAACCGAACACAAGTTAAAAATTTAAAACTTTGAGCATGAAGGCAACTTAGCTGGTTAATGTGTTCGGTATTGATGACGCGGTCCAAGCTTGATGCGGGACAAGGTTCCATCCCCCAAGCCGGTCCCGAGGTGGCGGAGCAAAGAGCTCGGCACTCCGAAGTGGTGACATAGCACGGTCAATGCAGGCCAGCAGAGTGATGCCGAAGTCCCCGGCATGGGGTAATGAAGTGTTGACGAAGCCCCCCTTCCAGCCGAGATGACGTGGTATGTCAGTACGCCGAGTTGACGATACTGCCCAACCCGAATCATTTTCCTGTGCACAAAAAATAGTGCAAACCGGAGATGATAGTAATAATAATAAAGAATCGTTGCATAATAAATAATTTATGCAAAGTGAGTAATAAAAGAAATATGGCCTGACGCCAAAGTGAATGTCGATGCAGGGCGTTGGCGTGATATGGTAAAGGCGTGGCAAGGCCTGAATTCACAGGTCGGTCCGAGTTCTGGATGCGGCGTGCACCGGACTATGTACGGAACCTGACCGAACCACCATGCGACCTTCATTAGTGCGGTCATCATTTGATAGACCTGTGTATATATGATGGAACAAACCAGAGTAATAATTTCTTGGGAAAAATAAACCCAAACAAGCAAACATTACTAGGATTAATAGCACCTGGTTTATTTGTTGTAGCAATCCGAAGAAAGGTGACTCCCAAAGTTGGGACTCGATCAGCACACCCATTGCCTGATGGGCGATAAAGCGACGATATGGCGATGCTGGCAAAGGTTGGCTTGCCGAGGCAAAGCCCTCGATCCAGCTAACGTGACGAAGCTGGTCGGCTAGTGACGCTGAAGTCTCCGGAGTAGGTTGATGAAGAGATGGCGAAGCCCCCGGTCCAGCCGAGATGTCGAAGCCTCGATGTCAGCCGATGAGTCGAAGTAGGTCGGCGTGATGGACATCAGCTCGAAGAAGCAACAGTGCGGCCCTGCCGATGCCGGTCGTGACGTGGTCAATGCCGGCTTGATGAAGTGACCGTGCGGTGATGCCGGTGTGCCCGCTCCATGTAATCCATGGGGCGGCGATGTTGGTGATGATTTATCCTTCGCGATGCCGAACTCTTGTTCGGCTTGCCGAGACGATGATCCGAAGAAGTTGAGCTCGGCTCAATAAAGTGACAACGTGTCTAGCGCAGGTCGGCAGCTGTAGAGCAACGTTGTCGGGCTGGTTTGACACCAGCGCAATGGTGAAGATCATATTGGAAAATACTTCAAAATTAGCGGGATGTGTTTGGGAACAAAACACAATACCCCATACAAAACTTCCTTCAAAAAGGATGTCTGAAATCCCGTTCATAAAAAAGATGAATTCGGGTCGGATTCGTTCTCGCGCAGAAAACAGATCCAAAAAGTGATGCACTAATCGGAAGGTTCCCGGAATTTTGAGGGGTGATAGATATAGGAATTCCGAAGCCGATCAACGGTTGGATCTTCCAAAGGACGTCCGAGCTAGAAGCTGGACACCACGCCCTAAACTCGTCCAGATTCCCGTCCAGATTTGATAGGGCTCCGGTTTATCGTAGATTGCCAGAGATTCCTCCATCGGAACTCGACGAAATTTTCCAGGGTTGTTGTAGACTCAATTCCACACAATTCCACCGAAGCAATCGTTAAAACAACATTCGAGGAGGCAGTGGCGGCGGATACAAGTTCGCTGTCCAAAAAAATAGCACGGTCGCCCAAGGACAATGTTGACGTTGAGCCCCCGGGCTCCATGGATGATTCCTCCATGATCTTGATAGAGATCGGAGTTGATGTTGATGAAGGCCCTCCTCCGAACATGACGATCGGAGGTAGGGCGCAGTCCTTGGTCCATGAAACTCCGTTCTTGTCCCCCTTGCGCATGCCATCATCTCCATGCTTGGTCTTGCTCCAGTGTTCATCCCTCTTATCCATGCCAGGACCTTCATTTGTAAGCAAAACAAATGTATCCAATTTAGGCAGCATCATATTCTCATGAACATTAGAATCATTACCAAGAAATGAAAGTACCTGATAATTTAATTGGCGTGCGCGAGCTCTAGTAATTGGTCCAGTATTTATAGCAGCAGGGGCTGTGGGTGTAACAATGGTATTGATGTCCTCATCATCCTCCCCTTCTTGAAATGAAGTCGTCCTTGACGGAAGCTCATCTTCCTCACCCAAATAAGGCTTCAAATCTGCAATGTTAAAAGTGGGACTGACCCCAAAATCTGCAGGCAACTCAAGTTTATATGCATTATCATTTATTTTTTCTAACACCTTAAAGGACCATCAGCACGTGGCATTATCTTTGATTTATGCAAATTAGGAAATATATCCTTACGCAAATGTAACCAAACAATATCTCCAGGTGCAAACACAACATGTTTTCTACCCTTATCTCCAGCAAGTTTATATTTAGCATTCATACGCTCAATGTTTTCCTTAGTTAACTCATGCATTCTTAAGATCAATTCAACACATTGTTTAGCATCAAAATTAACCTTCTCCGAAGATGGAAGAGGCAACAAATCAATGGGTGCACGAGGTAGGAAACCATACACAATTTCAAATGGGCACATCTTAGTAGTAGAATGCAACGAACGATTATAAGAAAATTCAATATGAGGCAAGCATTCTTCCCAGATTTTCTTATTATTCTTCAAAACAGCCCTAAGCATAGTAGACAAAGTTCTATTAACTACTTCAGTTTGACCATCAGTTTGGGGGTGACAAGTAGTACTAAATAGCAGTTTAGTCCCCAACTTAGCTCATAAACATCTCCAAAATTGGCTAAGAAATTTAGTATCACGATCTGAAATAATAGTATTTGGCACACCATGCAAGCGAATAATTTCATGAAAGAACAAATCAACAACATTAACATCGTCATCGCTTTTATGACATGGTATAAAGTGTGCCATTTTCGAGAATCTATCCACGACAACAAATATGCTATGCCTCCCCTTATTTGTTCGAGGTAAACCTAAAGCAAAATCCATAGATACATCCTCCCAAGGAACACTAGGTACAGGCAAAGGCATATATAAACCATGAGGATTGAGTCGTGACTTAGCTTTTTGACATGTAGTACAGCGAGCAACAAAACGCTCAACATCCCGTCGCATCTTTGGCCAAAAGAAATGTGTAGCAAGTACGTCCTCCGTCTTCTTCACGCCAAAGTGTCCCATTAAGCCTCCTCCATGCGCCTCCTGCAACAACAAAAGACGAACGGAGCTACCTGGAATGCATAGCTTGTTAGCACAGAACACAAATCCATCATTAACGACGAACTTGTTCCATGTTCTTCCTTCTTTACAATTCCGCATTACATCTTTAAAATTAGCATCATGCACATATTGATCTTTGATGGTCTCCAAACCAAATATTTTGAAGTCAAGTTGTGAAAGCATAGTATAACGACGAGACAAGGCATCAACAATAATATTTTCTTTACCCTTCTTGTGTTTATGACATAAGGGAAAGTCTCAATGAATTCAACCCATTTAGCATGTCTACGATTCAGTTTAGTGTGACGCGCGGATAATTAAGCTACAGTGAACCTCTACTAATGATGCCACGTCACCTTAGTTACTGTTGCTAATCTCGCGTTAGTTCAAAACTGATTCAAAATCCAAATTCAAAAACAAGTCAAACAATTAAAATTTTCAAAAGCCAAAACTAAAATGTTCTTATTGTGACAAATAATTCATAAGATATATTGGTGGAGAAACCAAGTTCCTATAAAATGATTAAATGCACTAAACTAATTAAATCAGTAGCTAAAACCAATAATTAAATGCCTTTCATATTTTGTAAAAAACTAAACTATATTATATTGGGATGAAACTTTTTGTGGTTGTGACATAATTTGTAACATCAATTTAGGTGCCACTTTGTTATTTTATTAAAAATAAAATTATTAGGAGCTAAAAGAAAACAGAAAAGAAAAATAAGAAAAGGTAAAAGGAAAAAAAACAAAGTAAAAGGAAAAGCCCCCCCCCCCCTCACTGGGCTTCGGCCCAGCTAGCCACTGGCTAGCCAGGCCGGCCCAGCTAGCACACTCCACTCCCCCATATCCCCACCCGGTCAAACCCTAGCCGATCCACAACTCCCACTCCCCCCCACTCTCCCTCTCCCCCAATCCAATCGGGATCGGGCTCGAACCTTGCCGGAACCACCTCGTCGGAGGCCACCTCGCCGGACCTCCCCTGCCGGATCTCGACCTCGTCCCCGCCCCACCGCGTGTCGTCCCCATCCTCCTCCTCGCCGGACTCCATCGTTGTCGTCCTCTCCGTCGTCGCCTCGTCCCCGTCGCCCTCCCCACGCCCGCTGCCAAGTCCCTACGGCCCTGCGGTGAGGAACCCCGTCCGTCCTTCCCTTGCTCTGACCCCGCACGGATGTGCCCGGTCGTGCCTCCGCTCGCACGCAGCTCACTCCCTCCCCCGTGCACCGCGTCCCCTTCCCCGCCAGCGCCCGCAGCCGCGTGCTGCTCGTGCTTCGGCCGCGCCGCAAGCGCCCGACCACGTTCCCATCCCTCCGCGCGTGCGCCCCGCCTCGTCGTTGTCGCGCCACTCACCGTCGTCCTCACTCACGCCCGCTGCATCCCGTGGTCGCCGTCGCGCCGCACTTGCCGCCGCCCCACGCCGTGGCCTCGCGCTCACCACCACTCCTCCCGCCTAGCACCGCCGCTCCCCACAGCCCTTGCTCGAAGGCTATCGCGCGTCCGCCGCCCGCCCAGTGGGCACACACCCCGCCGCTGCCCCCTGCCATGCTCGACGCTGCGCCATCTCGCGTGCAGCCCTCCACTGTCGCCGCCCTTCACCGCACCGCCACTGCCCCGCCAGCGCCCCCTCTGGACCAGTACGACGCCTGACGGCCTCACGCCGCCAGCGCTCGTCTCGCATCGCTGTGCCCGCAGCCACCGGTCGGGTTCGCCCGCCCGGCGCGCCCCTTTCGGGTTGTGCGTTAGTGCCCGCTAACCACGCCCATTAAGGCCCCTCAAGTGCCTATGACAAAGGGGCCCCACCGCCCCCAGAACGTTTATTAAATAAAAGTAATAAGAAATAAAAATATTAAATAAAAAATTAATTAATTAACTAGATTAATTAACTTAATTAATTTGCTTAATTAACCTAATAACTAGTTAACCTAATTAACTTCTGTTAGTTAACTAACAGAGTATGACAATGGGACCCACGCGTAAGTTTGACTAAGTCAACAGATCTGTTGATCGCCGATCGACTGAACTTGACCGTCTTTGTTGACCCACCAATGGCCCCATCTGTCAGTTTGACTTAGTCAATCCCTGTTGACTGCTGATGTCAACATGACATCATGCTGATGTCATTAATACAATTTCTAATTAAATTAAATGATTAATTAAATTCTAGAAATTAGTAAATCTTTAGAAAATCATATCTTTTAATCCGTAACTCGGATTAAATTATTTTCAATATAAAAGTTGCTCAGAACGACGAGACGAATCCGGATCATGCAGCCGTTCGTCCGCCACACACCCCAAACATATCAAACTCGAACTTTCCCCTCGGCTCCTCCGCTTCGAAACGCGAAACACCGGGGATACTTTCCCGGTTGTTTCCCCCCTTCACCGGTATCACCTCATACCGCGTTAGGGCACGCCTAGCATCACACTTTGCTTTGTCATGCATCGTTATGCATTTGTTTGCATTGTATTCACTGTTTCTTCCCCCTCTTCTCTCGCTAGACACCGAGACCGACGCCGCTGCTACCCAGTACGACTACGGTGTTGACGACCCCCTCTCTTGCCAGAGCAACCAGGCAAGCCCCCCCCCCCCCATGATCACCAGATATCGCCTATTCTTCTCTCTCGCTTGCATTAGAGTAGTGTAGCATGTTACTTGCTTTCGGTTAATCCTATTCATTGCATAGCTTTGTCATTGTTGCTCTGCTTGTTACCCTTACACCTATCCTCTCGCTTAGTATAGGATGCTAGTGTTCCATCAAGGGCCCTACACTCTTGTCCGCCCGCCATGCTATACTACTGGGCCGTGATCACTTCGGGAGGTGATCACGGGCATATACTATATACTTTACACTGTTACCTTACATGTGATAATGTTCGGCGATGGGGGCTGAAGGGGCAGGTGGCTCCATCCCGGTAGAGGTGGGACTGGGTTCCCGACGGCCCCCGACTGTTACTTTTTGGTGGAGCGGCAGGGCAGGTTGAGACCAGAGGTGGGCCTGGCCTTGGTCGGCGTTTGCGGATACTTAACACGCTTAACGAGATCTTGGTATTTGATCTGAGTCTGGCCATTTGGTCTATACGCACTAACCAACTACGTGGGAAAGTTATGGGCACTCGACGTCGTGGTATCAGCCGAAGCCTTCGTGACGTCAGCGACTAAGTGGCGCGTGCCAGATTGGACCGCGTAACGCGACTTCCATTGTACTGGAGGTTGCTAGGTCTGCTTCTGGCCGCCCTCGCAACGTGCAGGTGTGCTAAGGGCGATGGGCCCGCACCCTTGTGCGCTTAGGTTTAGACCGGCGTCTTGACCTCTGTTGTGCCTAGGTGGGGCTGCGACGTGTTGATCTTCCGAGGCGGGCATGACCGGAAAGTGTGTCCGCCAAATGGGATCAAGCGTGTTGGGTTATGTGGTGCACCCTGCAGGGAAGTTAATCTATTGAATAGCCGTGATCTTGATGTGACGACTTGGAGTTGTACCTTGACCTTATGACAACTAGAACCGGATACTTAATAAAACACACCCTTCCAAGTGCGAGATACAACCCGGTGATCGCTCTCTAACAGGGTGACGAGGAGGGGATCGCCGGGTAGGATTATGCTATGCGATGCTACTTGGAGGACTTCAGTCTACTCTCTTCTACAAGCTGCAAGACGGAGGCTGCCAGAAGCGTAGTCTTTGACATGATTAGTTATCCCCCTCTTATTCTAGCATTCTGCAGTTCAGTCCACTGATATGGCCCTTTACACATATACCCATGCATATGTAGTGTAGCTCCTTGCTTGCGAGTACTTTGGATGAGTACTCACGGTTGCTTTTCTCCCTCTTTTCCCCTTTCCCTTCTACCTGGTTGTCGCAACCAGATGCTAGAGCCCAGGAGCTAGACGCCACCGTCGACGACGACTCCTACTACACCGGAGGTGCCTACTACTAAATGCAGGCCGCTGACGACGACCAGGAGTAGTTAGGAGGATCCCAGGCAGGAGGCCTGCGCCTCGTTCGATCTGTATCCCCGTTTGTGCTAGCCTTCTTAAGGCAAACTTGTTTAACTTATGTATGTACTCAGATATTGTTGTTTCCGCTGACTCGTCTATGGTCAAGCACTTGTATTCGAGCCCTCAAGGCCCCTGGCTTGTATTATGATGCTTGTATGACTTATTTTATTTTTAGAGTTGTGTTGTGATATCTTCCCGTGAGTCCCTGATCTTGATCATACACATTTGCGTGTATGATTAGTGTACGATTGAATCGGGGGCGTCACATTTAGCTTGACTTTTAATATGTTTTAGGGATTCATGATCAGAATGTATAACAAACTCTTTGGGCCATAAATAATGTTGCCATGTCTCTAACTCCGAACAAGAGCATATAATTCTTTATCATAAGTAGAATAATTCAGACTAGGCCCACTCAAATTTTCAGAAAAAATATGCAATAGGTTTGCCATGTTGTAATAACACACCTCCTAATCCAATTCCACTAGCATCGCATTCAAGCTCAGAAGTCTTATTAAAATCAGGAAGTTGGAGTAAAGGCGCATGTGTCAACTTATCTTTCAATACCGTGAAGGCTTCTTCCTGTGCGGTACCCCAAACAAAAGGCACATCCTTCTTTGTAAGATCGTTGAGAGGTGCAACAATGGTGCTAAAATCTCTCACAAAACGACTATAGAAACCAGCGAGGCCAAGGAAACTCCTCACTTGTGTGACTATTTTGGGCCGCGGCCAACTCTCAATAGCTTCAATCTTGGCTATATCAACTTCAATTCCCTGTGGAGTAACAACATAGCCAAGAATAGATACTCGGTCGGTGCAAAAGGTGCACTTCCCAAGGTTACCAAACAAACGTGCATCACGTAGAGGAATAAAAACAGCAGTAAATGTTCCTCCAAAGATTTGCTATAAATCTGTATATCATCAAAATAGACTACCACAAATTGTCCAATGAAAACACGTAAAACTTTGTTCATTAATCTCATGAAAGTACTAGGTGCATTAGTTAAACCAAAAGGCATGACTAACCACTCATATAAACCAAACTTAGTTTTAAATGTTGTTTTCCATTCATCTCCCAGTTTCATACGAATTTGATGGTATCCACTACGCAAATCAACTTTGGAAAATATTATAGAGCCACTCAATTCATCAAGCATATCATCTAGCCTAGGAATAGGATGACGATAACGAATAGTAATATTATTAATGCCTCTACAATCAACACACATACGCGATGTACTATCCTTTTTCGGCACTAGAATAATAGGAACGGCACAAGGACTAAGGGATTCGCGTATGTAACCTTTGTCGAGTAGCTCCTGGACTTGACGCATAATCTTCTTCGTCTCCTCTGGATTGGTACGGTATGGTGCACGGTTGGGTAGTGATGCATCGGGAATTAAGTCAATTTGATGCTCAATCCCTCGAATAGGTGGTAATCCCGGTGGCACGTCTTGTGGAAAGACGTCAGCGAACTCCTGCAAAATGTTAGTGACAGCAGGAGGCAAAGAGGAAGGCACGTCCTCGAATGAAAATAATGCCTCTTTGCACACAAAAGCATAGCAAACAGATTTGCTAAAATCTAGCTCATCAATATCAGATTTTGTGGCAAGTAAACATGCACTTTTTAATTTAATTTCAGAAGCAACACTAGATGGTTTATTATTAGGTTTCATTTGTTGCTCAAATTCCTTTGCCACAATCTGATTTTCACTCTTATTTTTCTCCTGTTTTCTTTATTAACTCTATTAATATCATCTTTCAAAATGGAATTAGGAGTCATAGGAAGCAAAGTAATGTTTTTTCTCCTTATGAACAAGAGTACACTGATTGTTTCTACCATGGCGTGCAGAATTTTTATCAAATTGCCATGGTATATCAAGTAATAAGGAACATGCTTGCATAGGTACCAGATCACAATCAACATAATCAACATATGTAGAGATACTAAAATGCACATGAATAGTACGTGTTACCTTAAACTTGTCGCTATTGTTGAACCATTGGATGTAGTAAGGATGTGGATGTGGTCTTGTGGTCTTGTGGTGAGAGATAGCTTCTCCACCATCTCCATGCTAGCCAAGTTGTTGCAGCTCCCTCCATCTATGATGACGCGAACAGAACGTTCCTTCACAACTCCCTTTGTTTGGAATAAATTATGCCTCTGATTTTTCTCAGCTTGTGTAACCTGCACACTCAAAACACATTGAGCAACTAAATATTCATACATGTCAGCATCTTCAACAGCCATGTATTGCGTCTCATGATCAGAATCATCTCCACCATGTTCTTCACTTGTAATAAGAGCCAAAGTCTCCTCATCATAGTCACTAGAGGACTCATACCCACCATCCTCAGTAACAATCATCACACGCTTAGATGGGCATTCTCTCACATAATGACCTCCACCCTTGCAACAACGACAAATAATATCATGTGTTTGCCCTGTTGATGCCATGGATGAAGAAGAGCTCTGTGCAGGTCCAGAAGGTGCGCTCTTGGCAGATAGTGGTGGTTGTGCCCGCTTTCTTGTATCATGGTTGGAGGTGGCAGCTGACGGAGGTGCTGGTGTAGCAGAACGTGTGGAAGTAGAGGATGCACGCGGTGTCGATGATGAAGATCGACCTGCAGAAAAGTTAGTTCGCGCCAATGCCTGTCGATCCTGCACTTCACGTTCAGCTTTGCAAGCAAGATGGAATAAACGAGTGATATTATTATATTCCTTATACTCTAGAATGGTCTGAATCTATTTATTTAATCCACCCATAAAACATGCAAGCATAGCTTCATTATCCTCAACAATACCAAATCTAATCATGCCAGTTTGTAATTCCTGATAATATTCTTCTAACAAAATTTTTCCCTTGTCTTAAACGCTGTAGTTTTTGAAGTAATTCACGTTGATAATATGGCGTAACCCAATGAGTACACATAGTAGTTTTCAAATCAGCCCAAGTAGCTGGAATAGGATATAATCTACAATGTTCAAACCACCAAACACATGCGAAACTAGTGAAAGCACAAACAGCAGCAGGAACACGTCTCTCCTCAGGATATTGTAAACATGTAAAACATTGTTCAGTTTCTTACTCCCAAGTAAGATATATATCAGGAACATATCTACCCTCAAATGGTGGAATATTCAATTTTAGTTTAGGAAGATGGTCATGATCTCGTACCTCAGGTGGTGGTGCAGCCCTACTGTTGCGATGATATGCATGAGGACGACCTGGTGGTGGTGGTGTTGGTGGTTGCACGTAGTTCTGATTTTGATCAACCTCATCCTCGTAATGGTCCTCCACCTCTGCCGTAGCAGCAGGAGCTACAAAACCAGCAACAATAGGTACAACGGCACCAGAAGTTTGACCAGGCTCAAGGGGAACGCGCTGTGCTCGTCCCACTTGATTTGGAAGGCGATGTTGTTGTTGTTGTAGATGTGCGGCAGGTGCAGTGGGTGGTGGTTGTGGAAGACGCGCGAGCAATTCATTAAACTTGTTATCAATCTTTGTTTCGAACGCCTTCTCAATGCCATCTATCTTCTCCATCGCCTCTTCAAATCTGGTTAGCCCATCTTCCACCTATCCGTTCATCATTTGCTGAAACTTATCATGTAACTCTTTGTTCGTCATGTTCTCCCAGTTAGCCTCGTCCGCTTGTGAACCTGCCATGGTTAGCAGCAATAGAAACACACAAGAATATGATCCTACAGACTGCTAGAAAGTGGCGGTGATGGGGTGTCACAAATCCGTCAAGCAAATCTCAAATTCTTACCAGTTCTTACCTAGCAGCAGGTGGTGATCGGCAACCGTTGTAGTCAAAACTCTCAAAGCTTGGATAGAGCAATTACTAGGGAGAGTCAAACACACAACGTAGATGTATGTGGAGCTGGGATGGCTTATGATATGGTAGGAAAAAATGTCAGCAATGATCAACTCAGAGATGCAAAGTTGAATAAGTGCACAACGATGGTACTGTGCTGGTCCTAGGCTAGACTGTGCTAGAGACGCAAGCCTAGAACACTAACAAAATCACAGCGTGGCACGTAAACAAGGGAAAAGGACACTCTGAACTTTTTTGCGCTCCTCTTTTTTTTTGAGCTCCTCTTTTTTTTTGAGCTCCTCTTTTTTTTTGCGAAAAAATCACTATAATGGCGAGTGTCTCAAAACTCTTCCCAAGTCAAAATAACATGATAGGCACGGAATTTTTTGACAATTTTTTTTCGGAAATCAGGTCAAGGACGACGAAAAAGTGCGACAAAAAATCACTATGATGGCGAGTGTCTCAAAACACTCCTTGGGGCCTAAAAATAGGATTGGGAAAAAATATTTTCGGTCACCGAAATTTTGGCCTAAAAACTGCCTGGGGGTCTCCAGACTTCTTTTTGTCGAAACCTACTCAGGAAAGGAAACACGAATCGGAAAATAGATGGATCTCGAAAACAAACCTAATATGAAAGGAACTCGGATTGGTGGTGGATATATAGTGGTAGGATATGGCAGCGGTGGTGGTATATGGCAGCGATGGTGGTAGCGGTGGTGGTATATGGATACGGATCGGTGGTGGTATATGGATACAAATTGGTGGTGGTATTTGGATACATATCGGTGGAGGATAAGCGGTGGTGGTAGATGGTAGGGGCGATGATGATGGTGCAGCGGCGGCGTGACAACTTATGACCAGAACTTGAAACTCTAAAAGACTAGACGCTAAGAGTAGCAACTAGACACGATGATGCAACCGCAAATTCAACAAAGCAAAAACCCTAAAAAGATTATGCAAAGGCTCAGATTGGTTTGGATATGATGAAGTAACCCTAATTTTTTTGTTTGTGGCTTTTTCATGGACTGTAGGTATGAAGAACAGACTCGATCTAAACTATGAAAAACTATAAAATCTCACCGAGCAACCTGGAAATCTGATACCACTTGATAGAGGCAAAGGTGTCCCATCTTTTGATGAGATGATGGATATCGCTTTGGTGGAAGTCGACTTTGACGATCCGACTACGAACGTGCGAGGATGTCGTGCCTTAGCAATCGCTAAACCAACTCCGAGAGGTTATTGACCACGCCAGAGCACGATCAACCTGACCATGAAGGTCTATTTCCTGCAAGCAAACGAAGAATAAGCAAGAAACTAAGATTGCAATCTGGATATTGCGAATATAAGATGAAAGCTTTATTGATCAAGGTGGGGTTCTGTGACGTCTTGGTCTGGTCGTTGAACACAAACGAAGTACGCGAAGTTGCAGGTATGGCAAACTTTTAATCTAAACAAAACCCAAAGTCTAAACGACGCCCTAAGGGTTGTATATATGGAGGAAGAGGGGGGGGGGATTTCGTGGCCCTTGGAGGAGGGGTACGAAACCAACCCTATCTCTTGTTTCCCCACACATACGGACTCTAAAAATAGTTTATACTTAAGTATTTTGAAATTACATGGGCCTGGCCCAATAATAAGGTGATGCAACACCTAGAATAGCCTCTGGACGAAATTTATGAAGTGGCATCTTGTATATTTCGTCCAAGGCTTCATGCACTCCTTATGGTGGCTTCAAAGTCATGAAATCATCACTTGTAACTCCGTTCTTGTCCCCCTAGCTTGCGCATGCCATCATCTCCATGCTTGGTCTTGCTCCAGTGTTCATCCCTCTTATCCATGCCAGGCCCTTCATTTGTAATCAAAACAAATGTATCCAATTTAGGCAACATCATATTCTCATGAACATTAGAATCATTACCAAGAAACGAAAGTACCTGATAATTTAATTGGCGTGCGCGAGCTCTAGTAAATGGTCCAGTATGTATAGCAGCATGGGCTGTGGGTGTAACAATGGTATTGATGTCCTCCTCAGAGGGGGAGGGGGATAGCCATGGGGAGCCCCAAGTAGGAGGAATCCTACTTGGGGGCCTCCTCCAATTCGGCCTCCCCCTTTCCTTATCTCCGGAGGGGGGAAGGAAAGAGGGGAGAGGGGAAAGGAAGGGGGAATCCTATTCCCTTTATTTCCTTTCCTCCTCCCATTTTCCTTTCTTCACTTAGGCCGGTCCATATGGGTGCGCACCAGCCCCTTAGGGGCTGGTCTATCCCGCACTTGGCCCAATAAGGCCCATATCTTTGCCGGGGAGGGGGGGGGGGTGCCCGGAACCCCTTCTGGTGACCCGATACGTACCCGGTACCCCCACAACACTTCCAGTGTCCGAATACTATCATCCTATATATGAATCTTTACCTCTCGACCGTTTCGAGACTCCTCGTCATGTCCGTGATCTCATCCGGGACTCCGAACAACATTCGGTCACCAAATCACATAACTCATATAATACAAAATCATTATCGAAACCTTAATCGTGCGGACCCTACGGGTTCGAGAACTATGTAGACATGATCGAGACACATCTCTGATCAATAACCATCATCGGAACCTGGATGCTCATATTGGTTCCTACATGTTCTACGAAGATCTTTATCGGTCAAACCACAATGACAACATACATTATTCCCTTTGTCATCGGTATGTTACTTGCCCGAGATTCGATCGTCGGTATCTTCATACCTAGTTCAATCCCGTTACCGACAAGTCTCTTTACTTTTTTCGTAATGCATCATCCCGCAACTAACTCATTTGTCATTTCTTGCAAGGCTTATCATGATGTGCATTACCGAGAGGGCCCAGAGATACCTCTACGATACTCGGAGTGACAAATCCTAATCTCGATCTATGCCAACCCAACAAACACCATTGGAGATACCTTTAGAGCATCTTTATAATCACTCAGTTACATTGTGACGTTTGATAGCACACAAGGTATTCCTACGGTATTCGGGAGTTGCATAATCTCATATTCAAAGGAATATGTATATGACATGAAGAAAGCTATAGCAATAAAACTGAACGATCATTATGCAAAGCTAACGGATGGGTCTTGTCCATCACATCATTATCCTAATGATGTGATCATGTTCATCAAATGACAACACATGTCTATGGTTTAGGAAACTTAACCATCTTTGATTAATGAGCTAGTCTAGTAGAGGCTTACTAGGGACACGGTGTTTTGTCTATGTATCCACACATGTATCAAGTTTCCGGTTAATACAATTCTAGCATGAATAATAAACATTTATCATGATATAAGGAAATATAAAATAACAACTTTATTATTGCCACTAGGGCATATTTCCTTCACAATCTTGTTACCGGAACTATAGATTGGTGCTTGTGGTGACTAGTAGTGTTGATTACATCTTGTAGTTGATTACTATATGGTTTATTTGGTGGAAGATTATATGTTCAGATCCAATATGCTATTTAATACCCCTCTGATCTTGAGCATGATTACCATTTTTGAGTAGTTTCTTTTGTTCTTGAGGTCACAGGAGAAATCATGTTGCAAGTAATCATGTGAACTTGGTATGTGTTTGATATTTTGATAGTATGTATGTTGTGATTCCCTTAGTGGTGTCATGTGAACAGCGACTAGATGACACTTCACCATATTTGGGCCTAAGGGAGTGCATTGTGTAGTAGAAATTAGATGATGGGTTGCGAGAGTGACGGAAGCTTAAACCCCAGTTTATGCGCTATTCCGTAAGGGACCGATTGGATCCAAAAGTTTAATGCTATGGTTAGAATTTATTCTTAATACTTCTCGTAGTTGCGGATGCTTGCGGGAGGGTCAATCATAAGTAGGAGCTTTGTTCAAGTAAGAACATCACCTAAGCACCGGTCCACCCACATATCAAATTATCAAAGTACCGAACATGAATTAAACCAACATGATAAAAGTGACTAGATGAAAATCCCGTGTACCCTCAAGAACGCTTTGCTTATCATTAGAGACCGTTTTGGCTTGTCCTTTGCCTCAAAAGGATTGGGATATTGCTGCACTTTTGTTACTACTATCGTTACTTGCCCGTTACAAATTATCTTGCTATCAAACTACTCAGTTACTTACAATTTCAGCACTTGCAGACATTACCTTACTGAAAACTACTTGTCATTTCCTTCTGCTCCTCGTTGGGTTCGACACTCTTACTTATCGAAAAGAGCTACAATTGATCCCCTATACTTGTGGGTCATAAAGGCTATTTTCTGGCGTCGTTGCCGGGGATTGAAGCGCCTTTGGTAAGTGGAATTTGGTAAGGAAACATTTATGTAGTGTGCTGAAATTTATTGTCACTTGTTACTATCGAAAACAATCCTTTGAGGGGTTTGTTCGGGGTATCTTCACCTCGAACGGAACCACAATTAGCTACCCCTCAACCTACTGCACCTAATGAAAATATTGAATATGAAATTCCTTCAGGTATGATAGAACAACTGCTAGCTAATCCTTAAGCAGGAGATGGAACCGAACATTCTGATATGCACTTGATATATGTAGAACAAATTTGTGGATTGTTCAAGCTTGCAGGTTTACCCGGGGACGAAGTTATGAAAAAGGTTTTCCCTTTATCTTTGAAGGGAAAAGCATTGGCATGGTATAGGCTATGTGATGATATTGGATCTTGGAATTGCAACCGTTTGAAATTGGAGTTCCACCAAAAATTTATCCTATGCATCTAGTTCATCGTGATCGGGATTACATATATAAATTTTGGCCTCATGAAGGATAAAGTGTCACTCTAGCTTGTGGGAGGCTTAAGTCAATGTTATATTCATGCCCCAATCATGATCTCTCAAAAGAAATTATTATCCAGAACTTTTATGCTCGGCTTTCTCGTAATGATCAAACCATGCTCGATACTTCTTGTGCTGGTTCTTTTATGAAGAAGACTATTGAATTCCGGTGGGATCTTTTGGAAAGAATTAAACACAACTTTGAAGATTGGGAACTCGATGAAGGTAAAGAGTCAGGTATTAAACTTAAGTATGATTGTGTTAAATCTTTTATGAATACCGATGCTTTTCAAAAGTTTAGCACTAAATATGGACTTGACTTTGAGACAAGAGCTTCCTTCTGTGAATCATTTGCTATTCATGTTGATATCCCTAAAGATAAGTGGTTTAAATATCACCCACCTAGTAAACAAGAAATCAAAGAACCGGTACCAGTTAAAGAAGAAACTGTACTTTACAATGTTGATCCAGTTGTTCCTTCTGCTTATATTGAGAAACCACCTTTCCCTGTTAGGATAAAAGAACATGCTAAAGTTTCAATTGTGGTCAACAAGAGTTACATTAGAACACCTAAACTGATGAACAAATCAAAGTAGAACCTAGTATTGCTATGGTTAAAGATCTCTTGGAAGAAAATGTAGATGGGCATGTTATTTACTTCCGTGAAGAAGCTGCTAGAATTACCAAACCTGATAAAAAGGATAAACATAGACCTGTTGTTGGCATGCCTGTTGTCTCAGTTAAAATAGGAGATCTCTTTTATCATGGTTTATGTGACATAGGTGCTAGTGTGAGTGCTATTCCTTATTCGTTATATCAAGAAATTATGAATGACATAGCACCCGCAGAGATAGAAGACATAGATGTTACTTTTAAACTTGCTAATACAGACACTATATCACCAATTGGGATTGTTAGAGATGTTGAAGTCTTGTGTGGGAAAATAAAATACCCAACTGATTTTCTTGTTCTTGGTTCCCCACAAGATGATTTTTGCCCCATAATCTTTGGTAGACCTTTCTTGAACACCGTTAATGCTAGAACAAACTATGAGAAACAAACTTTCGGTGTTAGTTTTGGTGATGAGTCTCATGAGTTTAATTTTTCCAAGTTTAGTAGAAAGCTTCATGAAAAAGAATTGCCTAGTAAAGATGAATTAATTGGTCTTGCTTCTATTGCTGTGCCTCCTACTGATCCACTAGAACAATATTTGTTAGACCATGAAAATGATTTACATATGCAGGAAAGAAATGAAATAGATACGATTTTCTTTGAACAACGTCCTCTTCTTAAACACAACTTGCCTATTGAAACTCTAGGAGGTCCTCCTCCACCTAAAGGTGATCATGTGTTTCAATTAAAACAATCGCCAGACACTTTGAAATATGCTTATCTTGATGAAAATAAGATATATCATGTTATTATTAGTGCTAACCTTTTAGAACATGAAGAAGAAAGATTATTGAAAGTTCTAAGGAAGCACCGAGCTGCTATTGGATATAATCTTGATGATTTAAAGGGCATTAGTCCCACTCTATGTCAGCACAAAATTAATATGGAACCTGATGCTAAACCCGTTGTTGATCACCAACGTCGGTTAAATCCGAAGATGAAAGAAGTGGTAAGAACGGAAAAATTATAACTTATGGAAGCAGGTATAATCTATCCTATAGCTGATAGTAGATGGGTAAGTTCTGTTCATTGTGTCCCTAAGAAAGGAGGTATTAATGTTGTTCCTAATGATAAGAATGAACTTATTCCACAAAGAATTGTTACAGGCTATAGAATGGTAATTGATTTTAGAAAATTAAACAAAGCAACTAGAAAAGATCATTACCCTCTGCCTTTTATTGATCAATGCATGAAATATTATCTAAGCACACACATTTTTTCTTCCTTGATGGATATTCTGGTTTTTCACAAATACCTGTTTCTCAACCTGATCAAGAAAAGATCACTTTTACTTGTCCCTTTGGAACCTATGCTTACAGACGTATGCCTTTCAGTTTATGTAATGCACCTGCTACCTTTCAAAGATGTATGACTGCTATATTCTCCGACTTTTGTGAAAAGATTGTTGAGGTTTTCATGAACGACTTCTCTGTTTATGGGAAGTCTTTTGATGACTGTTTAAGCAATCTTGATCAAGTTTTGCAGAGATGTGAACAAACAAATCTTGTCTTGAATTGGGAGAAGTGCCACTTTATGGTTAATGAAGGCATTGTCTTGGGTCATAAAATTTCCGAAAGAGGTATTGAAGTGGACAAATCTAAGGTTGATGCAATTGAGAAAATGCCATGTCCTAAATTTATCAAAGGTATTCGTAGTTATCCTAGGTCATGCTGGTTTCTATAGGAGATTTATCAAAGACTTTTCTAAAATTTCTAGGCCTCTTACGAGTATTTTGCAAAAGGATATTCCTTTTGTTTTTGATGATGATTGTTTAGAAGCCTTTTAAACACTGAAGAAAGCCTTAATTTCTGCACCTATTGTTCAACCACCTGATTGGAACTTGCCTTTTGAAATTATGTGTGATGTTAGTGATTATGTTGTTGGTGTTGTTCTAGGACAAAGAGTTGACAAGAAATTGAATGTTATTCATTATGCTAGTAAAATTCTAGACAATGCTCAAGGAAACTATGCTACTATTGAAAAACAATTCTTAGCAGTGGTGTTTGCTTGTGATAAATTTAGACCTTATATTGTTGATTCAAAAGTAATTGTTCACACAGACCATGCTGCTATTAAATATCTTATGGAAAAGAAAGATGCTAAACCTAGACTTATTCGATGGGTTCTATTGTTACAAGAATTTGATTTACATATCATTGATAGAAAAGGAGTTGAGAACCCCGTAGCTGATAATTTCTCTAGGCTGAAAATGTGCCTGATGACCCACTACCTGTTGATGATAGTTTTCCTGATGAGCAGTTAGCTGCAATAAATGTTGCTCATAGTACTCCTTGGTATGCTGACTATGCTAATTACATTATTGCTAAATATTTACCACCTAGCTTTACATACCAACAAAAGAAAAAAATTCTTCTATGATTTAGGACATTACTTTTGGGATGGCCCACATCTTTATAAAGAAGGAGTAGATGGTATTATTAGACGCTGTGTACCTGAGCATGAACAGGGACAAATCCTATGGAAATGTCCCTCTGAAGCTTATGGAGGGCATCATGCTGGAGATAGAACTGCTCACAAAGTATTTCAATCTGGATTTAATTAGCCTACTCTCTTCAAGGATGCCCGTAAGTTCGTCTTATCTTGTGATGAATGTCAAAGAATAGGTAATATCGGTAAGCGTCAAGAAATGCCTATGAACTATTCACTTGTTGTTGAACCATTTGATGTTTGGAGATTTGATTACATGGGACCTTTTCCTTCCTCTGATGGGTATACACATATTTTGGTTGCTCTTGATTATGTTGCTAAATGGGTAGAAGCTATTCCAACTAGTAGTGCTGATCACAACACCTCTACTAAAATGCTTAAGGAAGTTATTTTCCCAAGGTTAGGAGTCCCTAGATATTTAATGACTGATGGTGGTTCACTCTTTATTCATGGCACTTTCCGTAAAATGCTTGCCAAGTATGATGTTAACCATATAATTGCATCACCTTATCATCCTCAGTCTAGTGGTCAAGTTAAACTTAGCAATAGAGAAATAAAATTAGTTTTGCAAAAGACTGTAAATAGGTCCAGGAAGAAGTGGTCTAAGAAATTAGATGATGCACTTTGGGCTTATAGAACAACATATAAAAATCCTATGGGTATGTCTCCTTATAAAATGGTTTATGGAAAAGCTTGTCATTTGCCTCTTGAGTTAGAACATAAAGCATATTGGGCCATCAAAGAGCTCAACTATGATTTCAAACTTGCTGGTGAAAAGAGGTTATTTGATATTAGCTCATTAGATGAATGGAGAACCCAAGCTTATGAAAATGCAAAATTATTCAAAGAATAAGTTAAAAGGTGGCATGACAAAAGAATCCAAAAGCGTGAGTTAAAGTCGGAGAATATGTTCTTTTGTACAACTCTCGTTTCAGATTCTTTGCAGGAAAACTCCTCTCAAAATGGGAAGGCCCCTATGTTATCGAGGAGGTTTATCGGTCTGGAGCCATCAAAATAAATAATGCCGAAGGTACTAACCCGAAGGTTGTCAATGGGCAACGAATAAAACATTATATCTTAGGTGCGCCCATTAATATTGAAAGTAATATTATTCAAACTGTGAGAGCGGAAGAACACATAAAAGAGTCCTTCCGGAACACTCCAGAATCGTGTAAATAAGGAGGTACGTGATACGGTAAGTAAACAGACTCTGAAAAATCCGCAAAAATAATTTTTGTGAGTTTTGGAATATTTAGAAAAATAGGAAAATAGAAACTTCCAGGAAGCATACCCTGGTGGGCACAAGACACCAGGGTGCGCCTGGCTTGCCTGGCGCGCCCAGGTGGGTTGTGCCCACCTGGGACACCTTCCAGACTCCGTTTTTCTACAGTTTGCTTGTCCCCCAAGATAAAAAATCTATATATACTCCCTGCACCTGTTGATCAACGTATCGTGGAGAAATCCTATGTTCTCTTTTGTTGCTGTTTTCGGTCAGATCTATCAAGCCAGACATCATGTCTTCCTCCTCCTCCAACAATATGGAAAAAGATGCTTGGTTGATGAAGATCGAGCTGAAGAGGGAGGAGCCTACGGACGCCGTCAAGGGAGACAAGGAGGCTACCGTAGATCCACCCTCGGTGGCAGAACAAGCACTGTCGGCCGAGGAGGAAGAAGAAGATATCCTTAAGCCATACCTTGCTCATCTTACCCCTACTGAGATTGAAGCCTTTCGCATCATTGAAACAGTTCGCGTGCAAAATAAGTATCTCACTTGCAAAAATATTCTGCATCAAGAGCATATCATCCATCTTCGGAGCGTCATTCGTTGATTGGAGAATCTCTTGATCCATAAGGATAGGATCGCTTCATCACCACCATCATCTTCTTCATCACCAAAGGAAAACTGAGTACCGGGTATGGGCACTCCCCTTGGCTTCCGCCAAGCTTGGGGGAGGTGCCCCGGTATCGCATCATCCCACTATCTTTTGCTTTTACTTATTTTAGTTCGATCTTTTTCTTTAGATGAATAAAAGTTTAGTTCGATCCTCTCTTGTTTGAGAGTTTGCTTAGTGATCTATCCTTGTAATCGTGTGCAAGATGTATAATAAAGTTTAGTTTGAGTTTTTTTCTTTACTTTCATGTTGCAAATAAATAAAAGAAAGGAAATGAATTAAGAAGATCATATACTAATCTTATGATAGGTGATGACACCACATAAGGAAAAATATAAGTAGAAAATTTTATTAGAGATTGACAAACATAGCATTAGTCAATGATGCAACTCATGAAAGAATTAATAAGGGAAGAGAAGATTCACATATAAATATACTATCCTAGAAATCTTTTGTGATTGTGAGCCCTCATCAAAATATTATATGCCAAAACTGTTGACGTTGGACAAGGAAGACAACTTAATGGTTTATGTTTGTTTATATTCACATAGAAGTCATATTGTCATGGATCCTTTAACATGTGGTGCTTGCTCCCTATCTTTGCTAGCCAAATATTCCGCACTAAGTAGAGATACTACTTGTGCATCCAAAAACCCCTTAAACCCAAATCTTATTTTCAAGTGTCCACCATACCTACCTAGGGATTGAGCAAGATCCCCCAAGTAAATTGTCATTGGTGCAAAAAGGCAATAAAAATTGCTTCTAAAAGTGTGAGATCATTTAGTGTAAGAGAAAATTGAGCGTTGTACGAACTTGAGATGGTGAAGAATAAAAACGACAGACTGCATAATAAAAGTTGCTATCACAAGGGGCAATACAACATGACGTTCTTTTGCACTAAGGGGTTGAGCATACAAACAAATAAGCACATGGAAACCTCTGCGTCCCTCTGCGAATGGCCTATCTTTTACTTTTATGTATTTACTTTCATGCAAAGAGTCAAAGTTTTCCTTCTATTCCTTTTTATTTTTCTCCTTTGGCAAACATCATGTGGTGATGAAAGATCTAGGCACATATGTCCAGTTGAATATAGATAGCATGAGTTATTATTGTTGACATCACCCTTGAGGCGAATACGTTGGGAGGCGAAACTGTAAGCCCCGATCTTTCTATGTGTCCGGTTGAAACGTTTTGTTCATGTGTACGCGGTGAGTGTTAGCAATCATAGAAGACTATATGATGGTTGAGTATGTGGACTTGCCTAAAGGCTCTGATATGTTACCCTTCCTAAAAATATGATGAATTTTAGTTGCAAAGTTGACTGAGAACATAGTTTGTTGGTTTTTAATAGAGTTTTTGCTTTATACTTCAATAGTGTGATGAATTGTCACTTATTCATGAGAAGTCTATGATAAGAGCTTTATGATAAGAGTCTTATGTTTAAGTTTGTTGCCGTTATAATAATGAACATGATGCTTCTATGTTCGTATCTTGTTTTTATCGACACCTCTCTCTCTAAGCATGTGGACATGTTTTTCGATTTCGGTTTTTCGCTTGAGGACAAGCAAGGTCTAAGCTTGGGGGAGTTGATACGTCCATTTTGCATCATGTTTCCTTACTGTTATTTATGATGTTCTTATCCATAATAATGCTTTTTGGAGTAATTCTAATGCCTTTTCTCTCATAATATGCAAGGTATACACAAAGGGAGAATTCCGGCAGCTGGAAATCTGGACCTGGAAAAGCTACGTCAGGCCACCTATTCTGCACAACTCCAAACAAACTGAAACTTCACGGAGATTTTTTACCAAATATGTGATGAATATTGGAGCAAATAACTACCAGAGGGGGCCCACCAGGTGGGCACAACCCACCTGGGCGCGCTAGGGAGCCCAGGCGCGCCCTGGTGGGTTGTGCTCACCCAGGCCCAGCTCTGGTGCCCATCTTCTGGTATATAGGTCATTTTGACCTAGAAAAAGTAAGGAGAAGACTTTTGGGATGGAGCGCCGCCTTCTCGAGGCGGAACTTGGGCAGGAGCACTTTTGCCCTCCGGCGAAGCGATTCCGCCGGGTGAACTTCCCTCCCGGAGGGGGAAATAATCATCATCATCATCACCAACAACTCTCCCATCTTGGGGAGGGCAATGTCCATCAACATCTTCAACAACACCATCTCATCTCAAACCCTAGTTCATCTCTTGTGTCCAATCTTGTTACCAAAACTATAGATTGGTGCTTGTGGGTGACTAGTAGTGTTGATTACATTTTGTAGTTGATTACTATATGGTTTATTTGGTGGAAGATTATATGTTCAGATCCAATATGCTATTTAATACCCCTCTGATCTTGAGCATGATTATCATTTGTGAGTAGTTACTTTTGTTCTTGAGGTCACGGGAGAAATCATGTTGCAAGTAATCATGTGAACTTGATATGTGTTCAATATTTTGATAGTATGTATGTTGTGATTCCCTTAGTGGTGTCATGTGAACGTCGACTACATGACACTTCACCATATATGGGCCTAAGGGAATGCATTGTGGAGTAGAAATTAGATGATGGGTTACGAGAGTGACAGAAGCTTAAACCCCACTTTATGTGTTATTCCGTAAGGGACCAATTGGATCCAAAAGTTTAATGCTATGTTTAGAATTTGTTCTTAATACTTATCTCGTAGTTGCGGATGCTTGCGGGAGGGTTAATCATAAGTAGGAGGTTTGTTCAAGTAAGAACAACACCTAAGCACTGGTCCACCCACATATCAAATTATCAAAGTACCGAACACGAATTAAACCAACATGATAAAAGTGACTAGATGAAAATCCCGTGTACCCACAAGAACGCTTTGCTTATCATTAGAGACCGTTTTGGCCCGTCCTTTGCCTCAAAAGGATTGGGCTATCTTGCTGCAGTTCTGTTACTACTACTGTTACTTGCCTGTTACAAATTATCTTGCTATCAAACTACTCAGTTACTTACAATTTCAGCACTTGTAGACATTACCTTACTGAAAACTACTTGTCATTTCCTTCTGCTCCTCGTTGGGTTCGACACTATTACTTATCGAAAAGAGCTACAATTGATCCCCTATACTTGTGGGTCATCAAGGCGCTGCACCACTTTCTTCCTTGCCGCGTCCTTGGGGTTTCTCTCGTTGCCATGCTCATTGTTGTCCTGATCCTTCTCTGACTCTGCCGGTCCCTGCTCACTCTCTGCCTCATCCACTTCTCGCTGCACTACCAAGGCTGCACTGACCACTTTGGTTGCCGCTAAGTACAGCAGCAACGACTCCTAGGGTTTGGGAGAAACCAAGGTAGGCACAGAGGACAAGTAAGCCTTCAACTCTTGTAAAGCTGCATCTGCTTCTGGGGTCCACTTCATAGGCCCTGCCTCCTCCAAAATTTTGAAGAACTGCAGGGCGCGCTCGGCAGACTTGGAGATGAATTTGCTTAGCGCGGCTACGAATCCCGTTAGACGCCTCACATCCTCAACTATTCTCGGCTCTTGGATCTACTCGATAGCTTCGATGTTGTCGGGGTTGGCTTCGATCCTGCGGTGGGATACAAAGAACCCAAGCAACTTGCCAGAGGGAACACCAAATACACACTTCTTCGGGTTGAGCTTCAAATTGATCTTGCACATATTAGCAAACGTCTCCTCCAAATCCTGAATAAGGGTGGCTCTATCCTTGGCCTTTACCACAATGTCATCCATATAAGCTTCTATGTTTATGTGCAGCTGTGGCTCAAAACCAATCTGGACTGCCCTTGCAAAGGTAGACCTGACACTCTTTAGTCTGAATGGCATGCAGACAAAACAATACGTACCACATGGAGTAATGAACGACGTCTTCTCTTCATCTTCCTTGGACATGAAGATTTGGTGATACCCAGAATATGCATCTAGAAAGGAGAGCAAATCAAAACCTGAAGTGGAATCCACAATCTGATCGATACGCGCAAGGGAAATGGGTCCTTCGGGCAAGCTTTGTTAATATCTGTGAAATCTATGCAAAGCCTCCACTTCCCGTTAGCCTTCCGGACTACCACTGGATTTGCCAACCACGTGGGATGCATCACTCCTCTGACCAAACCAGCTGCCTCAAGTTTCTTGATCTCTTTCGTAATGAACTGCTGCCTCTCCAAGGCCTGCTTCCGGACTTTCTGCTTGACAGGTCGGGCATGTGGGCAGACAGCAAGGTGGTGCTCGATTACCTCCCTGGGAACACCGGGGATATCAGATGGTTGCTAGGCAAACACATTTATATTCGCCCGCAAGAAGGCAACAAGTGCTCTTTCCTATTTGTCATTGAGGGTGGCGCTCATAGTGAAAGTACCATCAGCGCCAGCCAGCCCTGCCGGGACCTTCTTCACTTGGGGTGCAGCGACCTTGGAGCTCTTGCTGTTGGAACACTCCAGCACATTGTCAACGGGTGTCGTGCACTCGGTGGGGGCACGTTTCCCGGACTCTTTGCCGGAGTCCCTACAGTCTCTCTTTTTTCCTTTGCTTTCCTTAGCGGGAGCTGCTGCTGCAGCTGCCTCTGCCACGGCCGCGTCCCGGTACATCTTATCCACACAAATGTTGGCATCCTTCTCGTCTGATGGGATGGTGAGGACCCCAGTGGCGCAGGTATCCTCATGGTGTTGTAGGCATAGTGGGATGCCGCCATGAACTTAGCCAAGGCCGAGCGTCGAAGAATCCCATTGTATGGCAGGGGAGATCGACCACATCAAACACAATCCTCTCAGTCTGGTAGTTCAGTTCTCCCCCAAACGTTACCGATAGCGTGATCTTTCCCTTAGGATGGCTACTGCCGGGATTAACTCCTTGAAAAGTGTTGGTAACCTCTAGCTCTTCCTCTGCTATCTGAAGCTTGCTAATAACTGCTGAGGAAATCAGGTTGAACTCGGCCCCGCCGTCCACCAGCATCTTTGTGACCTTGAGGTTGCGAATTTTTGGGGAGACCAACAATGGCAAACACCCTACCCCGGTGGTACGGCTAGGGTGATCCACCTCGTCAAAGATGATGGGCGTATGGGGCCATTCGAGCAGCTTCCGAGCCTCTGGCGCTTGCTCCACGGCATTGACTTCTCGCACCCACTGCTTGAGTTGGTGGTGAGAGGTGTGCAGAGATGCACCCCCGCCAATGCATAGGGCGTCAGTGGCCTTCTGAAACTCTTGCTCACTGGTTTCCTCTTCATCCCCTCCATCACTCTAATCATCACAAGCTTCCTTCTCTCGACCTCTGGCGGCCTTTCCTTGGTTCCCAAAGGGTTTGCCGGGGCGATTTACTTCACAACCTCGGCCCTTACTGCTAGAAATATTCTGACCCTTTTCCTTGTCACGCTTCTCATACTCTGCTCTTTGTCTCTTGGCAAGCTATTCAACCTGATAACACTCTTGAAGGTCGTGGCCCTTGGTCCGGCGAATCTTGCAGTATGACCCATCACATTTCTCGGCTTTCTCGGCAGCAGCGGCTTCCCGGCAGTCAGTGCACATGGCAGCTTCCTTGCCAGGGGGCTCAGCCTTGGCCTTCTTGCTGGTACTAGGCGTACCTGATGCTTCAATAGTCATTACTGCCTTATCTCTCCGCTTCTTACTGCGTTTCTTGCTCTTCTTATGACCGGTTGATTCATCATCATCCTCTGAATCAACATTGGTGCAATCTTCCTCTTCGGGAAACTTCCTTCCCTCCTCCATCCGAGCACACTTATCCACCAATGTGTAGAGCTCATTCACAGTCTTGGGCAACCGTACGTTCATCTTGGAACGTATTCGGCGGTTGCGCACATTGTACTGGAAGGCAGCTATTACGGCTGCCAGAGGGATATTTGGGATGTTTCTATGAACTTTGCTGAATCTCTGTAAATACTTACGGAGGGTTTCTCCTTCCTTCTGCTGTAGAAGCTGCAAGTCGCTGGGCCTGCCGGGTTCTTGATGACCACCAGTGAAGGCGCCAATGAATTCATGGCACAAGTCAGCCCATGACGGAATGGAGTTCTCTAGTAGGTGCATCAGCCAAGACCTCACATTGGACTTGAGGGCCAAAGGGAAGTAGTTGGCAAACACCTTCTCATCTCTTCCCCCGGCAGCCTGAACAGCGATGGTGTAGATGCTCAGGAACTCTGCCGGGTTCAGCCTCCCATCGTACTTCTCTGGTATCTCTGGCTTGAACGTACGAATGGATGTCCAACGGACTTGCCGCAGCTCACGAGTAAATGCAGGGCAGCCATCCTCGAAAGGTAGGCACCCGCCAATACTGAGCGCGGGCTCGTCGACATCAGGGCCGTCGCACCCATCGGTTTGGCGGAGGTCGTCGCGGCGTTGCTCGACAACGACGCGCATGTCTCCTCTCCGCCTATCCTCTGGGGCTCATCGTTGGCCTGGACGTGCTCAAGGGTCAGAAGAGGCCATCGAGACGTTATCGGTGTCTTGATTATGTTGCGCTCGCGCTGGCTGCCGTGGTGGAGACTGCACCGTGGGGAGGGCCCCTTCCATTTGGTCAACAACATGAGTTGTTGTTGTCGCTTGGGGAGGTTGTGGCGGGCCAGCTCACCGTGAGCCCCCAGCTTCGGCGAAACCGAGCAAACTTTGGATGGTGGCACGCCATTCGTCCATCTGCTCGGCCGCTGATGAAAACCTCAACAATAGTTGAGCCCGCGCCATGGCCTCCGAAGATGTACTTGGCATGGGTGACGATGAAGTCGATCGCATCGTTGCTCGGCTCCTGACCGTGCCAGCAGCGGCAGCACTGCGCCCCCGCTGCTGTTGCGGGGCGACTACCTGGATGTGGTGCGGCGAAGGCGCTCGAGGGCCAACGGCTCCGTAGGGCGCGGCGGCCTGGTCGACCCGTCCCAGGGGAGGTGCACGCGCTACGGTCGCACCCGTGGTGGGAGCGGCCGGAGGGCGGCAATTCGCCCCGGTCCGCGCGCGGTTGCTGCGGCTGTGCCCGTCGGCGGGGAAAGGGGCGCATATGAAGTAACCCATTCGCCCGTACCTTGTGGAGCATGGCCGTCAGGGTGTTGCTGATGCTGCTCTCCTCCGATGTCTCCTGCTCCCGTGTCGGCCGCGGGGGAAGTGGTGACGGCGCCGCCTGCTCCGACCACATCCCCAGCGGCGTCCATGTCCTCGCGTGTCTCTGCACCCCCACAACATTAGAGGGCGCGGGCGGCGGAGCCTTCAAGGTGGATGGGTGAGCCGAAGGACCGGGTTTCTTCTTGTGCGCCGTGGTCGATGGCGCCGTCAAAGATGAAGATAACGCGCTGCACATGCCTTCAGGTTCGCGCAAGCGAGCCCCCTACCTGGTGCGCCAAAGATGTCGCGGGAAACCACGACCATCTATGGGACCAGAAGGCCCCTTGCTGGCTCGGCAGGGGGACGTCGTGTTGCACAAAGAGCAGACGAGCGTGGGGTAGCACGACAGAGATCATGCAGGCAATTCTACCCAGGTTCGGGTCGCCGTGAGGCGTAAAACCCTACTCCTGCTTTGGTGGATTGATGGTGGAAAGGTGGTGGTTGAGCGCAGTACACTTGCCCAGCAGGGGTTGCCTTAGGGAAGCAGTGGCTACGCGCGTATGGGTGTGTGAGTTACCCAACCTTCTAACCCTTTCTATGGTTGCCATGGGCCTCCTTTTATAGATCAAGGGGTTAGCACAATGGCAAAGTAGTTATTACGCACTGATAAGATAGCGAACTATGCTATCATACATAACTCTGCGGGCTGACAAGGCACATTAAATGCATCGCTCAATGTCACATTGTTGGATGCCCGGCAAGGCTTGCCGGGCTATCTTGCTAGCTTCACGCCTGCTCGCCTGACACGTCACAGGATGGGTGTCATCTGTGGGTTCTTCCTGTAGGGAGAGGCTGCCATGTGGCGAATGGCTGCCACTTAGTCACTCTGCGGCTTGACACCGCACTGATCGACGACGTGGGTCATGGTGGAGTGGTTGGTGAGGTGGTCTCGTCTCCGTGAGCCCCAACAGGCCCTGCCGGGGCGCCTTGGTTGTCTGATTCTGAATGTGGCCTCGCCCTTTGCTGAGCTCGCCTGCCCGACAAAGGAGGCCTTTCCTCCGATGGTATCTTGCTTCTCTGGCTTGGGATGGTGCTTCAATTCTTGTTCCCGTGCTTGTGCACAGTCTGGGCAACAGACCTAGGGTTTGTTGCATCGACACTTGTGGTGCATTATTCGGTGTTAATTATGCTTAATGTTCGCTTATGAGATCTTTTGTTTCTTGGTTGGTCGCTTCTCAATCTTTTGCTAGCCTTCATTTTGCACTAAGTATGATCACTACTTGTGCATCCAAAATCCTTTAAACCAGTTTTGCCACATGAGTCCACCATACCTATCTATATGCGGTATTCTTTTGCTGTTCTAAGCAAATTTGTATGTGCCATCTCTAATTTTCAAAATAAACTTCTCTTTTGTGTGCTCGTACCGCTCATGAAACGGTAGGGGGTGGCTAATATATTTCCATGCTAGATATGTTATTCTCACGATAAGTGTTTATTCACTTGTCATTGCATGAGAGTAAGGCAAAGGTATTAGGGATGCCCAGTCCCGAAATGAAAAATGAGTTTACTTTATGTTGCCAAATAATAAATTCCTTGGAAAGTGTTGGTATGGAAGGCACCCGTGGATACGGCTAGCCATGGAAAGCGAAAGTATGGTTGAAAAAGGAATAAACTTTAAATTTTTTTTGGGAACCGCCTATGATATATCTAGCATGGAAAGTATTGGGAACTACTCGATCGTTCTCGTTGACAAGAAAAGCATGCCTCCCAAAATGTTTTATCTCTATCTTTTTTGCTTTGAGCTCTGGCACCTCTACAATCCCTACTTCCCTCTGCGAAGGGCCTTTCTTTTACTTTATGCAATTTTTATTTTTAATTTGAGCCTCCATCTTCTCTTATAAAGCACCAACTAAGGGGCACTATGATCGTACTTGAGCATTGGGTGTAGCTAATATGCGAGTGTGTTTCATGAATGGATCAATGATTGAGCATAATCGGCTAGGGATAACTTATTTTAGCGTTGATATTTTGAAAGACATGGTTGTTTGTTGATATGCTTGAGTATTTAAGTCTCATGTCAAAACTAGACTATTGCTTTGAACCATATAAAAGTCCAAATGTCCATGCTACAAAGAAAAGAATATGTGATGACATGTTAGGCAGCATTCCACATCAAAAATTCTGTTTTTATCATTTTCCTACTCAAGGACGAGCAGGAATTAAGCATGGGGAGTTGATACGTCTCCAACATATCTATAATTTTTGATTGTTCCATGTTGTTATATTATCATTGTTGGATGTTTTACAATCATTTTATAGTCATTTTTTGGTACTAACTTATTGACATAGTATTATTTTTTGCATGTTTTTTACATCGCAGGAAATCAATACCAAACGGAGTCCAAATGCAGCGAAACATTTTCTGGATTTTGTTTTTGGACCAGAAGACATCTAGTGGGCTGGAGAAGCACCTGGGGGGTGCCCCGAGGGGGCACAACCCACCAGGGCGCGCCTCGGCCCCCAGGCGCGCCCAGGTGGGTTCTGCCCACCTCGGTGGCCTCCTGAACCGCCTCTTTGCTCTATAAATACCCAATATTCCAGAAACCCTAGGGGAGTCGACGAAAATAAATTCCAGCAGTCGCAAGTTCCAGAACCACCAGATCCAATCTAGACACCATCACGGAGGGGTTCATCATGTCCATTGGAGCCTCTCCGATGATGCATGAGTAGTTCTTTGTAGACCTACGGGTCCGTAGTTAGTAGCTAGATGGCTTCCTCTCTCTCTCATTTGATTCTCAATACAATGGTCTCTTGGAGATCCATATGATGTAACTCTTTTTGCGGTGTGTTTGTTGGAATCCGACGAACTTTGAGTTTATGATCAGATCTATCTTTTTATCCATGAAAATTATTTGAGTTTTCTTTGATCTCTTATATGCACGATTGCTTATAGCCTTATATTTCTTCTCCGGTATTTGGATTTTGTTTAGCCAACTTAATCTATTTATCTTGCAATGGGAAGAGGTGCTTTGTGATCGATTCGATCTTACGGTGCTTGATCCCAGTGACAGAAGGGGAACCGACACGTATGTATTGTTGCCACTAAGGATAACAAGATGGGGTCTATTTCTACATAAATATATCTTGTCTACATCATGTCATCGTTGTTATTGCATTACTTCATTTCTCCATGAACTTAATACACTAGATGCATGCTGGATAGCGGTCAATGTGTGGAGTAATAGTAGTAGATGCAGGTAGGAGTCGGTCTACTAATCTTGGACGTGATGCCTATATAATGATCATTGCCTGGATATCGCCATGATTATTTGAAGTTCTATCAATTTCCCAACAGTAATTCGTTTACCCACTGTTTGCTATTTTTCTCGAGAGAAGCCACTAGTGAAACCTACGGCCCTCGAGTCTCTTCTTTATTATATTTGCCTTCGCGATCTATTTTTATTTGCTTTTATTTTAATATCTATTAAACCAAAAATAGAAAAATACCTTGCTGCAATTTATTCTTATTTATTTTATCTCGCGTTCCTGTGAGATCTATTTATCCAATCTATCATATTTTTCTCACGTCTACTTGCCAATTTCTGGCACCATTACCCGAAAGGGATTGACAACCCCTTTAATACGTCGGGTTTCGAGTATTTGTTATTTGTGTACAGGTGTCGTTCACGTAGTGTTGCGTGGTTCTCCTACTGGTTCGATAACCTTGGTCTCATCACTGAGGGAAATACCTACCGTTGCTATGTTGCGTCATCCCTTCCTCTTTGGGGAAATACCGACGTAGTTCAAGCCAACATGAGAGTCTTGTTCAAGCCTTTGCGGATGTATAGCCTATTGGAAGCATGACATGTGGTGTTGATGGCTTCCGCCCAAAAGTTGTACGGAGATTTTAGTTCCGCCATCATGGTCCTTGCCGCATCCATCAACGTCCGGTTCTTCCTCTCCGCAACACCATTTTGTTGAGGGGTATAGGGTGCGGCATATTGGTGCTTGATCCCCTCGTCACTAAGAAACTCATCCAAGGTGTAGTTTTTGAAGTCGGTGCCGTTGTCACTTCTAATCATCAAGATCTTTGGTTCATGTTGACGTTGATCTTCATTTGCAAAGTTGATGACGATTTGTTGCGTCTCACTCTTCCTCTTGAAGAAGTATACCCATGTGTATCTTGAGTAGTCATCCACAATCACCAAGCAATATTTTCTTCCACCGAGACTATCAAATGATGGAGGACCAAACAGATCCATGTGAAGGAGCTCCAAGGGCCTCTTTGAGTAGATGATAGTCGATGGTCGGTGAGCCGTTTCATGAAGATTTCCTTCAATACAAGCACTACAAGCACGGTCTTTGGCAAAACTCACATTTGTTAGTACACACACGTGGTCCCCTTTGAGAAGACTTTGCAGAGATCTCATATTGACGCGGGCTAGACGGCGATGCCAAAGACAACCCACATCAACTTTAGCCATTAGGCAAGTTGCGGTCTTAGTGGGTCGCTCCAAAAAGTTCACCATATAGAGACCGTTCTCGACATGCCCAACAAAGGCTACTTTAAGGGTCTTGCTCCACAAAAGGGCCACGGTATCAAGATCAAAGAATGTGGCAAAGCCCATAAGTGCAAGTTGACAAATGCAAATTAAATTCTATGCAAGGGACTCAACAAGCATGACCTTCTCAATAGATAAATCTTGGGAGATGACCACCTTGCCAAGTCCCAATACCTTAGAAGTTGAAGCATCACCGAATTGGACATGGGTGGGCATAGATGGAATTGGATGCACATGCACCACCAAATCCTTGCTCCCGGACATATGATTTGTTGATCCACTATCGAGCAACCATGACACCCCACCGGAAGCAAACTCCTACAGAGATCAATGCTTGGATTTATGTACCCATTTTTAATGGGTCCTTTGATGTTAGCAACAAGGGTCTTACGTACCCAAATAGACCATTTAATGTACTCATGAGAGGAACCAACAAATTTGGCATAAACATGTCCATCACTAGCACGACACAAAACATAAGAGGGGTTAAAGTTGCCGACTTTGTTGTTAGGGGTGGTTTTGCCCTTCTTGGCATTACCACCCACTTCCTTGGTCTTCTTCTTCTCATGATCACCCCCACTCGCATTGACAAAGGTGTCATTGAGCGGGAGAGGTTGCTTGGTCTTGTTCTTGTTCTTCTTATTCTTCTTCTTCTTCTTCTTCTTCTTCTTCTTCTTCTTCTTCTTCTTCTTCTTCTTCTTCTTCTTCTTCTTCTTCTTCTTCTTCTTCTTCTTCTTCTTTGACTTGGGTACAAACCCAAGTCCCTGCTTTCCTACAACTTCCTTTTGATTGCTCAAAAGGTCATTGAGGTTCTTCTCGCCTTGTATGCAAGTCACAAGGCCCTTCTCAAGTTGCTCTTTCAACTTAGCATTTTCCTCCACAAGATGAACATGCTCACAACAAGGGTTATTACCATGGGCATTATCAATTACAACGAAAGGAGGGCAAGTGGAAATCTCCTTAGTTAGTTTCACTTGGAGTTGATCATGAAACTACTTGAGAGAAGCATGAGCACCCTTCAAGACCTTGTGAGCCTTGTCAAGTGTATCAAACTCTTCCTTGAGTCTATCATGGCCAACCCCAAGTGCAACTTTCTCAGATTTAAGCACACGAGTAAGAACAATAGCATGATCAGGATCTTTTTGTATTTTAGCATGTTCAACATTGTGTGAGTCCTCAAGAGTCAAACGAAGATCTCGCTCTTCCTCGAGAGCAATGGAAAGATTCACAATCTCATCGACATAGTCACGACTATGCCCCTCCAACTTGGAGATAGTATCCTCATGCGACTCAATGATATCATTAGCCTCACCAAGTTGTTCCAAGAGAGAAACAAAGTGCTTCTTGGACTCACCCTTGAGCTTGCTCACAAACTTGGTGAACTCATTCTCATCAACTTTCTCCACCTCACTATCATCAACACAATCCAACAATGAAGAAGTAGTAATGATGGTGGTTTTGATGTTAGGAGTTACCTTGTTGATACCTTTGGCCATGAGACACTTGGCAATGGTGTTTTCGTTGGGGGCGCCGAAGAGCAACACCTTTGAGGGGGAAGATGTAGCAATGGCAATGGTTGCGCTACAAAAAAAAGACACATCCATGACATTTTGGGCCGAACGAATTTTTTTTCCTGTCATGCTTATGACACTTCTATGATGATAATTGTGACAAAACCCGGTATCATCATAGATGTGGTGGGATCCTACTTCTATGACAAAAAATCATGACAAAAAATGGGCTTTTCATCCTGGGTGGGCCGGAGATGCTGCCGCATGACATTCTTTGGGTCGTCCATGATGGAAAAAACCTTGGTAGAAGTGAGGGCGAGGAAAAGTATCGGGGAGTTCCCGGTTACGGTGGGTGGTCGGGGGCCAAGCGATGCACGTTGCTCTCGTACACGTACGCGCGTTGGTGTGAGGCGTTGGGCTCTAACTGAACCCGAGCAAGGCGTTCGCCTACTGAACCCGAGCGATTGCACTGCAGGCTACACATTACTGAACCCGAGCGAGCAATCGATTGATCTGGCTGTTAACTGAACCCGATCGAGCGATTCCTTCGCTACTGCTGCTAACTAAAGCCGATCGATGCTGCCTCTTGATGAACAGTGAGCGTTGTTTGGGGGTGGGGTTGGATGAACATTTCCTGGTGGGGGGTTGGATGACCAGGACCCCGTGGTAGTAGAGGCCATTGCCGCTAGATGAACAGGACCCCGATTGATCGAGCCGGTTGGGGGTGGATGAACACGACCCCGTGGAGGGCTGGATGAACAGGACGATCCCGTGGAGGGCTGGTTGAACAGTAGCCGGTGGAGGGTTGGATGAACAGTAGCCTGTGGAGGGGTGGTTGAACAGGACCCCATGGAGAGGGCTGGTTGAACAGTAGCCAGTGGAGGAGCAGTGGAGGTTGGATGAACATGAGCCTGTGGGTGAAAAGTCTCGGGTGGAGGCTAGAGGAGGTCGACGGTGGATGAACAGTAGCCCGTTGATACATCTCCAATGTATCTATAATTTATGAAGTATTCATGCTATTATATTATCCATATTGGATGTTTTATGGGCTTTACTATGCACTTTTATATTATTTTTGGGACTAACCTATTGACCCAGAGCCCAGTGCCAGGTCCTGTTTTTTTTCCTTGTTTCAGTGTTTCGAAGAAAAGGAATATCAAACGGAGTCGAAACGGAATGAAACCTTCTGGAGAAGTTATTTTTGGAAGGAAAGCTACCCGATAGACTTGGAGTGCATGTCAAGAAAGAAACGAGGGAGCCACGAGGTAGGGGGGCACACCCACCCCCCTAGGGCGCGCCCTCCACCCTCATGGGCCCCTCGTGGCTCTCCTGACGTACTTCTTCCTCCTATATATACCCATATACCCTAAAAACTTCGGAGAACAGAATAGATCGGGAGTTCCACCGCCGCAAGCCTATGTAGCCACCAAAAACCAATCGGGACCCTGTTCTGGCACCCTGCCGGAGGGGGCAACCCTCACCGGTGGCCATCTTCATCATCCCGGCGATCTCCATGACGAGGAGGGAGTAGTTCACCCTCGGGGCTGAGGGTATGTACCAGTAGCTATGTGTTTGATCTCTCTCTCTCTCTCGTGTTCTTGATTTGGCACGATCTTGATGTATCGCGAGCTTTGCTATTATAGTTGGATCTTATGTTGTTTCTCCCCCTCTACTCTCTTGTAATGGATTGAGTTTTCCCTTTAAAGTAATCTTATCGGATTGAGTCTTTAATGATTTGGGAACACTTGATGTATGTCTTGCTGTGCGTATCTGTGGTGACAATGGGATATCACGTGATTCACTTGATGTATGTTTTGGTGATCAACTTGCGGGTTCCGCCCATGAACCTATGCATAGGGGTTGGCACACGTTTTCTTCTTGATTCTCCGGTAGAAACTTTGGGGCATTCTTTGAAGTACTTTGTGTTGGTTGAATAGATGAATCTGAGATTGTGTGACGCATATCGTATAATCATACCCGCGGATACTTGAGGTGACAATGGAGTATCTAGGTGACATTAGGGTTTTGGTTGATTTGTGTCTTAAGGTGTTATTCTAGTACGAACTCTATGATAGATCGATCCGAAAGAATAACTTTGAGGTGGTTTCGTACCCTACAATAATCTCTTCGTTTGTTCTCTGCTATTAGTGTCTTTGGAGTGATTCTTTGTTGCATGTTGAGGGATATTTATATGATCCAATTATGTTATTATTGTTGAGAGAACTTGCACTAGTGAAAGTATGAACCCTAGGCCTTGTTTCAACTCATTGCAATACCGTTTACGCTCACTTTTAGCATTAGTTACCTTGCTGTTTTTATATTTTCAGATTACAAAAACCTATATCTACCATCCATATTGCACTTGTATCACCATCTCTTCGCCGAACTAGTGCACCTATACAATTTACCATTGTATTGGGTGTGTTGGGGACACAAGAGACTCTTTGTTATTTGGTTGCAGGGTTGTTTGAGATAGACCATCTTCATCCTACGCCTCCCACGGATTGATAAACCTTAGGTCATCCACTTGAGGGAAATTTGCTACTGTCCTACAAACCTCTGCACTTGGAGGCCCAACAACGTCTACAAGAAGAAGGTTGCGTAGTAGACATCAAGCTCTTTTCTGGCGTCGTTGCCGGGGAGGTGAGGGCTTGAAGGTATATCTTTAGATCTTTCAATATAATCTTTTTGTTTCTTGTTTTATCACTAGTTTAGTTTATAAAATAAAACTACAAAAAAATGGAATTAAGTTTGTCTCATACGCTTCATCTTTTTAATATCTTTCGTGAAAATGATGGAAAGGAAAATTGTGCTCAAGTGCTAGAAGAAGAATGCATTAGAATGTTTGGCACTAAATATTTATATGATGAGCATGATTGCAATGTTGTTAGTATGAATTCCTTGAATATCCATGATGCTAATGATATGCAAAGCCACAAGCTTGGGGAAGCTATGTTTGATGAAGATGATATTTTTTGTCCCCCAAGCTTTGGTGAGCAAATTTACTATGATGAAAGCATGCCTCCTATCTATGATGATTATTGTGATAACACGTATGCTATAAAGAATAATGAAAACCATGAAAATTGTCATCTTGATCTTAATTTTCAATGACATGATAGTTGTTTTGTTGAGTTTACTCCCACTGTTCCGAATGAGAAGAATTTTGCTTATGTGGAGAGTAGTAAATTTTCTATGCAAGTAGATCATGAAAAGAATGCTTTAGGTGCTGGTTATATTGTTGAATTCATTCATGATGCTACTGAAAATTATTTTGAGGGAGGAATATATGCTTGCAGGAATTGCAATAATATCATGTTTCCTCTCTATGTGCTTAAAGTTTTGAAGTTATGCTTGTTTTGCCTTCCTATGCTAGTTGATTATTGTTCCCATAAGTTGTTCGCTCACAAAATACCTATGCATAGGAAGTGTGTTAGACTTAAATGTGCTAGTAATATTCTTCATGATGCTCTCTTTATGTTTCAATTCTTATCTTTTATGTGAGCATCATTGAAATCATCATGCCTAGCTAGGGACGTTAAACGTTAGCGCTTGTTGGGAGGCCACCCAATTTTATTTTAGTTTCTTGCTTTTTGGTTCTGTTTAGTAATAAATAATCCATCTAGCTTCTTTTTAGATGTGGCTTTGTGTTTTAATTAGTGTTTGTGCCAAGTAGAACCTTTGGGAAGACTTTAGTGAAGTCTTTATGATCATGCTGTAAAAAATAGAAACTTTAGCGCTCACGAGATTAGCTAAAACTTTTCACTGGAGAGTGCTATGTAGTTGATTCTTTTTGCAGATGATTACTAGGAAAATTCCTCAGGCCCACCAATTTATTTTAGAATTGTTTGAGTTCCAGAAGTTTGCGTTAGTTACGGATTACTATAGACTATTCTGTTTTTGACAGATTCTGTTTTTCGTGTGTTGTTTGCTTATTTTGATGAATCTATGGCTAGTAAAATAGTTTACAAACCATAGGGAAGTTGGAATACAGTAGGTTTAACACCAATATAAATAAAGAATGAGTTCATTACAGTACCTTGAAGTGGTGTTTTGTTTTCTTTCGCTAACGGAGCTCACGAGATTTCTGTTAAGTTTTGTGTTGTGAAGTTTTCAAGTTTTGGGTAAAGATTTGATGGACTATGGAATAAGGAGTGGCAAGAGCCTAAGCTTGGGGATGCCCAAGGCACCTCAAGGTAATATTCAAGGATAAACAAGAGCCTAAGTTTGGGGATGCCTCGGAAGGCATCCCCTCTTTCGTCTTCGTTCATTGGTAACTTTACTCGGAGCTATATTTTTATTCACCACATGATATGTGTTTTGCTTGGAGCGTCGTTTTATTTTCTTTAGCTTTGCTTGCTGTTTGAATTAAGTACCAAGATTTGAAATTCTTAAATCTTAGAGAGTCTTCACATAGTTGGATAATTATTCGACTACTCATTGATCTTCACTTATATCTTTTTGGAGTAGTTTCTCATTTACTCGTGTGCTTCACTTATATCCTATGAGTAAATGGTTGAATGATTTGAATGTCTTTAATCTGAAATTATATATGTTTCATATGCCTTTCCCATGGGGAGTAATGACTTTACATATAAGAAGTAGAGGTGGTAAATTTATTGAAAGTTAGCAAATGTTGTATTGGTCACTTGAACAATTCATGAAAGAATATTGAAGGAAGAGAGATTTCACATATAAATATACTATCTTGGACATCTTCTATGATTGTGAGCCCCATTAATTATTTTCAAACCTGAGCAAATTAGTTGAAGTTGGACAAGAAGACAACATAATGAGTTATGCTTGGGTATATTTGTATAAGTTATATTGTTTTGGATCCTCTAACATGTGGTGCTTGCTATTTAGAATCCTTTGCTAGCCAAAATATCTATACTAAGTGGGAATACTGCTTGTGCATCCAAACTCCTTGAACCAAGTTAATTCCATGAGTGTCCACCATATCTACCTATATGCGGTACTTACCTACCGTTCCAAGTAAATTTGCATGTGCCAAACTCTAAACCTTCAAATAATAATCTGTTTTATATGCCCGAATCGCTCATGTAGCGACTATGGGTTAGCAGTATCTTCCATGCTAGGTGGGTTATTCTCACGATGAGTGGACTCCACTCATCATTCACGAGAAAATAGCCGGTAACTGGGATGCCCAGTCCCATGATCAAAAGATCAAAATCAAATCAAAAATAATTGCAAACAAAACTCCCCCAGGTTTGATGTTAGTTGGAGGCACCCTTTGTTACGGGCAAGCCATGGATTGATGATTGTTGGTGGAGGGGAGTAAAAATCTTTACCTTTCTGTTTGGGAACCGCCTATAATGTATGTAGTATGGAAGATATTGGGAACTCTTGGCCGTTATGTTGACAATGAAAGCATACCTCTCAAAATTATTTTCATCTCTGTTTTTGCTTCGAGATCTGGCACCTCTGCAAATCCCTGCTTCCCTCTGTGAAGGGCCTATCTTTTACTTTTATGCAAGAGTCAGTAGTATTCCTTCTCATTCCAACCTACTCTTTAGTTGGCAAGAATCATGTGATGGAAAGATCTAAGCATATATGGCCATTCAAATATATTTGATCATGAATTATTACTGTTGATATTACCCTTGAGGTAAAAGGTTGGGATGCGAGACGTTAAGCCCCTATCTTTCTCTGTGTTCGATGAATACTATTTGTTCTAAAAATATGCTTTGAGTGGTAGCAATCATGGAAGACTAAATGATAGTTGAGTATGTGGAGTTTGCTAAATCAAAGCTCTAACATAGACTCTTCCTGAAAATAAGATGAATTGTAATTGTTTGATGACTAATAACACAATTTGTTAGTTTTCAAGAAAGTTTATGATCTATACTTTAACATGTGAATAGTTTGTTACTTGATCATGCAAAGTTCTATGAGTTGAGCTACTGTTATGACATATAATGATGCTAGAAAAGGTGATTGAAATTATCATTGATCAAACTTATGCACCTGCTAGCATTCACACTTCATAATTTATTTCTTTTATCATTTACCTACTCGAGGACGAGCAGGAATTAAGCTTAGATGCTGATACGCTCCAACGTATCTATAATTTATGAAGTATTCATGCTATTATATTATCCATCTTGGATGTTTTATGGGCTTTACTATGCACTTTTATATTATTTTGGGACTAACCTATTGACCCGAGCCGGTGCGATTCTGTTTTTTCCCTTGTTTCAAGTTTCAAGAAAAGGAATATCAAATGGTGTCGAAACGGAATGAAACCTTCGGAGAAGTTATTTTGGAAGGAAAGCTACCCGATAGACTTGTAATGCACGTCAGAAAGAACGAGGAGCCACGAGGTAGGGGCGCGCCACCCCTAGGGCGCCCTCCACCTCGTGGGCCCCTCGTGGCTCCCCGACGTATTTCTTCCTCCTATATATACCCATATACCCTAAAAACTTCGAGAACAGAATAGATCGGGAGTTCCGCCACCGCAAGCCTCAGAGCCACCAAAACCAATCGGGACCTGTTCCAAGACCTGCCGGGGGGGCAGCCTCACCGGTGGCCATCTTCATCATCCCGCGATCTCCATGACGAGGAGGAGTAGTTCACCCTCGGGCTGAGGGTATGTACCAAGAGCTATGTGTTTGATCTCTCTCTCTCTCTCGTGTTCTTGATTTGGCACGATCTTGATGTATCGCGAACTTTGCTATTATAGTTGGATCTTATGTTGCTTCTCCCCCTCTACTCTCTTGTAATGGATTGAGTTTTCCCTTTGAAGTAATCTTATCGGATTGAGTCTTTAATGATTTGAGAACACTTGATGTATGTCTTGCCGTGCGTATCTGTGGTGACAAAGGGATATCACGTGATTCACTTTATGTATGTTTTGGTGATCAACTTGCGGGGTCCGCCCATGAACCTATGCATAGGGGTTGGCACACATTTTCGTCTTGATTCTCCGGTAGAAACTTTGGGGCATTCTTTGAAGTACTTTGTGTTGGTTGAATAGATGAATCTGAGATTGTGTGACGCATCTCGTATAATCATACCCGCGGATACTTGAGGTGACAATGGAGTATCTAGGTGACATTAGGGTTTTGGCTGATTTGTGTCTTAAGGTGTTATTCTAGTACGAACTCTATGATAGATCGATCCGAAAGAATAACTTTGAGGTGGTTTCGTACCCTACAATAATATCTTTGTTTGTTCTCCGCTATTAGTGTCTTTGGAGTGACTCTTTGTTGCATGTTGAGGGATATTTATGTGATCCAATTATGTTATTATTGTTGAGAGAACTTGCACTAGTGAAAGTATGAACCCTAGTCCTTGTTTCAACTCATTGCAATACCGTTTACGCTCACTTTTATCATTTGTTACCTTGCTGTTTTTATATTTTCAGATTACAAAAACCTATATCTACCATCCATATTGCACTTGTATCACCATCTCTTCGCCGAACTTGTGCACCTATACAATTTACCATTGTATTGGGTGTGTTGGGGACATAAGAGACTCTTTGTTATTTGGTTGCAGGGTTGTTTGTGAGAGACCACCCGTGGAGGCTGGAGGAGGTCGACAATGAGATGAACAGAGTCTGTGGAGTCCTGCTTTGCACGCCACACCCTCCCGATGAACAGACCCGGTTTTGACCGTAGCGCCCAACACAAGTCCGTTTCCTCCGTTTTGCGGTACGCCATACACCTCCCAATCAACAGGACCCCGTTTCGACCGTAGGAGGTCCAAGAGAAGTCCATTTCCTTCGTTTTGCGGTACGCCAGACCCCTCCCGATGAACAGGATCTCGTTTCGACTGTGGCCGGTCGAACACAAGGCTGTTTCCTCCGTTCTGCGGTACGCGAGGCCCAGTTTTGATCGGTTGTTCCATCCAAGCTGGTTGGCTCCCGATGAACATGATGACGCAGTTTCTCCGTTCCGACCCTGCCATGTGCACGAGCCCTGGCCGTACGTATGCGCGAGCAGGCATTCCAGACCCCGCCCGAATGTACGTACGTGGCCATATTTTTTGGCGTGTGGCTGTATTTATGTGTACACAGTTTAGACGGGACGGCCTGAACTGCTACGTGGGGGGCTCTACTGTGACGTTTGTCGCTACTTACTCGGCCACGGTTCATCGTTGCAGAGCGACCGATCGACCAGTATGTATACGTACACGTTCACGACAAGACAGACAACGGTATGTACGCTTCGACCGGGTGGGTCCCAGCTGTTAGGGAGGATAAGGACGCACTTCCTTGCGTGCGAAGATATAGCTGCTGGGTCCCAGCGTCAGGGGGGAATCTTCTTTTTTTGCCTGTAATAAGGATGCACTTCCTTGTGTGCGAAGATGTAGCTGGTGGGTCCCAGCAGTCAGGGGGAGAAAACATTATTTTTCAGGGTAAAAAGGATGCAGTTGCATGCATGCGTCCATGGGCGTGGTGCGTCCCCACTGTCAGCCTCCCACGTACAGTCATCTTCCGATGACTCTCGTTTGTTGACCACATTGACCACATCATGCCGAGCGCACCAAGGCCGATGGACGACGGCGAGGCCCCAGACTGGAACGACCCAGAGATGGGGAAGACGCGGCAGTGGAGTCGCAGATGGAGAGGAGTGGGAAACTTGATCGTTCAGGTGTGGCAAAGACCGCCGCCCACGAGAGACAAGAGCAAGAACAGAGGTTGAAGAAGGAGCACAACCGTTGGATTAACATCCAATGGTCCATCCTAGAATCATTTGTTGACTAAGTTGACAAAGCCCTACGTACACGTCTGCTGAGTAGGCCCACAAGTCAGCCACCAAATCTGCCGGGTCCCAGCTGTCATCGGGAGGAGTAGTTTTTTCGCATAACAAGGAGGCACTTCCTTCCGTGCGAAGATACAGCCGGTGGGTCCCAGCTATTAGGGGGAGGAAACATTTTTTCAGCTTAATAAGGAGGAACTTTCCTTGCGTGCGACCGATGGACCTCGTGGGTCCCAGCCGTTAGTCTCTCCACGTACAGTCCTCTTCCGATGACTCTCGTTTGTTGACCACGCCGCACCGAGCGCAGCGAGGCGGTGGACGAAGGTGAGGCCCCGGACGGAACGACCCGGAGATGGGAAGACGCGGCAGTGGAGTCACAGATTGAGAGGAGTACAAGGGTTATAACTGGTTCTGGTGCGGCGTGGGGCTGCAGTCGGTGGAGAATAACAGGAGGTGTGGAGGGGTGGAGGGATAGCCTGGCCGATGGTGGGGTAGCGCTTCGCAGCGATGCGTGCTAAGCAGAGCCGCTAGCTATCGGAGCCGGACCAGGCGGTCCCGACGACGCTGGAGGAAGAAGATGAGAGATTGAAGGTGCATGCCGGCCGTGGGATATAAATCCAGTGGTTGTGGATGTCATAATCATTTGTTGACCAAGTAGACAATGCCTTGCGTAGGCTTCTACCTATTGGCCCACATGCCAGCCTGTAAAAATGTGGCATATATTTAACTCATGTTTTCTATAATTTACAGTCCATTTGCTGGGCTGGGTGAACAAATAATTTTGCGTCAATGCGGCCCATTTAATATTTTCTAAGAAATCCCAGCCCATTTGCACTTTCTTGAAATACACGAATTAGCTAGGCTCGTTCTATATATAATGTTAGGTTAGAAGGAGCAATTAATATCAAAAAATAAACCGGAGCAACACATTTTTTATATATAAAATTAACAAATTAGCGAGTTATTTCTCAAAACAAAAATGAGTAAGTTATTATTACATTGGTCCTTAAATCATCGCAAGCTTTTGTATGCAATCATCAGGATTTTCCTTGCCTATGAGTCAAAAACAACCAGGATTTCCTTGCCAACTTCCGTTAAACATTTACTTTTATAAGTTAATAACACGTGGGATGTTTTTATAATGTATATATAAGTCTCTATAAAATATACGATAATAGTAATAATATAAATATATATATAATGTGGTTAGAAGGGAAAACATAAATTGAACGCAACATTATTATTATTATTATTATTATTATTATTATTATTATTATTATTATTATTATTATTATTATTATTATTATTATTATAATTATTATAATATATAGATAAATAGAACAGAGATCCGCGTTTTATTAAAAAAATACATTGGGCTGCCGATCTTTAAGAAAACATAAAACCTACGCTCGGAGGCCCATAGGCTGGTATGGACTGACGATGACATGTACCTAGGGTAGGGTAATAGGCCTGACCTAGACACCCTTCCCAAGGACACTGCCCTAAAGTCAAGGACATTCAAAGGACAACACCATCCACCGACTGAAATCACCTTAGAGTGCATGCCACTCGACCAACATTTCACTTGGATAACCCAATTCCATTCGACCAAGATATAATCATTCGACCGTACCAGAAATCACTCGCAATACAGAAGGTTTAAGGTCACTCAGGACAGCAACGGTCAGACGTTCATTCTGTAGACTTAATGATCATTTATATGTCTTTAATATAGGCGTTACCAGTAACGCCTCACCTTAATGTACATTAAACTCCTTGTAACGTGGGCTGGCTGGGGTCCTGGCGCACTCTATATAAGCCACCCCCTCCACTGAGACAAGGGTTCACACCCCCTGTAACTTCACGCATAATCCAATCGACCAAGCCTCCGGGCACCGAGACGTAGGGCTGTTACTTCTTTCGAGAAGGGCCTGAACTCATAAACCTTGCATGCACAATCTCACCGTAGCTAGGATCTTGCCTCCTCCTACGTACCCCCATATTCTACTGTCAGACTTAGAACCACGACAGTTGGCGCTCACTGTGGGGCAAGTGTCTTAGCGACTTTCCGGTGAGGTTGCAATTTTTACGATTCCCATCATCATGGTTTCTGGCGGTGGATTGGCCGAGGGTCACGAGATCCGTCTCGGCGCACTTGTCTTCATCGCCGACGACTCCTCCTGGCTCCAGGAGGCCCCCCTCGACGTCGAGGCGCTCCTCGTCCATGGGGCGACACACTTTCGCGCATGCATTCGCGGCGTCCTTCTACGGCAGCCGTTGACCCAATTCAGTCGGCTCCCGCAGCATCTTTGCTCCCCGCTATTCGCCGTCGCAAGCGATCCGGTCGGTCACAGCTTCAACGGTGGGTGGAGCATGTGGTGGCGCGTCAGTCGGCCACCCTCAAGTCGCGACAATCGAGCCCGATGAATCTCTCTATAGCCTGTTCGACTGGTTCCGTTGAGACCCTGTCCGAGTGCGACAGCAGCGACCCTGCGGCAGAGTCCTGATGGTCGACACACCGCGCAGCCCGACTGGTTTCCGTCGCGGCAACAGCGACGATGGCGGCCGTGATCCGTCGCATGTTCATGAGGAATACCATCCCGAAGCTCTCTCTTCATAGTAGAGGGAGGAACTTCACCGCCGCAACATTGAGGCGCTCCACACGCCCATCACCGGAGAGACCTTCGAGGCTCGGGCCTTGGAATCTGCGCGCCTGGCCACTTTGGCTGAGCGCACTCGACTGGAAAACCTTCAGCATGCACTCGACGAACGCGCTCGACAGCAGATCCCTGAGTCCAACCGACGACGACAATTGTTCCCGCCTGAACCTCAGGTATACCGCACTCCGATTCAGAATCTTACAGCTGCAGCTCGTATAGCATAGTCCATCCAGCCATCCCAGTCAGAGGCTGGACGAGGTTTGATGTAGATCCGGGCGCTACTCCGGGCAGCAGGAGAGCAAAACACAACAGTATCTCAGTCTCGTAACAGAATCCATAGCAGATCTATGGTGGCTGACATAGTCCAGTCGGCTCACAGCCCTAGATCGCCTCCGTGGCGTGAGGGACATGGGCATCACCAAGAGCAGTACTTGGGTCGGAACCACGAGTAGTATGATCATCGGCTCGGCCGTGATGATCGTTGTCAGGCGCCTACGCCCCCTCCGAGGGGCGGATCATATGTGCCCCGACATTATGATGGCATGCGCCTGTACAACAATGAGCGGAGGTTGCCGGTCGACCCTAGAGAGCCGGGATTTGATGCGAGGTCAATTCTGGTGCAGGGCTTGGTCGACAGGAACTGAGCACATAGAGAAGGGCAAGACATAAATCGCCCGACTAGAAGCAGAGTGCATGTTTCTGGTCCCGAGTATTTTAGCAGAGCCATCAGAGCTGCAGAGATCCCTCCCAACTTCAGGTTGGCGACTGGAGTTAGTAAGTTCATTGGTGAATCGAAGCCTGACACTTGGCTGGAAGACTACCGAGTAGCAGTGCAGATCGGTGGTGGAAATGATGATGTGGCCAGGAAGCACCTCCCCCTGATGCTTGAAGGATCAGCTAGAGCTTGGCTGAATCAGTTGACTCCAGGCAATATATTCAGCTGGGAGGAGTTAGCCCGAGTGTTTTTCCGAACATTCGAGGGCACATGCAAATGACCTGCAGGGTTGGCAGAATTGCAGCATTGTGTACAAAAACCGAATGAAACTTTGAGGGATTACATCCATAGGTGGACCACTTTGCATCACACAGGTACCAAGCAGTTTGCGCCTTCAAGGAGGGCGTTCGGTATCGAGAGCTTAACCTGAAATTCGGTCGGACAGGAGACATGACCCTGACCCAAATGATGGAAATAGCCACTCGGTACGCTAACGGCGAAGAAGAAGACTGACTCCGCAGTGGCAAGAGCAAACCAGTCAGCCAGGACACTGGAGGAGGTAATTCCAATCGGAAGCAGAAGCGCAAAGCCGAGCCCACGGGTCCTGGAGAGGCTGCAGTTGTGACCTAAGGAAAATTCAAGGGAAAGCCTAAAGGGCCCTGGATCCCCAAGAAAGTAAAAGATCAGGCAGGAAACGATGTGTTGGATTTGCCGTGTCATGTCCATACCAAGAAAGATGAAGAGGGAAACCTGATTTATCCCAAGCATAACACTCGACAGTGTAGACTCCTTATCTAGCAGTTCCGTGAGAGTCAGCCCAATGAGAAGGAGAAGGGGTCTGACAAGGATGAGGACAAAGAGGATGATGATGGTTTTCCCAATGTCAATTCCACTTTGGTGATTTTTGCTGACATTGAAAGCAAAAGTCGACTGAAGGTCATCAACAGGGAAGTAAACATGGTTGCTCCGGCAACAACGACATATTTGAAGTGGTCAAAGACTCCCATCACATTCGACCAGTCCGACCACCCCCCGCGTGTTGCCACCCCCGGGAGGCAAGCATTGGTGGTCGACCCAGTCGTTGGGGGCACCCGATTGACCAAGGTCTTGATGGATGGCGGCAGTGGTTTGAACATTTTGTATGCTGAGACCCTCCGAGGGATGGGCATTCCGATGTCCAAGCTCAGCGAAAGCAACATGCGATTCCACGGAGTCATCCCTGGAAAGAAAGCCGATTCACTCGGCCAGATAACTCTTGACGTGGTTTTCGGTGATTCAAAGAATTACCATAAGGAAAAGTTGACATTTGAAGTTGTGGATTTTCACAGTGCTTATCATGCTATCCTGGGCAGAACTGCATATGCTCGTTTCATGGCTCGACGATGTTACGTGTACCTCAAGTTGAAGATGCCTGGCCCTAAGGGCGTGATGACAGTCACTAGTAATCGGCAGCGAGCAGAAGAGTGCCTCCAAAAGGGCTAAAAAATTGCCGATGAATAGATGGCAGCGGTGGAAATGCAAGAGTACTAGAAAAATGCAGATCCGAGTGATTTGTTGCGTTCTAAGAAGCCTGCATTTCAGTCGTCCGGTGAAACGAAGCCAGTTCACATTAACCTGACCGATCCCAATGCTGCTTCGACTCATATTTCAACAACACTCGATGGCAAATAGGAAGAAGCGCTCGTCCAGTTCCTCCGTGAGAACTGGGACATCTTCGCATGGAAACCTTCTGACATGCCAGGTGTACCCAGAGAACTAGCTGAGCACCGTTTGTGATTCGACTCAAAAGTAAAACATGTCAAAGAGTATCTCCGATGGTCCACCGTGGAGAAAATTGTAACGCCCCCGATGCGGCTATATCTCCCACGTGTCGAGGCACGACTTAGAGGCATAACCGCATTGAAAGCAATGTCGCAAGTGAGGTAATCTTCACACAACCCATGTAATAGTTAAGGGAAAGATACATAGTTGGCTTACAATCGCCACGTCACACAGTACATAATTAAACATACATCATTCAGAGTACACTCAAGGTCCGACTACGGAACCAAAATAAAAGAAGATACCCCAAATGCTAACACAGATCCCGAATCGTCCCAACTGGGCACCACTATCGATCATCTGAAACGACACATAGTAACGACCACGTTCCTCGTCGAACTCCCACTTGAGCTCGGTGGAATCATCTGACCGCCTCATCGGAACCTCGCAACTGTTTTGGAAGTATCTGTGAGTCACGGGACTCAAAGAACGCCACACCCGCGAGATCAAGACTATTTAAGCTTTAGGAAGGACATAGTAGTAAAGTGGAGCTGCAGCAAGCGACTAGCATATATGGTGGCTACATCGCAAAAGAGAGCGAGAAGAGAAGCAAAGCACGGTCGTGAAACTAGTAGTGATCAAGAAGTGACCCTGAACTACTTACGCCGACATAACTCCAACATCGTGTTCACTTCCGGACTCCGCGAGAAGAGACCATCACGGTAACACACGCGGTTGATGTGTATCTTAATTTAGGTCAACTTTGGGTTTTCTACAACCGGACATTAACAAATTCCCATCTGCCTCATAATCGCGGGCACGGCTTTCGAAAGATATTACCCTGCAGGGTGTCCCAACTTAGCCCATTATAAGCTCTCACGGTCAACGGCGATTATTCCTTCTACCGGAAGACCCGATCAATCTCGAATCCCGGACTACAAGACATTTCGACAGCAATAAAACAAGACCAGCAAAGCCGCCCGACAGCCGACAAATCCCGATAGGAGCTGCACATATCTCGTACTCGTGGCACATCCAGATGAGACAAAGCTACGAGTAAAACCAAGCCTCGAAGTTTCCCGTGGTGGCCCAAGCAGCGGCTCGGTTCGGGCCAACACTCAAGGAGCACCGGTCCGGGGGTTAAAATAAAGATGACCCTCGGGCTCGCGAAACCCGGGGAAAAGGCTTAGGTGGCAAATGGTAAAACCAATGTTGGGCTTGCTGGACGAGTCTTATTCAAAGCGAACTGTCAAGGGGGTCCCATAAATCACCCAACCGTGTAAGGAACGCAAAATCAAGGAACATAACACCGTATGACGGAAACTAGGTGGCAAGAGGGAACAAAACACTGTGCATAAGGCCGAGCCTTCCACCCTTTACCAAGTATATAGATGTGTTAAACATAGCAGATATATTTATATATTGTGATATCCCCAACAAGTAATCATGTTCCAAAGAGGAACAACACCTCCATGTTCCAACAAGGAATAAACCTCAGCTTCACCTGCAACTAACAACGCTATAAGAGGGCTGAGCAAAGCGGTAACATAGCCAATCAACGGTTTGCTAGGAAAAGGATGGTTAGGGGCTGACATGGCAATATGGGTGGCATGATATAGCAAGTGGTAGGCATCGCAGCATAGGCATAGCAAAAGAGCGAGCAACTAGCATAGCAAAGATAGAAGTGATTTCGAGGGTATGATCATCTTGCCTGCAATGTTCTCGAGTTGTCGAAAGCCCGATCCTCGGCGTTCTCAACAGTTCCTCGCTCACGTACTCGCCTCCGGCTCTACCCAAAGCAACAACAAAACAAGGAACCACAATAAATCACGGTGCAATGCACAATCAACATGATGCAAAACATGACACGATATGCAAGAAGTGATATGCAATGCGTGAGTGCGCCCGGAAGGTGAATGGAAAACTGTGCATCATCTTGGCTAACCAAGCATGCCATCGAAAGATGAGATGATTTCGTTAGAAATCGATATAGAGATCACCGGAAACGGATGCACGGGTTGGATATGACGGGCAAAACAAGAATGGTGAGAAACCTACGATAACAACATGATGAACAAAAACCATGCATGTGTGCAAACTACCTCATAGCAAGATTCAAATAAATATGCCCATGAAAGACAACACATAACCATGATGCAAAAAGACATGATCACAAACTTGCTCAAATGCAAAAACTATTGCCACCACTGAGTTGGTGGGATTTTCTACCCCAAAACATATATAATATGTTAGGGTTGCGAGAAAAATCATCACAAAAGCATTAAGTTAAAACCTGCCTAAAAAGGAAGTTGACAGAATTGGCAATTTCCAGATTTGGAAATGTCCAGATTTGGACTTGCCTAAAACAGACAGGGGAGCAAACCAGAAATGGAAACGTGGGGGTAAAAGAAATAAAACTGCATGTGGGGGAGGCGCTGAGAGGCTGACAGGATGGCCCCACTGTCATAGAGACAGGGGTGAAAATGGGTTCTAAAAGGGGGAAAGAAAACAGCCTCAGGGGGATTCGAACCCGGGTCTCCTCGGTGGAAACCTGCACCTGCTACCACTGGGCTGGTGCGGCGGCGACTGACAGAGGAAGGGCCTCGGCCCTCTACTACTACTGCTGCAGAGTAAACGCACCGGAGGAAAAAAACGAAAGCAGAGATAAAAAGGGGAGGGCGCGCTGGGTTCGAACCAGTGTCGCCGCGGTGAGAGAGTGGGGAGTCGACCAGCTCGGCTAGGGTAGGGGATTCGGTAGGATACGGGAAGCTGGCTACTTGACCAACTAACAGGCCCTACTCGAGGCAGAAACAACAAGCGACGACGCCGGCGAGGCAACGGCGGCTACAGGGGGCTCTGCGCCCTCGGACACGACTGGGGGTGCACGGGAGAACTCCACGGACTCGAGAAGGGACAAGCCGAAGGGAATCGTGGCATCCACGCCGCCAAAACAACCTGAACCCAACTACTACGAAAGCACGCCGAGCACGCCGAAGCGCGACAAAGACACGACCCGGACCCTACTCTACGGAGAACTAGCGACGACAAGAAGGAGCAGGGAGGAAGTGGGGTATACCTCCTTACCCTAGGACAAGGAATCGGCGACGGAGACGGGCTGACGGCGACGAGATCGTGCTCTGAATCTTCGCCGGGAACCTGACCGAGAAGAAGACCGAAGCGAGGCGTCGACGAACTTGGCGATCCGGGCCCCCGTAGTCGACGCCGTGGACGAAGACGACGACGAGGAAGGAGAAGGACACGGTGCGGATGGTTGGGGTGGCCGGAGAGCACGCCGGCGACGTGGCGCGCTCCCAGATGCGCTCGGGACCGAGCGGGGCGGCGAGCTTGGGTGGTTTCCTACCTGACGGCGGCGGCGAGAGGGAGAGGGAAACCCTAGGGTGCGGTTGGTCACGCGAGAGGGGATAAGTAGGGCTAGGGCGACGAGGTCGAGCTCGTGCTCCGGGGTCCCCATGGCGATGGCGACGAGAGGGAGAGAAAAGGCGGGTGAGGAGCACAGGGCGGTCGCTGCCAGGCGGGGCCGGCGCTGCCACGTGGACGGGGCTAAGCGGGGTAAGCGCGAGCGCTGCGAAGACAGGAGGAGAGGAAACGGGCTGGCGCTGCTCCTCCCTGGGCTCTTGGGCTGCTGGGAGCCGGGCCGGCCTGGAGTGGCTCGGGCCTGTGGAGAGGGACTGCTGGGCTGCCACCGCAGCTGCTGCCTCCTTCTCTCTTTTCCCTTTTAAAAATAAAAAGGAAGAGAAAAGAAAACACAGGGGGAAATGAAAAGATTTTGAGTGAAAGGAAAATATCCCCACACTCCTGGAATTCTCCACAATTTAAATAAATTATAATGGACATTTTTAAAGGTAGAAAAATAATGCAAGTTTGGAAATATTTCAAACTTGTGCCATTTTTGAACCTGACCATAACAACTTCAAATGAGGAGATACTTGGCAGGGAGTTTTTGTGCAACAAGCAAGATTAGCAGGAGAAGATGAACATTAATTTAGAAAGGAAAATATATGGCACTTGGAAAAGAAAGAAGTAGAGGGAAGGAGGGGATGGTAATGCAAATAGGAATGGCACATGCAACCACATGACATGCAAGGGAAAACCACAACCACATGACATGCAAGAGAACACCACAATCACATGACAAGAAGGGAAATGCAAGATGACAAGAAGGCACAAATGCAATAAGGCAAAAAGAGCAAAACAAGAAAAGAGAAAACCCAACATAACCAAACCAAAGAGGCCAAGCATGACAAAAAACCCACAAGACTTGGATGAGGTCAAATTGATATATTGCCCAAAAGGGGAAGTTTACATCCGTGGTGTTACAACACTCCACCACTACAAGAGGATCTCGCCCCAGATCTAGGACCGAAAGAACTCCTGATACTCGAACGGAGGTGATCCTCACGCCCCTGTAGCTTCTCGGTCGGAATGGTGTGACCACTTCACTTTCAGGAATTTGATTGACTTGTTGCAGTCTTGCGCCGGTTTCTTCAAGAATAGCAACGGGTGCTCATGATAAGAGAGATCTTCTTGAAGGTCAATCTCTTGAAGTTGATAGTGCGTTCAGAGTCTTGAAGCACTTGCGGTTGCGTGACACGTGAAACACATCGCACGCTTGCAAAGTTGGATGGAAGCTCGTTGATAGGCTAGATCGCCTCTTTTCCCAATGATCTTGAAAGGACCCACATATCTAGGGGCAAGCTTCCTTTGATACCGGGTTTACGAGTGCCTTTCATTGAGAGACGCGAGGTAGACATGGTCTCCGATTTCAAAAGCCACATCACGGTGCTTATCATCATAATAGCTCTTCCGCGCGATTATGCGGCTTTGAGATTCTCACGAATGATCTTGCACATTTCTTCCGCTTCGTGATCAAGTCATTGCCAAGAAGTTGGCGCTCACCGTCTCGCACCAATTGAGAGGAGTACGGCACTTTCGCCATAGAGAATTTCGAATGGGGCCTTGCCCAACTCGCTGGAAGCTGTTGTTGTAAGAGAACTCGGCATAAGGAAGACAATCTTCCCACTTCATACCAAGGAAATGACACAAGCCCCGAGCATATCTTCAAGAATTTGATTTACTCGCCGACTTGGCCACTTGTTTGAGGATGGAAAGCTGTGCTGAACCGAATGTTGGTGCCCATGGCCTTCGAAAAGAATCCCGAACTTGGAGGTAAAGATGCTGCCACGGTCTCAAGAGATCACTTGTGGAATGCCGCAAGGAGACAATCCTCGAGGTGTATAGCTCGCCAACCGAGCTGCTGTGATGGATTCTTTGATAGGAAGAAAATGAGCCACTTTAGTAAGCTTGTCAATGACAACAAAGATAGCATCATTTCCACGCTTGGACTTTGGAAAGCCACCACGAAGTCCATTTCAATATGATCAAACTTCCATTCAGGAATAGCAAGAGGTTGAAGGAGACCAGCTGGTCTTTGGTGTTCTGCTTTCACTCTTCTGCAGACATCACACTCATTCACGAATTGAGCAATTTCTCGCTTCATTCGAGTCCACCAATATGACTGCTTGAGGTCATGGTACATCTTCGCATTTCCGTGATGAATGGATAGAAGCGAATTGTGAGCCTCGCTCATAATGACTTTTCTCGATCACCCTTAGGAACCACAATCCGTCCTCAAAGAACAGAGTGTCTTTGCCATCAACATGGAAGCACTTGTACTTGGGAATGCCCTTGTTGATACCACGCTTCACTTTCTTCACCATGGTATCCGAAGTTGAGCCTCACGAATCTGATCTTCCAAAGTAGGAGAGACTATGAGGTTGGCAAGAAAGCCTTGAGGAACAACTTGAAGATTCAGCTTATGGAAAGATTCACAGAGATCCGGTGAAAGGGCTTGAGGATTAGATCTGCAATAAGCCTTCCCGCTCAAAGCATCTGCAATGACATTGGCTTTGCCCGGAGTATACTCAATACTTGGGTTGTACTCTTGAATCATTTCACCCATCGAGTCTGCCGAGGTTGAGGTTGGGTTGAGTGAAGATGTACTTGAGACTCTTGTGATCGGTGAAAATGTCCACTTTCCTTCCCAACAAGAGATGTCTCCAAGTAATCAAAGCATGAACAACTGCCGCCAACTCAAGATCGTGAGTGGGGTAGTTCTTCTCGTTGGGCTTCAATCAAGAGAGGTATAAGCCACAACTCTCTTCTCTTGCATTAACACAGACCGAGACCTTGAAGAGAAGCATCACGTAAAACTTCATAAGGCTTGGATTCATCAGAGGAGTCGAACAGAGCTGTGACGAGTTTCTCTTTGAGGGTATTGAAAGCAACGCCACACTCGGGAGACCAGACATACTTCACATGCTTCTGGAGAAGGTTGGAAAGAGGCTTTGCAATCTTGGAGAAGTTCTCAACAAATCTTCGGCAATAGCTTGCAAGACCAAGAAAGCTGCGGAGCTGCTTGACATTCCGAGGAGGTTCCCAATTCACAATTGCGGACACCTTCTCGGATCAACAGCGATGCCCTTGGCGAGATGATATGACCAAGATAAAGCACTTCATCAAGCCAAAATTCACATTTGGAGAACTTAGCATAGAATTGGTACTCTCTGAGCTTGTCTAGCACCAATCGCAAATGTTTGGCATGATCCTTCTTATTCTTGGAGAAGACCAAAATATCATCAAGATATACCAAGACGAATTCATTGGTGTAAGGATTGAATATGAAGTTCATCATCCGAGAGAATGTTGGAGGAGCATTGACGAGGCCGAACGACATGACAGTATATTCATAAGAACCAAAGCTTGTTCTGAATGCTGTCTTGGGAATATCTTGTTCACGAATGCGAATCTGATGATACCCCATACGAAGGTCAAGCTTGGAGAACACCGTAGCACCTTTGAGTTGCTCGAAAAGCTCATTGATGTTGGGAAGTGGGTACTTGTTCTTGATTGTCTTCTTATTCAATGGACGGTAATCGACGCAAAGTCGGTCCGTGCCATCCTTCTTCCGGACAAAAAGAACACCACAACCCCAAGGAGATGAACTCGGTCTGATCAAACCCAGACGCTCTTGTTCATCGAGCTGCTTCTTCAATTCCTCAGCTCATCAGTCCAAGCTTGTATGGACGCTTGCAACGGGTTCATGCCGTGCTCAAGATCGATAACGAACTCAATCGGCCGATGAGGAGGCATACCCGAAGCTCTTCCGAAAGACATCTTGGTACTCACAAACGATCGAATCGAGAGATGGCATTCAATTCGCCCTTCTCATTGAGAGAAAACAACCAATAGTTTCATCACGAGAGGCATAGATGATCACATCATTAGAAGAATGAGTCAATTGAATTTCCACGCAGCACAATCAATTTGAGCTTTGTGCTGATAAAGCCAATCCATTCCGAGAATAAGATCAATATCCGAGTCACCGAGAACAATTGGTTTAGCAGAAATCTATAATCCCCATCTTGATACCGACATTCGAACCAACATGGTAGATCTCAAACGCTCACGGAGAAATGACTTGCATAGCTTGAGGTAATGCCTCAGATCAAAATTGTGCTTCATGCAAAAGGATATGACATGAAAGAATGCGATGCACCAAGATCAAATAAGACTTTTGCAGAATATCATTAATCGAAAGATTACCCATGATCACATCAAGATTCCTCTGCTTGAGCTGCATTCATCATATTGACCTTGGCATACTTTGGATTATGCTTGACCACCGCATTGCTGGAAGATTTCACAGAGGAGGAGGCGGAAGGCGCCTCTGTTGAAGCACTTGTTCAAGATAGTGACCCTTCTGCCGACACTTGTTGCAAGTGACCTCGAAAGCGGACGGTGGTAAGGAGCACTTGACCTTGGAGCTTGAGAATTAGACTTGTTCGATAGCTTGGGTTGGGTGGGTGGGAAGATCCACGGCCACCGAGTTCTTCTCACCGGTAAGGCCGACGGAACGGAGGAGGGGCGATAAAACTTCTGCTGCTTGGCTGCCACTTGAGAGGACGAGGAGGACTGAACTGCATCCCCGATTCTCTTCTTAGAAGCCTCGATTTGAGCTGTGCCGCTTCTTGCTTGAGAGCCATGTTGTAGAAATCATCATACTTATCTCGCTCAAACAGACAAGAGGTAATTGCAGATCCTCTCTCGCACCGCCTCGAACCGATAGATCATACTCCTTTCATCGTACATCTTGCTTAGCAAAACGAGCGAGCTCGAACTGGATATTGTATTGATAGACAGACAAGGTGCCTTGCTTGAGATTGCGGAACTCCTCACGCTTGCTCTCAACAACACTCTTCGAATGTGATGAGCTCGAAATCACGGCGAACTCATCCTGTAATGACACGACCTCCTCTCGAATCTTTGTATTGCTGGAACCACTCAGCCGCTTGATCCTTGAGTTGAAACGATGCAAACTTGACAAAGTCCTCGTGTCCGACATTGCTACAGATCAAAGTGCTTGCAGATCTCCACTAACCAATCGTCGCCGTCGTGGCCTCAACACGTAAACCGAAAGACTTCGCCGATTAGCGAGAAACCGACCGAGAGTAGCAAAGTGTGGCTGATTGTTGCCTTGACCTTGATTGCCTTGATTGCCTTGATTGCCTTGCCCTCGAGTACGCTTCTTGCAAGAGCTGCAAAATCATCTCGAGCATTGGCATTGGTGGCTGCCATGATAGCTTGCCGTGCCTCGGAGGCGGAGGTGGAGGTGGAGGTGGAGGATTCGATGATCCCCATCATTGCGATCCGGATTCGACGCTACATGGAGCCATCTCAAGAGGGTGACATCCGTTAGTCCTTTGATAGACAAATTGATAAGTAGAATCAACGGATAGAAATTGCAACATATAGTCTTCACAATAAACATTCAACAAGAATGAACGAATGAATTCCAAAGTTAATCATCACACGCCAATAAGGTGAGAAGCCACTTAGATAAAGAATATGGAAACAACAACCGATCGAGAAACAAATCGAATATCATAATCGAAAACAAAAGGTTGGCTTCTAGAATGAGCCGAACAAACACATGATAGAGATTTCGCCAAAGTGTTCGTGGTGGGGCCCACACGGACACGACGATAGCGGACGCCACGAATGACTAACAAGACGCCCCGAATCAGCATAGCCAAGGATTCTTTAAGACGCCTCGCGACCATCAGTAATCGACCGTGAATGGGCGGACCACTAGACGCTGAACCCCAATCTCAAATCATACATCCGTCGGAAAGAATATCCCGTAAGCTACTAGAATTCCCACCTATAAACTCCCAAACTTTCGGTTATGCAATCTGGTGTTGGGGATACAGGGACACAAAATATATCACCCAAACTAACAATACCTAGATCCAACAGATCCATCCGTCAACACATAACCAAGAAATCCTCGAAATCGTGTACCTCGACCTTCAAAAACATCCGTTATGCAAGTCATGGCAATACTCCCTTTTCGCCACAAGATCGGGCTATCGGGGTTATCTCACCAACAACTCGCACAAAAGAGATTTCGATGTCGGCAAAACTCGTATTCCGAATCGCAACGATAAAATTGTGACGACAACACCTCGGAGCTCAACTCCCGGACACCGCCACAACCCCTAAATGTCGAGGCACCAAGAACAATGTTCTCGCCACAAAACCATCGAACGATTCCAAGATACCTACGTGATCCTAAAAAATTTTTAGTGAAATTTGAGGAGAGAAGAGTCAAAACTCTACGTCAGATACCTCACAGAGCGATGAAAGGACCGAGGAGTAAAAAGAATCCTACTCCGATATATATAATCCTAAGACTCAAAACATTTTCCATTCTAGACTCAACAACGCCAAAGAATCAATCAAGTAGGGGCTCCTAAGTCGGGAAGGCTCGATTACCAACTTGTAACGCCCGATGCGGCTATATCTCCCACGTGTCGAGGCACGACTTAGAGGCATAACCGCATTGAAAGCAATGTCGCAAGTGAGGTAATCTTCACACAACCCATGTAATAGTTAAGGAAAGATACATAGTTGGCTTACAATCGCCACGCCACACAAAGACATAATTAAACATACATCATTCAGAGTACACTCAAGGTCCGACTACGGAACCAAAATAAAAGAAGATACCCCAAATGCTAACACAGATCCCGAATCGTCCCAACTGGGCACCACTCATCGATCATCCGAAACGACACATAGTAACGACCACGTTCCTCGTCGAACTCCCACTTGAGCTCGGTGGAATCATCTGACCGCCTCATCGAACCTCGCAACTGTTTTGAAGTATCTGTGAGTCACGGGACTCAAAGAACGCCACACCCGCGAGATCAAGACTATTTAAGCTTTAGGAAGGACATAGTAGTAAAGTGGAGCTGCAGCAAGCGACTAGCATATATGGTGGCTACATCGCAAAAGAGAGCGAGAAGAGAAGCAAAGCACGGTCGTGAAACTAGTAGTGATCAAGAAGTGACCTGAACTACTTACGCCGACATAACTCCAACATCGTGTTCACTTCCCGGACTCCGCGAGAAGAGACCATCACGGTAACACACGCGTTGATGTGTATCTTAATTGAGGTCAACTTTGGGTTTTCTACAACCGACATTAACAAATTCCCATCTGCCTCATAACCGCGGCACGGCTTTGAAAGATATTACCTGCAGGGTGTCCCAACTTAGCCCATTATAAGCTCTCACGGTCAATGAAGGATTATTCTTCTACCGGAAGACCCGATCAATCTCGAATCCCGGACTACAAGACATTTCGACAAAGAATAAAACAAGACCAGCAAAGCCGCCTGACAGCCGACAAATCCCGATAGGAGCTGCACATATCTCGTACTCGTGGCACATCCAGATGAGACAGCTACGAGTAAAACCAAGCCTCGAGTTTCCCGTGGTGGCCCATGAAGCGCTCGGTTCGGGCCAGCACTCGAAGGAGCACCGTCCGGGGTTAAAATAAAGATGACCCTCGGCTCGCGAAAACCCGGGGAAAAGGCTTAGGTGGCAAATGGTAAAACCAATGTTGGGCTTGCTGGACGAGTCTTATTCAAAGCGAACTGTCAAGGGGTCCCATAAATCACCCAACCGTAAGGAACGCAAAATCAAGGAACATAACACCGGTATGACGGAAACTAGGGTGGCAAGAGTGGAACAAAACACTGCATAAGGCCGAGCCTTCCACCCTTTACCAAGTATATAGATGTGTTAAACATAGCAGATATATTTATATATTGTGATATCCCCAACAAGTAATCATGTTCCAAAGAGGAACAACACCTCCATGTTCCAACAAGGAATAAACCTCAGCTTCACCGCAACTAACAACGCTATAAGAGGGCTGAGCAAAGCGGTAACATAGCCAATCAACGGTTTGCTAGGAAAAGGATGGTTAGGGCTGACATGGCAATATGGGTGGCATGATATAGCAAGTGGTAGGCATCGCAGCATAGGCATAGCAAAAGAGCGAGCAACTAGCATAGCAAAGATAGAAGTGATTTCGAGGGTATGATCATCTTGCCTCGCAATGTTCTCGAGTTGTCGAAAGCTTGATCCTCAAAACGTTCTCAACAGGTTCCTCGCTCACGTACTCGCCTCCGGCTCTACCCAAAGCAACAACAAAACAAGGAACCACAATAAATCACGGTGCAATGCACAATCAACATGATGCAAAACATGACACGATATGCAAGAAGTGATATGCAATGCGTGAGTGCGCTCCGGAAGGTGAATGGAAAACCAGGCATCATCTTGGCTAACCAAGCATGCCATCGGAAAGATGAGATGATTTCGTTAGAAATCGATATAGAGATCACCGGAAACGGATGCACGGGTTGGATATGACGGGCAAAACAAGAATGGTGAGAAACCTACGATAACAACATGATGAACAAAACCATGCATGTGTGCAAACTACCTCATAGCAAGATTCAAATAAATATGCCCATGAAAGACAACACATAACCATGATGCAAAAAGACATGATCACAAACTTGCTCAAATGCAAAAACTATTGCCACCACTGAGTTGGTGGGATTTTTCTACCCCAAAAACATATATAATATGTTAGGGTTGCAGTAGAAAAATCATCACAAAAGCATTAAGTTAAAACCTGCCTAAAAAGGAAGTTGACAGAATTGGCAATTTCCAGATTTGGAAATGTCCAGATTTGGACTTGCCTAAAACAGACAGGGGAGCAAACCAGAAATGGAAACGTGGGGGTAAAAGAAATAAAACTGCATGTGGGGGAGGCGCTGAGAGGCTGACAGGATGGCCCCACTGTCATAGAGACAGGGGTGAAAATGGGTTCTAAAAGGGGGAAAGAAAACAGCCTCGGGGATTCAACCCGGTCTCCCAGGTGGAAACCTCGCACTGCTACCATCGGGCTGCTGGGCGGCGATCGACAGAGGAAGGGCCTCGGCCCTCTACTACTACTGCTGCAGAGTAAACGCACCGGAGGAAAAAACGAAGCAGAGATAAAAGGGGGAGGGCGCTACTGGGTTCGAACCAGTGTCGCCATGTGAGAGAGTGGGGAGTCGACCAGCTCGGCTAGGGTAGGGGATTCGGTAGGATACGGGAAGCTGGCTACTTGACCAACTAACAGGCCCTACTCGAGGCAGAAACAACAAGCGACGACGCCGGCGAGGCAACGGCGGCTACAGGGGGCTCTGCGCCCTCGGACACGACTGGGGGTGCACGGGAGAACTCCACGGACTCGAGAAGGGACAAGCCGAGCGGGAATCGTGGCATCCACGCGCGGCCAAAACAACCCTGAACCCAACTACTACGAGCACGCCGGAGCACGCCGAGCGCGACAAAGACACGACCCGGACCCTACTCTACGGAGAACTAGCGACGACAAGAAGGAGCAGGGAGGAAGTGGGGTATACCTCCTTACCCTAGGACAAGGAATCGGCGACGGAGACGGGCCGACGGGCGACGAGATCGTGCTCAATCTTCGCCGGGAACCTGACCGAGAAGAAGACCGAAGCGAGGCGTCGACGAACTTGGCGATCCGGGCCCCCGTAGTCGACTCGTGGACGAAGACGACGACGAGGAAGGAGAAGGACACGGTGCGGATGGTTGGGGTGGCCGGAGAGCACGCCGGCGACGTGGCGCTCCCTGGATCTTTCTGGACCGAAAGGGCGGCGAAGCTTGGTGGTTTCCTACCTGACGGCGGCGGCGAGAGGGAGAGGGAAACCCTAGGGTGCGGTTGGTCACGCGAGAGGGGATAAGTAGGGCTAGGGCGACGAGGTCGAGCTCGTGCTCCGGGGTCCCCATGGCGATGGCGACGAGAGGGAGAGAAAAGGCGGGTGAGGAGCACAGGGCGGTCGCTGCCAGGCAGGGCCGGCGCTGCCACGTGGACGGGGGCTAGCGGGGGTAAGCGCGAGCGTGGGTGCGCGAAGACAGGAGGAGAGGAAACGGGCTGGCGCGCCTGCTCCCTGGGCTGCGGGGCTGCTGGGGAGCTGGGCCGGCTCGGAGTGGCCTGGGCCCAGGTGGAGAGGGACTGCTGGGCTGCCACATGATTGCTGCCTCCTTCTCTCTTTTCCCTTTTAAAAATAAAAAGGAAGAGAAAAGAAAACACAGGGGGAAATGAAAAGATTTTGAGTGAAAGGAAAATATCCCCACACTCCTGGAATTCTCCACAATTTAAATAAATTATAATGGACATTTTTAAAGGTAGAAAAATAATGCAAGTTTGGAAATATTTCAAACTTGTGCCATTTTTGAACCTGACCATAACAACTTCAAATGAGGAGATACTTGGCAGGGAGTTTTTGTGCAACAAGCAAGATTAGCAGGGAGAAGATGAACATTAATTTAGAAAGGAAAAATATATGGCACTTGGAAAAGAAAGAAGTAGAGGGAAGGAGGGGATGGTAATGCAAATAGGAATGGCACATGCAACCACATGACATGCAAGGGAAAACCACAACCACATGACATGCAAGAGAACACCACAATCACATGACAAGAAGGGAAATGCAAGATGACAAGAAGGCACAAATGCAATAAGGCAAAAAGAGCAAAACAAGAAAAGAGAAAACCCAACATAACCAAACCAAAGAGGCCAAGCATGACAAAAAACCCACAAGACTTGGATGAGGTCAAATTGATATATTGCCCAAAAGGGGAAGTTTACATCCAGGGTGTTACAAAAATAAAGGCAATTGGCAAGGAGGTGGCTCGGCTTCTGGCAGCTGAGTTCATCCGAGAGATTTACCACTCCGAGTGGCTCGCCAACGTTGTCATGGTTCCCAAGAAAGATGACTCACTCTGTATGTGTATCGACTTCAAGCATATCAATCGGGCCTGCCCGAAAGATCACTTCCCTCTTCCCCGCGTCGACCAGATTGTCGACTCAACTGCGGGATGTGAACGACTGTCCTTTCTGGATGCATATTCTGGGTACCATCAGATCCGACTGTATGGACCCGATGAAATAAAAACAGCTTTCATCACCCCATTCGGGTGCTTTTGCTATGTTACTATGCCCTTTTGTCTCAAGAATGTTGGTGCCACATTCGTGCGCATGATACATAAGTGCCTACTCACTCAAATCAGTCGAAATGTGGAAGCGTACATGGATGACATCATGGTTAAGTCGCACAAAGGTTCCGACCTGCTGACTGACCATGCTGGAACCTTTGCCAACCTGAGGAGAATTGATATCAAACTTAATCCGTCAAAGTGTACATTCGGAATTCCAGGTGGAAAGCTCCTCGGTTTCCTCGTTTCCGAACGTGGAATCGATGCAAACCCAGAGAAAGTTGGTGCAATCCTCCGAATGAAACACCCTGTGCGTGTACACGACGTTCAGAAGCTTACTGGTTGTTTGGCCGCTTTAAGTCGATTCATCTCTCGCCTCGGTGGAAAGGCGTTGCCTCTTTACCAACTGTTGAAGAAATCTGACAACTTCGAGTTGACTCCTGAAGCTGACGCAGCGTGTGCAGAGCCTTTACTGCCTTATATTGCAGCCACTGGACAAGTTTTCCGTACATTACTCACGGTCGAGCGAGAAGAAGAAGGTAAAGCCTACAAGGTTCAGCGCCCAATGTACTATATTTCTGAAGTCTTGACTCCATCCAAGCAGAGATATCCACATTATCAGAAGCTTGTTTATGGAATTTACTTGACCATGAAGAAGGTTGCACATTACTTCTCAGATCATTCGACATAGCTTGTCACCACGCCCATTGTCAGAAATTCTGAACAACAGAGATGCAACTGGTCGAGTGGCAAAATGGGCAATTGAACTCCTTCCGTTGGATATCAAGTTTGAGGCAAATAAAGCAATCAAGTCCCAAGCAATAGCTGATTTCTACGCCGAGTAGATTGAGCAGCAACAACCGTCTCATATTCACTCGGAACATTGGACTATGTTCTTTGATGGATCCAAGATGCTGAATGGTTCTGGTGCTGGGGTAGTCCTGGTATCCCTGCGAGGCGACAAACTAAGTTACGTTCTCTGGATTCACTTTGATTCCTCCAACAATGAAGGTGAATATGAGGCACTTCTGTATGGGTTGCGTATGGCCATTTCACTTAGCGTCCGTCGCCTAAGTCAATCAAGTGATGAAGGAGTGGGACATCAGGAGCCCAGCTATGACTGGCTATTGCAATGCAGTGAGAAAGTTGGAAAAGAAGTTTGAAGGGCTAGAGCTCCACCATATACCCCGACTGAAGAACCAAGCAGCTAATGACCTGGGAAAGATAGGCTCCAAGCGGGAGCCCATTCCCAGCAATTGTTCTTAGAGCATCTTCACACACCATCAGTTCAATAGGATCCCTTCACAAAAGAGCCCCCGCAACCTAAGAGTTCTACTGATCCGACTGAAGTTGAAATCTCAGCCGTAGTCGACTTGATCATGGAGGTTTTGGTCGTCATTCCTGATTGGACTGTGCCGTATATCGCAAACATTCTCAGGAAAGAGCTTCCAGAAGATGAAGATGAGGCACGTCAGATTGTCCGTCGATCCAAAGCCTTCACCGTAATAGGTGGACAGCTTTACAGGGAGAGTGTTACTGGAGTTGCTCAGCGGTGCATCACACCAGAAGAAGGTCGAATGATTCTCAATGACATCCACTCGGGGACCTGTGGTCACCATGCGTCCTCTCAGACCATTGTGGCCAAAGCATACCAAGCGGGATTCTATTGGTCGCGAGCAAATGAAATGGCAAAGGACATAGTCAAAAAATGTGAGGTTGTCGGTTCTACTCCAACATGTCTCACAACACTACAAGAAATATGTCAACTTATGACCACCACTATTGGTCACTCAAAGGTCACAAATTTCTATTTATGACCTTTTTGTGACCAAAAACAGAAGGTCAAAAGTCAAGGTCAGAATCGACTATAGCGACCTTTCTTCTGGAATGGTCGCAAACGTTTATGACCAAAATACGTCTACTGTGGCGTTTTGGTCACTAGCAACCTCCCCAGGCCACGTAGGCATCCAGCGTGGCAATCTGACATGTCACAAGATTCAGCCCGGTCCAGTTCGGTTTTCTACATGGGCCTAGCCCATTAATTCAGCCCATTTGGTATATTTATTTCTGTTAATTTTTTTCTGCTACATGGGCCAAGCCCAACTGGTCAGCCCATCAATTTTTATGCACGTTTGGCCTTTCAAGAATATATGTACAATTTTGTGCAGCCCATTTCTGGTTTACATTCAGCCTTTTTATACATTCAAATATTAATTCAACTCGAGTTGGTCCAAGATTTTTCAGCCCATTCACATATTCATACATATGATCCACCTTTTTGACAAATTTTGCAAATAATTTCATATTTCAGCACTAAATATGTTTACATCACAGGCCATAAAGCCCTACAAAATAGTATCACTTGTTCCTATGTTGTCCTAGCTTAGAGCTCTTGTAATAGCACAATCTTTACATCGTTCATTTCACCAACATACTATCATATATACTACAAATATACTTCTGACTTCTTCACTTCCAGGCTAGAGCTCTTGTAAATTTTTGTAGAGGATGAATGAAGCAGCATGACCTTGTTGAGCAGCAGATCATCAGCATCATCCCAGGTTGGATCAGCTACATCCCCGGTCGTCGCCATGACTTGAGCAGCAATATCTCAGGTTGATAACCAGATCCTGCAGCAAGCAGCAGCTGATCCAGCATTCCTGCAACATTAACTACTCCAAATCAACAGCAGTTTCGATCAGCAACAGTACAACATATAGTATCAGCAACATTAACTACTCCAAATCAACAAAGAACTACAAAGATATCGATCAACAACTATCGCAGCAGATCGATCGATCAACAACTACTACTACAAAGAAGATCAACAACAACTACTATAGCAGATCGATCAACAACTACTACAAAGAAGAACTTTTTGCACTAAAACATTACAGATCAAGAAGAGATTACGAAACTTTAATTGAATTCAATTAAATTTGTGCTATCGCTGCTGTTATAAAACTATCAAACTACTCATGCAACAATTAGCATGAGATACAAGCAACACTAAGCACCAAGATTACTACACCAAGTCAAATTTAAGCTCTTCAAAAATGGTGGAAGATTCATGACAAGAATAACGATGGCGAAGCTTCATGTGCTAAAATACTGAAGCTTCATGTGCAAAATTACTCAAGATTTATGTGCAAAATTAACTGTAGGTGCTGAAGCTATTCCCAAATTATCACGAAATTTAAGCTATCATCCTGCTGCAGAAATAGCCACCGTCCAGGCCCCCGTTATCTGCCAGGCTGCCGCTAAGCTCCAGCCCCTCCAGCGACGACCACAAGGGCCTCCTGTACAACATCATGAGAACAGTCAAGGACTGCAACATCCAAGTAACAACAAAGTTCAGCACAATAAAATAGATATTATGGTCACTTGACTACAATGATTCTTCCTACTGCTGTCATTCTTAGAAGTGAAAGCTTCTGCTAGTCATTCTGTTACTTCACAGTGTCATGGCATGCCAATATATTCAATACAAACATATAGTAGTAGGTATGTAGGAGAACCTCATGCTTGACAGGGGTTTCTCTGAATTTAATGGATGATAGCCCTAGCTTCTTCGAATTAACAAACACACCAAAAGCACTTAACTTGACAGAAGGAAGGAAGGAAAATGAAGGACGGAGATGGCATACCTGTGTACGAGACTGTCTCGCAGCTCGTGCCGGTCCTCGTGGTGGTGATGGAGGAGGTCGTCGGGTGCCTCATGCGTGCAGGCGACGACGACAACCTTGGTGAGCCGCCATCACCAGCGTGCATGGACCAGCCTATGCCCATCAGCCGCGCGAGGGCTTGACGACGACCTACGTGGGGAAGGAAAAATATAGATCACTCTGTCCATTCACAAAAATAAAGAAATAGGTGGATGTCATCTCAATATTGTCGCTAATTAAGAGCTTCAATGTTCGTCAAGAATGCATGCTCATTGTTTTGCTAATTAAGAGTGCCATAGTTCACTGTCAATAAGAGCAGCTTCAGGGACACCGAAAATTAAAAACCAAGGATGTAAGTAAATTAACCCTGACTAGTGTTGAGCTGGTCGTGAAGCTGAAACTTAATTTGAAGAAAAGGAGGTCCTGGTTGGTCAATTATTGTCAGTCAGGCTGAGCATTGTGCAGCAAAAAAAGCAAGCAGGAGCTAATGGCCTAGGAACTACTAGTAGCACAGCTGTAGTAGAAGATATAATTGTGCATGATGTAAGACAGTAAGAATGAGTAATAAATAGCAAGCATAATTGTGCACTTGGTAGTGCATCGTCCTCTGTTTACCCCACCCCAGCGCACCCCAAACTAAAAATAGCAGAAACTCCAAGTCCAATATTACTATTGCTGTAGTTTCTAATGGGATTTAGCTTTTTTTATTTGAGATAACAGTACATAAATCATCAGACCAGATATTGATTATATGCTTTCAATGAATGTAAACAAACCAACAAATGAATGTAAATACATATATGAAGTTTCAGTTATACTTCAAAACAAATAATTAATCTAATGAATTATACACTCAATAACAACCAACATAAACATAGTCAATTATGTATGACAAACTAAAACAGTTACTGTTGAACACGTGTAGTGGAGAAGAGGGGTAAGTGACGAGAGCTCCTCTCCCGACGGCAAAATAGGGCCACCCGCTAAGCCGTATAGTTCTAATCCGGCGGCGCCTGCAGAAAGATAGAGAGAGATTGAGCGAGTCAAACAGAGAGGGGGGGCAGGTCCAATATACAAGTTATCATGATCTATTAGCATTCGCAACAGACTAAATCGAGCACCCTGGTATGAGCAAAATGCATTACCATTTTTGTTAATAAAGATGCATCATGTTCGGGTACTGGTCATGCTATTGAAGCTGATCATTGCGACTAACACCAGCACGGTGCTCACGGACATCTTAGTAATCTTGACATGCACACAACACAAGACAACTACCAAGCATCCAACATCAGTGTCTTATCTCCTCTAAAAGTGCAACCTTATTTTGCATCTACACTTGCCCCTAATCATGCAACAATTTATAGTAATTTGAGGAGTATTTTCTAGGATCATGATGACAATTTTAGATTAAATTGCAGTGCTTGTCATCCACAGTTGTATGGTTCTATCTAGGATTACATAAAAACATAGAAAACAACATTCAGATGCGCATAATAATTTACGTATATAATCTGACTTGATTTCTTCTAAAAAAATTCTTATCAACATGGCTAGAGAGTATATAGATGGTCTACTCTGGCCCAGACTATTGCTGTCAGGATCCAATCTACACTGACAACACAAAACAAATCTGAATTTCAATGCTATGGGAATTAACTCTAAAAATTGACTATGTTGCTAGAATGGAGAGGAGCAAGGAGTTTGCTGTACAGCAAGAGAGTTTTCCACTCTGGACCAACTCCTACCCAAACCAAATATCCACAATAACAAAGCAACGAACAAAATTGTACTCCCCAAGGCTTTCCAAGCAGAATGCGCAAAGAGGCCACTGTGCCGTGGGGAGTTGGGGGCACCTTCACCTTGGGTGGCTGGACGATGGCGCCGTGGATTTAGAGGTCTAGGTGGAAGAAGCCCTTGACGGAGGCGACTGTGGTGGCTGGGTGCGCCCCTCCTGCTCCTCCTCCTCGAGCAGGACAAGGTCAGCGGCTACATGGTGAGGAGAAGGCCCTCCTCTCCTCTCCGGGCGACGTCCTGGTCGCTTGCCAGCGCGGTCTACCTGCAGAGATGAGGCAAGAAGGGGTCAGGGGTTTGGAGTGGCTAAGGTTCAGGGAGCGGGGGAGGAGGAGGGAGACTCGCCAGATCGGATGGGGAGAAACTGCACAATCCCTAGCGATGGCTGCTGGCTAGGGTTTCGTTGGCGAGGAGGGAGGGAGGGAGGTTGGCGCGGCAAGCGGCTGCAGGGGGAGAGGAGGAGCCATCGGTGCTCTGCTGCTCAGCTCGCCGAAGCCCGACCACGAACAGGTCGGCGGCGCGACCGGAGAGGAGACGAGCTGTAGGTGGAGGAGGACCGCGGGCTTCGGCGCGATCTTGGGGAAGGAGACCGCGGGCTCGGCGTCGCCTGGAGGTGGAGGAGCCAACGGCGGCGTGCGCGGGTGCGGGGAGGGTGGGAGCCTCTGCGGGTGCGGGGAGGGGGTGGGAAGGAGGTTGGCGGCGGAGATCTGGAAGGGGAGGAGGCGACGAGTGGCTGGGTAGGGTTTGCGAGGACGAGGAGTGGGTGCGGTGGGTTATGGATGGATGGATGGACGTGCGGTGGGTTAGGGCTAGCAATGCGTGGTAGGATGTCTGCCATGTCATCGATCCGTGTCATAGATGGTTCCACCAATCAGAATCCAGCTTATGTAATTGTTTTTTTTTCTTTTATATTTTTTACCCTCTTATTTCGGGTAAACACTCAACATATTGGCTTCATGTTGTATGTTTAAATGACCCAATATTGCACATATGTGTATTTTAGGATTTCAATCAATGATGATTTTGTGGTCCTCATTTTCGTTGGACGAAAAACCATTTTCCATTTTTCGAGTGCCCGAAAGGAGGTTTATTTGTGAAGGAACTACCAAATAATTGTTGCAAAATTGGACCAAATCATTTTTATAAAATACTAGGCCATATTTAATGCACAATTGACAAAATGGTTGGGTGAAAAAAGTTTTGATCCACCTCTGGTGAAAAAGACAAATTTCCGCCGATTCAGCTGGAAGCGGGTCAAATTTGAACTATAGCTGCCTCGTAGTTTGCTCTTTATTTTTTCCAAAAATCATTTCTAGGTACATAAGTATCTATTTAATCATAGAAACACCAAAAAAATTCCAAGATTCAACCACTAGCTAGGAACGGTCAAGCCCGCCGTTTTGACCGCATTTTCAAACGGGCATAAAAAATTCAAAAATAATCAAAAAATTGGGAAACCTTCGCATTGTGTCATCATATGTGGCCAAGTTTCCAGGAAAATAATAAACTTATGTCTGGTAATTATTTTAAAAAGTTTTCTCGATGGCGACCGACCTCGGGCGGTTGAGCCTCTGTGTTTCATGCCATCCACGGATCAAGATCTTTGCACACACAAGACATCAATGTATATATCAAAGTGCAATCACATGTATAATTAACGTAAAACTGATGTATACCTCATAAGTCACAGCGAAACAAATAGTCGGGTGTGGAGTCCCATCAACGCCATCGGCGGGTTGAGTGTAGACCGTAACCTGTATCGTAACTCTTACTCGTCGATGAAATATCGCAACATGATACGTTGCAGCCGTGTAGGTCAAGACATTGAATGTACCGCAAGATCACAATAAGAGAAAACAGATGATAAACTATACTATATGCGGTATGGCTTTGTGGCTCAGATCTGAGTTTTGTTTATGTAAAAGCTGGTTTTATTTTCCCTACATCAAAGGAATAAATGCAGTCTGTACTATGGAGTTTTCTATCATGACATGGTTCCGCCAACCGATGTCTCATAGCCCAAATCATCATAAGTTGCCCACAATTAAGTTATCATCCGGTGTTGAGAGTTCCAGATAGATCCAAGTCCAGATGCTCAAATTGTCCGTAACATCGGGACACGGCTAATCGATTAGGTTATAACCCTCTGCAGAGGTTTGTACACTTTACCCGCAAGATTCGATCTCTCTCTTTACGTTCTCGCACTTGAGGTGTTTGAGAACAAGATGACCAAACATGGTCTTCCAAAGAGTTCCTCGACCACCGTCCGGTACTCATCCCATCCTACCGTAGTTCTACATCTGCTAGTACCGTCCCAGCCAGAGTCACAACTAAGTCAACCAAGCGAGCCCATAATGACTTGCGGTTGCACAGTAAGCTTCCGGCATGAAGTATTCTTCCGTCTCTTTGAGTCTGGGTGAAGCTTTCCGCAAGATGTCATGGCGCTTCTCCATGCATCCCGCCAACCACTGGTTTCTCCAGGTGCCCGTCAACAAATCCTTCACCCAGAGAGTGTGTATTGAATTCTTGTCTCGAGTCTTGAAGTCTTGAGGTCTTGAAGATGCAGTCCTTGCAGATTCCATCATGGAGTTATCGTCATTGGCGTAGAGTCCTCCTTCTTCACACCACTCTCGAACACTCATACCAAACCCGTCTACTACAGCGTAGCATTAGAATAAAATAACGTCTCGGGCTTGGTAACAGGGTGATGGGTTCCTACCTCATGCATACTAATCAACTACAAAATTTCAATAACACTCTTGAGGGGTGGTTGCAAAGGTGCCACTAAATGCAATAAAACATAGGTAAGAAAGCATGGTCAAAGTGAACTTGCACGGTGATGTTGACGAAGAAGAATTATCGTTCTCAAGAAATAACTTGATAGACTACTCGTCACTCTCGATGAAATCTATATAACAAACATATCATTCACATAAGCACTCACACTAACAATCAAAACAAAAGAGAGAGCGAATAAGAATCCGAAGGAACTTCAAATAAAACTAGGAGTCTTCTTCTACAACATTCACAAAAATAGTTTTGTCTAACGGAAAATAAAACACTAAAATAACAGAGAATAAAATATAAATTTAGTTAAGACAAAGAAAAAAAAAAAGTATTTTTTCATAAAGCTATTTTGAAAGTATTTTCAATTGGGAGTTAAAACAGTAGAAATCCATTGCAAGTTATTAGCGAACTTGAATTGATTTCACGATAACAAAATAAAAATAAATATAAAAATTTGTTGAACACCTACTGTTTAACTAATAGAAACCAAACATAAACTTTCTGAAATATAAAATAAAATAATTTAAAAACAACTATAGAAAAAAAGTAGCTATAATTGAATAGAACTAAAACAGAATTTGTTTTACATGAAACAATAAGCTAAAATACTCAAACAATTTGAAGATTTTACCACTGGTAAATATGATCACTAGTGATCAGTAGAAAAAGAATCAAATAAAATCTATTTTTAAACTCCCGGAATAAGCAAAACAAGCTTTAATTCAAATCTGATCTAACTCAATTTTATAAATCCAAACATAGACAAATTATATATTCTTGGAAACTACAAGAAAATTGTGATCTAACATAAAAGAATCAGCATCATTGGACTTCTAGATCAAAAGTTATAAGCTAAACAAGAACGAAACTAAATCTGTTACGGAAATAAATCTGAAAACAGCGGAGTTACCTGTACGTGAGGCAGAGATGGCAGGAAGGAGATGGCGATGTGGAGGCTGCTCGGCGAGGGGCGAGGTCGCCGGTGAGGTGGGGTGGCGGAGGAGGGGTCGGCGCTTGGGAGGTGGCGCTGGGCGATGGGAGGTTCGGGAGAGCTCTGGTGGCGTTCTAGGCAGGAAAAGGAGGACGGTGGCGAGAAGGCTACGGGCAGGAGGCGTGGTGATGGGAAAAATGGAGCGAGGAGAGGAGGGGTTTTATAGGCGGTCTCGGGAGGCGCTTGGATGGAAAGACGAGGGAGATCGGGAAGGTGGAGTTTCTGTCTCAATGGATATGGAAAGCTTCAGTAACGTGAGAGGAAACAGAGGAAGGAGATGATCTCTTGTTGGGCTAGAATAGGAAAGTGCTTAATGGGCCAGGTTTTCCTAATAAAACGATTCCATTCCTATTTTTAAAATTAGGAAACTAAAACAATAAAAAGGAAATCAAATCAATTGAATAAAGAGTTTTATATACTAAAATTATCAGAAAAATAAAATGTAGATGATGAGCATTATTCCACGGCCAAAATAAAAACTTAAAAAATGTTTTCAGAAAATCCCTAAAGGCTTTATTTCTTTTGCAAATAATTTTAAATAAAAACTTTGGTTTTCTTGGCTCAAATATTTTCAAAATGCCCCTGATTTTGGAGGTCATTTTCCTCCGCTCTTTCTTGCTTGCAAGAATTTATTTTCGGGGTATTTCTGGGAAGAAAAATAGAGAAGCAAGTGCAAATATTTGAAAGAATTAAATTGCAAAACTCCGTTCAAATTCTTTATAGTTGAGGAAGTCATGTCATCTTCTCTCATTGATTTTAATAGGATGAATTTGAATTTACGGAGAAGGGAAAGTCATTTTATTCCTCTCTTTCAAAAGTTTTTGAAAAGGTTCAAATTTCACTCAAGTTTAATTCACTCAAGCAAACAAACAAACAATTCAATTAATTATATTAACATTCCAAAATTTGGGATGTTACAAACCTACCACACTTAAAATGAATCTAGTCCTCGAGATTGAAGAAACTAACAAGAAAAGGTTAGGGTTGGGGTCTTCTAGCAAATGTCTTGGTCGAAAAGGCCGGGGTGCTACCACACTTAAAAACAAGGTCATGGTTCCAATAAACTCAGATATTTCCTCTGGAGGGCTGACAATGTAGGTCTCTTCACATATCTTACAATAGCTCCTTCATTAAAGCTCTTACATCGGAAGCATAGAGTTTTCCTCAAAAGCTTGGGTCGGTTCGTCAAAGTTGAAGTTAAATCCGAGACCGGATCTTCTTAGCTGATGGGTCTGTGTCCATTCTAAACAACTATCGAAACACTCATGGTGGTCTACAATTTATGGTTTTCTCCTGCAGAAAGCGGGTCAGGTTGAACCTCACCGTATAACCTCGTTTGTAGCGGTTGCTGTAATGGGGTTCCATCGTCCTACCATTTTATGGTTTTATGGCTTATCGCGTCGACACTCTTCTAAGTTTTTCAAGTCTCTCTGATTTTCCATCAACATATGATAGTTCATGATAGAAGTCTTCGGTATGGGGGCCAATCCATCCCGTACTTGAATCATTACCACATACGTAAACAGTGAATCACGTATTCTAACACTTGGGCATACTCACAAGCATTGCAGAACTTCTCTTGTCCTCGAACTGTTTTCGAGTAAATCCATGGTTTCTGCAAGCCAAACAAAACATCTATCGTTACTTCATCACTCTTAGGTTTTTGCGTAATATCCTCTGAAGCGTATGTTGATTGGATCACTGATTCCTCAATTTATTCCTTTATCAAGGTTATATCGGTTTCCTTCTCAAAATCCACGGGCACATGTGGGTTATGGCCCACTTCAAAACTAGTGCAACTTTAACTCATCCTTGGAGTAACTCTCTTGTTACACCTCCTTAAATCCAGAGTACTCTGTTTCTTCATACCATCATATCAAAACAAAACTCCAACTTATTTTGTCCAGCTTCCTTCTATGGCCGTCATGAATAACACGTTTCTTTCTTCATTGATCCTGTGGCTTTATAGAGTACTATGACCAAAAGAAGTGCACAAGTTTATCCATAAAATCTCATTAATCTCATATCAATCTTTCATTACATCCTTAACCATTTTCAAATCCAAATTCCAAAAGTACTTGTTACAAATGCTGCCACCCACATGATTTGGTATGGTGGACATTACTTCCACTTTATTTATTTATCCTCCTCGAGGATTCTTGATCCCACCGAATTGTGCGACATGAGCCTTGAAATCTTCAATCTTCTGTTTCATCATGGTGGTCTTGAGCTTCACCTTCATCATCTCTACATGCACTTCGCTTAGGTATTCCCGAGTATAACGGAGTCTTGCTTCAAGTATTTCTCCGATCGGCGTATGGCTTCCATGGCTGCTTCACTAGCGGCATCGAAGAAAGTTGCTTGTGGCACCGTGAGATGAAAAGTAATGCCCCATCCTCTTTGGGCAAACTCCTTTCAAGCGGTGGAGGTGTACCTCCACATACCAAAGTTCCACTCCCTTTTGCATGAAGGGTAGCCTTTGTAGACTGCATCTCCTTCAAGGTGAATATGCTTCATCATGTCCTTCAAGATCTTGGGTAATCATGATCACTTGTCGTGGTCATGATCGTTTGAGGCCCTTAAGGAAAGACTCAGTAAAGGGTTGTCATCTGCATGTGTAGGATAAGAGGGTGCTCGTAACAAGGAATGTATCTCCGGGGAAATTGCAATTGTCTCGAGAAAAGTTTGGTGTTCAGTTGTCCATGGTTTCAAGATTTGAGTCTGCGTTGAGATATAAAGAAAGCAAATACCCACCCATCAACAAAATTATCGTTTGTAATGGGCGTTCTACTATGGTTTCGTTTCTAAGTCCTCATTTCTTGAGTCTTCAATGCTCGGGAGTTTCCAATTCTGTTCTTTGTTCCCATATGAAGGCCTTCTACCATTCTTCCGTAACTTCGTCTCTCATGGTTGAAATACAACCTCTGAATATCGCATCTATCCAACCATTCAATAAACACACGAAATAATAGCAACCAAGCATTCATTTATTCAATCAATACTACTGATATCGCCGCCCACATAAGTTGGTATGGTCGATACTTAAATCGAGAAGCGTTCATCTTTATTTCTCTCATGGTGGGATACTACTAAGCTAATTTATTAGGAACTTGGTCATTGTCCCCACCGGGGCTTCTTTTGTGTGGACTTGATCTCCTCCAGTTCTTACGTAGATTTTCCCTGTCGACTCGGAGTTTCTTGTGGCGACCACAGTATGTCTGAAGTTGTTCCTTGAGCTTACGGATTTCAACGTCCTTTGCATGAGACATGGTCCTGCTGTTCTTGATTCTGACGCATTCTCGAGATCTCGAGGTTCTCCTCCTCCAGCTTGTTTACCTTGATCTACGAGTCTTGACCTCTTCTCGTAGTGCTTCATTGTCGAGCAGGGCTTCCGGAGGTCCATCGAAGATTCTTGACGTATTGTTCCAGATCCTGATTGTACACTAAAAGTGGGGAGAACTTCATCTTTTGCGCTTCCGTCAAGGCAATAGTTGCTCCATCGGACTTCGCCATCCAATCCTTCCAAAGAAGTGTGAGTTTAGTGCAGCACGATGGCGATAGCATAAGCGTGCAATAGCATCATGGACGGCGATGTTGATGCCCATATCACGATCACCATTTATAGTTCCAAAGCTGATGTCTGCAGTCTTGGGGGCTTCTTCGACCAAAAACTTGGGTCTTGACTCCCCATGATCTGGGCGTCCTCTTAGTTGCCTTGATCTCGGTATCGGTAACTTCAGCAGACTGACTAGCTCCACAAGGAAGGGCCTCCAAGAACCTTCTCGTAGTGTTCTCTTTTGTTCGAATGTAGCTCTCCATCTATAGCTTGAGATAAGGAAGGTTCGATAAAAGGAATGAGGTGTTACGAGTAGTACAAAACAAAGGTCATTCCTATTGGGGTCTTCATATTACTAAGTCATTTTCTAGGGTCACGTTCTACAGCCAACATGTGCTCGATACCATCTCTGTAGCGACCCGACCTCGAGACAGTCAAGCCTCGTGTTTCGTGCCATCCACGGATCGGTATCTTTGGCACACACAAGACATCAATGTATATATCAAAGTGCAATCACATGTATAATTAACGTAAAACTGTTATATACCTCATAAGTCACAGTGAAACAAATAGTCGGTGTGGAGTCCCATCAACGCCATCGGCGGGTTGAGTGTAGACCGTAACCTGTGTATCGTAACTCTTACTCGTCGATGAAATATCTGCAACATGATACGTTGCAGCCGTGTAGGTCAATTACATTGAATGTACCGCAAGATCACAATAAGAGAAAACAGATGATAAACTATACTATATGCAGTATGGCTTTGTGGCTCTGTATCTGAGTTTTGTTTGCGTAAAAGCTGGTTTTATTTTCCCTACATCAAAGGAATAAATGCAGTCTGTACTATGGAGTTTTCTATCATGACATGGTTCCGCCAACCGATGTCTCATAGCCCAAATCATCATAAGTTGCCCACAATTAAGTTATCAGTCCGGTGTTGAGAGTTCCGAGATAGATCCAAGTCCAGATGCTCAAATTGTCCGTAACCGGGGACACGGCTAATTGATTAGGTTATAACCCTCTGCAGAGGTTTGTACACTTTACCCGCAAGATTCGATCCCTCTCTTTACGTTCTCGCACTTCAGGGTGTTTGAGAACAAGATGACCAAACATGGTCTTCCAAGAGTTCCTCGACCACCGTCCGTACTCATCCCATCCTACCGTAGTTCTACATCTGCTAGTACCGTCCCAGCCAGAGTCACAACTAAGGTCAACCAAGCGAGCCCATAATGACTTGCGGTTGCAGGTAAGCTTCGGGCATGAAGTATTCTTCCGTCTCTTTGAGTGCAGGTGAAGCTTTCCGCAAGATGTCATGGCGCTTCTCCATGCATCCCGGCCAACCACTGGTTTCTCCAGGTGCCCACAACCGCCCTTCACCCAAAGAGTGTGTATTGAATTCTTGTCTCGAGTCTTGAAGTCTTGAGGTCTTGAAGATGCAGTCCTTGCAGATTCCATCATGGAGTTATCGTCATTGGCGTAGAGTCCTCCTTCTTCACACCACTCTCGAACACTCATACCAAACCCGTCTACTACAGCGTAGCATTAGAATAAAATAACGTCCGGGCTTGGTAACAGGGTGATGGGTTCCTACCTCATGCATACTAATCAACTACAAAATTTCAATAACACTCTTGAGGGGTGGTTGCAAAGGTGCCACTAAATGCAATAAAACATAGGTAAGAAAGCATGGTCAAAGTGAACTTGCACGGTGATGTTGACGAAGAAGAATTATCGTTCTCAAGAAATAACTTGATAGACTACTCGTCACTCTCGATGAAATCTATATAACAAACATATCATTCACATAAGCACTCACACTAACAATCAAAACAAAAGAGAGAGCGAATAAGAATCCGAAGGAACTTCAAATAAAACTAGGGAGTCTTCTTCTACAACATTCACAAAAATAGTTTTGTCTAACGGAAAATAAAACACTAAAATAACAGAGAATAAAATATAAATTTAGTTAAGACAAATAAAAAAAATAAAGTATTTTTTCATAAAGCTATTTTGAAAGTATTTTCAATTGGGAGTTAAAACAGTAGAGAAATCCATTGCAAGTTATTAGCGAACTTGAATTGATTTCACGATAACAAAATAAAAATAAATATAAAAACTTGTTGAACACCTACTGTTTAACTAATAGAAACCAAACATAAACTTTCTGAAATATAAAATAAAATAATTTAAAAACAACTATAGAAAAGAAGTAGCTATAATTGAATAGAACTAAAACAGAATTTGTTTTACATGAAACAATAAGCTAAAATACTCAAACAATTTCAAGATTTTACCACTGGTAAATATGATCACTAGTGATCAGTAGAAAAAGAATCAAATAAAAATCTATTTTTAAACTCCCGGAATAAGCAAAACAAGCTTTAATTCAAATCTGATCTAACTCAATTTTATAAATCCAAACATAGACAAATTATATATTTTGGAAACTACAAGAAAATTGTGATCTAACATAAAAAGAATCAGCATCATTGGACTTCTAGATCAAAAGTTATAAGCTAAACAAGAACGAAACTAAATCTGTTACGGAAATAAATCTGAAAACAGCACGGAGTTACCTGTACGTGAGGCAGAGATGGCAGGAAGTAGACGGCGATGTGGAGGCTGCTCGGCGAGGGCAAGGTCGCCGCGAGGGGGGGGTGGCGGAGGAGGGGTCGGCGCTTGGGAGGTGGCGCTGGGCGATGGGAGGTTCGAGGAGAGCTCTGGTGGCGTTCTAGGCAGGAAAAGGAGGGCGGTGGCGAGAAGGCTACGGGCAGGAGGGGGCATGGTGATGGGAAAAATGGAACGAGGAGAGGGAGGGGGTTTTATAGGCGGTCTCGAGAGGCGCTGGGATGGAAAGACGAGGGAGATCGGGAAGGTGGAGTTTCCTGTCTCCATGGATATGGAAAGCTTCTGTAACGTGAGAGGAAACACAGGAAGGAGATGATCTCTTGTTGGGCTAGAATACGAAAGTGCTTAATGGGCCAGGTTTTTCCTAATAAAAACGATTCCATTCCTATTTTTAAAATTAGGAAACTAAAACAATAAAAGGAAATCAAATCAATTGGAATAAAGAGTTTTATATACTAAAATTATCAGAAAAATAAAATGTAGATGATGAGCATTATTCCACGGCCAAAATAAAACTTAAAAAAATGTTTTCAGAAAATCCCTAAAGGCTTTATTTCTTTTTGCAAATAATTTTAAATAAAAACTTTGGTTTTGTTGGCTCAAATATTTTCAAAATGCCCCTGATTTTGGAGGTCATTTTCCTCCGCTCTTTCTTGCTTGCAAGAATTTATTTTCGGGTATTTCTCGGGAAGAAAAATAGAGAAGCAAGTGCAAATATTTGAAAGAATTAAATTGCAAAACTCCGTTCAAATTCTTTATAGTTGAAGAAGTCATGTCATCTTCTCTCATTGATTTTAATAGGATGAATTTGAATTTACCGGAGAAGGGGAAAGTCATTTTATTCCCTCTCTTTCAAAAGTTTTTGAAAAGGTTCAAATTTCACTCAAGTTTAATTCACTCAAGCAAACAAACAAACAATTCAATTAATTATATTAACATTCCAAAATTTGGGATGTTACAACTAGCTAGGAACGGTCAAGCCCGCCGTTTTGACCGCATTTTCAAACGGGCATAAAAAATTCAAAAAAATCAAAAAATTGGGAAACCTTTGCATTGTGTCATCATATGTGGCCAAGTTTCTAGGAAAAATAATAAACTTGTAATACGGTAATTATTTTAAAAAAGTGTTCTCAGAAATGAGCTATCAAGTGTGAAGATTCATGGCTTTCAAGCCAAATGATCAATCCTATGGCCACATTCATGGCATAGTTTGTTCAAATGATCTCATATTGTGCACAAGGGTGCATATTGGAATGGCAAACAATGTTGCCTAAGGAAGTTTTCATTTTCGTTGGACGAAAAAACCATTTTCCATTTTTCGAGTGCCCGAAGGAGGTTTTTTGTGAAGGAACTACCAAATAATTGTTGCAAAATTGGACGAATCATTTTTATAAAATACTAGGCCATATTTAATGCACAATTGACAAGATAGTTGGGTGAAAAAGTTTTGATCCACCTCTGGTGAAAAAGACAAATTTCCATGATTCATTTCGAGCGGGTCAAATTTGAATGTAGCTGCCTCGTAGTTTGCTCTTTATTTTTTCAAAAATCATTTCTAGGTACATAAGTATCTATTTAATCATAGAAACACCAAAAAATTCAAGATTCAACCACTAGCTAGGAGCAATTGAAGCCATTGTTTTGACCGCATTTTCAAGCAGGCATAAAAATTCAAAAAATCAAAAATTGGGAAACCTTTGCATTGTGTCATCATATGTGGCCAAGTTTCCAGGAAAATAATAAACTTATGTCTGGTAATTATTTTAAAAAGTGTTCTCGAAATGAGCTATCAAGTGTGAAGATTCATGGCTTTCAAGCCAAATGATCAATCTTATGGCCACATTCATGGCATAGTTTGTTCAAATGATCTCATATTGTGCACAAGGGTGCATATTGGAATGGCAAACAATGTTGCCTAAGGAAGTTTTCATTTTCTTTGGACGAGAAAACCATTTTCCATTTTTGAGTGCGAAAGGAGGTTTTTGTGAAGGAACTACCAAATAATTGTTGCAAAATTGGACCAAATCATTTTTATAAAATACTAGGCCATATTTAATGCACAATTGACAAAATGGTCTGGTGTAAATTTTTTTGATCCACATCTCGTGAAAAAGACAAATTTCTGCCGATTCAGCTGGAAGCAGGTCAAATTTGAACTGCAGCTGCCTCATAGTTTGCTATTTATTTTTTCCAAAAATCACTTCTAGTTACATAAGTATCTATTTAATCATAAATACATTGTTTGGTGGTGATACGTCGAGGTTTGGGCGGTGGCCGAGGGCCCCAACTCTAGAGCGCGTAAACTCGCATGCACGTTGCGTGGTCACCGCGTGACCGTGGCGTTGCCTTGTGTTCTGGGCAGCCTAGGCATGTCTAGTGGGTTGAGCACTCCCCAGGTAGGTGCTAGGAACAAAATTACAACATAAGTTTCTCACGAGGAGACCGATCGATGCTCAAACATGAATTAGCGGCCAAGTGTTTGATTAGCGGTACGGGAAATGTACATGGCTAATGGGCGTGAGTTTTGGCCGAGGATGATCAGTTACTAAGAAGACCGTCTTCACAAATTTCCAGCTCAAAGGAGGAGCCTAGGTGGTACTTTCTTTGCAAACCACCACCTTTGGACATAAATCTGAATGTTGAAGCTCGGCTCAAAATAATGAATGGATTGAGCTGGCATTTGGTGGAGGATCGTTATTTGGTCATAGGAAAGCACTGTAGAAAATGGATACTATTTGGACATGCCAAAGTGGTACTTCCTTCACAAACTGTTACTCTGAACAGAATAGGAAAATGAATATTTTTGAATTATTTTTGAACTAGGCAAGGAAGATTTTTACATATTTGATGAAGATATGACCCAAAGAATTTATGAGATTTTTTTGGGAATTTTGGGAATGACAGAAATATAGGTTGCTTCACAACCTAGGGCAAAATCTGCCACATGGACATGACACATAGGCAAAACTGATGAGATGGCGCCTAGTCATCACAACCCACCACAATCTACAAGGTTATGACCATCTATATTGGTCATTAACAACTAGAAATAAGGCAGTGGACTAGCATTGTTTGCTTTGTGACCATTTCGTGTAAGGAAATTACGACCTTTCTGACCAAAATGGTCGCAATGGTTTAGGGTTTGAAGCCCCCTGAACAGCTTTTGACCAATTGGTCTAAAATGGTCATAAATTTATGACCAATTCTTCGAGGGTCACTGACAGAAGGTCATAAGTTGACATATTTCTTGTAGTGCAAGCCCGCGTCAGCCCTGAAGACCATTCCACTCGTCTGGCCCTTTGTTGTTTGGGGGTTGGATATGGTTGGACCTTTGAGGACTGGCAGGAGTGGCTTCACCCATCTGCTCGTTGCAGCCGATGCTACCTCTTGAGCACTGCGTTGGTTTTCCCTTAAAGAGGAAAGGGTGATGCAGCAAAGTAGCGTAAGTATTTCCCTCAGTTTTTGAGAACCAATGTATCAATACAGTAGGAGACTACACGCAAGTCGCCTCGTACCTACACAAACAAATAAGAACCTTGCAACCAACACAATAAAGGGGTTGTCAATCCCTTCACGACCACTTGCAAAAGTGAGATCTGGTAGAGATAATAAGATAAATATTTTTGGTATTTTTATGATATAGATTGGAAAGTAAAGGTTGCAAAAATAAATGGCGACAGAAATAGCACATTGGCGGGAGATTAATATGATGGAAGATAGACCCGGGGGCCATAGGTTTCACTAGTGGCTTCTCTCAAGATAGCATACGTATTACGGTAGGTGAACAAATTATTGTCGAGCAATTGATAGAAAAGTGCATAATTATGAGAATATCTAGGCATGATCATGTATATAGGCATCACGTCCGCGACAAGTAGACTGAAACGATTCTGCATCTACTACTAATACTCCACACATCGACCGCTATCCAGCATGCATCTAGAGTATTAAGTTCATAAGAACAGAGTAACGCATTACGCAAGATGACATGATGTAGAGGGATAAACTCAAGCAATATGATATAAACCCCATCTTTTTATCCTCGATGGCAACAATACAATACATGCCTTGCTGCCCTATTGTCGATTGGAAAGGACACATAAGATTGAACCCAAAGCTAAGCACTTCTCACATTGCAAGAAAGATCAATCTAGTAGGCCAAACCAAACTGATAATTCGAAGAGACTTGCAAAGATAACAAATCATACATAAAAGAATTCAGATAAGATTCAAAATTGTTCATAGATAATCTTGATCATAAACCAACAATTCATCGGATCTCGACAAACATACCACAAAAAGAATAACATCGAATAGATCTCCAAGAAGATTGATGAGAACTTTGTATTGAGATCCAAAGAGAGAGAAGAAGCCATCTAGCTAATAACTATGGACCCGAAGGTCTGTGGTAAACTACTCACACATCATCGGAGAGGCTATGGTGTTGATGTAGAAGCCCTCCGTGATCGATTCCCCCTCTGGCGGAGCGCCGGAAAAGGCCCCAAGATGGGATCTCACGGGTACAGAAGGTTGCGGCGGTGGAAATAGGGTTTCGTGGTGCTCCTGGATGTTTTTGGGGTATATGGGTATATATAGGAGGAAGAAGTAGGTCGGTGGAGCTGCAAGGGGCCCACGAGGGTGGGGGCGCGCCCAGGGGGGCAGGCGCACCTCCCTACCTCGTGGCCTCCTCGCTTCTTTCTTGATGTCCACTCCAAATCCTCTGGATCACGTTTGTTCCAAAAATAACTCTCCCGAAGGTTTCATTCCGTTTGGACTCCGTTTGATATTCCTTTTATGTGAAACACTGAAATAGGCAAAAAATAGCAATTTGCAGTGGGCCTTCGATTAATAGGTTAGTCCCAAAAATAATATAGAAGTGCTTAGTAAAGCCCAATAAACATCCAAAACAGATAATATAATAGCATGGAACAATAAAAAATTATAGATACGTTGGAGACGTATCAGTCGACAAGTTCACTAAAATGGATTGAAGCCAAACCCATCAAAAACCTCGACTCGAGTACCACCATCAGCTTCATCAGAGAGTTAACATTCAGATATGGGGTCCCGCACAACATCATCACGGACAACAGTTCAAACTTTGATTCACATGAGTTTCGGGCTTTCTATGGTTCCCATGGCACTCGGGTCGACTATGCTTCAGTCGCTCACCCGCAATCGAATGGACAAGCAGAAAGAGAAAATGGTTTGATCCTCCAAGGGTTGAAACCTAGGTTGGTGCGTGACCTCAAGCATGTGGCAGGTGCCTGGGTCGACGAGTTACCATCAGTACTGTGGGGTCTAAGAACAACACTGAATCGGTCGACTAGTCGGACTCCCTTCTTCATGGTCTATGGAGCTGAAGTTGTGCTGCCGTCTGATTTACTCCACAATGCCCCGCGAGTAGAACTTTTCTCAGAAGCCGAAGCAGAACAAGCCCGGCAAGATGTTGTTGATCTTCTGGAAGAGGAAAGAGAGATGGCCCTGATCAGGTCGACCATTTAATAGCAAGACCTTCGTCGATTCCATGCTAGAAACGTGAGAGGTCGAGCATTTCAGGAAGGAGACCTTGTCCTCCGAGTGTATCAGCAACGGCCTCACAAGCTTGCTCCCGCTTGGGAAGGCCCCTTCATCGTCACCAAGGTGCTCCACAATGGAGCATACCATCTGTACGATGTGGAACACAAGAAAGACGAGCCATGCGCTTGGAATGCGGAGCTGCTCCGCCATTTTTATACTTAAACATTCAGACTGATGAGATGTAATAAGAAGTACCTTTCATTTTGTTTATCAAAGAAACGGTTTTACAGTCTCCTAAATGATTGTTGTTACTTATACATGTGTTCAAAATCCCCCAGTGGGTGGCTTAGCTGCGAATCCGATTCGCCTAAGTTTCAAAAACAAATTCCGAGTGAAGAGCAAACCTCTCACTCAGGGGCTTAGCCGCGAACACGATTCGCCTAAGTTTGAAAAAAATCCCACCAAGTGAAGAGCAACCCTATCACTCGGGGGCTTAGCTGTAGTTCCGTACTCGCCTAAGTTTGAAAAAATCCCACCGAGTGAAGAGCAACCCTCTCACTCGGGGGCTTAGTTGCAGTTCCGTACTCGCCTAAGTTTGAAAAAATCCCACCGAGTGAAGAGCAACCCTCTCACTCGGGGGCTTAACTGCAGTTCCGTAGTCGCCTAAGTTTGAAAAAATCCCACCGAGTGAAGAGCAACCCTCTCACTCGGGGGCTTAGCTGCAGTTCCGTACTCGCCTAAGTTTGAAAAAATCCCACCGAGCGAAGAGCAACCCTCTCACTCGGGGGTTTAGCTGCAGTTCCGTACTCGCCTAAGTTTGAAAAAATCCCACCGAGTGAAGAGCAACCCTCTCACTAGGGGGCTTAGCTGTAGTTCTGTACTCGCCAAAGTTTGAAAAAATCCCACCTAGTGAAGAGCAACCCTCTTACTCGGGGGCTTAGCTGTTGTTCCATACTCGCCTAAGTTTGAAAAAATCCCACCGAGTGAAGATCAACCCTCTCACTCGGGGGTTTAGCTGCAGTTCCGTACTCGCCTAAGTTTGGAAAAATCCCACCGAGTGAAGATCAACCCTCTCACTCGGGGGCTTAGCTGCAGTTCCGTACTCGCCTAAGTTTGAAAAAATCCCACCGAGTGAAGAGCAACCCTATCACTCGGGGACTTAGCTGCAGTCTTGTACTCACCTAAGTTAAAACACGCTCTGAGTGAAGAGCGATTCTTTCGCTTAGGGACTTGGCCACATGCTCCAGCCTGATCTGCAAGGATGACGAGGTGCAGGTCATCTGCGACCTTCTCCTCAGAACTGTGCCACAAGTACAATGTGCACTCCGTCGTGATCCGCAAGGATGACGAGGTGCAGGTCGTCTGCGACCTTCTCCTCAGAGCTGCGCCACAAGTACAATGTGTGCTCCATCGTGATCCACAAGGACGACGAGGTGCGGGTCGTCTGCGACCTTCTCCTCAGAGCTGCGCCACAAATACAATGTGCGCTCCATCTCGATCTGCAAGAACGACGAGGTGCAGGTCGTCTGCGACCCTCTCCTCAAAACTGCATCACAAGTACAAAGGTCTGTTCCGAGTGAAGATACAAGTTCCACTCAGAAACAAAGGCAAACATATTAAAGGAAAAACCAAGGTTGGATAAATTCCGTGAGGTTCCGGACCGCAGATTAAAGTACTCAGGCATCAGGCCCGAAGGAGTTTAACGGTTACAAAACCGCTTGACATACCGAGGCAAATTTAATCAGAACATAAAAGTTTCTTTACTCCGCAAGTGGAGGGCTGGCAGGCTCGACGAACTTGTCCAGGTCGATTCCATCTGCAATACGAGTAGCCGCTTCAATGAAGGTCTCCATAAAGGACTGGAAGTCGAGCTTCTTGGTGTTGGCAACCTTGATCGCTGCAAGCTTCTCTTCCTCGGCTTCTTTGAAGTGGACGCGAACCAGAGACAGAGCCATGTCAGCGCCACAGTGAGCAGACGACGTCTTCCATTCCTACACTCGACCAAGGATCTCGTTAAGTCGAGTCATCAGAGAATCAGGATCATTCTGGAATGTCTCCCTTGGCCAGAGTGCAGTATAAATCCGTGACACCGCCACTTTCAGTCGTGCAAGATAGTCCATGGCGCTGGAAAGGCGAGACTCAAGTCGGAGCACGTTCATGGCAGCTTCATCCTTAATGGGGGAGTTGATGGGGTCCAAGCTCGTTTCAATTCGCCCAGTCTCTTCCTAGAAGTTCTGGCAAAACTCTGCACACACAGATGAATGGTGAATCGATAGATGTAGGACGAGTCGATAGTAACAAATTAGTCGGAAGGGGAAAATACCTTTAAGCATAAGGAACAATTTCTTGGCGAGTCCTCCCAGATAAACCTCCAGCTCGTCCCTCCTCCGAGTGAGATCACCAACTTTGTCGGTCAGAGCTCCCTTGTCCTTCTTCAGTCGCAACACCTCCTTGTTAGCTTCGTCAAGAGCAGTCTTCAGCTTGGCATTTTCTTCTTCTAACTTTTCGACTGAAGCCAGCTTCTGGTCGGCGAGTGCTGTTTTTTCTTCTGCTGTTTTCTGTGAGGCCGCAAGGTCAAGATCCTTCTTCTCCAAGGCCTGTCTCATTTTTTCTAAAAAGGAATAACATTCGGGTCAGAAAAAGGAGGGAAAAGATGGCAAGAGAATCAGTCGACAAGTTTTCCATACCAGCAGCATCATCCTTAGCCTTCTGCAAGTTCTCCTTGGCCAACTCCAGATCAAGATTGAGCTGGATCTGCTTCTGCTCCAAGTCAGCAAACCCGGCTCCAAGTTCACAAGATCTCGGTGGTCAGAGGACAGTCATTCGACAAAAACAAAGTTTGGTTGCTTTCGAGCAATAAGTTTCAAGTTCAAAGAGTTCTAAGACTACTGCCGAATCAAACATTCAACAGTAGTCTCGGGGACTACACCCAGTGGGTGCACTTAGCGTGCCCCCACTGGTTCGACTTTCCAATCGACTTGGTCCGTCTAAAAAAAAAGGAGAAACAACAGTTATTCTCAGACCACAACCGACTGCCCACAGTCGACCGCGGTCTCGGGGACTACACCCAGTGGGTGCACTCAGCGTGCCCCCGCTGGTCCAGATTTCACTCGACCAGGACCAAGTGGAAGAATGAAAAGAGACATTTCTATCAAGATCCCCACCAAATCACACATTTGACGGCGGCCTCAAGGACTACACCCAGTGGGTGCACTTTGCGTGCCCCCACTAGTTCAAAGATACAATCGACACAACCTAGTCGACTCAAGTGGAAAAATTACTCAGCAAAAATTGAAACACCCAGTGGGTGTACAGATGCAAAGTGTAGACTGACAAATAGATGCACAATAAAGGTTTTTAGGTAGCATATCCTAACAGAACAAGCATCAAGCTATGGAACCGTCGACAGTCAACTAACCTGGACGTTGGTCTGGAGAGCCGAGCTGGCATCATATGCAGCTTGACTAGCCTCGCGCACCACCTTCATCTGCCTCATCATAAGGCCGGCTTGGCGTATGGCTTCCTTGGCAGCGCTCACCTGATCCTCTGGGACGTGATGGGTGGCGAAAAGCGGAGCTGGAGGAGGGACTTGTGCAGTCGACGCTGAAGGGCACACACTCGACACAGGATCTGCAAAGGTAACAGAAGCTCGATTGAGGTCTCCGGACTGCTGGGTCACTAGCTCTAACATTGGCATTGTATGAGGCCTCATGCTGGTTGGCACTCTCCTGCCTGAGGTCCTGCTCCTCCTTCCTGTGGGCTTCTGTGGCACATCTTTGTCGTCGTCTGGAAGTTCAATAATATTTTGTGAAGCTGCAAAAGAATCGACCACAAGAGTTCAGTCGACCGTAATAATGGTTGGCAAAGCAAAAAACAAGATGACAAGAGTCATACCCGCTTTGGATGTGACCACATATTCCATCTCCTCATCATCACCATCGTTATAAATGGAAGTCCCAGAGGTAGCGGCACTGCAAATTCCAGGATTCACTCGGCCAAGCAAGAGAATGAGCCGACAACCAATATAAGACTCCCTGAGCAAAAGAGTGAAAACAAAACAATTACGCAGAGGCAACTGGAACATCAACCTTGATCTTGGGCAAGGCCTTCCGGGGCTTTGATGGCGCAACTTTGGGCTGCTTCAGAGCCTTCTCAGTTGGCACAGGAGAAGATGACCGAGTGCGTTTTGAAGTTTGTCCAGTCGGTGCAGTCGCTTTGCCACGGACACTTGCTGGGTCATGGGTCTGCTTTGAACGTCTTTCGATGCGAGGTGGGGAGTCGACTTCCTCACCACTGCTTGAGTCTTCACTCGCCTCGTCTTCCCCTCCGTCAGATTGCCAGTCGCCGCTGTCGCCTCTCCCTCCTGCTCCTGCTCTTCGTTGGGCATCAAGTACATCTCAGTATAAATCTGCGAGGCACAGAGTTGAACAAATATCAGTCAGTTTCGAGAACAACTACATATCAGAACAAAAAGATACTCGGAAGTAAAGGTCAGACCTTGTCTAGTTCGCTGGTGTTGTTGAGTGGAGGAATTCTCCTGGACCCCCTGGGGTTGTCCTTGTTGCCAGTGATGCCCTGCAACCATTGCGCCACCGTCCCCTCGGCAACTTCCTCCGGGTGGATCCGAGTGGTGTCATCAATACCCGAGTACATCCACATAGGATGATCGCGAGCTTGGAGTGGTTGGATGCGTCGACTGAGAAACACCTCTAACAAGTCCACGCCAGTCACACCATCACGGACAAGTTGGACTACTCGCTCAACCAACATATTCACCTCCACTTTCTCAGCTGGAGTCACTTTCAAGGGAGAGGGCTTCTCAACTGGCTCCATGGTAAAGGCAGGAAGGCCAGTCGACTGACCAGGGGTCGGTTGGTCCTTACGTAAAACCAGGTCGACTGATACCCTCTAACTGAATCGGGAAGAGTCATAGGGGGGGAGAGCACTCTTACCCCTCATATGGATCCCCTGACCTCCACACATTTGGATTACGTGCGTCCTCTCATCACTCGGGTTAGCCTTTTTCACAGACTGGGAACGACAAGTGAAAATGGGTTTGAAGAGACCCCAGTGCGGTCGACAGCCTAGAAAGTTCTCACACATGGACACGAATGCAGCAAGGTATGTGATGGTGTTGGGGGAAAAGTGATGAAGTTGGGCTCCAAAAATGTTCTGAAAACCCCAGAAGAAAGGATGAGGGGGCAGAGAGAAACCACCGTCGACGTGAGTCGCGAGGAGGACAGACTCACCCTCCTGCGGCTGCGGCTCAGTCTAGTCCCCCGTAAGCCTCCAAGAACCATGGGCAATCAAGCCTCCTTCAACCAGATCCTCCTGCTGGATCGTGGATCGAATCAAGTCGCCCTGGATCTATCCACGCGGCAGGCCAGATCTTGACGACAACCCTCCCCGACTCGTCTTCTTGCCCTTCGCCTTTGTCGTCGCCTTCTTCACACGCTCCAGGGCCGCCGTCTTATCCTTCGCCATCACAGCGAGCTGCGCTCAGGCGGGGCGGCAGCGTCGAGGATTGAGGCGGGTGCGGTGGAGAAGCAGAGGAAGAATAAGGGAAATGGGGCGCACTATGCAAAATACACTGGCCCCGATGTCTTATATGGGCCTACCCTCGAGTGACTGACTCGTGGGCCCAAGCAATACTGTCAAATCCCGCAATAGTCGCACTCTCGGTACGTGGCGAAAAAGGTGGCGCGAGAATTGAGGCATCCCTGCCTAATCCGCTCTGTTTACTGTGGTCCTCTCCGTCCCGCGCACTTCTCTAAATTTTGAATCCCGTGAGATCCGGGAACGGCATCGCAGTCAAACGCGCCGAAGATTTTATACCATATCAACACTCGAAGCTTATCAGCAAAGTTCACTCGACAACCTCGGAATGGATCAAGGCGACTGAAAATGAGGATGAAGTTTTTGCATGGTTCACCAATCCAAGTAAAATGCACCACATCGGCATTCTCGAGCAGGGGTCCCAGGACTTCTGCTGCGGCCCTGGCGCGGCTGTGCTATGAGCTTATGCGGCCCATCTTCACCAACAAGGCATTCAAGACCCTCGCGAGGCCAAGCCTCGCAAGGCAGACGACGCAAGACCTCCTCGGGGCGGCCTCGCCCGAGCAGGCTCGCGGCGGAGAGATCAAGGCAAAGCAAACCTCACGGTTCTCGTGGCCAGGCCATAATGATCGAGACCAGTAGGCGCCAACGTCTTGTGATGTCCTTGTTTCCTCTTTGGTGCTAAGGAGGCAAGCCTTGCGCGAGAGTACGAGGCATCGAGGCAAAGGTTTCCGTGTCGGTGAAGCGAGACCAGGACCAATAGGGCGGCAAGGCGGAGGTCACCATGGAGCCCAAAGGCGCGTCACCTCGAGCCTTTGCGGTGAAGACCGCTTTTGTCAGGATAAGCCATACTAGCTGTCCCCTTTCAAATTGGCCGTTGTTGGCTCCCTTCCCGCTCAATATTTGGGGAGAGGACCGGGGCCTCTATAAATAGGACTAGCCACCACAGTAGAAGGCAACTAAGCCTGAGCTGATCGAATCCTCACACACACAAGTTCGCCAAGCACAAGAACACCTCAACCTCAGGAGGCTGTTCTTCCCCTTGTACTGTTCATCATCAGCCCAAGAGGCAATCCACCACCACCACACTAGAGTAGGGTATTACACCACAACGATGGCTCGAACCAGTATAAATCTTGTGTCCTTTGTGTTATGAGTTCGTCGAGTTAGTCCGTGAGATCTTAGCAAAACTAGGACGTGGATCGGTAGGGGGGAAGTCTTCGTGCGCACCCCAGTGTTTGAACCTTGAGGGTTTTGCCGGAACCCGTGATCCGACATTTGGCGCGCCAGGTAGGGGTGCGCTGGAGTCTCCCTTCTGCCGAAGATTCACCGACACCTCGCGGTCCCGTTGTCCAGCGACCAGAGGACCAACGCTAACCGCTGGGCATCTTGGCCAGCCCGGGCGGCGCCGCCTGCCCAAGAAGACCTCAACCCCGCGCCACAGGCAGCTCGCGCACCGCCTAACGCCGCGGGGCGCGGGCGGCACGGCCATGCGGCGACCGCCCTTACTCCATGACAAGCACAAGTGGCCGCAAGGGCCTCAAGCCACGCCGCGGCCACGACACCGCACACCCGGCGGGAGCAAGCAAACGTGAGGGCCACACTCACGGTGGCGCGAAACTCTTGTGATGCCGTCGATGGAAGCGGCGGGGCAGCTGCTTTGGAGCGCATCGCCCGAACTCTGGGCGTCGCGGTCATCAGGCACCACCCTACGCTCCATGCTTCGCCTGGCGCGGCGGGTCGCGTGGCGAACCCACGTCGCGCCGTGCCCCAGTGCGCGGGAGGCTTCACCGACAGGCGCAACCAGTGGCGCGGGGCGCTCAATCGCACCCGCACCACCTCCGACGAGCATGGATACGAGCGTCACTCACGGCCACGGCGGCGTGCCGCCCTATCATGCCCAGTGCGGCGCGCTGGGCCGGGCGACGTGGAGCATGGGGCACTTCGGCGAGGTTTTCGGGGTGGCGACCTCGGAAGCCTACGTGCCCCGCATGATGGACCAGGAGTACACACCGGAGGACGACCCCGGTTCGTTCTTCGAGCCAGGCTGGCAGGAGGAGGCGCTAGAAGCTGAGGATGTCCAGGAGCCGCCTACCGGCCACGTCGCCCACGCCAACGTCTACAGGGTACCACTAATCCCTCACGAGCAAGCTTACGCTAACCATGAGTCGCAGGAGGATCAGGTCACCACAGTGGCTGGTGGCCCCAGCTCGACGGCCTCCCTTTCGCCGGGGGCGCCTGGGGCTGCGGGAGAGGGTCAGAGGCAGATCCCTCCACGTCGCCTGAGCAAAGCGTCCCGGAGTAGGCCCTCTGGCTGGGAGGTGCTGAAAAGCCTACCCCCGGCAGAGGACCCGTGGCCACCGAGGGTGCCGCTGGCGTCCCCTTTGCCCCTTTGGTGTCGTCCTGGTTTCCGGTCGCCCCCAATGGTGGTCGAGGGTGGCGCAAGGCGGGGCCATCGTCTGGCGATATGAAGTAAGGCTCACTTCTCTGAAGATCTCTGCCCGTGACACTCTCACGTAAGAACGAGTGGGGCTGTACACGCCCCAGAGTCTCAGGAGTGCCGCCCTCGGGCCTCGGGGGCTCCCTCCCACGTCCTAGTGGCAGCACTTAGCTCCACGCTGGTGAGAAGACTTGAAGACAAGAAGACTATACTAGGTGCCGGACGCGGCCATTTGCTTTGAATCCCTTTTTGTAGCCTCGCCTTCTGGATTTGGATTTAAGTTGAAGTTGAATTTTCATTGATGCACGCGGGGGTGCCTTTTCTTGTTCGAGCGATTTCTTGCTATCCGGTTCTCGCATTATTTGGAGCTCACGCCAGTTGCCTCCCCTCACAAGCCCTTCGCGAGCGGGACTGGGTGAGGCACACGCATGCCGCGCACGCGCCAGCGCCGCGACAGATGCTTACCCCTCACGAGGCCCCCTCGGATGGATCAGCAGGCCCCTCAGGAGCCTAAAAAACGCAGGACCGCACGACCCAGCTCGGGACATACGCTGGCTAAGGTAAGCCGCACCAAAGACTCTCCATCGAACTCACCGTCACGCAAAGATGCATACCCAACTTGACATAAATGAGTAAAAGCAGTGGTTTGTTTACAAGAGGGGCTCTCCCTCCCAAAATGCTCTTACAAGGGGTCGCGCCCAAGTTTTTACAGGGTAAAAGGCAGGGGAACATGGGATCAGCCGGATATGTCGCTTGCCGCGTCCCCCATGTCATCTTCAGATGCACCGCTGGCGTCACTGGCGCCGTCGTTGACGTCGCCTCCACCTTCGCTGGCACCGGCATCGCTGTTGTCAACCACGTCGCCTTCATCTGTCGTGACCACCAACGCGTCGTCCTCGGAAGTGAAGGCCCTGACCAGCGCATCCACGTTGTCCTCCACCCACCGCGCCAGGTCGCCCCGGACGGCCGCGGGTACGGGGGCGATGGCAGCGTCGAAGTCGAAGTTGGGGTCGGAGTTCTGAAGATGGTTGAAAACGCAGGAGAACGCGCACCCAAGCAGGCCACGACTCCTCTCCTCCACGAGCTGACGAGCTCTATCAGACCGAGCTTCCAGGCGCGTCACCACGTCGGCAAAGAAGCGCAGATGACTGGCGTAGTCATTCGGGTGTGGATGCGGAGCATTCTCGTCACAGACATGGCCCAACGCCGTGTTGGCCCTGACCCTGAGGTCCTGGAGCATGGGGGCATGCTCACGCTCCAGCGTCCGCCGCTGAAGCACTTCCTCCCTATTCTGCCACGCAACAGACTCGGTGTCAACAACCCGCTTCTGAAGAGAGAGCAACTCGGCGCGGGTAGAGGCCAATTCCACTTGCGCTATGATCAGGGCGGCTGCCGTAGCCTCCTCGCGCCTCTCCACTTCAGCCAGCTTGGGCCTAAGGGCGGCGGCCCTACCCGCAGCCTCCGTCCCCGCAAGCTTCAACCTCAAGTCATACCTACCCTCAAGATCCGCGCGAGCCTCAGCCACCCGGCGATCAACCTCCTCGTGAGCCCTGGCCTTGTGCGCATTGATGGTGTCCTCCGCTTGGACGACCTGGCGCTCCCTCGTCTCCAACCGCTCTAGCTCGAGGCTGCGCTCCACAGCTTCCAACACCATCGCTTCCTCAAGCTTCCAGATCTCTTCCTCCTCGGCGGGTGCCCCCCTCATTAACGCAAGGGCGGCTTTGCGGGCCTCCACCTGCTGCTCCAGGGACGCGCTCCAGGCCTGGAGCTCCCACGCGTGCTTCTCTACGGCCTCGCGATGGCGGTCAGCCTCGCGAGCCTCCTCCAAAGCTCAGGAGGAAGCTTCACGAGAAACCTTGAGGGACCCCTCGGCCTTCGCATTGTCAAGATCCCGCTGGTAGCGGCCAAGGTTGATAGCCACCTTCAGCTTACGTCGTTCCTCCGCCAGCCGAAGACCCTCAGCCTTGAGGCGCGCGTCGACATCCGCAAGTTCACCACCAAGTCGGTTCATCGCGCCCATCGCCTCCTGGAAGAGCTCGTGGCGAACGACGCTTCGTTCGTGCTTGAACTCAAGCGCGCGACCCACCTCGTCCTCCGCCACGGGGCAGCAGGCGGGCGTGGTGATGCGCCCCCTCGGCGAGGCTGGGGCTGCACTGCCCAGCGCAGGCTGGGCCTCACGAGGGGCCCTACCTAGTTGGGGCCCGCTGCTTGAAGAGGAGCCGAAGACCGGAGCCAACCAGCTACTGTCCATGACCAGAGGAGGGGTCCTGGGCACACCCTCCAAGCTCCAAGTCAGGCTGTGGAGGAGGGACGACGGGGCCGCAGATTCGAGGCGCCATGAAGGCAAGTGCGCCTCTCCGATCGGCCCTGCTCCAGGGACGGTATGCAGGCTCAGGGCGCTCAAGGTCAGCAGGGGATTCGAGGAAAGAGAGGGTTGCTTCTCGGGGTACATAGCGGCCTTGATGAGAGAGGCCCTGAATGATTGGGGAACGTAGTAATTTCAAAAAAATTCCTACGATCACGCAAGACCATGGTGATGGCATAGCAACGAGAGGGGAGAGTGTCCGTCCACGTACCCTCGTGAACCCGAAAGCGAGGCGTTATAACAACGCGGTTGATGTAGTCGTGCGTCTTCACGATCCGACCGATCCAAGCACCGAGCGTCGGCACCTCCAAGTTACGCACACGTTCAGCTCGATGGCGATCCTCGGACTCGATCCAGCAAAGTGTCGGGGATGAGTTCCGTCGGCCGACGGCGTGGTAGCGATGATGATGCTCCACCGGCGCGGGGCTTCGCCTAAGCTCATGACGATATGACTTCTCCGCGCGGGGCCGCCTCGCTCATGACGATATGACCGAAGTGGAATATGGTGGAAGGGGCACGCGCTGCGGCTAAGGAACGATCCGTAGATCAACTTGTGTGTCATGGGGTGCCCCCTGCCCCCGTATATAAAGGAGCCAAGGGGGGGTGCGGCCAGCCCTAGGGGAGGCGCGCCTGGAGGAGTCCTACTCCCACCGGGAGTAGGACTCCCCCCCTTCTCCTAGTTGGATTAGGATTGGAGGAGGGGAAGAGGAAGAGCGCCGCCCCTTCCTTGTCCTATTCGGACTAGAGGGGGGAGGGGGGCGCGCGGCCTGCCTGGCCGGCCCTTCCTCTTCTCTCTTATGGCCCATTAAGGCCCATAGACCTCCCGGGGGGTTCCGGTAACCTCCCGGTACTCCGGTAAATTCCCAATTTCACTCGGAACCTTTCCGATGTCCAAATGTAGGCTTCCAATATATCAATCTTTATGTCTCGACCATTTCGAGACTCCTCGTCATGTCCGTGATCACATCCGGGACTCCGAACTACCTTCGGTACATCAATACTTATAAACTCATAATGAACTGTCATCGAAACGTTAAGCGTGCGGACCCTACGGGTTCGAGAACTATGTAGACATGACCTAGAACCATTCTCGGTCAATAACCAATAGCGGAACCTGGATGCCCATATTGGTTCCTACATATTCTCTGAAGATCTTTATCGGTCAAACCGCATAACGACATCGTTGTTCCTTTTGTCATCGGTATGTTACTTACCCGAGATTCGATCGTCGGTATCAATACCTAGTTCAATCTCGTTACAGTAAGTCTCTTTACTCGTTCCGTAATACATCATCTCACAACTAACTCATTAGTTGCAATGCTTGCAAGGCTTATGTGATGTGTATTACCGAGAAGGCCCAGAGATACCTCTCCGACAATCGGAGTGACAAAACCTAATCTCGATTCATGCCAACTCAACATATACTTTTGGAGACACACTGAGAGTACCTTTATAATCACCCATTTACGTTGTGACGTTTGGTAGCACACAAAGTGTTCCTCCGTAAACAGGAGTTGCATAATCTCATAGTTGCGGAACTTTGTATAAGTCATGAAGAAAGCATAAGCAACATACTAAGCGATCAAGTGCTAAGCTAACGAAATGGGTCATGTCAATCACATCATTCTCCTAATGATGTGATCCCATTAATCAAATGACAACACATGTCTATGGTTAGGAAACATAACCATCTTGATTAATGAGCTAGTCTAGTAGAGGCATACTAGTGACTATCTGTTTGTCTATGTATTCACACATGTATTATGTTTCGGTTTAATACAATTCTAGCATGAATAATAAACATTTATCATGATATAAGGAAATAAATAATAACTTTATTATTGCCTCTAGGGCATATTTCCTTGAGTCTCCCACTTGCACTAGAGTCAATAATCTAGTTCACATCGCCATGTGATTTAACATCAATAGTTCACATCTATATGTGGTTAACACCCATAGTTCACATCGACATGTGACCAACACCCAAAGGGTTTACTAGAGTCGATAATCTAGTTCACATCGCTATGTGATTAACACCCAAAGAGTACTAAGGTGTGATCATGTTTTGCTTGTGAGATAATTTTAATCAGCGGGTCTGTCACATTCGAGAGCGTAAGTATTTTGCAAATTTCTATGTCTACAATGCTCTGCACGGAGCTACTCTAGCTAATTGCTCCCACTTTCAATATGTATCTAGATTGAGACTCAGAGTCATCTAGATTAGTGTTAAAACTTGCATCGACGTAACCCTTTACGACGAACCTTTTTCCACTTCCATAATCGAGAAACATATCCTTATTCTACTAAGGATAATTTTGACCGCTGTCCATTGATCTACTCCTAGATCACTATTGCACTCCCTTGCCAAGCTTAGTGGTAGGGTATGCAATAGATCAGTACACAACATGACATACTTTATAGAACCTATGGATGATGCATAGGGAATGACTTTCATTCTCTTTCTATCTTCTGCCGTGGTCGGGTTTTGAGTCTTACTCAATCTCACACCTTGTAACACAGGCAAGAACTCTTTCTTTGACTGTTCCATTTTGAACTACTTCAAAATCTTGTCAAGGTATGTATTCATTGAAAAACTTATCAAGCGTCTTTGATCTATCTCTATAGATCTTGATGCTCAATATGTAAGCAGCTTCACGAGGTCCTTCTTTGAAAAACTCCTTTCAAATACTCCTTTATGCTTTGCGAATAATTCTACATTATTTCCGATCAACAATATGTCATTCACATATACTTATCGAAATGATGTCTTGCTCCCACTCACTTTCTTGCAAATACAGGCTTCTCCAAAAGTCTGTATAAAACCATATGCTTTGATCACACTATCAAAGCGTTTATTCAACTCGAGATGCTTGCACCAGTCCATAGATGGATCATTGGAGCTTGCATTTGTTAGCTCCTTTAGGATTGACAAAACCTTCTTGTTGCATCATACACAACTCTTCTTTAATAAATCCATTAAAGAATGTAGTTTTACATCCATTTGCCGATTTCATAAAATGTGGCAATTGCTAACATGATTCGGACAGACTTAAGCATCGCTACGAGTTGAGAAAATCTCATTGTAGTCAACACCTTGAACTTGTCGAAAACCTTTTTGTGACAAGTCGGGCTTTGTAGATAGTAACACTACTATCAGTGTCCGTCTTCCTCTTTAAGATCCATTTATTTAACATGGCTTGCTGATCATCGAGCAAGTCAATCAAAGTCCATACTTTGTTCTCATACATGGATCCTATCTCAGATTTCATGGTCTCAAGCCATTTCGCGGAATCTGGGCTCATCATCGCTTCCTCATAGTTCGTAGGTTTCATCATGTTCTAGTAACATGACTTCGAACATGATTACCGCACCACTACAGTGCGGATCTTTACTCGGAAGATCTACGAGGTTTGGTAGCAACTTGATCTGAAGTTTCATGATCATCATCATTAACTTCCTTACTAATTGGTGTAAGAATCACTTTGGAACTGTTTTACGTGATGAACTACTTTCCAATAAGGGAGAAGGTACAATTACCTCATCAAGTTCTACTTTCCTCCCACTCACTTCTTTCGAGAGAAACTCCTTCTCTAGAAAGGATCCATCTTAACAACGAATGTTTTGCCTTTAGATCTGTGATAGAAGGTGTACCCAACAGTTTCTTTTGGGTATTCTATGAAGACGCACTTCTCGATTTGGGTTTGAGCTTATCGGTGAAAACTTTTTCACATAAGCATCACAACTCAAACTTTAAGAAACGACGACTTAGGTTTCTTGCTAAACCATAGTTCATATGGTGTCATCTCAGCGGATTTAGATGGTGCCCTATTAAGCGTGAATGCAGCTGTCTCTAATGCATAACCCCAAAGCGATAGTGGTAAATCGGTAAGATACATCATAGATCGCACCATATCCAATAAAGTCTTGATTCGATGTTCGGACACACCATTAAGCTGTGGTGTTCGGTGGCGTGAGTAGTGAAACTATTTCACATTGTTTTAATGAAGGCCAAACTCGTAACTCAAATATTTTTCCTCTGCGATCATATCGTAGAAACTTTTATTTTCTTATTACGATGATTCTTCACTTCACTCTGAAATTCTTTGAACTTTTCAAATGTTTCAGACTTGTGTTTCATCAAGTAGATATACCCATATCTGCTCAAATCATCTGTGAAGGTCAGAAAATAATGATACTTGCCGTGAGCTTTAACACTCATCGGACCGCATACATCGGTATGTATTATTTCCAATAAGTCATTTGCTCGCTCCATTGTTCGAAGAACGAGTCTTTAGTCATCTTGCCCATAAGGCATGGTTCATAAGCATCAAGTGATTCATAATCAAGTGATTCCAAAAGTCCATCGGCATGGAGTTTTCTTCATGCGCTTTACACCAATATGACCTAAGCGGCATTGCCACAAATAAGTTGCACTATCATTATTAACTTTGCATCTTTTGGTTTCAATATTATGAATATGTGTATCACTATGATCGAGATCCAATGAACCATTTTCATTGGGTGTGTAACCATGTAAGGTTTTATTCATGTAAGCAGAACAACAATTTATTCTCTTACTTAAATGAATAACCGTATTGCAATAAACATGATCAAATCATATTTATGCTCAACACCAAATAACACTTATTTAGGTTCCACACTAATCCCGAAAGTATAGGGAGTGTGCGATGATGATCATATCAATCTTGGAACTTCTTCCAACACTCATCGTCACTTCCCTTCAACTAGTCTCTGTTTATTCGTAACTCCTGTTTGAGTTACTAATCTTAGCAACCGAGCAGTATCAAATACTCGGGGCTACTATAAACACTAGTAAGGCACACATCAATAACCTGTATATCAAATATAACCTTGTTCACTTTGCCATCCTTCTTATCCACCAAATATTCAGGGGTAGTTCGCTTCCAAAGACCAGTTCCATTGCAGCAAAAGTACTCGGTCTCGGGCTTAGGTCTAAACTTGGGCTTCTTCACTCGAGCAGCAACTTGCTTGCCGTTCCTTTTGAAGTTACCCTTCTTCCCTTTGCCATTTTCCTTGAGACTAGTGGTCTTGTCAACCATCAACACTTGATGTTTTTCTTGATTTCTACCTTCGCCGATTTTAGCATCGCGAAGAGCTCGAGAATCTTTTTCGTCATCCCTTGCATACTATAGTTCATCACGAAGTTCTACTAACTTAGTGATGGTGACTAGAGAATTCTGTCAATCACTATCTTATCTGGAAGATTAACTCCCACTTGATTCAAGCGATTGAAGTACTCATACAATCTGAGCACATGCTCACTAGTTGAGCGATTCTCCTCCATCTTTTAGCTATAGAACTTGTTGGAGACTTCATATCTCTCAACTCGGTATTTGCTTGAAATATTAACTTCAATTCTGGAACATCTCATATGGTCCATGACGTTCAAAACGTCTTTGAAGTCCCGATTCTAAGCCGTTAAGCATGGTGCACTAAACTATCAAGTAGTCATCATATTGAGCTAGCCAAACATTCATAACGTCAGATCTCGCTCATGCAATAGGTCATCACCTAGCGGTGCATTAAGGACATAATTCTTCTGCGCAGCAATGAGGATAAACCTCAGATCACGGATCCAATCCGCATCATTGCTACCAACATTTTTCAATACAATTTTCTCTAGGAACACATATGAAAACATAGGGAAGCAACAACGCGAGCTATTGGTCTACAACATAATCTGCAAAATACTACCAGGACTAAGTTCATGATAAATTAAAGTTCAATTAATCATATTACTTAAGAACTCCCACTTAGACAGACATCACTCTAGTCATCTAAGTGATCACGTGATCCAAATCAACTAAACCATGTCCGATCATCACGTGAGATGGAGTAGTTTCAATGGTGAACATCACTATGTTGATCATATCTACTATATGATTCACGCTCGACCTTTCGGTCTCCGTGTTCGAGGCCATATCTGCATATGCTAGGCTCGTCAAGTTTAACTGAGTATTCTGCGTGTGCAAAACTGGCTTGCACCGTTGTAGATGGACGTAGAACTTATCACACCCGATCATCACGTGGTGTCCGGGTACTCTGAACTTTTAGCAGCGGTGCATACTCACGGAGAACACTTCTTGATAATTTTAGTGAGAGATCATCTTATAATGCTACCGTCAATCAAAGCAAGATAAGATGCATAAAGGATAAACATCACATGCAATCAATATAAGTGATATGATATGGTCATCATCATCTTGTGCTTGTGATCTCCATCTCGAAGCACCGTCATGATCACCATCGTCACCGTAGCGACACCTTGATCTCCATCGTAGCATCGTTGTCGTCTCGCCAACTATTGCTTCTCGACTATCGCTCTTGCTTAGTGATAAAGTAAAGCAATTACATGGCTTTGCATTTCATACAATAAGCGACAACCATATGGCTCCTGCCGATTGCCGATAACTCGGTTACAAAACATGATCATCTCATACAATAAAATATAGCATCATGTCTTGACCACATCACATCACAACATGCCCTGCAAAAACAAGTTAGATGTCCTCTACTTTGTTGTTGCAAGTTTTACGTGGCTGCTACGGGCTGAGCAAGAACCGTTCTTACCTCGCATCAAAACCACAGCGATAGTTTGTCAAGTTGGTGCTGTTTTAACCTTCGCAAGGACCGGGCGTAGCCACACTCAGTTCAACTAAAGTGAGAGAGCAGACACCGCGGTCACCTTTAAGCAACTAGTGCTCGGGCGGTGAAACCAGTCTCGCGTAAGCGTCTGGCGTAATGTCGGTCCGGGCCGCTTCATCTCACAATACCGCTGAACCAAAGTATGACATCTTTGGTAAGCGGTATGACTTATATCGCCCACAACTCACTTGTGTTCTACTCGTGCATATGACATCAACGCATAAAACCAGGCTCGGATGCCATCGATTGGGGAGCGTAGTAATTTCAAAAATTTCCTACGATCACGCAAGACCATGGTGATGGCATAGCAACGAGGGGAGAGTGTCCGTCCACGTACCCTCGTGAGACCGAAAGCGGAGCGTTATAACAACGCGGTTGATGTAGTCGTGCGTCTTCACGATCCGACCGATCCAAGCACCGAGCGTCGGCACCTCCAAGTTCTGCACACGTTCAGCTCGATGGCGATCCCGGACTCCGATCCAGCAAAGTGTCGGGGATGAGTTCCGTCGACCGACGGCGTGGTAGCGATGATGATGCTCCACCGACGCAGGGCTTCGCCTAAGCTCCGCGACGATATGACTTCTCCGGCGCGAGGCTTCGCCTAAGCACCGACGATATGACGAAGTGGAATATGGTGGAAGGGGGCACCGCACACGGCTAAGGAACGATCCGTAGATCAACTTGTGTGTCATGGGGTGCCCCCTGCCCCCGTATATAAAGGAGCCAAGGGGGGGTGCGGCCAGCCCTAGGGGAGGCGCGCCTGGAGGAGTCCTACTCCCACCGGGAGTAGGACTCCCCCCCTTCTCCTAGTTGGATTAGGATTGGAGGAGGGGGAAGAGGGAAGGGGGCGCCGCCCCCCCTTCCTTGTCCTATTCGGACTAGAGGGGGGAGGGGGGCGCGCGGCCTGCCTGGCCGGCCCTTCCTCTTCTCTCTTATGGCCCATTAAGGCCCATAGACCTCCCGGGGTCCGGTAACCTCCGGTACTCGAAAATTCCCAATTTCACTGGAACCTTTCCGATGTCCAAATGTAGGCTTCAATATATCAATCTTTATGTCTCGACCATTTGAGACTCCTCGTCATGTCCGTGATCACATCCGGGACTCGAACTACCTTGGTACATCAATACTTATAAACTCATAATGAACTGTCATCGAAGCGTTAGCGTGCGGACCCTACGGGTTCGAGAACTATGTAGACATGACCTAGAACCATTCTCGATCAATAACCAATAGCGGAACCTGGATGCCCATATTGGTTCCTACATATTCTCGAAGATCTTTATCGGTCAAACCGCATAACGACATCGTTGTTCCTTTTGTCATCGGTATGTTACTTACCCGAGATTCGATCGTCGGTATCCAATACCTAGTTCAATCTCGTTACAGTAAGTCTCTTTACTCGTTCCGTAATACATCATCTCACAACTAACTCATTAGTTGCAATGCTTGCAAGGCTTATGTGATGTGTATTACCGAGAAGGCCCAGAGATACCTCTCCGACAATCGGAGTGACAAAACCTAATCTCGATTCATGCCAACTCAACATATACTTTTGGAGACACCTGAGAGTACCTTTATAATCACCCATTTACGTTGTGACGTTTGGTAGCACACAAAGTGTTCCTCCGTAAGCAGGAGTTGCATAATCTCATAGTTGCAGGAACTTTGTATAAGTCATGAAGAAAGCATAAGCAACATACTAAACGATCAAGTGCTAAGCTAACGAAATGGGTCATGTCAATCACATCATTCTCCTAATGATGTGATCCCATTAATCAAATGACAACACATGTCTATGGTTAGGAAACATAACCATCTTCGATTAATGAGCTAGTCTAGTAGAGGCATACTAGTGACTATCTGTTTGTCTATGTATTCACACATGTATTATGTTTCCGGTTTAATACAATTCTAGCATGAATAATAAACATTTATCATGATATAAGGAAATAAATAATAACTTTATTATTGCCTCTAGGGCATATTTCCTTCACTGAAGAGGCAACATCAGGGAGGAAAGCAGCAATCAAGAAATCACAAGGTACAGTACTTACTCGTCGATGGCGATGTACTTCCGTCGCTTCAACGGCCCGAAGATACCGCTGCTGCTCGGGGGTCCTTTCCTCTTGTGGAGCTCCTCGAAGTCCACGCAAAGCCGACCGAAGCGCTGGACGTGGCGGCCGGCACGGGCTGCAACCGGAGAAGTGCTTGAAGGGACAGCTTCAGGGGTGTCGGGCTGCAGAGAGAAGACGGGCGCCGTCTCACCGCAACCTCCCGAGGCCTCCGGAGCTTCGGCCTCGGGAGCCGCGTGCTGCATTGTCTCAGCGACCGACACCCTAGAGGAAGAATCATGGGTTCCTGGGGACGACGCCTAAGGAGCCCCGGACGGCACCTGCACCCCAGCACTCAGGCTGCCAGCCTGCGGCGGTGCTCGCCCCCTGCATGCACATTCAGGACGAGCTCGGCGCCAGCGACGAAGAAGGGAACCACATTGACGGGGTTCTTGCGAGGCCCCACTAGGCGGACCGGGCGCAGCCCCCACTCATCAAAGGAAGGCATGTGCTCCACAAATTCCGCCTTATTCTTGCAGCGGTATAGCAGACAGCTCCTCCCGGGCATGTTGTTCGGCGATGCGACACCCGTCAGGACCTCAAGCACAGTTTGCCTCATCTCAAGAGGAAGCCCGAACTCCTGAAGTCTCATATGGTCCTGACTATTGAGCAAGGCCCACATCGGGCGAGAATGGCGCTGAAGCGGACCGACTCGACGCCTGACGAACTCCTTCACCACCATGGGCACGATCACACCGCCGTCCTTCAGCCTCTTCAGCCTGAGCCAGACGGGGACAAGATAGGGGCTCGCGAGCTTCTCATGGCCCCAACCAGAGTTGGGAACGGCAGGCGCCGACGAAGAATGGAGCAGAGGGCTGAGCACTCCGGCATTGAAAAACACCCACCGTGTCCGAAACTCGCTGGTGGACGGAGGAAGCACGAAGTCGATCCCCGCGCTTGCCGTCGCGGCCACAGCCTGAAAGCTCGCGCATCCCGAGCTCTGCCTGTGGTCCATCAGGTGCAATGAGAAGAAGTGACAGAGAAGGGCCACGGAAGGGGTGATGCCCACCATGGCCTCGCAAACAAAGGCGAAGACGGCAAGAAGAGTCACGGATTGGGGGTCGAGATGCAGCATGTGGATCTGGTAATGCTCGAGCACTGCGTTGAAATAGGCGGAGAAAGGGGGACCAGGCCAGCCCAAAGAGCATCGATGAAGATTGGGACCTCGGTGGATGCCCGGTCAATACGAGCATGAGACGCATGCCAAGCAGTCGTCTTTCCCCACTCATTGAAACTGGAGCCGAGCATGGGGCGCACCTTGCCCATGGCCTTATCGTTGAGCACCAGCGATCGGCCAACCGCGGGCTCGATGGCCGAAGGCATGCCGGCAGAAGATAGAGGCTTCTTCCCCTTATCCGCTTGTTTCGGCGCCATGGCGATGGAGCGGGCAGAGCGCAGGCTAGGATGGGAGGAGGATCAGAGTCTCGGGGAAGCAGAGGAATCAGGGAAGTATGGCGCGGGCGATGGAAGAATAACTATGTAGGTTGCGGGGGCCGCCTAGCCAGGCAGATTCCAAGGCAGCATGGGGAAGCGGAGACGCCCACGCCCAATCAACCGCCACGCGTCGACCAAGGCCGCATGCTGTTGGGGCCCGTGGCGCTCCGTACTTGACCTTTGGCTTCGCCTCGAAGCCAAGCCGCCTTGGGCCGAACTCTTGTCGGCGTTAAGGGCAGGGGTCCCAGACTTGCTCTGCGGCCCAAAGCGGCTGCTGCTAGCAGGCTTGTACGACCCATCTTCACCAACAAGGCATTCAAGACCCTCGCTAGGGGCCAAGCCTCACGAGGCGGACGACGCAAGACCTCCTCAGGAGCGGCCTCGCCAGGCAGGCTCGCGAGGGGCGGAGAGATCAAGGCAAGGAAAACCTCGCGAGGTTCTCGTGACGTGAGCCATGACGATCGAGACCAGGCGGGCGCCAGCGCGCGCAACGTCCTTGTTTCCTCTTTGGTGCTAAGGAGGCAAGCGCAGGCGTGGAGTACCAAGGCATCAGGCAAAGGTTTCCATATCGGTGCAACGAGACCAGGACCAACAGGACGGCAAGACGGAGGTCACCATGGAGCCCAAGGCGGAGTCACCTCCATAGCCTTTTGCAGGCGAAGACTGCTTTTGTCAAAATAAGTTGTACTAGTTGTCCCCTTTCAAATTGGCCGTTGTTGGCTCCCTTCCCGCTCAATATTTGGGGAGAGGACCAGGGCCTCTATAAATAGGACTAGCCACCACAGTAGAAGGCAACTAAGCCTGAGCTGATCGAATCCTCACACACACAAGTTCACCAAGCACAAGAACACCTCAACCTCAGGAGGTTGTTCTTCCCCTTGTACTGTTCATCATCAGCCCAAGAGGCAATCCACCACCACCACATTGGAGTAGGGTATTACACCACAACGGTGGCCCGGACCAGTATAAATCTTGTGTCCCTTGTGTTATGAGTTTGTCGAGTTAGTCCGTGAGATCTTAGCAAAACTAGGACGTGGATCGGTAAGGGGGGAGTCTTCGTGCGCACCCCAGTGTTCGAACCTTGAGGGTTTTGCCGGAACCCGTGATCCGACACTCCCGAAGCATGAAAATTGGGTCGGAACCATCTTCAACTCCTTCTCCACTCGGACCCTGAACCATTCGGGGGCTAATGACGACGACATGTACCTAGGGTAGGGTAATAGGCCTGACCTAGACACCCTTCCCAAGGACATTCAAAGGGCAACACCATCCATCGACTGAAATCACCTCAGAGTGCATGCCACTCGACCAACATTTCACTCGAATAACCCAATTCCATTCAACCAAGATATAATCATTCGACTGTACAATAAATCACTCGGAATACAAAAGGTCTAAGGTCACTCAGGACAGCAACGGTCAAACGTTCATTCTGTAGACTTAATGATCATTTATATGTCTTTAATATAGGCGTTACCAGTAACGCCTCACATTAATGTACATTGAACTCCTTGTAACGTGGGCTGGCTGGGGTCCTGGCGCACTCTATATAAGCCACCCCCCTCCACTGAGACAAGGGTTCGCACCCCTGTAACTTCACGCATAATCCAATCGACCAAGCCTCCAGGCACCGAGACGTAGGGCTGTTACTTCTTCCGAGAAGGGCCTGAACTCGTAAACCTTGCGTGCACAATCTCGCCGTAGCTAGGATCTTGCTTCCTCCTACGTACCCCCATATTCTACTGTCAGACTTAGAACCACGACATGGACCTCAAAAAATAAGTTGAAACCACTGTCTCCGTATGTCGTGGTCTACGCATGTTAAAAAACAAAACCTAAGCCTAGCTGATACTTGTTTGCCCTCTGGAAAAAAATGACACAAGCTAGATCCCCGATACCCCTTTCCCCCAACAACAACACAAAAAAAGATCCCCGATACCCCTAGAAAAAAAAGATCCCCGATACCCCTGAAAAAAAAGATCCCCGATACCCCTAAAAAACATCAACACAAAGTAGCTGATACTTGTTGGAAATTTATTTCGTTTATTAACTAAGATTGACAAACCCGTGGGCCTCAACATCAGTATACAATTAGGATGAAGCTTTTTTTTCCAATGGGGCACTTGCTTGCGTAGGGCTTGGACCTGGTGGGTCCCCACTGTCAGTCTCTCGGCGTACAGTCCTCTCCGGATTCCTCTTGTTTGTTGAGCATGTTGACATCGGCATACGACGGCGCCATGACAAGCACACACGGACAGGAAAGAACCGGAGCCGGGGAAGACACCTTCATTCTTTCGAACATACCGCACTAGCCCGGTGGCTGCAGCCCTCTCACCGAAAAGTTGTACTGCCCGGGTTCTATTCCAACTGGTGCAGTTGAAAAAATATCTAACACTTGCCAAAATTTCGTCCCTAGTTTACCCAGTTTTTCACACACTCAACATTGTCTTGCCATTCCCAGTTAAAAAAAACATTGTATTGCCATTTTGAAAATAGCATATCTTTTTGACTTTGCATCATATGAAGATGTGCTATACATGAATGTTGATCAGCATGATGTTAACTTATTGTTAGTTTCATTTTTTACCATGAATAAAGTTTCCAACATTCTGTTATCCATGTTTCAAAAGTGCCTGTTGATTTAAATGCTCTGCCTCTGAAACATGCAGTTTCTTATCTGAAAATCACTTGGACAAGCAGCCATCACCGGTGTTGGATTCAATGTCGCGCTTCTTCAATTGCCCGGCAGGCGCGAGGGGGAAATAAACTTCCGTCTCGTGCTGCGGTTGGGGAATGGAGCGAACTGGATTAAAGAAGGGGCCGGCGGCGCGACTGAAGAAGCACATCATACACATTTTTTTCAGTGAATGGCTCTCGATGGCATTTTTTTACTTGCCTCTGCACCATACAACTTGTATTTTTAGCCTCCCAGTCCGTGGTGGACCAGCAGCCCATTTGCTGGGCGGGCCAACCTACATAAACCATCACTTAATTTTTCATCAAGCCCCAAAAACAACGCAGTACTATGTTTGTTTTGAGGCCGAGAAAATTACGACAGGGGGTTGAGTGGGGGAGGGGGGAAGACAGAGCAAAAAGATTAAAAAGAGTCGGTGCGCCATTCCTACCCTAACAAAGCAGGTGCAATTCTTCTCGAGAAGAAGGTGTGCCGTTGACACCCATACGTCACAAATACCACAGTAGACATACTAACAAGTTCAGACACAAGTACAACAGAGAAGGTAAACATCCGTATCAAACTCAGGTTCACAGGGTACGTTCATATTCATAGCCAACATTCAGAATCAACAACTCAAAAGATTCATATATACACAAGTTCAGCATGCCTATGCATCCAAATGATTGATAGATCACAAGACAATATTCATAGATAATTCACAAATGGATTCAGATACACACATGTTCAGTATGCTATGCATCCAAATGATTGAGATCACAGCCAATATCATCCATGGGCGAACTTTAATTACCTAGGGTACAGACTGGTAAATGGTGTTCAGTCGGAGGTACTTCTTGCTAAAAGTAATGCTTGTACGAGTAAACTTTCGAGTACATAAGAGGCAGCACAGACAATCTGAACTTTGCTTGTAGGTTTATCCTCAAATAGTGGCCTTGTGCCGAGGGAGGTTTAAGCAACTTGGCCACTACTTTCCTCCAACTAGTTTACCGGCTCATCTTGCTCCTTGATGACCCACAAGTATAAGGGATTTATTGTAGTCCTTTCGATAAGTAAGAGTGTCGAACCCAATGAGGAGCAGAAGGAAATGACAAGCAATTTTCAGTAAGGTATATTCTGCAAGCACTGAAATTATCGGTAACAGATAGTTTTATGATAAGGTAATTCGTAACGGGTAACAAGTAACAAAAGTAAACAAGGTGTAGCAAGGTGGCCTAGTCCTTTTTGTAGCAAAGGACAAGCCTAGACAAACTCTTATATAAAGGAAAGCGCTCCCGAGGACACATGGGAATTATCATCAAGCTAGTTTTCATCATGCTCATATGATTCGCGTTCGTTACTTTGATAATTTGATATGTGGTTGGACCGGTGCTTGGGTACTGCCCTTCCTTGGACAAGCATCCCACTTATGATTAACCCCCCTCGCAAGCATCCGCAACTACGAAAGAAGAATGAAGGTAAACCTAACCATTGCATGAAACGTATGGATCCAAATCAGCCCCTTACGAAGCAACGCATAAACTAGGGTTTAAGCTTCTGTCACTCTAGCAATCCATCATCTACTTATTACTTCCCAATGCCTTCCTCTAGGCCCAAACAATGCTGAAGTGTCATGTAGTCGGCGTTCACATAACACGACTAGAGGAAAGACAACATACATCTCATCAAAATATCAAACGAATACCAAATTCACATGACTAGTTATAACAAGACTTCTCAAATGTCCTCAGGAACAAATGTAACTACTCACAAATCATATTCATGTTCATAATCAGAGGGGTATTAATGTGCATAAAGGATCTGAACATATAATCTTCCACCGAATAAACCAACTAGCATCAACTACAAGGAGTAATCAACACTACTAGCAACCCACAGGTACCAATCTGAGGTTTTGAGACAAAGATCGGATACAAGATATGAACTTGGATTTGAGAGGAGATGGTGCTGGTGAAGATGTTGATGGAGATTGACCCCCTCCCAATGAGAGGATCAATGGTGACGATTTCCCCCTCTCGGAGGGATGTTTCCCCGGCAGAACAGCTCCGCCGGAGCCCTAGATTGGTTCCGCCAAGGTTCCGCCTCGAGATGGCGGCGCTTCTCCCGAAAGATTCCTTCTGATTTTTTCCAGGGCAAAAGACACCTTATACCAGAAGATGGGCATCGTGGGGCTTCCAGGTGGCCCACGAGGCAGGGGGCGCGCCCTCCACCCTCGTGGACAATGGGTTCCCCTCCTCTGGTGCTTTCTTCGCCCAATATTTTTAATATATTCCAAAACTGACTTCGTGGAGTTTCAGGACTTTTGGAGTTGTACAGAATAGGTCTCTAATATTTGCTCCTTTTCCAGCCCAGAATTCCAGCTGCCGACATTCTCCCTCTTCATGTAAACCTTGTAAAATAAGAGAGAAAATGCATAAGTATTGTGACATAATGTGTAATAACAACCCATAATGCAATAAATATCGATATAAAAGCATGATGCAAAATGGACGTATCAACTCCCCCCGAGCTTAGACCTTGCTTGTCCTCAAGCGGAAGCCGATATTGAAAAATATGTCCACATGTTTAGAGATAGAGGTGTCGATAAAATAAAATACGGACATGAGAGCATCATGATCATTCTTAGAACAACAACATATATTGTCATATGATTTCTTATGCTAAAGTAACAATCTATTCACGATGTAAAGTATGAATCAGAAACTTCACTGAAAACTAACAAACTAAAATCTCAGTCATTGAAGCAATTGCAATTTATCATAACATCGGAAAGAGTCAATTTAAGAGCTTTCGGCAAGTCCACATACTCAACTATCATTTAGTCTTTCACAATTGCTAACACTTACGCAATACTTATGGGTGTGAAGTTTTAATCGAACACAGAGAAAGATAGGGGCTTATAGTTTTGCCTCCCAACCTTTTTACCTCAAGGGTAACGTCAACAATAATGCTTTATGAAAACCCACATCCAATTGGATATATATATCAGGATCTTTCCAACACATAGTGCTTGCCAAAGGATAAAGTGTAAAAAGGAAAGGTGAAGATCACCATGACTCTTGTATAAGGTATAAGACAAAAATAAAAGACAGGCCCTTCGCGGAGGGAAGCAGAGGTTGTCATGTGCTTTTATGGTTGGATGCACAAAATCTTAATGCAGAAGAACATCACTTTATATTGCCACTTGTGATAGGGACCTTTATTATGCAGTTTGTCGCTTTTATTTCTTCCATATCACAAGATCGTATAAAGCTTATTTTCTCCACACTAATAGATCATACATATTTAGAGAGCAGTTTTTATTGCTTGCAGCAATGACAACTTACTTGAAGGATCTTACTCAATCCATAGGTAGATATGGTTGACTCTCATGGCAAAACTGGGTTTAAGGATATTTAGAAGCACAAGTAGTATCTCTACTTGGTGCAAAGAATTTGGCTAGCATGAGGGGGAAAGGCAAGCTCAACATGTTGGATGATCCATGACAATATAGTTTATTTTGGATATAAGAAAACATAACCCATTACGTTGTCTTCATTGTCCAACATCAACTTTTTAGCATGTCCTATTTTAATGAGTGCTCACAATCATAAAATATGTCCAAGATAGTATAGTTATATGTGAAAACCTCTCTTTATTTATTACTTCCTATTAATTGCAACGATGAACAAAACTATGTTTGACAACTCTCAACAACTTTTATTCATCATACTCTTTATATGTGAAGTCATTACTCTCCATAAGATCAATATGATCTCTTTATTTCTTTTTTTTTCTTTCCTTTTTTTCTTTTATTCCCTCAAGATCATAGCAAGATAACCAAGCCCTCGACTCAAGACTAATCATTATTATATATAGCTCACGGACTCGATTACATAGGTAAGGATCAACAAAAAACTCAAAGCTAGATCATACTAAACTTTATTCACTAGATCAAGATATGACCAAAAGGATCAAACTAATAAAAACGGTAAAGATAGAAGTGTGATGGTGATACGATACCGGGGCGCCTCCCCCAAGCTTGGCAGTTGCCAAGGGGAGTGCCCATACCCATGTATTTATGTCTCTATCTTCGGAGGTGGTGATGATGGAGTTGTTGATGATGTAGGCTTGTCGTCCATCTTCCAAGGCATAGGCTCACCATCATAGAAGGATGATCGAGTCTTCGGGATCCTCAAATCTGCAGCCAAACTCATCCTCTTGAATCTATATTCATACTCATAGTTTTGGTTTTGCAGGTCATAGATCTGGGCTTGGAGGTGCTCGATTTTCTCGTGAAGCTTGAAGATGGTCTCTCCAATGTTCTTGGCGTTCAGGTTGTGGTTGTTGGTGAACTCCGCGATCATCATGTGGTTGGCGTTGGGTCCATGTTCCACCATCCCCTGGCACTTGAAAACTTGTTGCTCCATTGCTTCGAGTCTTGTCTCCACGCTTCCGGTCCTCCTGGGTCCCTCAACATCGCGGATGTGCAGCACCCCCTCACTCATCTCAATGGTTGAGGGTGTTGCAGCACCTCCGCGAGGTAGGGGTTGATGACCTTCTCAAAACATTTGTCCTTAGGGGCGCTTGAAGACGTCATGGTGATCTAGATCTGTCAGAAAAACAGCTCAAAACAAAAGCAGAGGATTGTGTCGTGGTACGGCGGTCAAAACCTTCGGGAGATTATATAATGAATTTTTGCCGACCAAAAGAAGTATCATGCAAGAAAACGGAGTCCGGAGGGCACACGAGGTGCCCACGAGGCAAGCGGGCGCGCCCAGGGGGGTAGGGCGCGCCCTCCACCCTCGTGGATGCCTCCTGTCCCTTTCGGACTACTTCTTATTTTCCTATTTTCTTAAATATTCCAAAATGGAGAAAAATTGCTATTAGAACTGTTTTGGAGTCGGTTTACTTACCGTACCACATACCTATTCATTTTCGGAGTCTAAAACGTTCTGGAAAGTGTCCCTTATGTACTCCTCCGGGGTTATGGTGTCAATAACATTGGTTTCAACATTTATGAGATTACCTAAGATATAATGTTTGATTCTTTGACCGTTCACCACCTTTGGATTTGTGCCTTCGAAGTTGTTGATTTTTATGGCGCCGGAACGATAGACCTCCTCGACAATGTAAGGATCTTCCCATTTAGAGAGGAGTTTTCCTGCAAAAAATCTTAAACGAGAGTTGTATAACAAAACATAATCACCTACATTAAACTCACGCTTTGGTATCCTTTTGTCATGCCACCTTTTAACTTTTTCTTTAAACAGTTTGGCATTCTCATAGGCCTGGGTTCTCCACTCATCAAGTGAGCTCATGTCAAATAGTCTCTTCTCGCCGGCAAGTTTGAAATCATAATTGAGCTCTTTAATGGCCCAATATGCCTTATGTTCTAGTTCGAGAGGTAACCGACATGCTTTTCCATAAACCATTTTTTACGGAGACATACCCATAGGATTTTTATATGCAGTTCTATAGGCCCATAATGCATCATCAAGTTTCTTGGACCAATTATTTCTAGATCTATTAACAGTTTTTTGCAAAATTAATTTAATCTCCCTATTACTCAGTTCGACTTGACCACTAGACTGTGGGTGGTATGGAGATGCAATTCTATGATTAACATCATACTTAGCAAGCATTTTACGAAAAGCACCATGAATAAAATGTGAACCACCATCAGTCATTAAGTATCTAGGGACTCCAAACCTCAGAAAAATAACTTCTTTAAGCATCTTAATAGAGGTGTTATGATCAGCACTACTAGTTGGAATAGCTTCTACACACTTAGTAACGTAATCAACAACAACTAAAATATGTGTATACCCATTAGAGGAAGGAAACGGTCCCATATAATCAAAGCCCCAAACATCAAATGGTTCAATAACAAGTGAATAGTTCATAGGCATTTCTTGACGTCTACTAATATTACCAATTCTTTGACATTCATCACAAGACAAGGCAAACTTACGGGCATCTTTAAAAAGAGTAGGCCAAAAAAACCCAGATTGCAATACCTTATGTGCAGTTCTATCTCCAGCGTGGTGTCCTCCATAAGCCTCGGAGTGACACTTGCGTAGGATCTATTCCTGTTCATGCTCAGGTACACAACGTCTAATAACACCACCTACTCCTTCTTTATAAAGGTGTGGGTCATCCCAGAAGTAATGTCTTAAATCATAGAAAAACTTTTTCTTTTGCTGGTATGTGAAACTAGGTGGTATAAATTTAGCAACAATGTAATTAGCATAATCAACATACCATGGAGCAGTACGAGAAGCATTTATGACAGCTAATTGTTCATCATGAAAACTAACATCAATAGGTAGTGGGTCATCAAGAACATTCTGTAACCTAGATAAGTTGTCTGGAACGGGGTTCTCAGCTCCCTTTCTATCAATAATATGCAAATCAAATCTTGTAGCAAGAGAACCCATCTAATAAGTCTAGGTTTAGCATCTTTCTTTTCCATAAGATATTTAATAGCAGCATGATCAGTGTGAACAATTACTTTAGAATCAACAATATAAGGTCTGAACTTATCGCAAGCAAATACAACTGCTAAAAATTCTTTTTCAGTAGTAGAATAATTTCTCTGGGCACTGTCTAGAGTTTTACTAGCATATTGGATAACATTTAATTTCTTATCAACTCTTTGTCCTAGAACATCACCTACAGCATAATCACTAGCATCACACATAATTTCAAAGGGTAAATTCCAATCAGGTGGTTGAACAATAGGTGCATAAATCAAGGCTTTCTTAAGTATTTCAAATGCTTCTACACAGTCATCATCAAAGACAAAAGGAACATCTTTTTGTAAGAGATTAGTCAGAGTCCTAGAAATTTTTGAGAAGTCTTTAATGAACCTCCTATAAAAACCGGCATGACCAAACTTCTTATACATTTAATGTCCTTAGGACACGACATATTTTCAATAGCATCAACTTTAGCTTTATCAACTTCAATACCTCTTTCAAAAATTTTATGCCCCAAGACAATACCTTCATTAACCATAAAGTGTCACTACTCCCAATTCAAGACAAGATTAGTTTCTTCACATCTTTGCAAAACTCGATCAAGGTTGCTTAAGCAATCATCAAAAGAAGTTCCATACACGGCGGAATCATCCATGAAAACCTCAACAATATTTTCACAAAAGTCAGAGAATATAGCAGTCATACATCTTTGAAAGGTAGCAGGTGCATTACATAAAACAAAAGCCATACGTCTATAAGCAAAGGTACCGAAAGGGCAAGTAAAGGTGGTCTTTTACTGATCCTCTTTCAACACAGGTATTTGAGAGAAACCAGAATAACCGTCTAGAAAGCAAAAATGTGTATGTTTGGACAATCTTTCTAGCATTTGATCAATAAAAGGTAAAGGGTAATGATCCTTTCTAGTAGCTTTATTTAATTTGCGGAAGTCAATTACCATTCTATAACCTGTAACAATTCTTTGTGGGATCAATTCATCTTTATCATTAGGAACAACAGTAATACCTCCCTTCTTAGGGACACAATGGACAGGACTTACCCACTGACTATCAGCAACGGGATAAATTATACCTGCCTCTAGAAGCTTTAGTATTTCATTTCTTACCACTTCTTTCATCTTAGGATTTAACCGTCGTTGATGATCAACAACCGGTTTAGCGTCTTTCTCAATTTTATTTTGTCTTTGACATAGAGTGGGACTAATGCCCTTAAGATCATCAAGAGTATATCCAATAGCGACACGGTGCTTCTTTAGAGTTTTCAATAATTTCTCTTCTTCACCTTTCTGAAAGGTTAGCACTAATAATAACAGGATATATCTTCTTTTCATCAAGATAAGCATATTTAAGAGTATCAGGTAATGGTTTAAGCTCAAACACGGGATCACCCTTGGGTGGAGGAGGGTCCCCTAAAATTTCAACAGGCAAGTTGTGTTTCAAAATAGGTCCCTGTTTAAAGAATACTTCATCTATTTCCCTTCTTTCATTCATAAACATATCATTTTCATGGTCTAGCAAATATTGTTCTAAAGGATCATTAGGAGGCACAACAATGGAAGCAAGACCAACAATTTCATCTTCACTAGGCAATTATTTATCATGGGGTTGTCTATGAAATTTAGCAAAATTAAAATCATGAGACATATCCCCTAAACCAACAATAACAATATCCTTTTCGCAGTCTATCTTAGCATTAACAATATTCAAGAAGGGTCTACCAAATATAATGGGACAAAATTCATTTTGTGGGGAACCAAGAACAAGAAAATCAGTAGGATATTTAACTTTCCCACACAAGACTTCAACATCTCTAACAATCCCAATTGGTGAAATAGTATCTCTATTGGCAAGCTTAATTGTAACATCAATATCTTCTATCTCAGCAGGTGCAATATCATGCATAATTTCTTCGGATAAGGAATGAGGTATTGCACTCGCACTAGCACCCATATCACATAAGCCATGATAGCAATGATGTCCTATTTTAACAGAAACAACAGGCATGCCTACAATAGGTCTATGTTTATTATTAGTATCGTGTCTAGCAATTCTAGCAGCTTCATCACAGAAGTAAATAACATGCCCATCAATATTATCGACCAAGAGATCTTTAACCATATCAATACTAGGTTCAACTTTAATTTTCTCAGGGGGTGTACGTGCTCTAGCATTACTCTTACGAACCACAGTTGAAGCTTTAGCATGATCCTTTATTCTAACAGGGAAATGTGGTTTCTCAGTATAAGCGGTAGGAACAATAGGATCAACATTATAAGTGATAGTCTTTTCTTCAACTTTAATAGGTTCAACTACTTTTACTTCAATGGGAGGGTGATATTTAAACCACTTCTCCTTAGGGAGATCAACATGAGTAGCAAATGATTCACAGAAACAAGCTACTATCTCAGAGTCTAGTCCATATTTAGTGCTAAATTCACGAAAAGCATCGGTATCCATAAAAGAATTAACACAATCAAACTTAGGTGTTATACCTGACTCCTTACCTTCATCGGGTTCCCAATATTTAGAGTTGCGTTTAATTCTTTCCAATAAATCCCATTTGAATTCAATAGTCTTCACCATAAAAGAATCGGTACAAGAAGTATCGAGCATGGAGCGATTATTGAGAGAAAGTCGAGCATAAATTTTTTGAATAATAATTTATCTTGAGAGCTCATGATTGGGGCATGAATATAACATTGACTTAAGCCTCCCCAAGCTTGAGAGATACTTTCTCCTTCGCGAGGCCAAAAATTATATATATATATATATTATTACGATCACGATGAACCAGATGCATAGGGTAAAACTTCTGATGAAATTCCAATTTCAATCGGTTGTAGTTACATGATCCAATATCATCACATAGCCTAAACCATGTCAATGCCTTTCCCTTCAAAGATAAAGGGAAGACCTTCCTCTTGATAACATCCTCGGGCATACCTGCAAGCTTAAATAATCCACAAACTTCATCCACATAGATTAGGTGGAGATGTAATATTCCAACTCCTGTAAAAGGATTAGCTAGCTGTTTCTCTATCATACCCGAAGGAATTTCAAAGTAAACATTTTCAGTAGGTTGAGGAGCAACTCTTTGCTCTACTGGTCGGGGTGAAGATATCCCGAACAAGCCCCTCAAAGGATTATTTTCCATAGTAACAAGTGATAGTAAATTTCAGCACAGTATATAAATTTTGCCTTACCAAATTCCACCTACCAAAGGCACTTCACTCCTCGGCAACGGCGCCAGAAAAGAGTCTTGATGACCCACAAGTATAGGGAATCTATCGTAGTCCTTCCGATAAGTAGGAGTGTCAAACCCAACGAGGAGCAGAAGGAAATGACAAGCAGTTTTCAGAAGGTATTCTCTGCAAGCAATCGAAATTATCGATAATGATAGTTTTTGATAAGGTAATTCGTAACGGGTAACAAGTAACAAAAGTAAACAAGGTGCAGCAAGGTGGCCCAATCCTTTTTTGTAGCAAAGGACAAGCCTGGACAAACTCTTATATAAAGGAAAGCGCTCCCGAGGACACATGGGAATTATCGTCAAGCTAGTTTTCATCATGCTCATATGATTCGCGTTTGTTACTTTGATAATTTGATATGTGGCTGGACCGGTGCTTGGGTACTGCTCTTCCTTGGACAAGCATCCCACTTATGATTAACCCCCCTCGCAAGCATCCGCAACTACGAAAGAAGAATTAAGGTATATCTAACCATAACATGAAACATATGGATCCAAATCAGCCCCTTACGAAGCAACGCATAAACTAGGGTTTAAGCTTCTGTCACTCTAGCAACTCATCATCTACTTATTACTTCCCAATGCCTTCCCCTAGGCCCAAACAATGGTGAAGTGTCATGTAGTCAAAGTTCACATAACGCCACTAGAGGAAAGACAACATGCATCTCATCAAAATATCGAGCGAATACCAAATTCACATGACTACTTATAACAAGACTTCTCCCATGTCCTCAGGAACAAACGTAACTACTCACAAATCATATTCATGTTCATAATCAGAGGGGTATTAATGTGCATAAAGGATCTGAACATATAATCTTCCACGGAATAAACCAACTAGCATCAACTACAAGGAGTTATCAACACTACTAGCAACCCACAGGTACCAATTTGAGGTTTTGAGACGAAGATCGGATACAAGAGATGAACTAGGGTTTGAGAGGATATGGTGCTTGTGAAGATGTTGATGGAGATTGACCCCCTTCCGATGAGAGGATCGACGGTGATAACGATGGTGACGATTTCCCCCTCCCGGAGGGATGTTTCACTACTAGGAAAAAGGCTACTAGCAGCGCGGGTAAAATGCTACAAGTAGCGCGGGTACTCGTGCTACTAGTATCGCGCTACAGCTAAAAGTTAGTAGCAGCGCGGGTGCACCCGCGCTACTACTAACCTAACTACTAGTAGCGCTTGCTTATATCCCACGCTATTACTAACCTAACTACTAGTAGCGCTCATTTCTTATTTCCCATGCTACTACTAACCTAACTACTAGTAGCGCTCATTTGTTTCCCACGCTACTACTAATAATTTAGGAATTAAAAAAAATAAAAGTTAGATGTAGTATTCATGGATGGCAATACGTCCAGTGCAAACCAAACCAATGTCACATAACATTCTCAAGATTCCATTTAACTTCAAACACACACAATGATCATCGAAAGGTGGGTACCTTCCCTGGTGTTCCATCACCAACCTAAACAGACAACTTCCCTAGATGTATCTACCAAGGCTCGGAGCTTAGACGCCGGTGGACCCGAATCTTCCCTCCCCGGGACGGTGGCGTCAAGGTCCACCACCTCGGCAACCTCCGGTCGAAGAGCACAGCGCCCACCGGCTGCGCTAGTCAGCGTCGATCACCCCTGCGCCCATGTCGAGAAAGTGAAAAACTTGTTAGTACGCAAATTGCATCAGTTCAACTAAATGGCATATTCCAATTCACAATACCCATTAATTAAGTTAAGATTCTTTCTCATCTAGCAATTTAAAGGGGCTCATGCCGAAAATATATGCTTAATTCCTCATTGGCTACTCAAACTAAATGGTCCAAGAACTTTGGGACAATCAGCAACCTTTCCGCTTGATCTCCACTAGCTACTTTGGATTCAACAAGAAAAGGAACATTTATTTGAACTGAAAAGAACAAGCAGGCAAGCATGCTATCAATCTTCTGGCTAGAATTTCATAAAATGCACCTTCAAGTGTACTCTAACAATCGACGTGTCCCATCTCCTCATGATTAAGGACTCTAGCTGAGCCGACAACATGGAGCAAGATGTAGTCGTTTCCGAGCATGAACCCTTGGCTGTCATCAATGAACCTGCAACATCCATCATGCCCATTGTAAAATATGTTAGTTTCAGATAAGAAAAGAACTGAACTCTGAACATATGATGTTATCTAAATCCTTACTTTATGGAGATGTCATCAGCAACAGAAAAAGGAAATATATTTCACTGATTTTGGTGTTGCAACGACGTATATACTTTATCACATTATAAGTTCTCACACCATCAACTATGACAAAATCTGAGAGTATAAGTCTAGTTACATTCACCCAAGTCCAAACATAAAATTCTGTCCAACATAGTACAGCCCACTTTGATAATTTCATAGTATTTCATATAACGAACGAAACCTGACAAGTGATATGTGTTTAAGTATCTACAGAACAGCCTCTAAAATTTTCATGTTGTAACTTTATTTTAATACCACCTGTAACAGGGCCTAATCTCCCATATCAAAATACTGTATCCAGGAACATATATTTCGGGACAGCAAACTAAATTGATGGCTGCTCTCAAACCGTACATCCAAACGACACAAATAAATACTCTAAAGAAACCTTGGAACTTTATCTAAAACTTATGTAAAGGGGCCAACTCAAAATTCTAAGCCTAGCTAACTCATTTTTCAGATCTAAGCTTGCTGTCCAAATTGGACAGTGCAGTTTCTAACTGAACCAAGTTCAGCTTACAGCCATGATGCAGAACTAGATGCTAAAACTAACACCTTGTAGGGAGAGGCGATGCACCATTTTTACCTCGAATCAAAGGCTTCGCATATGCGCTTTGGCCGGATAAATAGATGATATCTCCCTTAACAGTATCCATGCCATGATGCAGAACTAGTATTTCCAAATTTCGCCAAATCACCACTCGAGCATTTCTAGAGGAAATTAATTGATTCTCTACATAGCATCTGCCCTGCAATAGCTAATCCTTAAACAGAAAATTGGGCAAAGCGAGCACCACACATGTTTAACTGGGGTACATGTACATCCAACAAGGACACAAAACTAAGTAAAACCGAATGAAGCAACTGAAGAGTACCTCTTCCACGCTAGCCTTAGCCGTCGTCTCGCTGCTCACGCACAGACACTCCGTCCGCCAGAGCTTGAATATCTGCAGAACCAGAAATATTACTCCTCCAAACCCATAGCAGAGAATTCGAGCCCGACCACACCCGGGCCACTACCCCCAAATCACAGAGACCACTCCTCCAAACATTTTTTGTGACTTTCATTCTCCATTACTACAAAAGGAAGAGAAACAAACATTTTTGTGTTTTTCATTTTCTTTTGCTAAAAAGGCAATAAAATGAACTAGCATTTTTGTGTGTGTTTTTTCCTGCGCGCCCTTCGAAAGACAATACATAGAGCAAACAAACGGAATCCTCTCGAGATCTTTACTTTCTCCGTGGTGATTTGTGAACACCGCTGCCAGCCTACATATATGAAGTAATTCTTAGAAAATGTATACGTGGAGTATCAATGGTTACTGTTCAAAATGATGAGAAAGATATATGTCTTGTGCGTGCAGATTGGTAATTAAATTTATTTTTTACAGTTGATTGGCAATTCCTGTTATTCAATCTAGTCTAGAATGTGAAAAAAGACAAGGAGCATATGCACCTTGATTCCCACAGGTGAAGATACACTGCTAGCTTAGCTCAATCAGAATACTATGGTTTCTATAAAACTGTAGTTTTGAAAACTGTGAGGTGTTTGGCTAAACCAACAACAGTAGTTTCATATTCGCTTGTATTCCTGATACAATGTTTTTTTCTAACTTCTAGAAAGAGAGGTCCAGACCTCTTTTTTTTCAAACTGAAAGCTTGGTTTGTAACTCACAATTATCAACATGGCAAACTAGGCCTCTGCATAGCATGCTCCACACTAGTTAAACATGATGCCGAATTTTTCGAATACTGCGGTATTTTAAAAATTACACTGCCAATCTAGGCCTTACTGCATATAAGTTTCATAATGTAATTTCGTCCAAAGCATTGAGATTCAGAGATCAGGGGACGACGGGATGAGGTACCTCTCTGAGCTTAGCAGGGGTGATGAATAATGTAATTTCGTCCAAAGCATTAATATAGCATGCTACCAGTACCTGCAAAATTTCACACAATCAGCAAAAACGCTTACCTAACACCTGTACAGAACTATGCCCGTACATCTGTTCTCATTTTCACATGGTTTGTCCTGCCTTCAGAAACTACCATGGGAGGCCATGTGAAGCTCATAAACAGGCAGGGACTGAACTAGACGGTTCTAAATGATCCACGACTCAGCCAACATGGACTCTTGTTTAACAAAAAATGGCAGTTTCTGCCATGGAGGGCACATGCATACTGCACATATGTTAAGTTTGCAGGCTAAACATTTTCCCTTATGCTCAGGCTAATTAACCGGAGGCATACCCCAATGTCTTCAGCAACTCAAGAAAAATTGCATATCCTCGATTGAAAAAGAATATATTAAACTGAGGGATAGCGAGATGATTGGAGATCTAAATTTCTTAAATGGCTCAGGATTCTCACCGCTACTAGGGAACAGCTCAGGATTAATCTCACCACTTTTTTCGTCATCAGAAACGCCTTCCGCCCGACAGCGCCTGCGGGAGGGACCTGTATGCGCGCCTCGTCCTCAGCCACGACCCCTCTCGCTCGTCGTCCTTGCCGCCATGCCGCTCCTCTTCTCGGTGAGGCTGACGGCCCGCACCGACAACTCCACGGCCGTTGGGTGGCAGAGTCGCGTGCTACTACTCCTCGCCGTTTGCCTCTCCGCCGCCGCCTTCCCCCTCGCCGCCTCAAGGCAAGGGTGCAGGCCTTGAGGCACGGATCTGGGAGGAGGGAAGGGAGGGGCGGAGCTTGGGGTGCTTGGGGGCATATTCCGCGCGGCCGGAGCTCGCCGGAACCGGCCGGCGTGGGAGCTGGCGGCGGCAAGGAGGTCATGGGGAGATGAGCTGAGGGGTGGGTTGAGGTTGGAGAGAGAGAGTTTGGTGGGGTGGGAGCGGAATTTTTTTTCTTTAGGATCGGGGTGGGAGTGGTGCGGCAAGGGAGGGATACGCTCAGTAGTAGGAAGTGGATCCTCTAGGAATGAAAGTCACCTAAGCTACAGTACAATCCAGTGCAAAACAAAGAAGGAAAGTCAGGGACACTATAACAAATATTGTATTTAGCTACTGTAGCAGGTTATGTGCGTGGTTACTGTTCATGTAAATAAATTTAAAATTAATTTTATTGTATCATAATTTTGTTTGTATGTAATTGTTATAAATGTATACAATAGATTTGTAATTCACAAATTAAATCAAGCCATTTTAGCCTTAATCATATGAATGCGAAGGAGGAAAGTTAGGGAATTGTAGCTTAGGTGACTTCTCTTCTTCATGTTAGAGGATCCACTTCCTCAGTAGTAGCGTGGGTATCTTACCTGCGCTATAGCTATTCACTTAGTAGTAGCGCGGGTTTATACCCCTCACTACTACTATGGCATGTCTCAGGGAGGTACGGTAGAGACCGCTTAGTAGTAGTGAGGGGTAAAAACCCGCGCTACTACTATCAACTTAGTAGTAGCGAGGGTAAAACCCGCTACTAGTAAATAGCGATAGCGGGTATAAACCCACGCTACTAGTAAGCGTCTGTCTATAAGCTTTTCCCTAGTAGTGTTTCCCAGAGAAACGGCTCACGAGCCCTAGATTGGTTCTCAAGGTTCCTCCTCGAGACGCAATGCGCCGTCCCAAAGCTTCTTGATTTTTCGGGGCAAAAGACACCTTATACGGAAGATGGGCATCGGGGCTTCTAGGTGGCCCACGAGGCGCGCGCCAGGGGTAGGCGTGACCTCCACCCTCGTGGGCGATGGGTGGCCCCCTCGGTGCTTTCTTCGCCTAATATTTTAATATATTTTAAAACTGACTTTCGTGGAGTTTCGGGACTTTTGAGTTGTCTGAATAGGTCTCTAATATTTGCTCCTTTTCCAAATTTAGAATTCCAAATGCAAGCATTCTCCTCTTCATGTAAAACTTGTAAAATAAGAGAGAAAAGGCATAAGTATTGTGACATAATGTGTAATAACAGCCCATAATGCAATAAATATTGATATAAAAGCATGATGCAAAATGGACATATCAGTCCTGTAGCTCGCCAAAATTCTACATTGCAAACAAGAAAGGAGGCGGTTGAGAAAATGAACCACCCAAATTTTTTGTGCAGTTCAACTAAAATTGTAGCGACCCAACCTCAGACGGTCAAGTCTCTGTGCTTAAGTGTCATCCCTGGATCGGTATGCTGACACACACAGTACTCGAGGATTTATAACAGAGGTAAATCACATGTATAAATAATGTAAATACTATTACCTCAATCCAAATAGAGGAAGTAACAACAGGGTTGTGGATTCCCATCAACACCATCGGCAAAGTTGAGTGTAGAAATCGTAACCCTAACGTATCACTTACTCGTCGTAAGATTCCTGGAACATGAGACGTTGCAGCTATATAGGTCAGTACATTGAATGTACTAGCAAATTCACACCATAGGATAATGATGAATAATAGCTATCACTACATGCATATATGGCTGGTGGAGGCTCTACGGTTAACATGTTTTTGCGAAAAGCCAATTTTTCCCTACTGCAAAGGAATATATTTTATTTAACTACAAAGTTGGTTGAAAACATTGAGAATGGTAAATCCCCATCTCAATCCCAATTAAAAATGTAATTAATAACCCAACAAAATTAATTTAGAGTGATGAAATCAACATGATAATCCAAGAACCAGATAATCAAAATGTCCATAACCGGGGACACGGCTAATCATGATTAGTTTGTACACTCTGCAGAGGTTTGCACACTTTTCCCCACAAGTCTCGATCTCCTCCGTTGGATTTCTCGCACTTCATGGTGTTTGAGAAACGGATGACCGAGACACAGTCTTTCAGAAGCATTCACTCTAACCCCGGGTAGACAGTACCAACCTACATCCCCTACATCTGCTAGCCTACCACTGGAAGAGGTAATGCAACATACTCAACTATGCTAGAGCCCATAATAGCTTGTGGCTGCACACGGAAGTTTCTAGCATGAATAATCTTATGATCCCTTTGAGCCTGGGTGGCGAACCATATGATGATCACACGGGTTCCCCGGGGTCTCCAAGGACAACATTGGTATATCCCCAGGTGTCCCAGCAAGTCCACTGGTATATCCCCAGGGTGCCCCTACCAATCCACCCAGATATGTATTAAATTAGCCACCTTAAGTTAAACCTTAGTTAACAATAATCTCTCACATATTTCATGAATCACTCAAACCAAACCACGTCCACGAGCATAGCATAGCAGTATAAGCATAACGGAGAAGTAACTCCCAAGGGTTTGATAATAAAACAGGTAATAGGTTCTACCATCAACTACTTCCCAATACCCACATGTTATCAAATCCTAACCATGCAATGTTTGAGGGTGAAACTAATGCATAAAAACTGGGTATGAAAGGGATATGATCAAAGTATGAACTTGCCTCGTACTGTTGATGAAGATGATTCGCACTCATAACTCCTGATAGTTCTACTCGTCACACTCCGGTCAATCTATCATAAGCAAGCAATAGTACCCACACATAAGCAATCACTCAAAAGAATCGAAGAAAAGATCTCAAAAAACTTCAAAAACATCTCTTGCAACAGAAAACAATTTCTGACAGTACCAAAATTAAGTGAATTTGGCCTTTTTAGAAAGTTTAGGTCAAGAGCTTCAATTTGCAAAAAGAATCAACTATATAAAACTCGAGTTATGATCAACAGAAATTTGAATATGAATCTGAACAAATTTCAAAATTTGAAAATTGCAAAAGGTTTATTTGATAGATTCACTAGATGGGTGGAAACAAGACGAAACTATAGGCGCTGGTTTCATCTAATTTGGATGAATGAGTAAAAAGTTATGGCTATTTAAAAAATCAGGGCCAAACTGTTTTACGGAAGAAAAATAGATATTGCTAAAAAAATTCTATGTCTAATGTATAAATACAGAGACTAATTGATAATCTAATTATTCTGCTGTACTAGTCTAGAAATAATAAACTACCGAAGTATAAAAAAACGAAGAAAGATACCCATTCGAGAAGTCCCGCCGGAGAGGAGAAAAATATTTTTTTTCGTGGATCTAGTCAAACCAAAATATTGATTTAACCCAAATCGGATGATTTTTAGAGGCTCTATGGGTCTATATTTATAGATGAAAAGGAGGTTTAGGAGTTAAAGGCTAGGGAACATGGGACTAAACGTAGACCAATAAAGAGAAAAGAGAGAAAGAGCGCATGGGCCTAAAGCCTTCGGCCGGCCAACGCGTACACGACTGCAGTTTTTTTTGGATTCGGTCAACTGAAAAAAAACATTTGTGAAAAAAATCTGGGGAAAGAATATGGCAGGTTGGGCCTGGCCCATGTAGGAGAGAAGAGAAAAAAATGATAGGACGCCCGATGCCACTCTGCTGCGCATGTGGGCGACAGTTAATGATGGGCCGCACGTACAGTTTTTTACTTTTTAAACAGAAACAAAAAGGTAAACTAAATAACGAAAAATAAAATATATATTTTATATAGGCATATTACATACCAAAACTTTCCGATAAAGATTTTCTACAACGTGAACATTTTTCTAGTGTCAAATAAAATACAGAAAGAAATTAAATAAAGCAAAGAGTTCTACAGCTCTAATAAAATCCAATAAAAATCATTTTAAAAAATACCAAAATTAATTAAAATTTATTTCGCTCCAATTTTCTGATGTAGGGAATCATTTTACCCTAATTTACATATATTTTATTTTGAAGAAAAATAATTCTAATAAAACCCCAAATAACCCCAAATTGAAAATAATTCCAATGGGATTCTGAATTTAATTCTTTTAAAACTTCCAACTCATATTTCATATGTTTTGAAGAAGTCATTTTATCTTCTCTCATGAAAATCATTGAGTTGCTTAAAGTTTCTGAATTGGAAAATATTTCCAAATAAAATTCAAATCTTTTCAAAACCCTTTTCATTTATTTAAATGGAAGAAGTCATGTCATCTTCTCTCCAGGGTTTTGTATTTGAAAAGAATTTGAATTCAAGGAGATCAGAAAGCAAAGATGAAAGTTTGGGAAAGTCCTTTTATTCCTTCTCATTTAACTTCCAAAAGTTTCAAATTTCGCTCAACTTCACACAATCAATCAAACAATCAATCATAACTATCTATTTGTTATAACATTCCAAAATTTAGAATTTTGGGATGTTACAGAAATGGAGCATCCCTGGCGTGCAGAATGATTAAGTGCCAGATGAATACACGTGTCAACCAAGTTGTCTGGAATCTTTTGACTCCATGCCATACAGTTTGCTACCATATGTGCCGATAACCAAAAGGCACAAGTTGGCACCAAAGACTGGACTGCATTTTTCTAGGCTATGCGCCAAGCAATATTTTTGGCGTTCACTCTCCGAATACTTGGAGTTTGACAACTGGTTGACGTTGGTTGATACTCGAATGAATATAAGCACTTCTTCTTGTCAACATTGATGCTTGTCTGAGTGAACTTTGGAGTACATAGCAGCGGCATGAGTATCTGTCCATCTAATCTTTTTGTGCAGTTCTACTGAAATCACCCAATGTAATGAATTGCCTGTGAGTTTAGGCTCCAAGTTACTCCTTTATGAAATCGGCAAACAGTAGCACAATACCAAATTACTAATAGATATGACAAGCACAATAATCAGGATAAAGACCAGTACCAACCTGTGTGAGGTAGCATATCAATTACTATTTCCTTTGACTGGAAGAAGCGAAGCGACTGACAGGAAAGGAAGGAACCAAGCCGAGATAAGCGACTGACAGGAAAGGAAGGAAGCAGTCGAGGCAATGAAGCATCCAAAATTTTTGTGCAGTTCCACCAAAATCGAGCATCCTTGTTGGCACATATATTGAGAGAGTGAGATTACTGTAATAGTGGGACTAGTTGATGAAACATACACTAACAAATAGAAGCACCCTCATTATCTTAATGCGTAAAGTTAGCAACATAGTAGTCTTACTTAAAGAGAGGTATTAGTTTATTTAATCAATGCCAATTAACTCAACACTCAAATCATTGCCATGTATCATAGGTTGCAAAACTTTAACGTGCAAAGATAAAGGAGTTTCTCATGATAGTAGCACGATGCAAATAGAGATGACATCAAACTAATATGGATGAAGGCCTTAGGCCGGTACCAACCCGAGCAAAAAAGTTTATTCATGTAGTCCCGGAAGAGATGATAAAGCACTCACTGGAATCACTCGATAGTATATATTTTTGTGCACTTCAAATGTATGGCTGAAATCACTCTTGTTTACCAGTGCTGAGATTATATCGAAAGATTATCAAGAACTTCCAGGAGAGTTAAAGCACTGGCTGGGATACCGTTCATTGTATTGTCTTGTGTAGTTCCACTAAAATGTATGATTGGCACAACATGATCCCTGTTTGCACAAGTTGAAACAAGGTGAAACCTTCATTAGCTTAGTGAAAAAGGATAGAAAGACATTAGCATATTACTCTAACAGTAGCATCAAATTCATGATGGACAATACGCAAAACATTGCCTCATTAAACCAATGGCAATAAATTGACATGCAAAACAATAGCACTATTATGTCATGACACTGATAATATTCCCTCCCTGCTCCACCACATGATTCACCTCCATAGACAAACATACACACGTAGAGCAATATCTTTCTATCCTTTTTCACTAATGTCTTTCTATCCCTTTTCACTAAGCTAATGATGGTCATGATGGTGTAGAGCTGGGTCACAGATGCATCCAGAATCCAGTTAATTAGTATGATGTGTCGTCAACCCAAGTACTACTCTGCTGCATTTCTCTATCTATCTCTACTCTACTCTTATCTACTCTACTCTTATAAAAAACAGAGTTGGTCATGATGGTGTGTCTGCCATCCTGCAATATAGGCCATCCGATTTATATCTGACGGATAGGAAGGAAACTATGGCAGTTGTGCAAAATGGTAACCACAACCCTCTCCACATTTGCAAATAAGGCCTTCCCTCATTCATCCTTTTCTCTCACAAGATAAACTACTCATACAAATGCATCTTGATGTTACGTGCAACGCACGGACATCTTGCTAGTCTTCCAAGTAAACTAAGACTAGTAGCAACACAGCAATACAATACCACTAGCAAGATGTTAGGATAACATAGGACGGTACCATCGTGTGATCTCCATTTCCTGTTTATTCTTCTTCTTCTTCCTCTTCATGCTCTGTTTCTCTTTCTCCTCACCAGTTAGTGAAACCAAGTACATGATTGGCCTTCTATTTCATAATTGGTTTTGTCAGTGAGGGAGTACAAGTGTACTAGTAAACAATAGCATTATTTTCTCATGGCGATGCATAAAATAGAGATGAACACATGCATTAAATATCATTCTTACCTAAAGGAAGGTTATGGTGCCAATATGGATGATGAGGATTGGAACACAGATCTCCCTTTGTGCAGTTCCACCGAAATGAACCAACCGTTCCATTCTGACATTCCAGTTAAACAACACAAAAGTCACTTCTTTTAGTAAGTGTTTTGTGCAGTGCACGAAAAGGTCACAATAGCAATGAGGTGAAATGGATATCCCTGTTTGCACAAAAAGCTACAGAGGAAACAGTCAGAGTCTCAAACAATTACTGGCAAAAACATTTGTCTAAACTTTTCATGGCTTATAACAGTGGCATGGCTTCATTTTACCAGGGGCATTAGATTAAGAACAACTAAATATTTGGTATAAGGGCATGGGACGGTGGGTGCACCAAAGATCCGGCACCATGTACCTAAACCAGGCATAAAGTGGTGATTCAGAGTTTGTTGCCCCGAGAAACAAACATCCAAGAAACATATCTGGGTTGGTCTCATTTTTGTTCACTCTAGCCACCTACTCCTATGTGTGGATAGAAAATCTAGTCCTGGTCATACCACTGTGTATAGCGTTTCCCTATATTTCCTTTTCGACCAAGAGACCGGTTGGATGACCGATCATTACTACTTTCACCCCCTTTCCTTCCTGTTTGTACCAAGTCCGATGTACAATCCCCCCCTTTATTTGTTGTTTGGACCAAGTACAAGATTTGACTCCATGAAGTAGCTTTACCTCTAACAATAGAAGAAAAAAATAGGTGACGTTGGACCATCCGATTGAGAGGGGCTGAGAGGTAGAAAATGATGCACATGCAGCTACGTAGCGAACCGGGGAAGTAGAGCTAGGCTAGTTTTGAAGAAAGATATACCTGAAGGTCGTCGGATGTGGATAGGTGGGCGACGGAGGCTAGATCCGCCCGCACTAGGGCAACGACAAAGGGATCGGAGGACCTCCCGCACCGGCGCTCGGCCAGAGATAACGGTGCGGCCGGCAGTGGGTCTCCTCCCTCACTATCAACTACAGCCTAAACGTTGCCCCTCCTCCCCTTCACCAACGGAGGGGGATACATCCGGATCTGTAACCAGCGGTGAGGATAGAAAGACAGTGTTACCACCGCTATATTGTTTAGATCTTGTCACATCCCTAGTTCTGGTATGACCTAGGCTAGCTAGTCGTTTGTGCATCATGTTTAAATTCCATTTAAATTGAAATGAGGATCTGTGAAACCCTCAGAATCATTTCTGGAAATGACCCAGATAAAAATTGCTTCAATTTGGCCCAAGAAAATGTTCCTGTTTTCTCTAAAAATATTGGTCAGAGGTATAATTCCAACCAATATTTTTGGGAGCTCAGAAGTAATTATTTTGGGCATTTGGAATTAATGCAGTAATTATTTGCCTTGGATATATATTGTTATATATATAATATTGTCCAAAAATTGTGCCTTTTGTTGAGGAGCTCTGGAATAATACCACTAGCCCCTACAAAAATTGGCATAAGTAAATAAATTGATTTAGTATTATTACTAAATCAGAACAAATGTCGAAAAAATGTAAAACAAAACAGAAAGGAGAAAGAGAAGCCCACTGACTTACTGCGGCCTGCACATGTAGCAAAGGCCCAGCCCACCAGTATGCGGCGGTCCCTCAACCTCTGCCAAGGGCGAGGCGTGTCGGCGCCACGAGCAATCGCTGTAGCCACCTCCCCGCCTGCTTCCTCTCCTTCCCGACCCTTCTTGAGACGCTAGGAGACACGCACGCGCCGCCCCGACCGCCTCCCTCTCTCCAGTGGCCTCCCCTCCTCTCTCTCGCCCTCCCCATGAACGCCCGAGCGCTGCCGTCGCCGCCGCACGCCGTAGCCGCAGCCACCGCCTCCCCCTCGCCCTCCGTCGTGCCCAGAAGCTCACTACGTATCCCTCGTCCTCTCCGACGAGCCAAACAAGCTGGGCGCCGCAACGCCGCCCTTGACGCTTCTTCAACCTCCGCCGTGGATCCCCATCGCCGCCCGCCGCCTCCAGCCCTTCCCGAGCTCTCCAAGACGCTCCTGAATCCGCCGTGAGCTCCTGCGCCGGTTCCCCTTCTCCCCGCCTCCCGCTCAGTAGCCCCCAGCCGCTCGAGCCCGAAGCTCCGGCCGCCCGCCAAGCCTCCGCTCCGCCTCCGCCGCCCGCAGCCTTCGCGCCCCTCAGATGCGTGGGGCGCGCAGCGACCTCCCGTGCCCTTAGCCGCCGCCCGTGGCTCAGAATGCGCGCGCCGCCGTCACCGAGGTCGCCGCCCGACGACCTCGCCGGCTGGCATGCGGGCTGTCAGCCAGTGATTAGCTTAGCGCTAATCACCATTTAAGCTAACCTCATCACTAACGGTGGGCCCAGCGCCACTAATCTAAATTAGATTAGAAATAAACCCCCTGTTAACTAATCGAGACAACGACGTGTGGCCCCACACGTCGGCTTTTGACCTGGTCAAGACCGTTGACCTCGACGCAGCATGGCGAATCTTGACAAGAGCTATTCATTTTCGGAATTATTTCTAAACAGAAATTCGAAAATGTTCAAAACTTCAAAAAATCATAGAAATTCAACCGTAGCTCAGATTGAAATAATTTATATATGAAAAATTATCAGAAAAATGCAATCTATCCATCTGTACCAGTTTCATGCATGAAAAACCAAGTTATACCTGCTGTATTAGTGAAACACTAAAATGGCTTATATAAAGAGCTTACTTTGGAAGTGCATTTGAATCTTTGGTTCAAATGGACTTCAACCAAATGAACTCTAGCTGCATTAGCCCAAACAGCATCACATCTACATGCCATGTTCATGCATCATATTGTTGCATATGCTTGTGTATTGATTGTTGGCACCGTTCCTTCTCGATAGGTCCACTGGAGAGTGCTCGAGAGTACACATCTGTGAAGCGAAGGCCTCCCTTGTTGATTTACCGTGCAAGCAAACCCCTTGTTCATTCCGATACAATCCTACTCTCTCGCTCCTGCTCTCAGCTTATTGCATTAGGACAACAACGATTCATCTGCTACTTTGTGCTGCGGTAGTTGAACCCATTCCTCTGCATGACTGTCATTGCCACAATAAATAGTTGAAACCCACTAGCATGTGTAGGAGTTGATTGAGCCATGTTGTGTTCCTACCATGCTATGCCTGCTATTGCTTAGAGTTGTGTCGGTCCGATTCATTGGGAATGAATTGGAGTGTTACGATATGTTCCGATCTTTGAGAGTGAAGTGTGTGAACACGATTTGGTAAAGGTAGCGGTGAGAGGCCATGTAGGAGTACATGGTGGGTTGTCTCACCGGAACCGCCCTTAAGCACTTGAGTTCTATGTATGTTGTCCAATGACTCGATACTACCACACATTGGGTTCCGTAACTCGACCCTCTCGACTTATTAACCAACTTGATCTCTGTCCGTGAGTCGCAACTAGTTTCGGTGTTTGTAGGTAGTGCTATTTTTCTATCGAGTGGCACCCGGCGGTGGGCTTGGGACATACTAGGCACGGTGGCACGGTGTACCAAGTGGCACCCGGATGGTGGGCTTGGGAACCCCGCTCACATCGTTTGGGGCCGTGGCGACACCCGCCGGATCTCCTTGCGGATGGAACCGAATAGGCGATAAACCTGGACTAGAGTCTTGTGTGGTTAGTCAGGTCGTGGCCGACACCCTCGCCAGGCTTCCGCTTGAAGGTTGCCGAGATACATGACGTGTATATGGCGGTAAGTGGCGAGAGCGTGTGTGAAGAAGTACACCCCTGCAGGGTTTTCATGATCTATTCGAATAGCCGTGTCCTCGGTTATGGACTTCTTGGATGCTTACGTGGTACATAGACAACTTGAAGTGGATACTCTAAAATGCTCAAGACAAGTGTGAGTGCTATGGATGGCCTTCTCGTATGGAGACGGGAATGAATCCATAGTAGTGTATTGTGTGGTGACTAGTGGACCCGTGTGCGCCTATATCACCTCAAAGAAGTTACGGTAGTCGTAGAACGGGATAGCCGCAGAGTCAAAGCTGGCTTGTCAGCAACTAAAATCCACATTACCTTCTTGATACTAATGCATGTATAATAGGATCTGATGTAAGTCTTGCTGAGTACCTTTGTACTCACGTTGCTTTATTTATGTTTTTGCAATGAGACTTGGTCTTTCTAGTAGTTCCGCTTGGACTTGACGAGTAGCTTGATACCTCAGCTATGATCTTGTACCCTTGGGAGGGTCTTGTAGATAGTCGCTTCTCACCTTTTTCTTTTGTAGTTATGCGTACTCGGACATGTAATGCTTCCGCTTGTTGCTTGTATGCTCTGTATGATGGGTCATGTGACCCCTGTTTGTATTTAATGCTATGTGGCTCTTCTGAGCCTTTACCTATATGAGTTTGCGTTATGTTGTGATGCCATGTTGTACAGCACATACTTGCATGTTATGCGTACATGTAACTTGTATTGCTATGTGTGGGATCCGACAACCTAGTTGTTTATCCTTGGTAGCCTCTCTTATGGGGAAATGTAGTCTAGTGCTTCCATCGAGCCATGGTAGTCTGCTTTCTGCCGGTTCACCGGAGTCCGGCTAGCCCAGACTACTGCTCCGGAACACTTGACTGGTTGGTATGTGATTCACTTCGTTCTCGTATTCATCCCTTCGGGAAATGTCACGGTGACATCCGGAGTCCTGCCTAACTGCTACAGCCGGGTTACCGGAGTCCTGTTAGCCCAGTGCTACAGCCCGGATTCACACGCTGCTGACCGACATGCTCGATGTTGGTTCATGTATGCATGTCCCCATAGGTTAGTGCCACTTTGGGTTCACGACTAGTCATGTCGGCCCGGGTTCTCTGTCATATGGATGCTAGCGAAACTATCATATACGTGAGCCAAAAGGCGCAAACGGTCCCGGGCCATGGTAAGGCGACACCCGTGGGAATACCGTGCGTGAGACCGCAAAGTGATATGATGTGTTACATGCTAGATCGGTGTGACTTAGGATCGGGGTCCCGACAGATCTGGAGAGGATCAGAGTGTGTGAATAGAGCAACCCTAGCAAGCAAGCGCGCAGGCTCCGACCTATATATATACACGTAGTGGGGTAGTTTTCCTTTTTCACTCCATCAAAACAATCGTTTAAAATTGTGTACATGCCAGGTCGTTGTTTTTTTAGTTGTTGATTGTTTTTTGAGATAGCTGCCCGCTTATTCCAAGTGGTGTTATGGTGTGCCAGGTCGCACTTTGTATCGTTCAAGTCTGGTACAAGACCCTCCATTAAATGAACAACCACCTCCTCGTAAAATTTTTGAACAAGCCCACGGCTAAAATTATCGGAAACGTGGGTTGCCCCAACATGCATTATTATTTATATTTTCTATGTGGGGGTATCCTCAAAACAAAATGTGAGAGTACAATATTTATTGGGCCCCTTTGTAATTGGTGCTAAATTTTGACCAAAGATTTAACTAACAAAATGTTAGTGCATGTTAACAAAAATTATATCGTTTGATTCGTATTTGAACATAGTTTTCAATGATGTAATTTTTTGTGACATGCATGAACATTTGGTTAGTTAAATTTATAGTCAAAATTTGGCACAGATTATCATAGGGACCAATAAACTAGGACGAAGCTCCTTGTTTGTCGTCCCTCCTCGTGCACAACCATCTCTCACTTTAGGGCGGGGGCATTACAAAGCTTTACCGTCACATATTCATACTACTTCAAGGTGCATTAAATCAACACATGCAAGTATCAAAAGGAAAGTCACGACATGCATGCATGCGTTGTAATTAATGCATCAGTACACGCAAATTATTGAAATATATCGAGTGCAGTGCTTTGATGTGTCGCATCAACTCGTACAACAAAGAGAAGTTTGATTACGATGCCCTCTCCCTCGTGGACTGAGCTCTGATGCCTTAACTGCACCTGCCTTTGGCTGTATGACAGGTGGGCCAGCCACTAGTTGAGCCCACCTGTCATACACCCAAAGGCAGGAGCAGTAAGTCAATGAAGCCGCATCCCTCCCTCGCCCATGAGCGTGGTGGCTGGCAGGACTAGGAGAAGCTTTCGCTACACGCTCTCCCTCCCGCACGCGGTGGACATGCAGCAGTTCATTCGGTGTCAGATTTCCAGAAGCATACTGTAGTACTCCACTACAGTAGTACCATCGTTGTTCGACTCCCGAAGAGGCGAAGAGCCAAGCGCAGCCCGGACGCTCGTGTGGCAGTTTCATGTGTAGAGTAGTCTAAGATAGCGTGTACCGTGCCTCTAAGCTTAAAATCGTTGGGGTCGGCTCCATGCTATGAGGCCGTCTCGAAGCATTTTTTATTAAAATAATCTTCTAGCCCTACCTGTCATCCTGGTGATTGTAGTTTGCACGCTCATCTGATCAAGACAGGAATATATATTTAATTTGTGGTGGAATAAATGCTAGAGGTTGCAGCAAATATATTGTACACTTCAGGTCTTTTAGCTAAGTTTAGAGGCAATCATGTGGGGCCAGTGCTATGGTGTGTCGCGTCAACTCGTACAACAAGGAGAAGCTTGATTTTACTACTACACGCCTTCTCCCTCACCCATGCGCGCGGTGGCTCACAGACGAGGACAGGCTTTTGCTTACTACTCCCGCACACGATGGACGGACATGCGGTAGTTGATTCGATATTGTAGAAGTAGTAACATCATTGTTCGTCTTCTCGAAGAGGCGAAGAGCCAAGCGCAACCCGGACGTGGCAGTTGCGAATGCTCGTGTGGCAGTCTTTGTGTAGGGGTGGGGCATGGTGCGGAGCCTTGGAGCACGCATATAGCCAGGCTCTTGCATGAGACAAAATTGCTATGTGAGCCCACTATTGTAGTACTTGCTAGTATAGCCATGTAAACCGAAAATGAGTATTTGCCTTTCTAGAGATTTCAACAAGTGACTAAACTACACCCTAAATGAGTACATATGGAGCAAAATGAGTGAATCTACACCGTAAATAAATATGTAGTTCTCTCGTTTTCCTCTCCGCCTTGGTCGCGGTGCATAATATTGTGTATATGACTAGCCGCTCTATCTACATGCTGCTACCTCTGGAGCCTCTGGAGCACTGCGTTGGTTTTCCCTTGAAGAGGAAAGGGTGATGCAACAAAGTAGCGTAAGTATTTCCCTCAGTTTTTGAGAACCAAGGTATCAATCTAGTAGGAGACTACAAACAAGTCGCCTTGTACCTACATAAACAAATAAGAACCTTGCAACCAACGCGATAAAGGGGTTGTCAATCCCTTCACGGCCACTTGCAAAAGTGAGATCTGACAGAGATAATAAGATAAATATTTTTCGTATTTTTATGATATAGATTGAAATTAAAGATTGCAAAGTAAAATAGATAGGAAACTTATATGATGGAAAATAGATCGGGGGCCCATAGGTTTCACTAGTGGCTTCTCTCAAGATAGTGATACGTCTCCAACGTATCTATAATTTTTGAGTTAAAAGCACCAAGAGTCTTACAACTTGCATCGAATGTGATCGTTTGGTCCTAGAACTTGCATTTTGACCCTACCTAGTCCCACAACTTGCATCAAATGTGCAAATTTGGTCCTGACCAATGAGAGAGGACCATATGGACGCGTGGGTGCCAGCCCGGTCAGCGCCTGACATTTTGCAAAGAGGCCCCTGCCTTTGGTTTCAATCTACCCTTTTACACGAAAACACTGAATTTATTAACGCCTTCTGCGGCATCGATAGCGCCGCGTCGATCCAGAGGCGTCGAGCGGCGCCCGTGTCCGTCTTGAAGGGTGGGGAGCGCGACGTCGGCATGGGTGGCCTCGGCGGTGATGACGACGACGGAGACGGTGGTGGGGCCAAGGGGGCGGCCGGGGTAGCGGAGGGAGAGGGCGGCGGCGTAGAGGAGCGCGGCGACGGGGAGGAGCAGCAGCAGAGGCCGGCGCATGTCTCATCTCTGGGCGGACGCCGCTGGCCGGCCGGCTGCTACCCTACGTCGTGCGGCTTCGTCGGTTACGTTTGGAGCTTGCTCTGAGGAGGGAAAGGTTGGAACTTTCCCCGGGATTTAAGACGGAAGGAGATTATTATGAGATACGGTTGGAACTTTCCCCATACTTCTATGATCTTATGAGATACTCCCACGGAGTACCCATTTCCTTCCCCGGCTTGCCCGCTGATGATACGGTGGGCGCACGGCCGTGGCGTGCGGCGTTCACTAGTAGAAAAAGCGCCTATTGTCCCGGTTGGTGAGGGCCTTTAGTCCCGGTTCATGAACCGGGACTAAAGGGTCGATACTAATGCCACTGGCCCTTTAGTCCCGGGGCTCAATCGAACCGGGACAGATGGGCCTCCGCATTAACCTATCTTGTTGAGCCGAGTAGGAGGGCCTTTGGTCGGTTGGTGGCACCAACCGGACCAATAGGCATCCACGTGTCGACATTTACGTGGCTGGGGTTTTGTTTTTTAAAAAAGGGGGGTGGGGGTTTTGGGGGTTAATTTAGGCGTTTCATATATTGTGTTAGCTAGCTAATTAATAGAGAGAAGTGTCCTCTCTTTTGTCCGTGCTTGGTCGGCCTTCGTACTATACATACGTATAGAGAGGTGTAAGTGCATCTAGTGCCACCCCTAGTTGGTTTTGGAGTATTGACAACAAATTTGGTTGAGGGACTAATGTGTTTGTGAGAATTGCGAGGATAACACGGTGGTGTCCCTCATTGATTCGGTTTACGTGCGGAGATGACCCTAAAATGTATGAAGACATTGGCGACAATGGTGGTATGTGAAGATATTACGTATTGAAGACTATGACATGAGAAGACATTGATTGAAGACTATGGAGTCGAAGATATGTCGTTTCGTTGTTTCCTTTTTCCTCTTTGTTGAGTCATAGGAACCACCGTCTTTGTTAAGTGGGGTCCAAGTGAACAAAGTTAGAATGGTCAAGTGATGCTCAACCCAAATCCTATGTCTTGAGCGAAGACAATGAGAGCAAACCTTATCCAGAGCTGGATGAGTCAGCTTTGCTTGTAGCCCAAGTAAAGTTGCCGTGTGTGTTTGAAATCGACCGTTGGAACACGTGTCGGTTCCTTAGTGACCAGGGTCATTTCGGACATATCGAGTTGGGTTGCCTAGTGGCTATAAATAGCCCACCCCTACACCATAAATTGGTGGCTGCTCGAGAGTTAGTGCGGCTTTTGTCGTTTGAGAGCAACCCACCTCGAAACCTTTGAGAGAGAAAACCTTGCGAGGACAAAGCACAAACACCCAGAGCCAAAAAGTGTTAGGCATCATTGAAGTCTTTACATCTGCGTGACCTAAGACTTATTACACTTGAGGACTGTGAATCCTCCAAATTGTTAGGCGTCGCGTTCTGAGCATCCAAGAGTCATTGTGGATCGCCGGTGAGCGAAGTCTGTGAAGGTTGGAAGTCTACCTTGAAGACTTACCAGAGTGATTAGGCGAGGACTGTGTCCTTAGCTCAAGGGGAATAAGGTGAAGACGCGGTCTTCTGAGTTGAATCTCAGCCTCCCTAACCAGACGTACAGTTGTCACAACAACTGGAACTGGTCCAACAAATCATGTGTCTTCACAAGTGACTGGTTCTATCCTCTCCCTCCGTTTACTTAGAGTTTGTCTTCGTGAAGTCATTGCCTATTTGTCGTACCTGTTTGACCTCATTGCTTGAGTACTATCGTTGGTTGGCTTCATACTATCTTCCATCCTGATCCTTACTACTAAGCTGCTATTAGTCTTTGTACTTTCACATTATTGCATACTTGACTATGGTTTGCTTGTTGTAGTTTATCTTCCGCTGCATATCAATTAGGTCATTTCTATTGTTTGTCTTCGAAACTTCCACGTTTTGAAGACTTCCATAAAAATCACCTATTCACCCCCCCTCTAGTCGATAACTAGCACTTTCAATTGGTATCAGAGCAAGGTACTCCCTTGTTCTGTGTGATTCGGTTTAACCACGGAGTTTTAGCTATGTCATTGCATGGATAATCAAAGTCTCCGCTGCTTGCCCGTGTTTGATGGAACTGAATATCCCTCTTTGGAAGAATAAGATGTGCATGCATCTTGAAGCCATTGATGTCGACCTACGGTATGTCGTCAAGAACGGCGTTCCCAAAAGCTGGTGAAGGTGTCACCCTGCGATGTCAAGAAGTTCATTCAAGCTGGACTCTCTTGCAAAGAACATCATCTGTGGTCATCGACCAAAGGACGGTATGGCTGTGTGAGTGCTCTGAAGCGTCGAAGCTAGTGCAGGACTGGCTATCCAAGGTCAACGAAGCGTCTCAACCCGGAGAGATCAAAGGATCGGTGTTCTTCGCAACCTCTTCAACGCTTCAAGAGAAACGACAATGAAAATGTCCAGCTCACGTTTGATCGCCTCACCGACATCATAAAATGAGCTTCATGCTCTCGGCGCCATTGAGATTACCAAGCATGAAATCGTCAAGACTCTCCGAGATCTCTTGACAGCTCCTTTGACACCCTTGCCCTCATGATACAAGAACGCATACGACTTCAAGACACTTGATCCGTCGATATACTTGAGAGGCTCAACACACATGAGTTCCACTTTACGAGAAAAGAGATATCTATGGTCCCAACTATGGCGAACTGCGCTTTGAAGGCAAAGTTGTTTCCTCATCTGAAGAAGAATCATTGCAGTTACGATGATCCACGAAGACATTGGAAAGGAACTTGCTATGCTTGTGAAGAGTTCCAGAAGTTCACTAAGAAGAAAGGATTCAGAAAGTCTTCACGATCTAGCTCAAGAAATGATGAAGCTTCCACTCATGACTACAAGAAGAGAACATGTCACAAGTGCAAGAAACCTGGACACTATATCTCTGAGTGTCCACAGTGGGACAATGAGAAGAAGAAGAAGAAGAGCAAGGAATATGATTACGATGACAACAAGAAGAAGAAATCTTCAAAGTCTTCTTCCAAGTCCTCATCAAAGTCTTCATCTCATAAGAAGAGCTCATCCGCAAGGCTCGTGCTTTTGTTGGCAAGGAAATGGATTAGGAGGAGGAGTCCGCTACGAGGAGGCGGAGGTGGAGTCCAAGATGAGTCCGACCACAGGCGTTGCAAGTCGGCTCTAGCCACGACCTATGTTGCTAAGTCCATTTTCAACATCAAGACAATGACTTCCACACCAACGCTGAAGGCGATGACAAGGACAACCTGCTCCCACCTCTCGCTTCATGGCACGTGGTGCCAAGGTAAAATCACGTGATGCTTACTTTCAAACATCAAGTGAAGATGACTCGATTGTGAATCAAGCCCAGCTACAAAACACTTGCTAAAATTGCAATGAACAACAAAAAGCTATGGAACATATTCAAAAACTGGTAGACAAAAGCGATGACCTGTTGGACGCGGAAATGACACGTTCACAGTCCGTAGTTGAAGACATAAAAAATCTTCATGCTAAGTACCAAGAACTTGAAAGTCGTCATGAAACGCTCTCAACCACTCATGAAAAGCTCTCCTATGATTATCTTCAAAGGAAGCAAGAGCTTGAGAAATTGAGAGTGGCTCATGAAGATCTTCAAAAAGAGAACGAGTCACTTCGCGCTCAACAGATCAGTCCCGCTCAGGATGGATTTGAACCACCATGTCTAAAATGCCTTGAGCGTGATATCGCTACCTCTGTTCTTGAATGTTCCATCTTCTGCTCTTGTTGCATTGTCTTCAACTACTGATGTGGTAACTAACCCCTCTGCGGAGGATACCACTACTATTGCTTGATGAAAATGCTAGGTTGAAGACATTGCTTGAAACAGGGGATGTATAAAAGTCCGAAAGGACATCCGACACTTTATGATGTCCTCAAAAGCGGTTCTGAACCGAAACCCTAGGAAAGAGGGTGTTGGGTTCGAGAGGAAAATGAATGTTGATGGTTCCTCTTTGGAAGCTTTGGCGGTATCCCAAAACCACATGGGTTGCTGCAAAGGGACCTTCAATGGATCCATCCACCTTATCTGGCTTTACATGTGCTAATCCTATTATCATTGATGAATCCTTGATGCAAACTATAAGCTGTTCGAACCAGAATGGTGAAGTGTTTGCAGTATATTGGTACTAAGCTGCAGGAATGGACCACCTATGAAGAAGATCCGGGTTCCCAAAAGTTGTCTTGAGAATCTTCCGATGAATGTGATCATGACACCACCAGGATGAAGACAAACCCAGACCTAAGGCGTCATATGGTCCAAAAGCTTCAAATGCACGGAGGACTCACCGAGTCACCCTAACGACAATGTTTTGCAGGAAACCGTACTCAAACTTATGAATATGGCGTGTATCTTCAAACCGCTATGTTCATAGATCTAAGAACTTTTCCTTATTCATATGCGTATCATTCATCTCCTGCAAGGCTATTTGCTAGGGCTCCAAAGCGAAGTTCTCGAGATCTTGCACTTAGACTCATTGCTTCTAAGCCACCTGGCGATGTGGGTGGTTAAGAAAAATTAACTTTCTTTTGCAGGAAGGGTCTCGGCCCAAAATCAAAGGCGTCGATGCTATTCTTTGGGACCTAAAACATCTTGTAGGCGCAAGATCAAATGCCCAAATGGTCTCACTATGTATTTTGTTCTGAATTGTTTGCCATTCATCCTATCTATCCTAATCTTGATCGAGCTTCAATAATACTCTTGCCGTCAAATGTTTATGCTTCACAATACTCTTGGTGAAGCCTATCCCCTAACTATCTTGTAGGGTATGACACCTCATGCTTGAATGGATTATGGACAGCGGATGCACTAATCATATGATTTGGTGATCAAAGTCTTCTCATGGACTCAACCTTCGTCCATCGACAAGAGTCACATCACATTTCTTGACCTTTGGTAAAAGCAAGGTATTGGGTCTAGGTAGAGTTGCAATCTCAAAGGATCAACACATGGATAAAGTGATGCTTGTTGAATCCTTGGTTTCAACAATATCATCTCGATGCTTTGTGACTTGAACATGATTGTGCTATTCGGAAAATATCGTGTAATGCTGGCTCGAATACAATGCCTTGTACTAATGGAATCGACAAGTCTTTAGTCTTTGAAGGGTATCGGAAGATGATCTATACATGGTAGATTTCTCGGAGGTCCACAGACTTGCCGTATGTCTTCTTGCAAAAGCTTGAATCTTTGGCTCGGCATCGGAGGTGGGGCATCTTGGCATGAGGAACTTACACACACTCGCCAAGAAGAAGCATGTCATAGGCATCGAGGGTGTCAAGTTCAAGAAGGATCATTTGTGTGGTGCTGCGAAGTCGGAAAGATGACTAGGGCAAAGCACCCTCGAAGACAATCATGACAACATCTCAACCCTTGAGTGTTACACATGGACTTATTTGGCCCTACTCACTACTCTACCCTCACAACAACTGCTTGTCTCTATGGCCGTCATTGTTGATGACTACTCAAGATATACATGGGTGCACATAATTATCTACAAGACTGAAGTGCAAGATGTCTTAACACGCTTCGCCAATCGAGCCATGAACAATTATGGCGTCAAGATCAAGCATATCGAAGTGACAACGACCTTGAGTTCAAGAACACCGGACTTGATCTTTATCTGGATACAATGGGAATCACTCATGAGTTTTCGCTCCATACACACCTCGGCAAAATGGCATCGTAGAGCGCAAGACCAGAACCCTCATTGAGATGGCTCAAACAATGCTCGACGAGTACAAGACACCAAGAAAGTTCTGGCCTAAAGCTATTGATACAGCATGTCACGTCATCAACCGTGTTTACATCCATAAGCTTCTGAACAAAACATCCTATGAGCTCCTTCTTGGCAAGAAGCCAAATGTCGCTACTTGAGTATTTGGAGCTAGGTCTTGGATCAAGGATCCCCATCACAAGTCAAAATTTGCACCTAAAGCTCACGAAGGCTTCATGCTCGGTTACGGAAAGGACTCGCACTCTTACAGAGTCTTCAACCTCTATCTCTACAAAATCGTCGAAACTTTGGATGTGCGATTTGATGAAACCACTGGTTCACAAAGAGAGCTCCTGCCAAGTACACTAGATGAAGCTCCACCCAACGAATCTATCAAGCTGATGGGAACTGGTGAAATCATGCCTTCTGAAGCACAGCCTGAAGAGGAACTTATCATTTCTGCACCTAACCAACCTGAAGACAATGCTCAGACTGAAGACAATCCTCCCAATGATGACAATGATCAGCAAGAGCAAGGTCTTCGTACAGTTCATCCTCGAGTTGCAAATGAAGTACAAATTGAGAAGATAATTGATAGCATCAATGCACCTGGTCCACTTACTCGCTCAAGAGCATAACAGTTAGCAAATTTCTGTGGGCACTTTTCTTTTGTGTCAATATCAGAATGTAGCGACCAGACCCGAATGGATCAAGTCTCTGTGCTCAGTGTCATCCTGGATCGATAATCTTGACACCACACATGCTTGAAGGATTTATAACAGAGTAGCAATCACACACTTATTACATCGTTGTCCCCAAGGGAACTTATAACAATAATATGGCTTAAGGCCATCTAATAGTAACAATGAAGGCTTGGAAGATAAGTGAGTCCATCAACTCCATCGGCATCACCGAGTATAGAACCACGACCTAACACCTTACTCATCGTTCGAAAAAAGTGCAAACATGAATGTTGCAGCCCAAAACGGTCAACACATGGAATATCTTGGCAATGTAACACATAGAGAGCAATGAAGGAATAAGCCTATACTACATGCATATATGGCTGGTGGTAAAGCTCTATGTTTACATTTTTGCATAAAGCTAATTTTTCCCTACAACAAAGGAATAATTTTATTTTAACTATCATGGTGGTTGTTAAACATTGAGAATGGTTGGCAGCATCCTCAATCCCAATTAAAAAGTACTCATCAAAACCCAATAACATTTATTAGAGGTAACATGTTGAGATTCACATGATATTCAAGTACTAGATACTCAAAACGTCCATAACCGGGGACACGGCTAATCATGATTAGTTTATACACTCTGCAGAGGTTTGCGCACTTTTCCCCACAAGACTCGATCGCCTCCGTTTGGTTTCTCGCACTACATGGTGTTTGAGAAACGAATGACCGAGACACAATCTTTCAGAAGCACTAGCACCTTACATGTGGGTAGACCGTACCAACCTACATCCCCTACATCAGCTAGCCTACCCGTAAGAGTTCGCACAACTTACTCAACTATGCGAGCCCATAATTGGCTTGTGGCTGCACACGGAAGTTTCAGTTTGAATAATCTTATGATCCCTTAGAGCACAGGTGGCGGTCCAAAGAAATACATGCAAGTCTGATAGAAACCAGGTGCCTCAATCCACCCGGATGTGTGTTTAGGTTGCCACCTTAGATAAACCATTAATTAACAATCTCACATCATCATGGATATCACTCACCCAATCCACGTCTACTAGCATAGCATGGCATCATTAAGCAAGCGTAAAGTAACTCCCAAGGTTTCATAAGTAAGCAGTAATAGGTACTACCTCAATCTACTTCCCATCCCACAATTTAAGTTGATCCTAAACATGCAAGTGTTTGAGGTTTGATCTAATGCAATAAAACTGGGTAGTAGAAAAGGTATGATCAAGTGTTACTTGCCTTGCCGATGATCCATGAGACCTAGAGATTGAAGTAACAAGCGGCGCCTCACGGGTGATCTAACGCAGACAAACAACAAGCATACAATAAGTACTCATCTAATGCACAGGAAAACTTGAATAAAATATCTAACGAGAGAGTTCAACTTAAGAACCCTGGTTGCAAAAAGAATCGAATCAAATAAAACAACGAAATTGAAAGTCGAGAAAACAACTCGGCTTTAGCAATCTGAAAATAGGTCAGAATTTTACAGTAGCAAAACTTTGTTTAAGTAGGTTAGTCGGAACGGCGGTTTAAATATGAAACTCGGCGCTTGAATCACTGATTCCGATAAGCGAAGCGAGAAAATAAACAGATTTGAAAATTGAATCGAAATCGAATTGGAAAATAACGGATTAAATCCGATTAAAAGAAAAACGACGAACAGTTAAAACAACGGACGTTAGTTAACGAAACTAACCGACGAACGCGTTCATTGAAACGAGCGGGTTCGGTGAGCGTTCACTAAATAATAAAACCGAAAAAATAAACCATCTAGGGTTTTTTTAAAACCGAACAACGAACGCAAACCGGATCGGTTTAAAGCAAAAAGCTGACCGGGCGGGCGGCGAGGTGGCTACCTCCGGCGAGTCGCCCGGCGAAACTCCGACCTCCCGTGAGGTCAGGCGACAGGCGGTGGGTGGGCGGGTCGGCGGGTGGCGGCGGCGTCGGCGATGGCGAGCGACGGCGGTGGCCTTGGTGGCGGCGGCTCGGGTGGAGGCGGCGGGGCGGGATGAGGAGAGGGGCGGTATAAATAGGAGGGGGGGTCGGCTCGTGCCTTGGGAGAACAGGCGGCGTCCGTGGTCCGAGCCGGACTTCGGCGTCTTGGTTAGCCATGGCGATTCTTGTGAGGAGGGGAGCTGGGCATGGGCGGTTGGGCAGTGGGCCCTTAGCCCAGCGGCGGTAGCGTTTTTTTAAACAAAAGCAAGCAATTAAAAACAAAACCAAACAAACTCCAAATTAAATAAAATTAATTTTCCCGACTCCTAAAATGAGTCGAACAAAATGAAATTTAAAACGGGCAAAATGCATATTTTAAAATAATCATTTCTTTTCACCTAAAGCAAATAAACTTTCAAAACCAAAATTGATTTATTTATTAAATCTTCATTTTTCCTAAATGTTGGGAAAGTCATATTATTCCCTCTCTTAATTTTTTATAGGAAAAACTTATGAAGATAAGTAAATAAATCCAATGATCCTATATTTTCATAATTTGAGAAATCCCAAATATGAGAATAATGAAATCTCCAACTCTCTCCGAGGGTCCTTGAGTTGCGTGAAATTTTCTAGGATCGGAAAATGCGAGAAAATATGATATGCATGATGACCTAATGTATAACATTCCAAATTGAAAATTTGGGATGTTACACAGAACCCAAGAAAGTAGCTGAAGCCTTTATGGAACCTGAATGGATACAAGCTATGAAAGAAGAACTTCAACAGTTCAAGCTGAACAATGTTTGGGAACTTGTCAAGCGACCTGACCCTCGCAAGCACAACATTATTGGCACAAAATGGATATATCAAAACAAGCAAGATGAGCATGGTCAAGTCGTCAGAAACAAAGCACGTCTTGTGGCTCAAGGATATACTCAAGTTGAAGGAATCGACTTCGATGAAACATTTGCTCCTGTGGCTAGGCTTGAAGCTATTCGCATACTGCTAGCCTATGCTAACCACGACAACATCTTGCTATATCAAATGGATGTGAAGAGTGCATTTCTCAACGGCAAGATTGAAGAAGAAGTATACGTTGCTCAACCACCTGGCTTTGAAGATCCAAAACATCCGGATATGGTGTACAAGCTAAACAAAGCACTGTATGGCCTCAAACAAGCTCCTCGCGCTTGGTATGATACGATCAAAGACTTCCTGAAGAGCAAAGGCTTCAATCCTGGATCCCTCGATCCCACACTCTTCACGAAGACATATGATGGTGAACTGTTTGTGTGCCAAATATATGTGGATGACATTATCTTCTACCGCACCAACCGAAGTATAGTGATGAGTCTGGATACATGATGCAAGAGCAATATCGGATGTCCATGATGGGTGAGCTGAAGTTCTTCCTTGGTCTTAAAATTAACGACAAAGGAATGGCATCTTCATATCTCAAGAAAAATACCTCAAAGATTGTCGAAGAAGTTTGGAATGCAAGATTGCAAAGGTTACACGACGCCAATGCCGATAAAACACCATCCGGGTCTCGACGACAATGGTAAAGAATTTGATCAAAAGGTATACCGCTCCATGATTGGTTCCTTACTTTACCTATGTGCATCTAGGCGGATATTATGCTTAGTGTTTGCATGTGTGCTCGATTCCAAGCGGCACTAAAGGAATCGCATCACTTAGTCGTGAAGCGAATTCTTGATATTTGGATCACACCCCAACACTCGGATTATGGTATCCAAAGGGCTCGAATTTGATCGGTTGGATTCTCGGATCTTGATTATCTTTGGTGACAAGGTGGATCGCAAGTCTACATCGGGCACATGTCACTTTACAGCACGATCGCTTGTCCATTGGTCTTCAAAGAAGCGAACGTGTATCACTCTCAACTGCTGAATCTGAAATACATTGTTCTGGATCTTCTTGCGCTCGACTTCTATGGATGAAGCAAACTCTCAAGGACTATGGCATCAATCTGAAACAAGTACCTCTCTTCTGCGACAATGAAAGCGCCATCAAGATTGCCAACAATCCAGTCCAAAGCACTCGAAGACAAAGCACATTGAAATTCGTCATCACTTTCTCGTAGATCATGTCATGAAGAAAGATATTGACATCATTCACGTCAACACCAAGAGCAAGTGTCGATATCTTCACAAAGCCCTTGGATGAGAAAAGGTTTTGCAAGTTACGGTGTGAGCTAAACATCTTGGAATCCTCAAATGTCCTGTGATCAGCACACATCCTAACACTTATGCATGTTGATGACTTAGATGTGCAACACATGAAGTAAAGTATATCTTCAATCAATGAAGACTTACATTCGATTGTGAATACATTAACGTGGAATTTGACTTGGTGCCACGATAATTGTGCGTCGTATGCGGGTCTAATACTTCCTATAGGGTGGGTAACGCCACCACCAAATTTCTCTGCTTGAAGTGTTTCACTCAAGGCGTTATTTTTGCTATGTCTCCGCATTTGGTTTGTCTTCAAATTTCAACTTATCTTCATGATTTTCTTCATTATGTTGATTTGATTGCTTTCGATATATATATATATATATATATATATATATATATATATATATATATATATATATATATATATATATATATATATATATATATATATATATATATATATATATATATATATATACTAGTGTTCATCCTCTCTGACATTCACTTATAGCTATGTCTTCCTAGTTGAATCTTTTGAACTAAGTGAATGTGAACGGACCATAATCTCTCTATGCTCTCTATCTCAAACTCTATCTGTCCAAATCATATGCATTCTATTGAAACTGTCAAATGTCTTCTCTGTGTCCTTGTCAACAGAAGACACAGAGACAAACATTAAGTCTGTTTTAAATGATTCATCCTTATTGTTTGAAATCCGGAGAAGCCGGAACGACCACCCGACAAACCTGGCGGGCGTGGGAACGTGGGACAACTCTGAGTACGTTGCATGTTTGCCACGTGCCCCTCAGATATGAACCGCCAGGGGCACCTGAGTAATTGCGCTGTGCCACCCACTTCCTTATAAATACATGTCCCCTGCGGTAAAGAAAACCTTCTTCCACCTCTCCACCTCGTCAAAACCCTAGCGCCACCGCTAGCTCTCGACGACGCCGGCAACGAAGCGCTTAGCTGCCGCGACTTCTCTGACGCCGTCCTCACGCCGGCCGCGGACATCGTCCTCTCCGCCGCTGCCGTAGGTGTCCTCCGCCCCCAAGTTAGGGCACGGTGGATTGAACTGCTCGGTCTCCTACTCATCCCATCTAGCAGTTCTTCGTGTGGTAAATACAACTCTATTTCTACCATCCTTTTGATCCTCAAAGATTCATCCCATTTACCAAAATTGGTTTCTGCCTATACAATGTTAGATCTATTCTGTCTGCATCTCATACTGCCTAGTATATTCACTTAAGCTTCATATCTAGTTAGATTCCTCACTTGTACTTATTCACGGATTCGTACAAATCTGGAACCAACTCTCAACATATAAGTGAATGTCTTCACATCATGAGGTCAATGTCTTCAAACTGATTTATCTTCAAAATCTTCTGAGAATGCATATGACCTCTTCCCCTTCCCTTGCATCTCTAATGCTGTCACAGGTACATGTCCGTGGGAGAATCCTTGGTTCTCATAGTCCGCATTCGTTTGCGAATTCTTACAACATCACATTAACTCTCCCGAAGCCGGTTCTGTTTGTCCGAAGCGAAAGCCTTTGAAGCCTTTGAGCGTGTTGAAGCCATTCAGTTTGAAGTTCATGGCTGCGAGAAATCAATGAGGAAGGGTGGTAGACATCGTGTGGGGAACATCAAGAGATTTGCTGATGACCTCTCGAGCTTTACAAGACAGATCTGAAGAGAATTATAATCAGCGCAAGACACGAATCCAATGGATTCGACGATATTGGGCTGAACAATGGTTCAAATACAAGTTAGTGACCCAGGAATACGCTGAGAAGAATGCTATCAAAAGTCCTTGGGGTGACATTCTCTTTCGAGGCCTTCCACCCAAGAACAGAGCTGAAGCTATTGCACAGGGTTTCTATCCTTGTATGGTCTGTGGACCTCAGCCTGAAAATGCCGACCCATCGTCATTTCCCTGGTGTCGTGACGATAATATCTTCAAGCGCAACTTCCAGCACGCAAAGGCATCGGCCAAGGAAAACAAGAAGTCATTGGGATTAGACTTCAACCCTGGTCCCTCTGTTCCCCGTGCTAACGGCTCACGTGATGCAGAACCAAATGTCATCGGTCCTTTCTACAACCTTGATGGCCTCATCACTCACATCTCAGTCCAAGGTGCCAAGGTGGATCATTACGATGTTGATCTTGACAGCATGAAGCCCGGCTCCTACTCGAGCCGCGAAGCCAAAGAAGGCTAAGGCTTCAAGATCAGCTGCTCCTCCAAAAGCTTCACGTGTGAAGCCACTGGCCACTTCACCTCCTGAAGACAATGTGCAGTCTGAAGATCTATCACGTATCTCCAAGAAGACGGAGAAGAAAAAGAAAATCGTCAAAATTACTGATCATACATTGACTCCTGCTGCCATTCTGCGAGAAGAGCACATTGATCTATCCAGCGATGAAGATCTTGCAGATGACGCTCTTGAGCAACTGATCAAGAGCAAGGAAGAAGCAGAGATCTTCAATGATTTGCCTCTCTTTGATGTGGAAATCATCCATAACTTCATTGATGAGTGGTTTGACACCCCAAATCCCAGCTTTGAAGATCTGCAACTTCCCATTGGCCTCAGCGTCTCCTTCAATGGCGCCATTGCTTCTGAGCTAGCTCTTGCTCAGCGCATCGTTGAACTGAAGCACAAGATCGACTATGAGAAAGCTCAGTTCAAGAAGCATGTGGCAGAGCTCAGCGTGCAAGATGTCAAAAACTTCAATATCATGCTGCACGAACTCAAAGAAGCCTTTCACAAGAAGCGCTAAGAAGCTAAAGGCTCTCGTGAGCGCATGAAGAGTCTGGCTGACAAGTGTGTGCAAGCCTACAATGAGGCTGAGAAGCGCAAGGCTCTTGGCCGTCCTGGCATTGACCCCAGAATGGATGCATAGAAGAAGAAGAAATCAACTGACCAATCTGCACCTTCATGGCAGGAAGAACCTCGCATAGTCTTCCCAAGCAGCATGACTGGCTCGAAGCCAAAGGTCAGGTCAACCGCTTCAGACCTGAAGAAGACGAGGACTGCCGAGGCTAAAGCCAGAAAAAGGAAAAATCCTGAAGCCTCTGATGTTGCTACCTCCAAGAAGAAGCGCAAAACCAAGAAGAATCGGGCTGCTCCCACAAAGCCCTTAGTTGTTGAACCTATCTCAATGGTTCGCCCTGCATCTGAACACCAAGAACGACGGATGATAGTTCATAAGCCTGCTTCCACAGAGGCTCATGAAGCTGAAGACATTCCAGCAGTTGATCCCACCGCTGCTGAAGACATTGGTCAGAATGACAATGTTGAAGATGATGTAGTTCTTCCTCAGATCAAACACAACTTGGTATCATCGCCCGTTCTCACGAACAACGAACTCATCAGCATTGGTCGTCCTCTAACGCCAATTGCTCAGGATGCATCATGGGCTGATCACCCACAACAACAAGACTCCCCGAGTACTCCCCAACAACAACAAGTCACACCACCTGTGCAAGAAGAAGAGGCTGCCTTTGAGGCCCAGCCAACTACATCTCCAAAGGCGTCGCCAGCATTACGCAGGCTTCGCAGAGGACCAAGGCCTCAAGTCCCTCTTTCGAGCGTTCCAGAAGGAGAAGTGCACCACCAATCTGTTGCACGTCAAGTGTTTCGAAGCCACTCCATTTGTGAATGTCTCGTATGCGAAGCCAAATCTGCTGAAGACAATCCGGTGCATCGACCGATGACAACCAAGAAGAAGAACGTGTCCCTACTCCCCATTCTCAAGAAGTTGTTCACGAAGTGAGCGAGCCAAGGTGCTCACCCTCCAGCTCATCAAGTGGAGGTTGAAAATCTTGAGGCTGCCACCACCAACACAAATGAAGCCAATGACATAGTCATGGCTGAAGCAAATGTGGAGCTGCACCAACCAATGTGCGACGCCAATGATGCAACTGCTCTCAAGCATCTGTTGTGTAACTGGCGCCTCTGTTGTTGCCATCGCTCTGTTCCGCCACCAAGGCCCCATACAATTGAGCAAGCATACAACTATGGTCACCGATCACTGTCAAATGGCCCGTTCTGGTCCCTCCGCCTAATGCCTCTGGTCCTCAGTTTGATTATCATGTTGATCATAGGCCTCTGGTCCAGAAACCAAAGCCAAGACTGCCAAGGTTCCCAGGTACTGCCACCTCTACAGGGTCCTTCAATGCAAATGGCTTGAAAGCCTAGAACACCTTCTTTGACAGAGCAAAGAACCCCTACTCAAGGCCAAGAATATCATCAGATCGTTTCTAGAGCTATCAGCAGCGGAGCTATTACTCCTGCGTTCTGTATGATCAAGGGCGCATTTTCCCTCATATGCGCCTCGACACTGAAGCCATTGCTGGACTGCCATGCTTAGAAGAAGCACTTGACTGCTTTCGTGATGCAGGTCTGCTCAGCTTTGTGACAGACAAAGAACATTGGAATGAGGAACTTTTGCTTCAATTCTATGCTACCCTCCACATTCGCGGCTACTACAGGGATACAAAGACATGGGTTCTCGAGTGGATGACAGGAAATGTTCATCATGAAGCCAAAGCTCTTGACGTCATTGAGCTTACAGGCCTACCCACTCCGGAGAGCTGTTCAAACCTAATTGTCAACTCCACCGCAATGCCCAGAGAGCATCTTCCATAGCGAGAGCCCAACATGAGCGGATGTTGAGCATGATGAAGCCTTTGCCACTGACGCTGAATACCCAAAGGAGTTCTTTGTTGATGACCTTGAGTATTTGCCTCGCACAATATATCACATCATCAGGCGAACTCTATGGCCTATCAAAGGGCATTCCTCATCTGCAAAACTTGAAGGAGCCATGAAGACATTGGTCTTTTACATCCTCAATGGCATCAGCTTCAATATACAAGAATTCTTCATCCGGCAACTGGCTGCGTCTGGTTGTGACCTTTTTGGCCTGAAATTCTATGCTCCATGGGTCATGCGCCTCATCAAGCTACACTCTACTATCAATTATCAGCCCTCTGCTCGCAATCATCTGATCTTTCTACCAGAGGTTGATATGTCAGTTGAAGCCATATACCCTGAGCCTACCAAGAAGCCTCTTTGTCTTCAAAATGCTTATCACAAAAGCTTCACTCAACCCATGGAAGGAGTCCAGCGATAACTCGTGTCTATCAATGGCTGGGAACACTAAATACGCCTCACCGTCAAACCGAAGCTCTTGAGAGCTCAATTGCCCAAAGGCCTAAGAAGCGCTCTCGCGTCCTAAATGACCGAGAACTTCTTGTGGCACCGCATCGTAAACAAGACAAGCATCACTTCGCTCAAGCGACGGATGCAAAGCCTCTTGGTGGGCGTCAATCGCATTCAAATCTTGCCACCAAGAATGCTTTTGTCACTCACGAGACACATCGGCGATCATGGAAGAGTTTGGCGCTGCTCAAGATCTTGAAGCGGATCTTTAAGACGATGGCTTCACTGAAAGATTCAAGTTTGACTCCACTCCTCCACGGAATGCTGTCCTACGTCGAACTCCATCCCTTGAAGACTCTGACTATTCTTCCTCCATGGCAATTGTGAATGCCAAAGTGATCGATGATGAAGACGATGCTACTTCACCGCCCCCTACTTCTGAACGCATCGACACTGCACCAAGTTCGTCTGCGCCGCCAAACAACAACGACAACCCTGCTGCTTCACCTACTCCTCATGAGAACGAGTAGATGCTCTATGTCTTCAAACCTTTTTGGTCCTTACTGAAAAAAGGGGGAGAAGCATATGAGTTTGATAGTCTTCAAGCGGGTTCATATGGGCAGTTGCTTTATATTTTGCCTAGTGTTTATAACTCTCGCTTTTGATACATTTGGTTCCTTGAGTTGTAACACTTAAACTCGATGGTCGTCTGCTACTTATTTGCTTTTCTGTGATGCGATGATAAATTCAGCATATGCGATGATAACTTCCGCACTTAGATCATTCTGCAGACGTCCATTTTTCATTATGCATGTTATATCATTTCATGCATGATGAATTATCTTCATAAGTTGAAGAGGATCTCCACAAGTCAACCTGCCATGTGCATTTGCATTCCAAAAGCAAATTACTTATATGCACATCTTGAGGGGGATCCTTTGCCACTTATGAAGACAATACCCTATCCTTTACAATTTCACATACTTTATCCCCGTTGAAAACTTCAACCAGATTGTCATCAATCACCAAAAAGGGGGAGATTGTAAGTGTATCTAGTGCCACCCCTAGTTGGTTTTGGAGTATTGACAACAAATTTGGTTGAGGGACTAATGTGTTTGTGAGAATTGCAGGATAACACAGGTAGTGTCCCTCATTGATTCGGTTTACCTACCGGAGATGACCCCTAAAAATGTATGAAGACATTGACGACAATGGTGGTATGTGAAGATATCCGTATTGAAGACTATGACATGAGAAGACATTGATTGAAGACTATGGAGCGCGAAGACTGTGTCGTTTCGTTGTTTCCTTTTTCCTCTTTGTTGAGTCATAGGAACCACTGTACTGTTAAGTGGGGTCCAAGTGAACAAAGTCAGAATGACTGAAGTGATGCTCAACCCAAATCCTATGTCTTCGAGTGAAGACAATGAGAGCAAACCTTATCCAGAGTTGGATGAGTCAGCTTTGCTTGTAGTCCAAGTAAAGTTGCCATGTGTGTTTGAAATCTGACCGTTGGAACACGTGTCAGTTCCTTAGTGACCCAGGGTCATTTCGGACATATCAGGTCGGGTTGCCTAGTGGCTATAAATAGCCCACCCCTACACCATAAATTGGTGGCTGCTCGGAGTTAGTGCACGACTTTTGTCGTTTGAGAGCAACCCACCTCGAAGCCTTTGAGAGAGAAAATCCTTGCGAGGACAAAGCCCAAACACCGAGAGCCAAAAGTGTTAGGTATCACTTGAAGTCTTTGTGTCATGTGACTGAAGACTTATTACACTTGAGGACTGTGAATCCTCCACCGGTTAGGCATCGCGTTCTGAGCATCCAAGAGTCATTGTGGATCGCGGTGAGCGAAGTCTGTGAAGGTTCGAAGTCTACCTTGAAGACTTACGAGTGATTGGGCGAGGACTGTGTGTCCTTAGCTCAAGGGAATAAGGTGAAGACGCGGTCTTCTGAGTTGAATCTCAGCCTCCCTAACCAGACGTGCAGTTGTCACAGCAACTGAAACTGGTCCAACAAATCATGTGTCTTCACAAGTGACTGGTTCTATCCTCTCCCTCCCTTTACTTAGAGTTTGTCTTCGTGAAGTCATTTCCTATCTGCCGTACCAGTTTGACCTCATTGCTTGACTACTATCGTTGGTTGGCTTCATACTATCTTCCATCCTGATCCTTACTACTAAGCTGCTATTAGTCTTTGTACTTTCACATTATTGCATACTTGACTATGGTTTGCTTGTTGTAGTTTATCTTCCGCTGCATATCAATTAGGTCATTTCTATTGTTTGTCTTCAAAACTTCCACGTTTTGAAGACTTTCATAAAAATCGCCTATTCACCCCCCTCTAGTCGATAACTAGCACTTTCAAGAGGACTAGCTAGACACGCTAGCTAGCTAGTAAGCAAACAAAGGAAACAGAAGATCGTCATGAACATATTTGCATACAGAGAGAAGTGATATCGACCATCTCTCCTTCTCCAAGAGATTGGTCGAACAACAAGTTCTCGTATATCTATCCGACACTACCTGCTACATATATACAATAATTATCTTTTACAAATATAATCTCTAACATACGGATGCATGGTCCACATAGTATTCTCCGTCTTCAGCGATCACGTGGTCAAGAAAGAATGCCGCCAATTCCTCTTGAATTGCTTTCATGAGCGATCTGGTGCTAGGAGTTCATCCATGCATCCAAACATCTAATTTTAAGAAGGGGTCAATACATACATACATATATATATATATATATATATATATATATATATATATATATATATATATATATATATGAATGAATGAAACTCAACACAAATGATGGTAATAAAATAAAATTGTGAATATTGTTATTTACGCACTTCATATTGTTTCTCGAGTAGCCCGCTCACAGTGTCGTGTGGCGGATGGACTCGCAAATGTAGTATCCACAGAAATTATTCCTTGTTCCTGCCACAACCACTTTACAAGAAATAGAGGTCAATCAAACTGATAATTAGCAAGCATGGTAAATGGTATTGATGAAACTAGCGCTTGAATCACTAGGAGATGCGTGGAATATGCTACTATAGTACTTACTTTCGGTGTCTAAATTGCAGCTTCTTGGCAGTCCGGAGCTTTTTGGTGAATTTTCTCCAAACCCTGCCATAGAAAGAAAACAATTACTTCATATCGAAAAATGAACAAAGTTGCTGATATGGTGGATAATGATTGATTTAACTTACTTCTCGAGCATTTCAGGTCATGTCCGCATACTCCTTGGGATCTTTTCGTTTGGAGTCTAAGACGATTACTACTCCTGCTCAAGCTTAATCTCTAGGAGAATATAGTGGTACTGTGCGCATGCATAACTCATCAATATTACATTACTATAACCTGGACTAATAAGGAAACCGAATATGCCACAAGGCAGTAACACTCACTTGAAGTTGTAAGGAAAGAGTATTATATCTTTGTGTTCATTTATTACCAACGATTGTAGCAAGTTGGCCTCGGTATTTTCGGCATGAAATTCAACCTCGCTTGCATCTATGAGATATGTGTTAATGAACCCAATATCACCCACTTGTCTTTTCTTCAATTGGCGATCTTCAATCTGCATAATATAGTGAGGATAATTATAAATACATGCAATGAAAGAGATGAGTTATATAGAGACTTAATGATGTAGTAGTACTACTTACAGACGATGGCAGACCGTTGCTTTATTGAGGGCCAATTGATTGAAAAGCTGATAGAACTCCTCAAATGGAATAGGCAATAGTTCAATTCCAACGAGGTCATGCTCCTTTTAACTCTCACATACAAAGTACTCCTCCCTCGGACTCTCTGCGGGTTTTCATGTACCAATCATGTAATATTCGCATCATCGTTGATAGAGATCTTTCATCTTTGACGAGAGGCTTCCGTACTCGTATCTTTGTATCTGCACCTCCAAGAAATCATAATGTACATCGTCAGGCGGGTAATCTTCGAGGATTGCCATCACGGGCACCATCCTCGGATCGACGATGTCGCTAGCAGAGCACCTTGAGCGGGGGCACGATTGCTTGCTTGTTCGCCGAGCTGGGCAATTTGTTTCCCAGCTCGTCGTTCTTTCATTCTTTGATCACTTTTAGTACTTCCCGACCTCTCCGCTTCGCAAATGCCTTTCCAATAATGCGCTCATAGTTGCTTTTCGGCGGAGACTTGGGTGGTTTTGTCGAGGCAGCAGTGCGCTTCGCTTTCACGGATCTACCTTCTCCTCCGGAGGTGGATGTATCTTTGCTTTCAACCCTTCAAACCAGTCATCCACTTGATCTGCATGATCTTCGCGTTTTCCTCCTCGGTCCTCCCGTCACGTAACTTCTCCGAGTCTTCAGAGAAGGACCGAATCTGATCTCCTCCGCCTTTGGCTGTCTTGCTAGACGCTGGCAGAGCAGACGGGCGGATGTCTTCTTTCCTTTCTTACGAGGCGGAGGAGAAGGACTACGACGTCGGAGCAGCCGGGCGGCGGCGGGTCTCTTCCGCCCTTGCCGACGAGGCGGAGAAGGAGGAGGCTGGCTGCTCAGGCGCGCCGTGCAAAGGAGGAGAAGGAGGCGGAGTGCCGCCACGCCGGAGAAGGAGCCGGCGAATGCCCTGATCGTCACTCGCCGAGGAGGAGGCGGTGGAGGCGGAGTGCCTTAACTCGCGGGAGGAGGAGGAGGAGGCGGAGGCGTCCAGCTCGGAAGGTTGATGAGATCCTTCCGCCATAGGCATGGAGTCTTCGGAGCAGAACCCAGCCGATACTCCCCTTCACCCGGTAGGGTGGTCAAGCCGGAGGTCCTCAAATCCCTCCGTTATTTCATCCACCATCACCTTAGCATATCCTTCTGGAATCGGCCGACAGTGAAAAGTTGAGTCGGGTTTAGTAGGATAAACAGAGCCAACAGCCGCCTTGACCTCCAAATTGCTCCATTCCGCCATAAGGTGGCAATTTTGAGACTCCTGATAGCATCCACGGGATAGCTGGCGAGGAGCCGTCAAGGCATGCTCCGGCTGAAGCAGCTCGGTGGAAGCCACGCTGCTTCTCCGCCGAGATGGCGGGTAGCCGAGGAAGCTTGGCGGTCGCTTGCTCCGTTCTTCTTCTCGTTCCTCTAGCCCCATTACCCTTTCGTGCAGCGCCTGCATTTGGCTCTGCTCGGTTTCTTCCTCCTCTCATGGGTTTTGTAACCCCTCGTTCGAAATCCAGCCTTCCATGAAGCGGAGCTGGCGTGCCTCGTGTCCGTCCGGGTGCTCGAGGATTCGAGGGCCATTGTGAGCTCGTCCTTCTCCTGTCTCGAACGAACTTCCCTTGCTGCGCTGCTTGATATATTGCTTTAGCCTCTTGACCGGTATGTCCAATTGATCGTCCGTCCAAATGCACTTCCCGATCATAGGTCCAAGGTTCCGCTAGCCCGAAGAACCAAGTCCGCAGCGGTCGGCGAGTTCATTGTCTCTGGTTCGATCCCTTTATCAAGCAGATCATTCTCAGCCTTGGCCCACTTAGGCTGGCTATGAGGTAGCCACCGACCCGTCATGATGGTGAAGCTTCTTCTTTGCAACATTTTGCTTGTTTGTCACCGACATCTTTTTACTCTTTTCCGATGTCTTGTGGGCCACAAATGCGGGCGATCATCTCGATCTTCTCATATTTGCCCTTGAATTCTGGTGTCTCTTTTTATCGACAAACTTATTCAGGTCTTTCTTCCAATTCCTGAATAGGTCTGCCATCTTCTTAAGAGCAAAAGACTTGATTAATGGCTCTATAACTGGCTTCTCGGATCATCCTCTGGCGGTAGGGTGAAATTTGACTTCACTCGGTCCAAAGATCATTTTTCTGCAGATCATTGACATAAGACACCTTAGGGTCTTCGTTCTTGGCTTATACCATTGCTTTGGATGCTGATCGGGATCTTGTCCCTAACCGAACCCCGTGACCGAGCAACAAATGCCTTCTTTGTCCGGATGGGTTCAATCGGTTGGTCGTCATCAGCGATTTCTATGATCTCAAACCTTTCATCCGAGCTCAACTTTTCTTGGGCCTCGTCTCTTTACCGAAGTTGTGCTCGATCCAGAGGGCTATAAAAAGAAACAAAGACGAGAGTTAATTAATATGTGTACATACCAAAACAATGAATGCATCAATTAGCTAGTCAAGACAGCTTAACTAATATATATACCGGCGGACTCAGTTCGGTGATCACCGGAGCAGTCCTCACGGTCTACTTCTTCACCCTCTCCTTCTTGGACCGGCATTGGGTCATCGGAGCCATCATAATCATAGCCAGCTGCTTCTTCACCCTCTCCTTCCAGACCATCGGCGTCGTTGAGAAACATCAACGAGCAGACGGCATCACTTCCTTCTACGATTATGTCCCTCAACAACGCTTCTTGTGCTTCGTCTCGGGGCGGGGTGTCCATAGGGTGTCCATTGTTTCTACAAATATTTACAACATGGCAATTATTATTCAAACATGACAGATATGGATATATTAGTGGCAAACGAGAACTAGCTAGCTAATCACAATAAGGAATCATATTAATTAGTGGCCTCGACGCTGCTTCTCTAGGGTTTGGTGGCCTCGACAACGCTTCAAGGGTTAGGGTGGCCTCGAGCGCTTCAAGGAGGGGTAATATCGACCCCCCCCCACGTGTTGAAGCTATCGGGAGGGGGTATATCAACAGCAACGACGACACTACATCTATGTCCCACAAGTGACGTGGGCATCGACGCCCGCGTCACTTGTGGGACGTGGATGTAGTGTCCGACACTGACGGCCACATGTATCTCACACCGACGATACTTTCTATTTAATTAGGGTTTCCTCTACAGCTCGGCGACCCTCGACGACCCTCGTTCCCGATAAAAAAAAGAGGAAGAAGAAGAAAAAAAAACAGGAGAAGAAAGAATAGAGGAGTAGAATAACTTTGGAGGACTTCGTACCATCATGCCCTGGTTACTTCCGGCTAATGATGAAGCCATGGATTTCTTCAATACTTTGACACTAGGAAACCTCTCTCGACCCCTCGGCGATCCTCGACCCCTCGAACCCTCGACGACCCTGGAACCCTCGACCCCTAGACGACCCTAGAACCCTCGACCCTCGATCCCTCGACCCTATAGAACCCTCGAACCCTCGACCCTGAAACCCTCGACCCTTGACCCCTTAACGACCCTCGACCCTCGACCCTAGTTCCCGACCCTCGACCCCTCGGCGATCCTCGACACCCTCGAAAAAAAGAGGAGAAAAAAAAGGAGAAGAAGCTCCTCTATTCCTTCTTCTTCTCCTCTTTTTTTCTTCTTCTTCCTCTTCTTCATCTCCTCGTCTTCTCCTTCTTCTTCTCCTTCTTTATCTACTTATTTTCCTTTTTCCTCTCCTTTTTCTTCTTCTTCCTTCTTCTTCCTTCCTCTTTTCTTCCTTTTCCTTATTTTACTTTTTCCTCTCCACTAACATAAAATGCACTAACCTAAAATACAACAAACATAAAATGCACTAAATCGATCAACTAACCTAAAATCAGTGATAAAATGCACTAACCTAAAATTGATATCTACTAACAACTTAAAAATATTAATACATATATGAAAAAATGCATATATGAAAAAACATCATCATATCATCAACAGAAAAAATAGTATTTTTTGTAAAATCTATCTTTTGCATATATACATCAACATATATACATAGAGAACATATGTATACATACATATATACATTTTTATAAAAATGCAAAAAACAAAAAAATCTAAAAAAGGACATATAAACAGATATACACACATACATATACATATAATCTGCAGGAAAAAACATATATACGTTTGCAAAAAAAGGGGGAAGAGGGGGTGCGGCCACCCGACCACAATGCCGAGGCAGAGGCGACGGCGGGCTGGGCAGCACAGGCACGACGAGGCAGAGGCGACGACGAGGCAGAGAGCGGGCGCGACGCAGCGGACGGCGACGGCAGCCTGAAGCGGCGAAAGCGGGCGCGCGCGAGGCAGAGAAGGGGCAGCGACGCGCGTCGGGCGGCGTGGGGAGACAGCAACAGCGTCGAAGGTGGCGCAAGCAGCTGGGCGCGGCGAGGCGAGAAGGGCAACAGCAGCATCGGGCGGCGTGGGGAGACAGCGACAATGGCGGGGAGACGGCGACGTCGAAGAAGCGGGGCGGCAGCGTCGGAGGCTGAGGAAGCGGCAACGACGGCGAAGGTGAGGCGCAAGGGCAACTGGCGGCGTCGTCGGCGGGATCGGAACTGAACAAAAATTTCACAAGTGTTGCTTATATAGGCGGAGTATTGGTCCCGGTTAAGTGGCACAAACCGGGACTAATGCTCTTTAGTCCCGGTTGGTGCCACCAACCGGACCAAAGGCCGCCGCTTCCGCCCTTTAGGCTCTTTGAAAAGAGGCCTTTGGTCCGTTGGTGGCACCAACCGACTAAAGGGGCATTAGTCCCGTTTGTGCCACTAACCGACTATGCACCTTTTAGTCCCGATTGGTGCCACCAACCGGGACCAAAACCTTGTGCTGCCTCACGCCCAAATGTTTAGTCCCACCTCGCTAGTTGAGAGGAGCCGCACTGTTTATAAGGTGCGTGCGCCTTCCTCTCGAGCTCCTCTCTAAAGCAGGCTTTCGGGCCTAACCGTGCAATCTATGCCTGTGGGCCTACTGGGCCTCCCGCGGGCCTGAATCCTGGCCCATGGTAGGGTTTCTAGTCGTATTCAGGCCGTGGGGGCCGAGTAGGTGGCACTTTTTTTGTTTTTTGTTTTATTTTGTTTCTACTTACAACAAAATACTTATTGTTGCTATTTTTATTTTTTTTCCAGTTTTTTTGTTTTGTTTTCTGCATTATTTATTTTCTTTTGGTTTTTGCTTTATTTTTAATTCTTTTTGCTTTTAGTTTTAGAAAAATATAAACTTTCTGTTAGTGCCATTAGTTTTCAAATTTGAAAACACTTTTTTTGTTTTCTTTGTTGCTTTATTTATTTTATTTTGTTTCTACTTACAACAAAATACTTATTGTTGCTATTTTTATTTTATTTTTCAGTTTTTTTGTTTTGTTTTCTGCATTATTTATTTTCTTTTGGTTTTTTGCTTTATTTTTTAATTCTTTTTGCTTTTAGTTTTAGAAAAAATATAAACTTTCTGTTAGTGCCATTAGTTTTCAAATTTGAAAACACTTTTTTTGTTTTCTTTGTTGCTTTATTTATTTTATTTTGTTTCTACTTACAACAAAATACTTATCGTTGCTATTTTTATTTTTTTTCCAGTTTTTTTGTTTTGTTTTCTGCATTATTTATTTTCTTTTGGTTTTTTGCTTTATTTTTTAATTCTTTTTGCTTTTTAGGTCAGCAAAATTATAAACTTTCTGTTAGTGCCATTAGTTTTCAAATGGATAATCGGTTGGCGAGGTTTTCAAGTTCATAGTTTTCAAATGAACTCTGAAAGGGGTACATATTGTGTAGAAATACGGGCCCCAGAATGACAATCTCGTCGACTAGATGAACTAGGACGTGCGTCATGATATTGAAGAAGGATGGTGGGAACACCAGCTCGAAAATGACAAGACATTGCGCCACATCACTCCTTAGCATTGATACGATTTGGATCGATCACCTTCTCGAGATATTGCATTGAGGAATGCACATAGCTTCACAATGGCTAATCGGACGTTTTCGGTAGAAGTCCCTCAATGCAACCGGAAGCGCTTGCGTCATAATCACGTGGCGTCATGAGACTTTAGGTTCGGAACTTTTTCTCCGCATATTTATTATTCCCTTTATATTCGACGAGAAGCGATCGGGACCTTCATCTTGAAAGGCATTCAAAGAAGATTTCTTTCTTTTATTTAAAGAGCGTGGTGGCGGGACCTTCATATCGCTTGGAGGCATGCCCTCTTTTTCGTACAAGCGTTGCAGGTCCTCCCATGCCTCGGTGTATCTTTTGTCTTCCCATACACGCCCAAGAAGCCTAGCAGGTTCACGCAAAGGTTCTTCTCACGTGCATCACGTCGATCGAGAGCGGACCTCTAGGTCTTTCGATGAGGGTAGGTCCCAAAATATAGATTTCTTCTTCCACATGGGTGCGTGATTCTCGGCGTCATTTGGAACAGCTAGTCCGCCGGACCCTTTCCAAAGATTACGTGTAAATCATTGACCATAGCAAGTGCGTGATCACGGTACACATGGCGGGCTTCTTCCGGTGATCTGCCTCGCCTTTGAAATGCTTGCCTTTCTTTCGACATTGATGGTTGGCGGAAGAAATCGGCGATGGACCAGGTACACATTCTTCCTACAGCTTCCTGGTATACACTATCGGTGTCAAGTAAGCAGGTGCGTGCATGCGTGGTATCCCTTGTTTGTCTGTCTCGAAAGGTTCTTGAGGCGGGCCAATCCTTGATGGTCACGAACAACAACGCCTTTAGGTCAAATTCCTCCTTTTGTGCTCATCCCACGTCGTACACGTTTCCATTCCACAGCTGTAAAAGTTCTTCAACTAATGGCCTTAGGTACACATCAATGTCGTTGCGGGTTGCTTAGGGCCTTGGATGAGAACTGGCATCATAATGAACTTCCGCTTCATGCACATCCAAGGAGGAAGGTTATACATACATAGAGTCACGGGCGGTGCTGTGATTGCTACTCGATCCCGAAAGGATTAATGCCATCCGCGCTTAAAGCAAACCATACGTTCCTTGGGTCACTTGCAAACTCATCTCGGTGCTTTCTCTCGATTTTTCTCCATGCGACCCGTCGTGGGTGCTCTCAACTTCCGTCTTTCTTACGGTCCTCACTGTGCCATCGCATCAACTTGGCATGCTCTCCATTCTGAGCAGACGTTTCAACCGTGGTATTATAGGAGCATACCACATCACCTTCGCGGAACCCTCTTCACGGGAGGCTCGCCGTCAACATCACGGGGTCATCTCGTCGATCTTATACCGCAATGCACCGCATATTGGGCATCGCGTTCAGATCCTTGTATGCACCGCGTAGAGGATGCAGATCATTAGGGCATGCATGTATCTTCTCCACCTCCAATCCTAGAGGGCATCGACCTTCTTTGCTGCGTATGTCTTTGTCGGGCAATTCGTTATCCTTTGGAAGCTTCTTCTTCATTATTTTCAGTAGCTTCTCCAATCCTTTATCGAGCACAACATTCTCGCCTTCCACCGCAGCAATTCGATGACGGTACCGAGCTTTGTGTTGCCATCTTCGCAATTGGGGTACAACCCTTTTTGTGATCCTCTAACATGCGATCGAACTTCAGCTTCTCCTTTTGACTTTCGCATTGCGTCCTTGCATCGACAATGACCCGCGGAGATCATCATCATCGGGCACATCGTCTGGTTCCTCTTGATCTTCAGCAGCTTCGCCCGTTGCAGCACCAACGTGCACATCGTCTGGTTCCTCTTGATGTTCAAGAGCATCACCGTATTCGGGGGCACATAGTTGTCATCGTACTCTTCTTCTTCGCCGTCTTCCATCATAACCCCTATTTCTCCGTGCCTCGTCCAAACATTATAGTGTGGCATGAAACCCTTGTAAAGTAGGTGGGTGTGAAGGATTTTCGGTCGAGTAAGACTTCAGATTCCCACATATAGGGCATGGACAACACATAAAACCATTCTGCTTGTTTGCCTCAGCCACTTCGAGAAAATCATGCACGCCTTAGTGTACTCGGAGGTGTGTCTGTCACCGTACATCCATTGCCGGTTCATCTGCGTGCATTATATATAATTAAGTGTGTCAAAAATCATTCTGTAACATCATGAATAGATAATTAAGTGACCAAATTAATAGAAGCTCATCATCACATAAAACCAAAGTACATACATAGTTCTCATCTAACAACATAAAGCTCTGCAGAGCATCTAAATTAATTAAACCATACATTGAAACTATGTAAAACATTTCAATGCGAAAACAAATGCGATCATAAACGCAACCAAGGTAACAACTGATCCAACGACATAATGATACTAAGCCTCGGTATGAATGGCATATTTTCTAATCTTTCTAATCTTCAAGCGCATTGCATCCATCTTGATCTTGTGATCATCGACAACATCCGCAACATGCAACTCCAATATCATCTTCTCCTCCTCAAGTTTTTTTATTTTTTCCTTCAAGAAATTGTTTTCTTCTTCATCTAAATTTAACCTCTCGACAATAGGGTCGGTTGGAATTTCTGGTTCAACAACCTCCTAGATAAATAAAATCTATGTCACGTTGGTCGGCATAATTTTCATAAACAATAAATGAATCAATAGTTATGAAAAGATAATATATACCACATCCGAATCATAGAAAGGACGAGGGCCGACGGGGGCGGATACCAAAACCATCGCACTATATAAGATGCAATAATAAAAGTAAGAAAATAATACAAGTATCTATCTAAACATACAAGTAAGAATATTTTTCCTTTCAGAAAGAAGATAAGATCAAGAGGCTCACCACGGTGGTGCCGGCGATGAGATCGGCGCGGGTGATCGACGGCGGTGAAGACTGGGATGGGGCGTGACGGACCGCTAAACCTAGATAAATATTGAGGAAAATGGAGCTTGGCGGTCGAGCTTGGAGAGGAGAAACCTTAAGTAGTGTGGCTCAGGCATTCCATCGAACACCTTGTGTGCATAGGAGGTGAGCTAGAGCACCACCAAGCCCTCTCCCCCTCGACCAGAAAAAATAGAGCAGTGTGCTCTGCTCTTGCGCGAGGGGGTATATATAGGCACCACCATTGGTCCCGGTTGGTGGCATGAACCGGGACTAAAGGGAAGCCTTTGGTCCCGGTTCAAGCCACCAATCGAGACCAATAGTGGTGGGCCAGGAGACAGGCCCATTGGTCCCGGTTCGTCCCACCAACCGGGACCAAAAGGTCCGGACGAACCGGGACCAATGGCCCACGTGGCCCGGCCGCCCCCCTGGTCTCACGAACCGGGACAAATAGCTCCATTGGTCCCGGTTCGTGGCAGAACCGGGACTAATGTGCTGAACCGGCCTGGGCCATTGCCCCCTTTTCTACTAGTGGTTTCTTTGGAGATTGTTAATTACACCGTTAATTGCCGCTGCTCCGGCGATCGCTTGCCTTGTTTGTGTGTGTGTGTGCATGCACTCAAAAATTGTTGCTTTTGCTTAGAGGGCTAAGCATACATCGTACACTTCCATATCTGTTGACACGTTGAAGATCGGGGTACGTAGTGGGGTTGATTGCACACAAATTTCGGCACTTGTTTCCCATAAAGCAATCCTTCACCCAAAGCGCAGTTGCGATCGTAAGCACAAGGCATATCCAGGAGGCAACTTGGGCAGGACCCAGTCAGCACCAACGCCCCAGCTTTCTGCCCTGTGTTTCCCAGCATATCCATCTGAAGCATGCAGCCAGCCAGAGTGGGATGTGTACAAGGAAGGTTGGACGAAAGAGAGGTGGAATGGGAACTTTACCTTGGGTGCTGCCGTGCTATTCATCAACGAATATATATGGGTGTAGAACACAGGGCGTGGCGACGTGCATGTGGTCGTGGAGACCATGCATGCGGGACGTGCTGTCAGGGGCCTTATATCTCTTCCATGTCATGTGGGTTGGTCCTTTGGGCCTCCGGTTGGGGCCTGACCCATGTCACGATCAGGGGCAGCTAACTACAAGTATACGGCAGGAGGCTACGAGGAGATCATCCAGGGATCACGGACGAACCGGCGGCGGCTCCTTTCTCCTACCTTCTTATTTACCCTCGTTGCAAGCTTCCTCTGTTCTTCTCCTCCATCGTGTAATTCCTCTGTAATCGCTACTCTATATTGCTACTCGTGAGAGAGAGAGCGATCTATACAAGCTAGCTACCATCACTACTCTTACATTTGGTATACAGAGCTAGTCACCACCCTTCCCCAAATTCTTCCCCTAATTTTTTTCCACCACCACCATCGACGGAATCAACTAGGGATCCGTTCCTCCAGGAGTATCTCGAGCGGCTCGGCGCCAAGCTCGACGCCTACACCAATGCCTCCAGGTCCCTTGTCGAGAAACTGAACACCCTTGACGTCAGTTGGGCCACCAGTTCACCCGCCGTCGTCCACAATCCACCACCGCCGACCACTTCGCCGGAGAGCACGACCGACGCGTCGGTGCCCATCCTCGACATCTCCTGCTCCACCACCAAGGCCCAGGAGATTCCCATGGTCGCCCATGATGCAGCCCCGGTGTGCATCACGATGGTGCCCGTCACCTGTTCGACGGAGTGCTCGACCCAGGTTGACACCATCGACAACGTCGACGAGGTCCATGACGCTGCTACCGCCGTCCACCTCGAGCCCACGGTCGACCTGATCCACCAAGCAGATGAGCAGCTCGCTCCGGTGCAGGCAACGGCCTCCATCGACACCAACACTCCCTCTTGTGCCGAGGTTGTTCCTCTCGTGGCGATCAGCACCGACGTCGACCCCAAGGCCGGCGTGTAGGAGCTCGACGACCTCTCTATCCACAGCTCCACCCCGGTGATGAACGAGGAGGACCCTGACGTCGCCCTCATCGTCCCCAACGACCTTGATGCACCGGCGCTGACCGGGTGTTCGATGAAACGCTCCCTTCACGACACCAGCCATTTCAAGTCGGTGCTCCACCCAGCAGTCCCACCTACATCGCCCATGGCCATGGTCCACACTTTCCCTGACCAGACAACTGTGTTGGGCAATGACACCAAAAACATCATCGCATATGTGTTGCCTACAGAAGAATTACAAGCGGATGAACTACAGCGGCAACCATGGCCGCCACCTATACAGGTGAGGATCAAGCACATGGGATCCCTGTTCAGGCCTAGACCATGGTCACCGTTCAAGTCTGATTCGGATGCTGGCTGTCCACCGGAGCCATGTTCAGGTATACATAATCATCCACACGAAGTTTCAGGTGTCAGTTCTGGGCTAGTGGTGTTGTTCTTCAGAGATGTGATCCCTCTTCAATTTTCTTGTTGTGAGATGCTCTCCTTGGAAGAATATTTCAGTTGTTTCCCAGGTGCACAGCTGCAGTTTTGGCGTCCACTGGATCGAGCACCATCTGATGCTAAACTGTCCAATCAAGTAGGTTGCATCCAGTCAGTCGTCCAGGAAACATCTCACCTTGGAAATTTGTTCTGGCCTATATCTGAGCAGGCGCATCAGAAAGTATATGAGAATCGCATACTGAGGCTTGCTGCTATAGGTAGTATGCCTAGTCCTGACAACTTGCAGATGATAATGCAGATGAAAAATATCTCAGGGTGGTGGCAATTTTTGAGTCAATATGAATTTCACGGAGGTGTTTGTGCGGAATTTATGAAGATCTTAGTGAGGTGTGCAACTACTCATTCTGCTAAAGGATTGATTGAATTGGAATCTCTCAATGTGGGTACTTGGTCTGAATGTCTGGGGTCACTTGCTGCTGCTATTCCCATGGAAGAGAGTTTCAGTTTGCAAGCTGTTGAAACTTGGCAATATATACCTGATGAACTAACGTTGCTCCTGTGGCCACCAATTAGTCCAGAAAATTATGGCGACAGCGTGGTGAAGGAAAAATTATGCAAGGGAGGCCACACTGTGCAACTGATGGCAGTAGCTGAATATTTTGCTCATTGGGATATCATTTATGATTTTGCTAATGGATTAGAAATCTGTAGAGTGCATACAAAGGCACTACAGATTGTGGACGAATTAGGTAGCACCTTTCAGATGGAATTATGCCATGCTGGCGATCTTGAGTGCAACCTCCCTCGACACTGCATAAGGATACCCCCTGTTCAGATTTTCTGCTTGTCGTCTTTGCAACAGAACACTGATGATTCATGTTTCGCTAAGCAACTATTACATGAAGGTAAGCAGTGGTTTCTGGAACTCGGTACAAGTTCTATTAATACTGCCCTTGCAATGCAGCATGGCTATCTTCCTACTATGTCTGCACATCTACCTCAGTTCATGCATTCTAGGCCATATGAACTAGTCTGCTGTGGTGAAATCAATTGTCCATTATTCAGTACACTTGACCTTTGCATGGATAAAAATTCACTCAATATTGTTATGCTGCCTTGTGAGACTTTGTTGGACACGGGATGTCGCTATCAAATGATGCATGGTGAAATAGATCCTAAAATGTTGCAACCATCATGTATTCATTGTGATCAGTCAACATGTTACTTTGAGAGTGGCTCTGCTCGAGCATATCTGAAATTGGATGAAAATTATGCTGCTGTTGTTCACGAGTGCGCATAGAGAACTTCTCAAGACTGGGGTCTGCTACTCTCTTTCAATCAGAGACCACCTGGTGTGTATTTTGTACTAATGGCAAATTTGCGTACTCCTGCTCTATCTGTAGATGCTTCATTGCAGCCGTCGGTGATTCCCACTTATGCAAGCATACAGATTGGTAACACTCAATGCAAGTGCGTGTGCACTACCCCAGGCTTATTTGGCAAATGGTTAGAGAAGTCTGGGAGCAGTAAAAACAGCAAGGTTGTCTGGCAAACATCTATGGAATATTTTTGGAGAGAGTGTGCTAATCAGGCCCTCAATATGCCATTTCTATTTAGCCTCATGAGTAACTCATGCTCAGTTGGAGGGATCATATTCACCTCATGTGATCCTTTTAATTCTTTGAGAAATGATAACCAGCTTAACAGTCGGGAGAGCACCACGGCTACTTATACGTTGGCATTGACCACTTCCATTCAGTTCATGTCCTCTGTGGGAGTTGAGCGCTTGCATTCATCTAGTGATCAAGGTGCAAGCAAAGGTACTGACAAGGAAATAATTCTGCTGACTGCTCTGTATGATGTGTGGCCTACAAGATGCCTGAAATTTGTCACTGAAGGACCATCTGAGAGTTGGCGAGTTTTTCGGCTGAAACCTCCCCGACATCACTATGTCCTGGACTGCCTATTAGAAAGCTCCTGGTTGTTGCAAGAATATCGGCTAGAAGTGTTCGGTTTACTTTCATGGAAGCAACGACATGGACTTGCCCTGAAGTGTTGCACTGCAAAAATGGCCAACTAGACTTGCTCTGTTACAACAAGGTGCGGCACAGTTTTGATGCAAAAATGCTCCAAGGCCAAGAAATGGCGTTATGCACTACAACTGGAGATTTGTTGCTCCTTCCGAATCAAAGATGGCACTATTTATGCTGTGATTTCTCCTGTGATCTTACCAATGCTTCGGTCATTCTGTGGGTCGACTACCCTGCCGATGAAGTGCAAAATTCAGTGGATTCCAGGAGCATCACCATGACTTCTTCTGACCTTCAGTCGCGAAAGATTCTACTGGTGCTAGTAATCAGCAAGAGAGTGCCGGCCATGAGTGGTACAACGTCCGTTACATGGTACAATAAAGATCATTTTCAAGAAGGGAGGGGTGTCATTGCCGTCTCCGCCGTCTCCGCGCAAGGCTTCGTCAGCCATAGGACCTACTTCGGCTTTGACTGTGACGGCTACTTCTCCGTCGCCTTCTTCACCAAGGTTTCCAACAACCACATCAACTACTTCAACCGGGTCTCAGTCGGCCACGACTACTACTACCTCAGCTCCAACTGCTTCTCCAAGCTCGTTCAAGTCCAACCCAACCATGGCTGCTACCGCGACAACCACCATGGCGACCCCGGCATGATCAAGGATCTTCAAGTTCCATGGGATCCTGGCAAACTCTTCGTGATAGCGGCTTGGGGGCAAGCCACATTTCAAGAAGGGAGGGATGTCAGGGGCCTTATATCTCCTCCATGTCATGTGTGCTGGTCCTTTGGGCCTCCGGTTGGGGCCTGGCCCATGTCACGATCAGGGGCAGCTAACTACAAGTATACGGCAGGAGGCTACGAGGAGATCATCCAGGGATCACGGACGAACCGGCGGCGGCTCCTTTCTCCTACCTTCTTCTTTACCCTCGTTGCAAGCTTCCTCTGTTCTTCTCCTCCATCGTGTAATTCCTCTGTAATCGCTACTCTATATTGCTACTCGTGAGAGAGAGCGATCTATACAAGCTAGCTACCATCACTACTCTTACACGTGCGCACAAGGGGACGAGCAGAGGGAGAGAGCTAGCTAACTGTCAACAAGTTTGGCTTTTTCTATTCCGGACGGCGAGCATGCAGATCGACGGTGTTGTCACGTCGATCGACCCGCTCTGCGACGTACAATGTCAGGGTGAAGCAACGCAACATGAGCGCGACATGGCCACGGGGGTGGGGTGCCATGGCTCGCACGAGACACCGGGACCGGTCCGGCTGGCGATGGCAAGACCAGCAACGGCTCTGGATCGATCACGGGGTTAATTACGCCGGCTCCCCGACGCTGCAGTGCTCTGCATTGGCATGGCGAAACGGATATCACTATCGAATACGCATCGATCCCCGCAAACGAGATGGCTATAGCTCCATGGTCTTCACGAGATCATAGAAGCCAGAACGCGTCGTGGCGCTACTCGGGAGGAGGTTATTGCTTTCGGCGGGATCCCTGACCCGGTCTCTGAGGGGAGACGGATGAGTTCTCGTCTCCAGGACCACCCGGAGGTTGATGACATGCAGCAGAGGTGCGCTATGAGGGCGGCCAAGCTTCGTGACATTGAGGTCACTACCGGTATGTCAGTCAACTTTTCCAATTCTATTTTGCATTTTTCTATGGATGAGATTATTCATAATGCAAATCAAGTAGGGGTCTCGCTAGGGAATACCAATTCTGAAATTTCCAACTCAGTTAATGATCTCCTTGATCTGGAAGCGGAACGCGCTTTAGAAACTATTCGAAATCTTGCGGCAGTGAGACCTATGAATGATGCTGAAATTGATGCTTTGGGGGTGAGAGTGCTTGACAATTTGTGTGCGGACCTTGCACCATCCACTAATGAGTCCGACGAGGAGGAGGTTAGTGTAGAAGTTATTGTGAATCAACCACCAGAGACCGGTCATGAGGACCGGATGGTGGACAATGATAAACCCAAACGTAAGTGGAAGCGGAAGGTGTATCCCGCATCCGCGGTATGTCGGAGTGCTAGGATTCAATGCGGCAAAAAATTTCATGATGACTTATGAAAGGAATCTTTTGGAATAGCAGAGGTCTAAAGGACTTGGCTAAAGAAGATTTCTTCTTGAGGCGCCTCTGAGCATCGATTAGATTTCATTGCTCTCTCTGAAACTGGTAGAGATAATTTTGCTCCCCAGTTTCTTTCCTCTCTTGTGGGTGGTGTTGATTTCGACTGGCATTGCCTACCTCCGCGAGGACGATCGGGAGGTATCTTGTTGGGAGTGATATGCGATTCCCTTGAGGTCCAGAGTGTAGTGATGGGCGACTTTGCGGTTAAGTTCGGGTTAGGTCTAAAGTGGATGGTTTCAACTGGGCCTTGGTGGCGGTTTACGGTGCCGCACAACCAGAGCTTAAACCGGATTTTCTGGCGGACCTTGTTCGAGTTTGTGGGTCCGAGCAGCTTCCGATGTTGGTCGGGGGTGATTTCAATATCATTCGGACGAGAGAGGAGAAGAATAATGATAACTTTGACGGCAGATGGTTGTTTATGTTCAATACCATTATTGAGAGCTTGGATCTGAGGGAGATAGAGCTTTCTGGTAGAAAGTTTACCTGGGCTAATGCCTTGCCTACCCCGACATATGAAAAGTTTGATCGAGTTCTCGCGAGCGTGGAGTGGGAACAGAAGTTCCCTCTTGTTACGGTCCAAGCTCTCTCGCGGGGAATATCCGATCACACACCACTGTTCATGGATTCCGGGGAGCCGAACCATGTGGGAAACAAAAACACCTTCTCATTCGAGATGGCCTGGTTTGAACGTGAGGGGTTCTTAGACCTCATTGCCAGGGAATGGGCAAAGGGTGTAGGAGGTAGGATGGCTGTCGAGCCTTAGCAGAATAAAATTAGGCATTTGAGAAGTTTCTTACGGGGTTGGGCTAAGCACCTCAGTGGGGTGTATAAGATTGAGAAGGATAGGCTCTTCTCTCTTATACAGGCCCTGGACATAAAAGCTGAATCCGCGATTCTGCTTTTCTTGAGCTCGAGTTAAAACTGAGGCGGAGAAGAGGTTGAAAGAACTTCTCCGTGAAGAAGAGTTGAAGTGGGCGTTCCGAGCTAAGGTTCGCAAGGTGGTCCAAGGGGACGCCAATACTCAATTCTTTCACCTGATTGCCAATGGTAAGCACAGAAAGAAGCGTATCTTCCAACTTGAACAAGATGAGGGTACTATTGTTGGGCAGGATAATCTCAAAACATATATTACAGAGTATTATAGGCAGTTATTTGGACCTCCGGAGGTTAATTGTGTGACCCTCGATGAGTCCAGGACTGAGGATGTACCTCAATTGTCTGATGCCGATAATGATATCTTGCTCGCCCCGTTTTCGGAGAAGGAGGTGTTTGATGCTATTGCACAAATGAAAAACAATAAGGCTCCCGGACTGGATGGGTTCCCGGCCGAGTTTTATAAAAAGTGCTGGCACATTATTAAGGGGGATTTGTTACCTATGTTTCAGGACCTTTTCTCTGGGTAGCTTCAATTATTTCACTTGAATTTTGGAACTATCACATTGCTCCCTAAGAAAACGGAGGCTGTGAGAATTGAGCAGTTTAGGCCGATTTGCCTCCTCAATGTTAGTTTCAAAATCTTTACCAAGGTCGGGACTAATAGGCTCTCACAGATTGCGCATTCTGTGGTGCAACAATCCCAAACTGCTTTCATGCCGGACATAAACATCCTTGAAGGGGTGGTTGTCCTTCATGAAATGCTCCATGAAATTCACTCCAAAAAATTAGATGGGGTAATTTTTAAGGTGGATTTCGAAAAAGCGTATGATAAGGTCAAGTGGCCATTCCTCCAACAGGCATTGCGTATGAAAGGTTTTGATGATGCCTGGCGCCGGCAGGTCGAATCATTTACGCAAAAAGGGAGTGTGGGAATTAAAGTGAATGACGATATAGGTCATTATTTCCAGACTCATAAAGGCCTCAGACAAGGATATCCGATGTCCCCTATCCTGTTTAACATTGTGGTGGATATGTTAGCAATTTTGATAGGAAGGGCTAAGGAGAATGGTCAAGTGGGTGGCTTGGTACCTCATCTTGTTGATGGAGGTGTATCCATCCTTCAATACGCTGATGATACAATCATCTTTATGGAGCACGACTTGGCCAAGGCGAGAAATATGAAGCTGTTGTTATGCCTCTTTGAACAATTGTCCGGGTTAAAGATTAACTTTCATAAGAGCGAGTTGTTCTGCTTTGGTAGAGCCAAAGACGAACAAGAGTCTTATAGGCAATTGTTTGGGTGCGAGTTGGGGAGTTTGCCCTTCTCCTACCTTGGTATTCCGATACACCATCGAAGGCTGACAAACCGAGAGTGGAAGTGTATCGAGGACCGATTTGAGAAGAAACTGAGTTGTTGGAAGGGTAAGCTCATGTCATACGGAGGCCGGTTAATCTTGATAAACTCGGTGCTCACGAGCATGCCTATGTTCCTCTTATCTTTCTTTGAGGTCCCAGTTGGTGTTAGGAAAAGACTGGACTTCTATCGATCACGCTTCTTTTGGCAGGGTGATGAACTTAAAAGAAAATACCGGCTTGCTAAATGGGATATTATCTGTCGACCCAAAGACCAAGGAGGGCTTGGTATTGAGAATCTTGAAGTCAAGAACAGATGCCTTCTTAGTAAGTGGTTGTGGAAGCTCGCTTCCGGGACTGAAGCCATGTGGGCGCAGATCCTTCGCAGCAAGTACCTCCAGACTAGAACTCTGTCCCTGTAATGATTAGGCCGGTGACTCGCCTTTCGGAAAGGACTCATGAAAGTCAAAAAATTACTGTTCAATAGGACAAGAGTTGTTATTGGAAATGGTGCTACTACACGTTTCTAGGAGGATACTTGGCTTGGCGACTCACCCTTGGCCATTCAATATCCGTCTTTATATCGTATTGCTCAACGACGTGAGGTGTTCATGTCAACGGTATTTCAATCCATCCCCCTTAATATCCAGTTTAGACGGTCGCTAGCGGGCAATCGTTGGGAAGTTTGGCTTCATTTAGTTAGGAGACTGATGGAGGTTCAACTTTCGACCAACTTTGATGAATTACGCCGAAGTTGACTAGGTCCGAGTATTTACGCTTAAGTCAATGTATATTGATGTTATTAATTGAACTCCATTCCAACTTCCAAGAATGTCTGGGATGTCAAAGTTCCTTTGAAAATAAAAGTATTTATGTGGTTTGTCCATAAACAAGTTATTCTAACAAAGGACAACTTAATAAAGCGTAATTGGACAGGACCTACTAGGTGTAGTTTCTGTGATCGGGATGAGACGATTAAGCATCTGTTTTTTGCTTGCCCGTTGGCCAAGGTCCTTTGGCGGACGGTCCACATTGCTTTTAACATTACTCCACCGACTTCTGTTAATGCTTTATTTGGGACTTGGCTTAATGGGATTGAGTCTACCTTAGCAAGACATATTCGGGTTGGAGTTTGCGCTTTGCTGTGGACCATCTAGCTTTGCAGAAATGATTTGGTTTTTAACAGGACATCACAGATTCATTTTTTGCAGGTTATTTTCCGAGCTACGGCAGTGATCCGTTCGTGGTCGCTACTCACTCCGATGGAGGCCAGGTAGCATTTAGTTACTGGGTCTATCCATTGGGAGATGGTAGCTCGGGATATCTTCAACCAGTTTGGATGGCGGTCATGTAATAGGATAGGCAATTAGTTTACCTACCTCTTTTAGCCAGCCGGTTGTGGCATCTTTTCCTGGCTAGTTTGTGTATCTAGCCTTTGGCGCTCTGTGTGAGCTTCCTTTTCTTTCTTTAAGTTTGAGACTTTGGAACTTTGTTGGCACAATTTGATTATTGGTTAATAAGATGGCCGTATGCATCACTCTTGATGCAGAGGCCGGGGAGCCCCCCCTTTTCAAAAAAAAAAGAAGCCAGAACGCGTACGCTGAGATCATCCACAACCGGTCACCTCCAAAAATGGCCTACATTTGTTTACGGAGGGAGTGCTGGTTAGTGACTTTGTGTCTGCTTCAATTTTTCTAACCTCTTTGTTTCTATATTTTTCGAGAAAACCTCTTTATTCCTGTATTACGACAAGGTACGAAATAAGTTGACCGCAACCTAGTCCACTGTTCAAACAGCCAAGTTTGGCTTTGAGTAACACATATCGCCTAGCTAAAGTTGGTTAGGAAGGCAAGCACATTAGCAAATTGGACATTAGAATGACTTGAAATTATTGTTTAGCCATATTTTTTTCCCTTTCTTCTGTTACCACTCTACTATATTTATGCCATGACTTGAAATTATTGTTTACCACATCTTAGCTAGGTTCTTGTCCCGGAAGTTCGATGAAATAAAATAAGATCACGTGTTCTTCACAAGTAAATTCAGGTGTTTTCGTGTGTAGTGCGGGTAGATTCAAACCAAAGGCAGGGTCCTCTTTGCAAAATGCCGGGCACTGACCGGGTTGGCACCCATGTGTCCATATGGCGCTCTCTAATTGGTCAGGACCAAATTTGCACATTTGAGGCAAGTTCTGGGACTGGGTAGTATCAAAATGCAAGTTCTAGGACCAAACCATCACATTCGATGCAAGTTGTAGGACTCCTAGTGCTTTTAACTCATAATTTTTGATTGTTCCATGCTATTATATTATCCATCTAGGATGTTTTGTATGCATTTATATGCTATTTTATATGATTTTTGGGACTAACCTATTAACCTAGAGCCCAATGCCAGTTTCTGTTTTTTTCCTTGTTTCAGTGTTTCGCAGAAAAGGAATATCAAATGGAGTCCAAATGAAATGAAACCTTCGGGAGAGTTATTTTTGGAACGGAAGCAATCCAGAAGACTTGGAGAAGACGTCAGGGAAGCTTCGAGGAAGCCACGAGGCAGGGAGGCGTGCCCTACCCCCTGGGCGCGCCCCCACCCTCGTGGGCCGCTCGTGGCTCCCCTGATCGACTTCTTTCGCCTATATATATCCATATACCCTAAAAACATCGGGGGAGCACAATAGATCGGGAGTTCTGCCGCCACAAGCCTCTGTATCCACCGAAAACCAATCTAGACCCGTTTCGGCACCCTGCCGGAGGGGGGGATCCCTCACCGGTGGCCATCTTCATCATCCCGGCGCTCTCCATGACAAGGAGGGAGTAGTTCACCCTCAGGGCTGAGGATATGTACCAGTAGCTATGTGTTTGATCTCTCTCTCCCTCTCTCGTGTTCTTGATTCGGCATGATCTTGATGTATCGCGAGCTTTGCTATTATAGTTGGATCTTATGATGTTTCTCCCCCTCTAATCTCTTGCAATGGATTGAGTTTTCCCTTTCAAGTTATCTTATCGGATTGAGTCTTTAAGGATTTGAGAACACTTGATGTATGTCTTGCATGTGCTTATCTGTGGTGGCAATGGGATATCACGTGATCCACTTGATGTATGTTTTCGTGATCAACTTGCGAGTTCCGTGACCTCGTGAACTTATGCATAGGGGTTGGCACACGTTTTCGTCTTGACTCTCCGGTAGAAACTTTGGGGCACTCTTTGAAGTTCTTTGTGTTGGTTGAATAGATGAATTTGAGATTGTGTGATGCATATTGTATAATCATACCCACGGATACTTGAGGTGACATTGTAGTATCTAGGTGACATTAGGGTTTTGGTTGATTTGTGTCTAAAGGTGTTATTCTAGTACGAACTCTATGATAGATCGAACGGAAAGAATAGCTTCGTGTTATTTTACTACAGACTCTTGAATAGATCGATCAGAAAGGATAACTTTGATGTGGTTTCGTACCCTACCATAATCTCTTCGTTTGTTCTCCGCTATTAGTGACTTTGGATTGACTCTTTGTTGCATGTTGAGGGATAATTATATGATCCAGTAATGTTATTATTGTTGAGAGAACTTGTACTAGTGAAAGTATGAACCCTAGGCCTTGTTTCAACACATTGCAATACCGTTTGTGCTCACTTTATCATTAGTTACCTTGCTGTTTTTATATTTTCAGATTACAAAAATCCATATCTATCATCCATATTGCACTTGTATCACCATCTCTTCGCCGAACTAGTGCACCTATACAATTTACCATTGTATTGGTTGTGTTGGGGACACAAGAGACTCTTTGTTATTTGGTTGCAGGGTTGTTTGAGAGAGACCATCTTCAACCTACGCCTCCCACAGATTGATAAACCTTAGGTCATCCAATTGAGGGAAATTTGCTACTGTCCTACAAACCTCTGCACTTGGAGGCCCAACAACGTCTACAAGAAGAAGGTTGTGTAGTAGACATCAAGCTGTTTCTGGCGCCGTTGCCGGGGAGGTTAGTGCTTGAAGGTATATCTTTAGATCTTGCAATCGAATCTTTTTGTTTCTTGTTTTATCACTAGTTTAGTCTATAAAAGAAAACTACAAAAAATTGGAATTGATGGTGCCTCATATGCTTCATCTTTTTAATGTCTTTCATGAAAATAAGGATTCCGATAATTGTGCTCAATTGCTAGAGGAAGAATCCATTAGAATGTTCGGCACTAAATATTTGAATGATGAGCATGATTGCAATGTTGTTAGTATGAATTCTTTGAATATCTATAGTACTAATGATGATTGCACTAGTCATGATGAAAATGTCTCTTATAAGCATGTCAACTTTTGTGGAATACATAGAGCTTGCATGTACACACCCAAGAAGGAAGATAGATTTTGCAAGAGGAATAAGTATTTGGAAACTAAAATGGTTGCAAGAAAGGCTAGATGATTGTGCTGAAAGATTCAATATTTATCGCCATCCTTGTGAACTTTGCAATGAACATGGTCATTTAAAGCTCCAATGCTATTTGTTTCATGGTCAAGTCGTGTCCAAAAATTGTGATAACTTGATTAACCTTGAGCATCATAAAGAGCTTAGTCTTCTTTTGGGGTATGAAGAAATGAAACGTATAACTGAGGGTATTCCAAAATTTAATATTGATAGATTTCTTGATTTTGATCTAGAAGAAACTTTTATGTATTGTGCGGTGAATTGCATTGAAAATCCTTATATTGCCAATTACATAAAGACAAGAAAACAAATATAAGATGAAGAGAATACTAATGAAAGGGAAGAGACTTCCCAATATCCTCCTATTATTTCTTATGATGAATCAGGCAACGAGGAGGAGCTTTCTATTCAACCAATCTCATTAATAAGGAGCTCAAAAAAGAGGGTTAAACCCACACATGATGTGAAGAAGAAAAAGAAAAGACGGAGAAGCAAAGGTAGAAAGGTATCCCTCCCAAATTATGTTGCTCCTATTACTCATTGTGATGATGATAATTGCTATACTATTGGTGCTATCCATACTATTAATGATGAGAGTGATTATGCTTATGATATGAAAAGGCCCAAGCTTGGGGATGCTATGTTTGATGAGAATGACAAGTTTGAGAATATATTTGCTGAAATTAATGTTTGTCCCAAGCTTGGGGATGCTATGTTTAATGAAGATGATATTTTTAGCCTCCCAAGTTTTGATGAGAAAATTTATTATGATGATAGCACGCCTCCTATTTATGATGGTTATATTGATGAAAGTGGGTTTGGAAGAGTGTCAACTTTAGGAAGTAATGATCCCACTATTTTGGAGGATTTTGAATCTTATTGTGATAATTATGAAAGTGGATTTGGAGAGGTCATGACTTTATTTAGTGATGATTCCACTATCTTGGAAGAGGTTACAATCGATTATGATGAGAACAAAGTTGCTATTCATGATGATTATTGTGATGACACTTATGCTATAAAAAGTAGTGATGATTATATTTATAAAACTTGTCATGATTATGATTACCCTTTTTCTGAACATTACTCCTTTAATATGTAAACAATTTATAGTATTCGAGTTTCTTATGATACTCCCACTATTCTGAATGAGAAGAATTTTGCTTATGTGGAGAGTAGTAAATTTTCTATGCTTGTAGATCATGAAAAGAATGCTTTATGTGATGGTTATATTGTTGAATTCATTAATGATGCTACTGAAAATTATTATGAGGGAGGAACATATGCTTGTAGGAATTGCAATAATATCAAGTTTCCTCTCTATGTGCTTAAAGTTTTAAAGTTATGCTTGTTATGCCTTCCTATGCTAGTTGATTATTGTTCCCATAAGTTGTTTTCTCACAAAATCCCTATGCATAGGAAGTGGGTTAGGCTTAAATGTGCTAGTCATATTCTTCATGATGCTCTCTTTATGCTTCAATTCTTATCTTTTATGTGAGCATCATTGAAATCATCATGCCTAGCTAGGGGCGTTAATCGTTAGCGCTTGTTGGGAGGCAACCCAATTTTATTTTTGTTCCTTGCTTTTTGGTTCTGTTTAGTAATAAATAATTCATCTAGCCTCTGGTTAGATGTGGTTTTATGTTTTAATTAGTGTTTGTGCCAAGTAGAACCTTTAGGAAGACTTGGGTGAAGTCTTTATGATCTTTGCTGTAAAAAAACAGAAACTTGAGAGCTCACGAGATTAGCTGCCATTTTTTACTGGAGAGTGCTTTTAGGCTGTTTCTTTTTGCAGATGTTAATAGACAAATTACCCAGGTCCACCAATTTATTTCAGAATTTTTTGAGTACCAGAAGTGTACGTTTGATACAGATTACTACAGACTGTTCTGTTTTTGACAGATTCTGTTTTCTATGTGTTGTTTGCTTATTTTGATGAATCTATGAGTAGTATCGGAGGGTATGAACCATTGATAAGTTGGAATACAGTAGATATTACACCAATATGAATTTAGAATGAGTTCACAACAGTACCTAAGTGGTGATTTATTTTCTTATACTAACGGAGCTTACGAGTTTTCTGTTGAGTTTTGTGTTGTGAAGTTTTCAAGTTTTGGGTAAAGATTCGATGGACTATGGAATAAGGAGTGGAAAGAGCCTAAGCTTGGGGATGCCCAAGGCAACCCAAGGTAATATTCAAGGACAACCAAGAGCCTAAGCTTGGGGATGCCCCGGATGGCATCCCCTCTTTTTTCTTCGTTCATTGGTAACTTTACTTGAAGCTATATTTTTATTTATCACATAATATGTGTTTTTCTTGGAGCGTCATTTTCTTTTCTTTTGTTTTGCTTGGTGTTTGAATAAAATACCAAGATCTGAAATTCTTAAATGTTATAGAGTCTTCACATAGTTACATAATTATTCAACCACTCATTGATCTTCACTTATATCTTTCGGAGTAGTTTGTCATTTGCTCTAGTGTTTCACTTATATCCTTTTAGAGCACGACGGTGGTTTTATTTTGAAGAAATAGATGAACTCTCATGCTTCACTTATATTGTTTTGAGAGTCTTTAGAACAGCATGGTAATTTGCTTTGGTTATGAATTTAGTCCTAATATGATAGGCATCCAAGAGGGATATAATAAAAACTTTCATATAAAGTGCATTGAATACTATGAGAAGTTTGACTCTTTATGATTGTTTTGAGATATGAAGATGGTAATATTAGAGTCATGCTAGTTGAGTAGTTGTGAATTTGAGAGATACTTGTGTTAAAGTTTGTGATTCCCGTAGCATGCACGTATGATGAACCGTTATGTGATGAAGTCGGAGCATGATTTATTTTTTGATTGTCTTCCTTGTGAGTGGCGGTCGGGGACGAGCGATGGTCTTTTCCTACCAATCTATCCCCCTAGGAGCATGCGCATAGTACTTTGTTTTGATAGATTTTTGCAATAAGTATATGAGTTCTTTATGACTAATTTTGAGTCCATGGATTATACAAACTCTCATCCTTCCACCATTGCTAGCCTCTCTAATACCGCGCACCTTTCGCCGGTATCATACACCCACCATATACCTTCCTCAAAACAGCCACCATACCTACCTATTATGGCATCTCCATAGCCATTCCGAGATATATTGCCATGCAACTTTCCACCATTCTGTTTATTATGACACGCTCCATCATTGTCATATTGCTTTGCATGATCATGTAGTTGACATCGTATTTGTGGCAAAGCCACCGTTCATAATTCTTTCATACATGTCACTCTTGATCCATTGCACATCCAGTACACCGCCGGAGGCATTCATATAGAGTCATATCTTGTTCTAAGTATTGAGTTGTAATTCTTGAGTTGTAAGTAAATAAAAGTGTGATGATCTTCATTATTAGAGCATTGTCCCATGTGAGGAAAGGATGATCGAGACTATGATTCCCCCATAAGTCGGGATGAGACTCCGGTCGAAATAAATAAATAAAAGAGGCCAAAGAAGCCCAAATAAAAAAAGAAAAAAGAGGCCATAAAAAAAGAGAAGGCCCAAAAAAAAGAGAGAGAAAGAGAAAAGGGGCAATGCTACTATCCTTTCACCACACTTGTGCTTCAAAGTAGCACCATGATCTTCATGATAGAGAGTCATCTATGTTGTCACTTTCATATACTAGCGGGAATTTTACATTATGGAACTTGGCTTGTATATTCCAATGATGGGCTTCCTCAAAATGCCCTAGGTCTTCGTGAGCAAGCGAGTTGGATGCACACCCACTTAGTTTCTTTTGTTGAGCTTTCATACACTTATAGCTCTAGTGCATCCATTGCATGGCAATCCCTACTCACTCACATTGATATTTATTGATGGGCATCTCCATAGCCCGTTGATACGCCTAGTTGATGTGAGACTATCTTCTCCTTTTTGTCTTCTCCACAACCACCATTCTATTCCACTTATAGTGCTATGTCCATGGCTCACGCTCATGTATTGCATGAAGATTGAAAAAGTTTGAGGACATCAAAAGTATGAAACAATTGCTTGGCTTGTCATCGGGATTGTGCATGATTTAAATATTTTGTGTGATGAAGATAGAGCATAGCCAGACTATATGATTTTGTAGGGATGGCTTGCTTTGGCCATGTTATTTCGATAAGACATAATTGCTTGGTTAGTATGCTTGAAGTATTATTGTTTTCATGTCAATATTAAACTTTTGTCTTGAATCTTATGGATATGAATATTCTTGCCACAATAAAGAAGATTACATTGATAAATATGTTAGGTAGCATTCCACATCAAAAATTCTGTTTTTATCATTTACCTACTCGAGGACGAGCAGGAATTAAGCTTGGGGATGCTTGATACGTCTCCAACGTATCTATAATTTTTTATTGTTCCATGCTATTATATTATCCATCTAGGATGTCTTGTATACATTTATATGCTATTTTATATGATTTTTGGGACTAACCTATTAACCTAGAGCCCAGTGCCAGTTTCTGTTTTTTCCTTGTTTCAGTGTTTCGCAGAAAAGGAATATCAAATGGAGTCCAAACGGAATGAAACCTTCGGGAGAGTTATTTTTGGAACGGAAGCAATCCAAAAGACTTGGAGTAGACGTCAGGGAAGCTTCGAGGAAGCCACGAGGCAGGGAGGCGCGCCCCACCCTCGTGGGCCCCTCGTAGCTCCCCTGACCGACTTCTTTCGCCTATATATATATCCATATACCCTAAAAACATCGGGGAGCACAATAGATCGGGAGTTCCGCCGCCGCAAGCCTCTGTAGCCACCGAAAACCAATCTAGACCCGGTCCGGCAGCCTGCCGGAGGGGGGATCCCTCACCGGTGGCCAGTTTCATCATCCCAGCGCTCTCCATGACGAGGAGGGAGTAGTTCACCCTCGGGGCTGAGGGTATGTACCAGTAGCTATGTGTTTGATCTCTCTCTCTCTCTCTCTCTCTCTCTCTCGTGTTCTTGATTCGGCATGATCTTGATGTATCGTCAGCTTTGCTATTATAGTTGGATCTTATGATGTTTCTCCCCCTCTACTCTCTTGTAATGGATTGAGTTTTCCCTTTGAAGTTATCTTATCGGATTGAGTCTTTAAGGATTTGAGAACACTTGATGTATGTCTTGCATGTGCTTATCTGTGGTGGCAATGGGATATCACGTGATCCACTTGATGTATGTTTTCGTGATCAACTTGCGAGTTCCATGACCTCGTGAACTTATGCATAGGGGTTGACACACATTTTCGTCTTGACTCTCTGGTAGAAACTTTGGGGCACTCTTTGAAGTTCTTTGTGTTGGTTGAATAGATGAATCTGAGATTGTGTGATGCATATCGTATAATCATACCCACGGATACTTGAGGTGACATTGGAGTATCTAGGTGACATTAGGGTTTTGGTTGATTTGTGTCTTAAGGTGTTATTCTAGTACGAACTCTATGATAGATAGAACGGAAAGAATAGCTTCGTGTTATTTTACTACGAACTCTTGAATAGATCGACCAGAAAGGATAACTTTGAGGTGGTTTCGTACCCTATCATAATCTCTTTGTTTGTTCTCCGCTATTAGTGACTTTGGAGTGACTCTTTGTTGCATGTTGAGGGATAGTTATAGGATCCAGTTATGTTATTATTGTTGAGAGAACTTGCATTAGTGAAAGTATGAACCCTAGGCCTTGTTTCAACGCATTGCAATACCGTTTGTGCTCACTTTTATCATTAGTTACCTTGCTGTTTTTATATTTTCAGATTACAAAAACCCATATCTATCATCCATATTGCACTTGTATCACCATCTTTTCGCCGAACTAGTGCACCTATACAATTTACCATTGTATTGGGTGTGTTGGGGACACAAGAGACTCTTTGTTATTTGGTTGCAGGGTTGTTTGAGAGAGACCATCTTCAACCTACGCCTCCCACGGATTGATAAACCTTAGGTCATCCACCTGAGGGAAATTTGCTACTGTCCTACAAACCTCTGCACTTGGAGGCCCAACAACGTCTACAATAAGAAGGTTGTGTAGTAGACATCAAGCAGTTTCTGACGCCGTTGCCGGGGAGGTTAGTGCTTGAAGGTATATCTTTAGATCTTGCAATCGAATCTTTTTGTTTCTTGTTTTATCACTAGTTTAGTCTATAAAAGAAAACTACAAAAAAATGGAATTGAGGGTGCCTCATATGCTTCATCTTTTTAATGTCTTTCATGAAAATAAGGACTCCGATAATTGTGCTCAATTGCTAGAGGAAGAATGCATTAGAATGTTTGGCACTAAATGTTTGAATGATGAGCATGATTGCAATGTTGTTAGTATGAATTATTTGAATATCCATAGTACTAATTCAGAGGAGATTCAAATATTGTTCATAGATAATCTTGATCATAAACCCACAATTCATCAGGTCTCGACAAACACACTGCAAAAAGAATTACATCGAATAGATCTCCAAGAAGATCGAGGAGAACTTTGTATTGAGATCCAAAGAGAGAGAGAAGAACCCATCTAGCTAATAACTATGGACCCGAAGGTCTATGGTAAACTACTCACACATCATCGAAGAGGCTATGGTGTTGATGTAGAAGCCCTCCGTGATCGATTCCCCCTCCGGCGGAGCGCTGGAAGAGGCCCCAAGATGGGATCTCATGGGTACAGAAGGTTGCGGCGGTGGAAATAGGGTTTCGTGGTGCTCCTGGATGTTTTCAGGGTATATGAGTATATATAGGCGAAAGAAGTCGGTCAGGGGAGCCACGAGGGGCCCACGAGGGTGGGGGCGTGCCTCCCTGCCTCGTGGCCACCTCATCGCTTCCTTGACATCCACTCCATGTCTCCTGGATTGCGTTTGTTCCAAAAATCACTCTCCCGAAGGTTTCATTCCCTTTGGATTCTGTTTGATATTCCTTTTCTGCGAAACACTGAAATAGGCAAAAAAAATAGCAATTTGCACTGGGCCTTTGGTTAGTAGGTTAGTCCCAAAAATAATATAAAATTGTATAATAATAAAGCCCATTAAACATCCAAAACAGATAAAATAATATCATGGAACAACAAAAAAATATAGATACGTTGGAGACGTATCAAGCATCCCGAAGCTTAATTCCTGCTCGTCCTCGAGTAGGTAAATGATAAAAACAAAATTTTTGATGTGGAATGCTACCTAGCATATTTTTCAATGTAATTTTCTTTATTGTGGCATGAATTTTCAGATCCGAAAGATTCAAGATAAATGTTTAATGTTGACATAAAAATAATAATACTTCAAGCATACTAACTAAGCAATCATGTCTTCTCAAAATAACATGGCCAAAGAAAGTTCATCCCTACAAAATCATATAGTTTGGTCATGCTCCATTTTCGTCACACAAGAATGCTCTCATCATGCACAACCCCGATGACAAGCCAAGCAATTGTTTAATACTTTAGTAATCTCAAACTTTTTCAACCTTCACGCAATACATGAGCGTGAGCCATGGATATAGCACTATGGGTGGAATAGAATATAATGATGGGGGTTATGTGGAGAAGACAAAAAGGAGAAAGTCTCACATTGACGCGGCTAACCAATGGGCTAGGTAGATGCCCATCAATTGATGTCAATGCACTAGAGCTATAAATGTATGAAAGCTCAACAAAAGAAACTAAGTTGGTCTGCATCCAACTTGCTTGCTCACGAAGACCTAGGGCATTTGAGGAAGCCCATTGTTGGAATATACAAGCCAAGTTCTATAATGAAAAATTCCCACTAGTATATGAAAGTGACAAAACAAGAGACTCTCTATCATAAAGATCATGCTGCTACTTTGAAGCACAAGTGTGGAAAAAGGATAGTAACATTGTCCCTTTTTATTTCTTTTCTCTTTTTTGGGACTTTTTTTATTTGGCCTTTCTTTTTTTCTTTTTTTATTTGGCCTTCCCCTTTTTTATTTGGCCTTTTTTGGGACAATGCTCTATTAATGATGATCATCACACTTCTATTTATTTACAACTCAATGATTACAACTCGATACTGGAACAAAATATGACTCTACATGGGTGCCTCCGGCGGTGTACCTGGATGGGCAATGAATCAAGAGTGACATGTATGATAAATTATGCATGGTGGCTTTGCCACATATACGATGTCAACTACATGATCATGCAAGGCAATATGACAATGATGAAGCGTGTCATAATAAATGAAACGGTGGAAAGTTGCATGGCAATATATCTCGGAATAGCTATGGAAATGCCATAATAGGTAGGTATGGTGGCTGTTTTAAGGAAGATATAAGGGGGTTTATGTGTGATAGAGCGTATCATATCACGGGGTTTGGATGCACCGGCGAAGTTTGCACCAACTCTCAAGGTGAGAAAGGGCAATGCACGGTACCGAAGAGGCTAGCGATGATGGAAAGGTGAGAGTGCGTATAATCCATGGACTCAACATTAGTCATAAAGAGCTCACATACTTATTGCAAAAATCTACAAGTCATAAAAAACCAAGCACTACGCGCATGCTCCTAGGGGGATAGATTGGTAGGAAAATAACATCGCTCGTCTCCGACCGCCACTCATAAGGATGACAATCAAAGAACACCTCATGTCTCAAATTTGTTACATAACGGTTACCATACGTGCATGCTACGGGACTTGCAAACTTCAACACAAGTATTTCTCAAATTCACAATTACTCAACTAGCACAACTTTAATATCACTATCTTCATATCTCAAAAACAATCATCAAGTATCAAACTTCTCATAGTATTCAATGCACTTTTTATGAAATATTTTATTATACCCATCTTGGATGCCTATCATATTAGGACTAATTTTATAGCCAAAGCAAATTACCATTCTATTCTAAAGGACTCTAAAAATAATATAAGTGAAGCATGAGAGATCAATAATTTCTATAAAATAAAACCACAACCGTGCTCTAAAAAGATATAAGTGAAGTACTAGAGCAAAATTTATCTACTTCAAAAGATATAAGTGAAGCACATAGAGTATTCTAATAAATTCCGATTCATGTGTGTCTCTCCAAAAGGTGTGTACAGTAAGGATGATTGTGGTAGCAAAGACTCAAACCATACAATACGCTCCAAGCAAAGCACATATCATGTGGTGAATAAAAATATAGCATCAAGTAAAGTTACCGATAGACGAAGACGAAAGAGGGGATGCCTTCCGGGGCATCCCCAAGCTTAGGCTTTTGGTTGTCCTTGAATTTTACCTTGGGGTGCCTTGGGCATCCCCAAGCTTAGGCTCGTGCCACTCCTAATTCCATAGTCCATCAAATCTTTACCCAAAACTTGAAAAATTCAGAACACAAAACTCAACAGAAAATCTCATGAGCTCCGTTACTATAAGAAAACAAACCACCACTTTAAGGTACTGTAATGAATTCATTATTTATTTATATTGGTGTTAAACCTACTGTATTCCAACTTCTCTATGGTTCATACCCCCTGATACTAGCCATAGATTCATCAAAATAAGCAAACAACACACGAAAAACAGAATCTGTCAAAAACAGAACAGTCTGTAGCAATCAGAATTGTTAGAATACTTATGGAACTCACAAAATTCTGAAAAACTACGAAAACCTGGAATTTTTTTATATTGATCTACTTCAAAAAGAATTGGTATTTTATCACGTTCTTCTGAATTTTAACAATTATTTTTGTGAGCGCAAAGTTTCTGTCTTTTTAGCAAGATCAAACAACTATCACCCAAGAAGATCCTATTGGTTCTACTTGGCACCAAAACTAATTAAAACATGAAAACACATCTTAACAGAAGCTAGACGAATTATTTATTACTAAACAAAAACAAATAGAAAGAAAAAAAATTGTGTTGCCTCCCAACAAGCGCTATCGTTTAACGCCCCTAGCTAGGCATTGAGATTTCAACGATGCTCACACGAAGACAAGAATTGAAGCACAAAGAGAGCATCATATAGCATATGAGAATCACATGTAAGTATAACATACTTCCTATTCATAGGAATCTTATAGGCAAACAAATTATCAAGGCAAGCAAAAACTAGCATATGCAAGGAAGCGGAAAGAAACAATAGCAATCTTAACATAACGAGAGGTAATTTAGTAACATGAAATTTTTCTACAACCATATTTTCCACTCTCATAATAATTACCTGTAGGATCATAAGCAAATTCAATAATATAGCTATCACAAAACATACTCTTAACATGATCCACATGTATGCAAAGTTGACACTCTTCCAAAATAGTGGGATTAACATTAACTAAAGTCATGACCTCTCCGAACCCACTTTTATCAAAAACGTCATAAGATTGAACATTCTCCAAATATATGGGATCTAAAGTTGACACTCTTCAAACCCACTTTCAATATTATTGCAAACACTATTATCAATCTCATATTCATCATGCGGCTTAAATAAATTTTCAAGATCATAAGAAGCACTATCACCCCAATCATGATCATTGCAATAAGTAGATGACATAGCAAAACTAGCATCCCCAAGCTTAGGGTTTTGCATATTATTAACATAATTTAAATCAAGAGAACTTATAGTAAAATCATTGCAATCATGCTTTTTATTCAAAGATCTATCGTGAACCGCTTCATAAAGTACTTCAACACAATTTTCAGATTCACAAATTTCAAGCAAATCCTCATAAAGATAATCTAGTGCACTCAACTCACTAGCAATACGTTCATCATAATTGGATCTCTTAAAGAGATTAGCAAGTGGATGAGGATCCATAAACTTTTAGCAAGCGAAGATGCAAGCAAAAAGAAGGTACATGGTAACACAAGATCGAACGGAAGGAGGGCGAATAAAACGGCAAAGGTGAAGTGGGGGAGAGTAAAACGAGAGGCAAATGGGAAATAATGTAATGCGAGGGATAAGAGTTTGTGATGGGTACTTGGTATGTCTTGACTTGTGCGTAGACTCCCCAGCAACAGCGCCAGAAATCCTTCTTGCTACCTCTTGAGCACTGCGTTGGTTTTCCCTTGAAGAGGAAAGGTGATGCAGCAAATTAGCGTAAGTATTTCCCTCAATTTTTGAGAACCAAGGTATCAATCCAGTTGGAGACTACACGCAAGTCGCCTTGTACCTACACAAACAAATAAGAACCTTGCAACCAACGTGATAAAGGGGTTGTAAATCCCTTCACGGCCACTTGCAAAAGTGAGATCTGATAGAGATAATAAGATAAATATTTTTGGTATTTTATGATATAGATTGAAAGTAAAGATTGCAAAGTAAAATGGATTGGAAACTTATATGATGGAAAATAGACCCGGGTGCCATAGGTTTCACTAGTGGCTTCTCTCAAGATAGCATCTACGGTGGGTGAAAAAATTACTGTCGAGCAATTGATAGAAAAGCGCATAGTTATGAGAATATCTAGGCATGATCATGTATATAGGCATCACGTCCGTGACAAGTAGACCGAAAGAATTCTGCATCTACTACTATTACTCCACACATCGACCGCTATCCAGCATGCATCTAGAGTATTAAGTTCATAAGAACAGAGTAACGCATTAGGCAAGATGACATGATGTAGAGGGATAAACTCAAGAAATATGATATAAACCCCATCTTTTTATCCTCGATGGCAACAATACAATACGTGCCTTGCTGCCCCTGCTGTCATTGGCAAAGGACACCGCAAGATTGAACCCAAAGCTAAGCACTTCTTCCATTGCAATAAAGATCAATCTAGTAGGCCAAACCAAACTGATAATTCGAAGAGACTTGCAAAGATATCAAATCATACATAAAAGAATTCAGAGGAGATTCAAATATTGTTCATAGATAATCTTGATCATGAACCCACAATTCATCGGATCTCGACAAACACACCGCAAAAAGAATTACATCGAATAGATCTCCAAGAAGATCGAGAAGAACTTTGTATTCAGATCCAAAGAGAGAGAAGAAGCCATCTAGCTAATAACTGTGGACCCTAAGGTCTGTGTTAAACTACTCACACATCATCGGAGAGGCTATGGTGTTGATGTAGAAGCCCTCCGTGATCGATTCCCCCTCCGGCGGAGCACCGGAAAAGGCCCCAAGATGGGATCTCACGGGTACAGAAGGTTGCGGCGGTGGAAATAGGGTTTCGTGGTGCTCCTGGATGTTTTTGGCGTATATGAGTATATATAGGTGAAAGAAGTCGGTCAGGGGAGCCACAAGGGGCCCACGAGGGTGGGGGCGCGCCCACCCCCCTGGGCGCGCCTCCTGCATCGTGGCCACCTCGTCACTTCCTTGATGTCCACTCCAAGTCTCCTGGATTGCGTTTGTTCCAAAAACCACTCTCCCAAAGGTTTCATTCCGTTTGATATTCCTTTTCTGCGGAACACTGAAATAGGCAAAAAAAACAGCAATTTGCACTGGGCCTTTGGTTAGTAGGTTAGTCCCAAAAATAATATAAAAGTGTATAATAAAGCCCATTAAACATCCAAAACAGACAAAATAATAGCATGGAACAATAAAAAATTATAGATACGTTGGAGACGTATCACATGTGGGACATTAAAGCATCCGGGCCCGCGTGCCATCAACCAAATCACAACGAGGTGCTACAGTCGAGACTCACGGTCACCCGGTGTGGCTGTCATGACCAATCATATCACAAAACCCACACCTTTACCAAAGAAGGGTAAAGTGGCCTCAAGTGGCCTCGGTTGGATCGACAAAGCAACCATCATTTCACGGAACACTCGTTAAAGCCCTTTCTCCCTTTCTTGAAGAAAACCTCACTCCGTGCTACTCACTTCGCCATTTTTCTTCTCGTATCGATGAAGTAAAGGTGGGCTAATCGGTGATGCTACTATATTTTCATTCCAAGAATCTTCTTTTTGCGAAGCACCGACCGATTCTCACAGCCTATTCTTTTCCCGTTTTCATTGTGATTGTGGTTTCCTTTTGATTTCTTTTTGTTTATCAGTTCATTGATGGATCCTGGAGAACTAGGCAAAGAGTTGCCGGCAGAAAACCCACTCGAGACAGCGATCTCTAGGAAGCGAGCACCGACCAACGAGTTGACCATGTTGACAGGCCAACCCATGGAGACGAAGAACTCCAAGAAACAAGCACTGGCCAAAGAGTTGACGATGTTGGCGGACGAACTCCTCAAAGAAAGCTAGAAGAACAGCAAGGGCCCCACCGTGCCTACCCCAGAAACTCTAATGGCCACCTATGAGACGCTTAAGGCCGAGTTTGAGGAGATAGTCGCTGTTGAGAAGCAGCATTCCCCTGGCAAGGTGATGGCCCCAATCGAGGACGAGGAGATGGCCCCCGGAGGGATGGGATCCCCCGGTGAGCTGCACAAGGTAGAGAATAATGGCTTACCATAGTTGTGGTTTTTTGATTATTTGCAATGTGCTTGCTAATATGTTAGGGTTGTGCAGGTGCCGGTGGACGTCCTTGATGATTCTGATGTCGCGGTCCGTCCTGTGGACAACGCCCCATAGATCGTTTTCGATGTCGCGGTCCGTCCTATGGACATGGCCCTAGAGATCGATTCTGATGCTGCTGTCTATCCTGTGGACATCGCCCAGAGATCGATTCCGATGTCGCGGTCCGTCCTGTGGACATCGCCCCAGAGATCGATTCCCATGCCGCTGTCCGTGCTATGGTCGTTGCCCGAGAGATCGATGACAAGAAATAGTTGGTCGCGCTAATCCTTCAGGGTATTTTGCATTGTGTTTAATTACCAGAACGATATGTGTTATCGAACCATCTTAGGGCTAGTGCACTGTCTTGTGTGGGCGGTACTTGCTACTTCTTTTTGATAGTGAACCATGCGAACCCTCTCCGAGTTATGGAAACAGATGTATCCTCACCAGCTTTTGATGTAATATATGGCATGCTTAGATGTAAGTTTGAAATTTTTATCATATTAGCAGGGCTTGTTTGATGATTCTTGGTGTTAGTAGGCTAGCTACTGTGCGAGCAATAGTACTTGCAAAACACTCACCAAAGAGAAATGTTGGGGCTGATGAGCTCGTGGTACGCTTATAGGTCTAATCCGTCATCGATCGGCCAATAGCCCAAGCTCCTAAAATTGTAGGCTTAGCGATCGATCAGACAATAGTCGACACGGATACATTCAGGCCTCATTTGGTTCATAGGGTAGGAAAATTGTATCAAAAGTATAAAGACGTACTTTTTTGAGAACACAAAATCATAGCAGTACAGAGACGTACTCCCTCCATTCCAAAATAGATGACTCAACTTTGTACTACTAACTTTGAAATGGAGGGAGTACAAATCCTAGGCGGGCTAGTTTGGCCTAGTGGGTTTCAGTGATATGACGTGGTACAGTGCCGTCCAGTCTTCGCGTGTGGTAGCAGTATTGCGGGTACGATAAGTTTTCTTGAAGAAGCGGAATTCAACGAAGTCATGATGGTTCCTTCGTCCGACCAACTTACAGTGGGAAAGGTTGGGTCTGCGCTACGACCGGGGTGGACCAGGATAATTTTGTGCATGGAAGGTGGACCAAGATGGTCGACGTCCCACATGTCGGCGAATGAAAGTATTCTTTCCGATATAGAGGACGAGCAACGAGTATTCATTGTTTATTTTTTATGAAAGCTATTGTATCCACTGTTACGACGGAGGAGTGTGAAACACAGTAGCCCAGTGAACTTGGCATGTGCAGCACTCCCTCCTTCCTCACGTAATACTACCATAGTGTTGACTATAAGGTTGGCTATAAGGTTACAACTTTTTCTCACTTTCTCTCTATATATTTCCTCTCAAATGTCTTTTACCTTTATTTTTTAGACACAATTGTTTTTTTATACCTCTTTTTTTAGAATTAGTTTTTTTATACCTAGGAGCACGTGTAGAGACGGGCTCTTATAGAACCCACTCCTTGACTTTTTCAATGCCTCTCTCTCCTCCACATAAGCGGGCTTATAGCCCAGTATTTTACTAGTACTACTTGCTATGAATGCGGGCAGTTGGCGTCTGAGGGGGAGCGCACGCGGGAGGGGGAGGGGTTTTCTGGTGGGCCAGGGCGGTCAGAAGTGGGCTTGGAAGTGGTCCGGACTCCCGCATGGCCCACCTGACATTATCACCATATATTTCTTGGAGTCCGTGCGCGACGGGCGGGCGATCTTTTCTCCCTCCCCCATCTCTCTCTTCTCAGCCAACGCCCGCCGAGCGATTAGATTTCGGCTATCGACGGTTTATTCAATTGCAGTCCACATGTCAGTGAAAATGCAAGACAACGTGTGTCCCCTCTGGTGAGCGGCGTGTGAGCCGGACTGTCGTGGGTGCGACGCGTACGAGTCGTAAGTGTGCCGCCTTTTCCTTTTGAACTTGCAAAGCATAACATTTTCGTGCGATCGATCGATAGAAATCTAGAACAAAATGATGAAGGCGGGGCTTTCCCGCGCGTTGGCGGGCTAGTTTGAGTGATATGACGTGCTACAGTGCCGTCCACTTGCTCCATTTTTATGTAAGCAAGAGTCTACACTCTTACGTGGGAGGAGTGCGAAACACGGCAGATCTGATTTTGATCGAGGGATGACTGTTCCCTGCGAAATAATGGAGCACTGTTAGCGATTATAGCATGATAGTTAGGGCATCTCCAGCGCTGGCCCACAAATTTACACCGGCATCTGTCCGAGGACACTGATGCCAGAGGATGTCATCCAATGCTGCCCGCATACCTTTCGACAACTATATGAACTAACCGGACAAAATTCGTGCAAACAAAGCAAATTTCAAATTAACCGGATGAAATTCATTACATTTTGAAAACTTTTCCTATAAATTGGACGAAATTAATTACATATTTCGCACAAACCGTACTAAAACCTACTGTAAACCTAATCTAAACGATTACCGGCGCCCGACCACCATGTCCGGCCATGAGCCTCAAGAAAGCCGTCCATTGCCTTCGCCTCCTCCTCATCCGCCTCGATAACCTCCTCCTCCGGAGCACAAGGTTCTGAAGATTTCAGCCTCCATGTCGCCGTCAAGTGGCTAATCGGCCACCGATGTTTATCCCACCAAGCTTGGCGTCGACTGAGTGGAGGAGCGGTGGCCTTCCTGGGACCAGAGCGGCAGCGACCTACCGTGTACTACTCTTCCTCGCTGCCGGCTGCGCCCGTGCACGCGCGCCGGCTTCATGGTCGTGGCGGCGGAGGGCGGCCGAGGGGGGGGGAGCCGGCGATCTCCTTCGTCTGCTCCTGCGGCAGTATGTCCAAGAGAGCATTGGAGCGCGCCCGGGGCGGAGCCGTCGATGTCCTTCTTCTGCTCCTGCGACAGTACGTCCAAGAGAGCTTTGGAGCGCCAGGAGGACATGGTTGGAGTGGTGCCAACAGAAGGAAGGGACCGGAGGAGAATGAGTGTGGGTCTTTGGCTATGGCTGGGAGCTGGGGCTCAAGTTAATATAGCGACCGAATGGAAATGAGCCGCGGCAGACGGATGGACGGCTGGCGCCGGAGTTGGTTCATCGGCAGCCGTGTGTCATTAAAGTGGGCGGCGGACGGAAGGATGTCCGTGGTGTCGTTAGCGCGGAGCAGTCGCTTGCACCGGGATGCCGCTGGAGTGGTGCTCTCTCGGCCGTCGTGCTACTACAATGCCGGCGCCAGTGAGAGGTCGCGTCGGGCATGAATGCAGACGCTGCTTCAGTGACTTAACTATAGGTGCAGTTGGGTCTCTGATATGTGGGCCCGATAGGCATCTGGCCTGCATGTCAGTGACACACCAACTGCACCTATAGTTAAGTATCGTGAATGCGGCATTGATGTTCTAGAGAGACGGTGACCGTTTCAGGCGGTAAGCGCGCGCTAGCGATGGAAGGGGTTTCAGTAGGCCAGGGCGGTCAGACGCTGGCGTGGTGGTAAAATGTGAACTCATGGACGACGAGCCTTTGAAGCGTATGCGACACGTATTGACAACCAGGCGTCCATGCAACCGCTCTTGTCGCCAGCTAGCCTTCGACGACCACCATTAGACACCACACAACCATGCACAACTTATGAATAATGGATGAATCGATCAGACACATACTCGTGTGCAGTGGCACTATGATCGATCGCTCACGATACATATATAGGTACCATAGTACCCTCTCTAGCTAGGCTGTTTTATAGATTGTCATTGTGATGGATGATATACATGAGCAAGGCGTCGAGTCACGTCGTCGCTCGTGTGCAGATCCATGGCTAATGTCGAGCAGCTCGGCGCCCAAGCATGAGTATGACAGTTGGTGTTGAGCCAGGTGAATACATGCTCGGTGTTCGCGGAGGCCTCCAACAAACGTCTAAAAACAGTAATGCCATGCACCACCGGGGCGCGTAGGTGATGGGCTCGCCATTTGCGTTGCGCCATGAGCAGGACTTTGATTGAGAGGACGACGTGCATGCATTAGCATGGTTTGACAGCCTGAGCGTGAGTGTCTGCACACGTACATGCTACTTGCCTCTATGGACGGTGTGCGCTAATGTGTGCATCACGTATAATATAAAAAATCGGTTTGTGCATTTAACGCAAAGTATTTCATTTTCATTTGGCTGACGAATGTGCGTTGCAGCAAAGAGTTCGTGGTTTGATTCCTCACATACACATAATTTTGGTTTTTATTTCTTTCTCCACCGACAGGTAGGCCCGCATATATAGATAGATAAAAAACACAAGCTGATGAGGCGCATGCGGACTGTTTGACTGGTCAACCAGATAAATACGGAGCTATACACTGAGCAAGTGATCGTATAATCACCATATCTCGTATACAATGATCAAAGTGAGCTATCAAGACAAGTTCGGTGACCACCAATGCATTTTACTCGGTAATAAATGCCAGGATTGAAGGGGAATCCAAATTTCCTTCGTGTCCTGTCCTTGAGCTCTTGACAAACCAATGCACTATACGATTGTCCGGCCACTCCACCCCAGAGCTCTCACCAAGCGTCGTTCATGCCACTATGCCGCACACTAACCGCTAAGGAAGCGATGGCATCCCGCCGCGCCGAGTTCCTCGCCGCCCACGACCGCACACAAAATGGTAGGGAAGCGATGGCATCCCGCCATGCCGAGTACATCGCCGCTCGCGACCTCACACATACGTGGGCGGAATTTGAAGCTGCCAAGGCCGAATGGGCAGTAGAGCAAGAGGCGGCCAAAGCCGCACAGAGGGAGCGGAAAAGTCAGAAAGCACTTAAGAAAATAGAGGCCCGCCGCCGCAAGAAAGAAGAGGATGCACGCGCTGCTATGGAGAGGTCGGCGGAGACCCAAGCACGGTGGGGTGTCGCTGACAAAGTCGGGAAGGAGAACGACGTCGTCTGGCCAGCGTGTGAGAAGTAGTAGTACTAGTAGTTAGTGTGTGTGTCTGTGTCGCTTGTATGTTTGTTTAATTAATTACGAGCATGTACCAGTACTAGTTACTACTATAGTTTTTAGAGCAAACTACCAGTACATTACCCTAGACTCAATGGAAAAATTCATATCCTACGCATCAAATGGTATCTCTTTCTCTATAGGAATTGAGATGCATGTCATCTCACTTCCTATGATTTTCATATTCCTATAAAGTTCCTATCCTATGAACCAAAGGAGGCCTCTGTTGGAGTAACTACTGTAGCTAGCAGTACTGCTGGTACAGTAGTTTTCTTCAAGAAGCGGAATTCAACGAAGTCATCATGGTTCCTTCGTCCGAGCAACTTCACAGTGGGAAAGGTTGGGTCTGTGATTTGACGGCTCATTAGTCATTATTACTGTGGTGCGGCGACCGGGGTGACTCTCCCTTGGATTTCTGCGTGCATGGCAAGTGGACAAGGATGGTCGACTTCCCACATGTCGGCGAACAGAAGTATTCTTTCCGATGTCTATGAGCAAGGAAACCGTGTGGTATAGTATCACTGCTGATTTATATTTATTTTTTATTTATGATGAATGATAGCATTTCAACTCTTACGACGAAGGAGTGCCAAACACGGCACGTGCTAGATGTCCCACACGTCAGCGAAAGGAGTGGGTCATGACCAGCATGGTAGAGTGTCTCCACTTCTTCCACTTCTGGGTCAGAGACTGATGTCTACTACACAACCTTCTTCTTGTAGACGTTGTTGGTGTTGGGGAACGCAATAATTTCAAAAATTTCCTACACACACGCAAGATCCATCTAGGTGATGCATAGCAATGAGAGGGGAGAGTGTTGTCTACATACCCGCGTAGACCGAAAGCGGAAGCGTTATGACAACACGGTTGATGTAGTCGTACGTCTTCACGATCCGATCGATCCTAGTACTGAAAGTACGGCACCTCTGCGATCTGCACACGTTCAGCTCGGTGGCGTCCCACCAACTCTCGATCTAGATGAGTGTCGAGGGAGAGCTTCGTCAGCACGATGGCGTGATGACGGTGATGATGAAGTTACCGGTGCAGGGCTTCGCCTAAGCACTTCAACGATATGATCGAGGAGGACCATGGTGGAGGGGGGCACCGCACATGGCTAAGACAATGTCAACTTGTGTGTCTATGGGGTGCCCCCCTCCCCCGTATATAAAGGAGTGGAGGAGGGGGAGGGTCGGCCCTCTATGGCGCGCCCTGGAGGAGTCCTACTCCCACTGGGAGTAGGATTCCCCCCTCCCTAGTTGGAGTAGGAGAGGAAGGAAGGGGGAGGAAGGAGGAAGGAAAGGGGGGGGGCACCCAATTCGGATTGGGCTTGGGGGGCGCCCCCTCCTAGGCTCCCTTCTCTTCTCTCCCACTATGGCCCAATAAGGCCCATATACTTCTCGGGGGGTTTCGGTAACCTCCCGGTACTCCGGTAAATGCCCGAACTCACCCGGAACCATTCCAATGTCCAAACATAGTCATCCAGTATATCGATCTTTATGTCCCGACCATTTCGAGACTCCTTGTCATGTCTGTGATCATATCCGCGACTCCGAACTACCTTCGGTACATCAAAACACATAAACTCATAATACCGATCGTCACCGAACGTTAAGCGTGCGGACCCTACGGGTTCGAGAACTATGTAGACATGACCGAGACACGTCTCTGGTCAATAACCAATAGCGGAACCTGGATGTTCGTATTGGCTCCCACATATTTTACGAATATCTTTATCGGTCAAACCGCATAACAACATTCGTTGTTCCCTTTGTCATCGGTAAGTTACTTGCCCGAGATTCGATCGTCGGTATCTCAATACCTAGTTCAATCTCGTTACCGCTAAGTCTGTTTACTCGTTCCGTAATGCATCATCCCGTAACTAACTCATTAGTCACATTGCTTGCAAGGCTTATAGAGATGTGCATTACCGAGAGGGCCCAGAGATACCTCTCCGACAATCGGAGTGACAAATCCTAATCCCGATCTATGCCAACTCAACAAACACCAGCGGAGACACCTGTAGAGCACCTTTATAATCACCCAGTTACGTTGTGACGTTTGGTAGCACACTAAGCGTTCCTCCGGTATTCGAGAGTTGCATAATCTCATAATCATAGGAACATATGTATAAATTATGAAGAAAGCAATAAAAATAAAGTAAACGATCATAGTGATAAGCTAACGGATGGGCCAAGTCAATCGCATCATTCTCTAATGATGTGATCCCGTTAATCAAATGACAACTCATGTCCATGGCTAGGAAACTTAACCATCTTTGATTAACGAGCTAGTCAAGTAGAGGCATACTAGTGACACTCAGTTTGTCTATGTTTTCACACATGTACTAAGTTTCCGGTTAATACAATTCTAGCATGAATAATAAACATTTATCATGATATAAGGAAATATAAATAACAACTTTATTATTACCTCTAGGGCGTATTTCCTTCAGTCTCCCACTTGCACTAGAGTCAATAATCTATATTACACAGTAGTGATTCTAACACCCATGGAGTCTTCGTGCTGATCATGTTTTGTTCGTGAGAGAGGCTTAGTCAACGGGTCTGCAACATTCAGATCCGTATGTATCTTGCAAATCTCTATGTCTCCCTCCTTGACTTGATCGCGGATGGAATTGAAGCGTCTCTTGATGTGCTTGGTTCTCTTTTGAAATCTGGATTCCTTTGCCAAGGCAATTGCACCAGTATTGTCACAAAAGATTTTCATTGGACCCGATGCACTTGGTATGCCACCTAGATCGGATATGAACTCCTTCATTAGACTCCTTCATTTGCTGCTTCCGAAGCAGCTATGTACTCCGCTTCACACGTAGATCCCGCCACGATGCTTTGCTTAGAACTGCACCAACTGACAGCTCCACCGTTCAATATAAATACGTATCCGGTTTGTGACTTAGAGTCATCCGGATCAGTGTCAAAACTTGCATCAACGTAACCATTTACGACGAGCTCTTTGTAACCTCCATAAATGAGAAACATATCCTTAGTCCTTTTCAGGTATTTCAGGATGTTCTTGACCGTTGACCAGTGATCCACTCCTGGATTACTTTGGTACCTCCCTGCTAAACTAATAGCAAGGCACACATCGGGTCTGGTACACAGCATTGCGTACATGATAGAACCTATGGCTGAAGCATAGGGAATAACCTTCATTTTCTCTCTATCTTCTGTAGTGGTCGGGCATTGAGTCTGACTCAACTTCACACCTTGTAACACAGGCAAAAATACTTTCTTTGCTTGATCCATTTTGAACTTCTTCAAAACTTTATCAAGATATGTGCTTTGTGAAAGTCCAATTAGGCGTCTTGATCTATCTCTATAGATCTTGATGCCCAATATATAAGCAGCTTCATTGAGGTCTTTCATTGAAAAACTCTTATTCAAGTATCCTTTTATGCTATCCAGAAATTCTATATCATTTCCAATCAACAATATGTCATCCAGATATAATATTAGAAATGCTACAGAGCTCCCACTCACTTTCTTGTAAATACAGGCTTCTCCAAAAGTCTGTATAGAACCATATGCTTTGATCACACTATCAAAACGTTTATTCAACTCCGAGATGCTTGCACCAGTCCATAAATGATCACTGTAGCTTGCACAGTTTGTTAGCATCCTTTGGATTGATAAAACCTTCAGGTTGCATCATATACAACTCTTCTTCCAGAAATCCATTCAGGAATGCAGTCTTTACATCCATTTGCCAAATTTCATAATCATAAAATGCAGCAATTGCTAACATGATTCGGACGGACTTAAGCATCGCTACGGGTGAGAAAGTCTCATCATAGTAAACTCCTTAAACTTGTCGAAAACCTTTCGCAACAAGTCAAGCTTTGTAGACAGTAACATTACCGTCAGCGTCAGTCTTCTTCTTGAAGATCCATTTATTCTCGATGGCTTGCCGATCATCGGGAAAGTCAACCAAAGTCCACACTTTGTTCTCATACATGGATCCCATACCAGATTTCATGGCCTCAAGCCATTTCACGGAATCTGGGCTCATCATCGCTTCCTCATAGTTCGTAGGTTCGTCATGGTCAAGTAACATGACCTCCAGAACATGATTACCTTACCACTCTGGTGCGGATCTTACTCTGTTTGACCTACGAGGTTCGGTAGTAACCTGATCTGAAGTTATATGATCATCATCATTAGCTTCCTCACTAATTGGTGTAGGAGTCACATGAACAGATTTCTGTGATATATTACTTTCCAATAAGGGAGCAGGTATAGTTACCTCATCAAGTTCTACTTTCCTCCCACTCACTTCTTTCGAGAGAAACTCCTTCTCTAGAAAGGATCCGTTCTTAGCAACGAATGTATTGCCTTCGGATATGTGATAGAAGGTGTACCCAACAGTCTCCTTTGGGTATCCTATGAAGACACATTTCTCCGATTTGGGTTCGAGCTTATCAGGTTGAAGCTTTTTCACATAAGCATCGCAGCCCCAAACTTTAAGAAACGACAACTTGGGTTTCTTGCCAAACCACAGTTCATAAGGTGTCGTCTCAACGGATTTAGATGGTGCCCTATTTAATGTGAATGTAGCCGTCTCTAAAGCATAACCCCAAAACGATAGCGGTAAATCAGTAAGAGACATCATAGATCGCACCATATCAAGTAAAGTACGATTACGACGTTCGTACACACCATTACGTTGTGGTGTTCCGGGTGGTGAGTTGCGAAACTATTCCGCATTGTTTCAAATGAAGACCAAACTTGTAACTCAAACATTCTCCTCCACGATCAGATTGTAGAAACTTTATTTTCTTGTTACAATGATTTTCCACTTCACTCTGAAATTCTTTGAACTTTTCAAATGTTTCAGACTTATGTTTCATCAAGTAGATATACGCATATCTGCTCAAATCATCTGTGAAGGTGAGAAAATAACGTTACCCGCCGCGAGCCTCAATATTCATCGGACCACATACATCAGTATGTATGATTTCCAACAAATCTGTTGCTCGCTCCATTGTTCCGGAGAATGGTGTTTTAGTCATCTTGCCCATGATGCATGGTTCGCAAGTACCAAGTGATTCATAATCAAGTGATTCCAAAAGTCCATCAGAATGGAGTTTCTTCATGCGCTTTACACCAATATGACCTAAACGGCAGTGCCACAAATAGGTTGCACTATCATTACCAACTCTGCATCTTTTGGCTTCAATATTATGAATATGTGTGTCACTACTATCGAGATTCAACAAAAATAGACCACTCTTCAGGGGTGCATGACCATAAAAGATATTACTCATATAAATAGAACAACCATTATTCTCTGATTTAAATGAATAACCGTCTCACATCAAACAAGATCCAGATATAGTGTTCATGCTTAACACTGTCACCAAATAACAATTATTCAGGTCTAAAACTAATCCCGAAGGTAGATGTAGAGGTAGCTTGCCGATAGCGATCACATCAACTCTGGAACCATTTCCCACGCGCATCGTCACCTCGTCCTTAGCCAATCTTCGCTTAATCCGTAGTCCCTGCTTCGAGTTGCAAATATTAGCAATGAACCAAGATCAAATACCTGTGTACTATCATGCGAGCATTAGTAAGGTACACATCAATAACATGTATATCACATATACCTTTGTTCACCTTGCCATCCTTCTTATCCGCCAAATACTTGGGGCAGTTCCGCTTCCAAAGGACCAGTCCCTTTGCAAGAGAAGCACTCAAGATCGTGCTTAGGTCCAGACTTGGGCTTCTTCACTTGAGCAGCAACTTGCTTGCCGTTCTTCTTGTAGTTCCCCTTCTTCCCTTTACCCTTTTTCTTGAAACTGGTGGTCTTGTTGACCATCAACACTTGATGCTCCTTCTTGATTGGTGGCAGTGATTGAAGAATTCTGTTAATGACACTATCATCAGGAAGATTAACTCCCAGTTGAATCAAGTGATTGTTATACCCAGACATTTTGAGTATATGCTCACTGGCAGAACTATTCTCCTCCATTTTGCAGCTGTAGAACTTATTGGAGACTTCATATCTCTCAATCCGGGCATTTGCTTGAAATATTAACTTCAACTCCTGGAACATCTCATATGCTCCATGACGTTCAAAACGTCATTGAAGTCCCGGTTCTAAGCCGTAAAGCATGGCACACTGAACTATCGAGTAGTCATCAGCTTTGCTCTGCCAGACGTTCATAACATCTGGCATTGGTCCTGCAGCGGGTTTGGCACCTAGCGATGCTTCCAGGACGTAATTCTTCTGTGCAGCAATGAGGATAATCCTCAAGTTATGGACCCAATCCGTGTAGTTGCTACCACCATCTTTCAACTTAGCTTTCTCTAGGAACACATTAAAATTCAATGGAACAACAACACGGGCCATCTACTACAACAACATAGACATGCAAAATACTATCAGGTACTAAGTTCATGATAAATTAAAGTTCAATTAATCAAATTACTTAAGAACTCCCACTTAGATAAACATCCCTCTAATCATCTAAGTGATCACGCGATCCAAATCAACTAAACCATGTCCGATCATCACGTGAGATGGAGTACTTTTCAATGGTGAACATCACTATGTTGATCATATCTACAATATGATTCACGCTCGACCTTTTGGTCTCAGTGTTCCGAGGCCATATCTGCATATGCTAGGCTCGTCAAGTTTAACCCGAGTATTCTGTGTGTGCAAAACTGGCTTGCACCCATTATATGTGAACGTAGAGCATATCACACCCGATCATCACGTGGTGTCTCGGCACGACGAACTTTCGCAACGGTGCATACTCAGGGAGAACACCTGTACCTTGAAATTTAGTGAGAGATCATCTTATAATGCTACCACTGAACTAAGCAAAATAAGATGCATAAAGGATAAACATCACATGCAATCAATATAAGTGATATGATATGGCCATCATCATCTTGTGCCTTTGATCTCCATCTCCAAAGCACCGTCATGATCACCATCGTCACCGGCTTGACACCTGATCTCCATCTAAGCATCGTTGTCGCCTCGACAACTATTGCTTCTACGACTATCGCTACCGCTTAGTGATAATGTAAAGCAATTACATGGCGATTGCATTTCATACAATAAAGCGAGAACCATATGGCTCCTGCCAGTTGCCGACCACTCTGTTACAAAACATGATCATCTCATACAATAAAATTTAGCATCATGTCTTGACCATATCACATCACAACATGCCCTGCAAAAACAAGTTAGACGTCCTCTACTTTGTTGTTGCAAGTTTTACGTGGCTGCTACAGGCTGAGCAAAAACCGTTCTTACCTACGCATCAAAACCACAACGATTTTTCGTCAAGTGTGCTGTTTTAACCTTCAACAAGGACCGGGCATAGCCACACTCAATTCAACTAAAGTTGGAGGTACTGACACCCGCCAGCCACCTGTGTGCGAAGCACGTCGGTAGAACCAGTCTCGCGTAAGCGTACGCGTAATGTCGGTCCTGACCGCTTCATCCAACAATACCGCCGAATCAAAGTATGACAAGATGGTAAGCAGTATGACTATTATCGCCCACAACTCATTTTTGTGTTCTACTCGTGCATATAACATCTACGCATAAACTTGTCTCTGATACCACTGTTGGGGAATGCAGTAATTTCAAAAATTTCCTACGCACATGCAAGATCCATCTAGGTGATGCATAGCAACGAGAGGGGAGAGTGTTGTCTACATACCCTCGTAGACCAAAAGCGGAAGCGTTATGACAACGCGGTTGGTGTAGTCGTACGTCTTCAAGATCCGACCACACGTTCAGCACTCTCGATCCAGCTGAGTGTCCAGGGAGAGCTTCTTCAGCACGACGGCGTGATGACAATGATGAAATAGTTACCGGCGCAGGGCTTTGCCTAAGCACTGCAATGATATGACCGAGGTGGATTATGGTGGAGGGAGGCACCGCACACGGCTAAGACAATGTCAACTTGTGTGTCTATGGGGTGCCCCCTCCCCGTATATAAAGGAGTGGAGGAAGGGGGAAGGCCGACCCTCTATGGCGCGCCCTGGAGGAGTCCTACTCCCACCGGGAGAAGGATCCCCCACTCCCTAGTTGGACTAGGAGAGGAAGGAAGGGGGAGGAAGGAGGAAGGAAAGGGGGGCCGGGCCCCCACCCAATTCGGATTGGGCTTGGGGGGGGGTGCCCCCTCCTAGGCTCCCTTCTCCTCTCTCCCACTATGGCCCAATAAGGCCCATATACTTTCCTGGGGGTTTCGTTAACCTCCCGGTACTCCGGTAAATGCCCGAACTCACCCGGAACCATTCCGATGTCCAATCATAGTCATCCAATATATCGATTTTTATGTCTCGACCATTTAGAGACTCCTTGTCATGTCCGTGATCATATACGGGACTCCGAACTACCTTCGGTACATCAAAACACATAGGCTCATAATATCGATCATCACCGAACGTTAAGCGTGCGGACCCTACGGGTTCGAGAACTATGTAGACATGACCGAGACACGTCTCTGGTCAATAACCAATAGCGGAACCTGGATGTTCATATTGGCTCCCACATATTCTATGAACATCTTTATCGGTCAAACCGCATAACAACATTCGTTGTTCCCTTTGTCAACGGTATGTTACTTGCCCGAGATTCGATCGTCCGTATCTCAATACCTAGTTCAATCTCATTACCGGCAAGTCTCTTTACTCGTTCCGTAATGCATCATCCCGTAACTAACTCATTAGTCACATTTCTTGCAAGGCTTATAGTGATGTACATTAGCGTGAGGGCCCAGATATACCTCTCCGACAATCGGAGTGACAAATCCTAATCTCGATCTACGCCAACTCAACAAACACCATCGGAGACACCTGTAGAGCACCTTTATAATCACCCGCCACGCCAGACGCTTGGTAGCACACTAAGTGTTCCTCCGGTATTCGGGAGTTGCATAATCTCATAGCCATAGGAACATGTATAAGTTATGAAGAAAGCAATATCAATAAACTAAACGATCATAGTGCTAAGCTAACGGATGGGTCAAGTCAATCACATCATTCTCTAATGATGTGATCCCTAATCAAATGACAACTCATGTCCATGGCTAGGAAACTTAACCATCTTTTATTAACGAGCTAGTCAAGTAGAGGCATACTAGTGACACTCAGTTTGTCTATGTATTCACACATGTACTAAGTTTCCGGTTAATACAATTCTAGCATGAATAATAAAGATTTATCATGATATGAGGAAATATAAATAACAACTTTATTATTGCCTCTAGGGCATATTTCCTTCAGTTGGGCCTCCAAGTGCAGAGGTTTGTAGGATAGTAGCAATTTTCCCTCAAGTGGATGACCTAAGGTTTATCAATTCGTGGGAGGCGTAGGATGAAGATGGTCTCTCTCAAACAACCCTGCAACCAGATAAAAAGAGAGTCTCTTGTGTCCCCAACACACCCAATACAATGGTAAATTGTATAGGTGCACTAGTTCGGCGAAGAGATGGTGATACAAGTGCAATATGGATGGTAGATAAAGGTTTTTGTTATCTGAAAATATAAAAATAGCAAGGTAGCAAGTGGTAAAAGTGAGTGTAAACGGTATTGCAATGCTAGGAAACAAGGCCCAAGGTTCATACTTTCACTAGTGCAAGTTCTCTCAACAATAATAACATAGCTGGATCATATAACTATCCCTCAACATGCAACAAAGAGTCACTTCAAAGTCACTAATAGCGGAGAACAAACGAAGAGATTATTGTAGGGTACGGAACCACCTCAAAGTTATCCTTTCTGATCGATCTATTCAAGAGTCCGTAGTAAAATAACACGAAGCTATTCTTTCCGTTCGATCTATCCTAGAGTCCGTACTAAAATAACACCTTAAGACACAAATCAACCAAAACCCTGATGTCACCTAGATACTCCAGTTTCACCACAAGTATCTGTGGGTATGATTATACGATATGCATCACACAATCTCATATTCATCTATTCAAACAAACACAAAGTACTTCAAAGAGTGCCCCAAAGTTTCTACCGGAGAGTCAATACGAAAACATGTGCCAACCCCTATGCATAAGTTCACAAGGTGAGTGTACCCGCAAGTGGATCACCAAAACATACATCAAGTAGATCACGTGAGTATCCCATTGTCACCACAGATAAGCACACGCAAGACATACATCAAGTGTTCTCAAATCCTTAAAGACTCAATCCGATAAGATAACTTCAAAGGGAAAACTCAATCCATTACAAGAGAGTAGATGGGGAGAAACATCATAAGATCCAACTATAATAGCAAAGCTCGTGATACATCAAGATCGTGCCGAATCAAGAACACGAGAGAGAGGGAGAGATCAAACACATAGCTACTGGTACATACCCTCAGCCCGAGGGTGAACTACTCCTCCTTGTCATGGAGAGCGCCGGATGATGAAGATGGCCACGGTGAGGATCCCTCCGGCAGGTGCCGAACAGGTCCCGATTGGTTTTTGGTTGCTACAGAGGCTTGCGGCGGCGGAACTCCCGATCTAGGTTATGTTCTGGAAGTTAGCGTCGGGAACAACTCAGGGGGTCCACGAGGCGGCCACGAGGTAGGGGGCGCGCCCTCCACCCTCGTGGTGACCTCAGGACTCTTCTGGTCCATCTCCGGTACTCCGCGGGCATCTTCTGGTCTGAAAACAATCTCCGTGAATTTTCAGGTCAATTGGACTCCGTTTGGTATTCCTTTTCTGCGATACTCAAAAACAAGGAAAAGCAGAAACTGGCACTGGGCTCTAGGTTAATAGGTTAGTCCCAAAAATCATATAAAGTAGCATATAAATGCATATAAAACATCCTAGATGGATAATATAATAGCATGGAACAATAAAAAATTATAGATACCTTGGAGACGTATCAAGTATCCCCAAGCTTAATTCCTGCTCGTCCTCGAGTAGGTAAATGATAAAAATAGAATTTTTGATGTCGAATGCTACCTAACATATTGATCCATGTAATTTTTCTCTATTTTGGCAAGAACATTCTGATCCGAAAGATTCAAGACAAAAGTTTAATATTGACATAAAAATAATAATACTTCAAGCATACTAACCAAGCAATTATGTCTTCTCAAAATAACATAGCCAAATAAAGCTCATCCCTACAAAATTATATAGTTTGGCCATGCTTCATTTTCGTCACACAAAATGCTCCCATCATGCACAACCCCGATGACAAGCCAAGAAATTGTTTCATACTTTAGTATTCTCAAACTCTTTCAACTTTCATGCAATATATGAGCGCGAGCCATGGACATAGCACTATAGGTGGAACATAATATGATGATGGAGGTTGTGTGGAGAAGACAAGAAAGGGAGAAAGTCTCACATCGAAGCGGCTAATCAACGGGCTATGGAGATGCCCATCAATTGATGTCAATGCGAGGATTAGGGATCTTCATGCAACGGATGCACTAGAGCTATAAATGAATGAAAGCTCAACAAAAGAAACTAAGTGGGTGTGCATCCAACTTGCTTGCTCACAAAGACCTAGGGCATTTTGAGGAAGCCCATCATTGGAATATACAAGCCAAGTTCTATAATGAAAATTTCCCACTAGTAAATGAAAGTTACAAAATAAGAGACTCTCTATCATGAAGATCATGGTGCTACTTTTAAGCGCAAGTGTAGAAAAAGGATAGTAACATTGTCCCTTCTCTGTTTTTCTCTCTTTTTATTGGCCTTTCTCTCTTTTTTTGGGCCTTCTCTTTTTTTTGGCCTTTCTCTTTCTCTTATTTTATTTTATTTTATTTCCTCACACGGGACAATGCTCTAATAATGATGATCATCACACTTCTATTTACTTAAAACTCAAGAATTACAACTCGATACTTAGAACAAAATATGACTCTATGTAGATGCCTCCGGCGGTGTACCGGGATGTGCAATGAATCAAGAGTGACATGTATATAAAGAAATATGAACGGTGGATTTGCCACAAATACGATGTCAACTACATGATCATGCAAGGCAATATGACAATGATGAAGCGTTTCATAATAAATGGAGCGGTGGAAAGTTGCATGACAATATATCTCAGAATGGCTATGGAAATGCCATAATAGGTAGGTATGGTGGCTGTTTTGAGGAAGATATAAGGAGGCTTATGTGTGATAGAGCGTATCATATCACGGGGTTTGGATGCACCGGTAAAGTTTGCACCAACTCTCGAGGTGAGAAAGGGCAATGCGCGGTACCGAAGAGGCTAGCAATGATGAAAGGGTGAGAGTGCGTATAATCCATGGACTCAACATTAGCCATAAAGAACTCACATAATTATTGCAAAAATCTACAAGTCATCAAAACCAAGCACTACGCGCATGCTCCTAGGGGGATAGATTGGTAGGAAAAGACCATCGCTCGTCCCCGACCGCCACTCATAAGGAAGGCAATCAAAGAACACCCGATGCTTCAAATTTGTCACACAACAGTTACCATACATGCATGCTACGGGACTTGCAAACCTCAACACAAGTATTTCTCAGTTTCACAATTACTCAACTAGCACGACTCTAATATTACCATCTTTATATCTCAAAACAATTATCAAGTATCAAACTTCTCATAGTATTTAATGCACTCTATATGAAAGTTTTTATTATACCCATCTTGGATACCTATCATATTAGGACTAGTTTTATAACCCAAGAAGATTACCATGCTGTTCTAAAGACTCTCAAAATAATATAAGTTAAGCATGAGAGTTCATCTATTTCTTCAAAATAAAACCACCGCCATGCTCTAAAAAGATATAAGTGAAGCACTAGAGCAAACGACAAACTACTCCAAAAGATATAAGTCAAGATAAATGAGTAGTCGAATAATTATGTAGCTATGTGAAGACTCTCTAACATTTAAGAATTTCAGATCTTGGGATATTATTCAAACGTCAAGCAAAACTAAATAAAATAAAATGACGCTCCAAGAAAAACACATATCATGTGGTGAATAAAAATATAGCTCCAAGTAAGGTTACCGATGAACGAAGATGAAAGAGGGGATGCCTTCCGGGGCATCCCCAAGCTTAGGCTCTTGGTTGTCCTTGAATATTACCTTGGTGAGACTTGGGGATCCCCAAACTTAGGCTCTTGCCACTCCTTATTCCATAGTCCATCGAATCTTTACCCAAAACTTGAAAACTTCACAACACAAAACTTAACAGAAAACTCGTAAGCTCCGTTAGTATAAGAAAATAAATCACCACTTAGGTACTGTTGTGAACTCATTCTAAATTCATATTAGTGTAATATCTACTGTATTCCAACTTCTCTATGGTTCATGTCCTCCGATACTACTCATAGATTCATCAAAATAAGCAAACAACACACGAAAACAGAATCTGTCAAGAACAGAACAGTCTGTAGCAATCTGATTTGTCCGAATACTTCTGGAACTACAAAAATTCTGAACAACTATGAAAACCTGGATAATTTGTATATTGATCTTATTCAAAAATAATTAGCATTTTATCAGGTTCTGGTGAATTTTAACAATTCTTTTAGTGAGCACAAAGTTTCTGTCTTTTTCAGCAAGATCAAACAACTATCACCCAAGAAGATACTATCGGTTCTACTTGGCACAAACACTAATTAAAACATAAAACAACATCTAACCAAAGGCTAGATGAATTATTTATTACTAAACAGGAGCAAAAGCAAAGGACAAAAATAAAATTGGGTTGCCTCCCAACAAGCGCTAACGTTTAATGCCCCTAGCTAGGCATGGTGATTTCAATGATGCTCACATAAAAGATAAGAATTGAAACATAAAGAGAGCATCATGAAGAATATGAATAGCACATTTAAGTGTAACCCACTTCCTATGCATAGGGATTTTGTGAGCAAACAACTTATGGGAACAATAATCAACTAGCATAGGAAGGCAAAACAAGCTTAACTTCAAAACTTTAAGCACATAAAGAGGAACTTGGTATTATTGCAATCCCTACAAGCATATGTTACTCCCTCATAATAATTTTCAGTAGAAACATGAATGAATTCAACAATATAACTATCATGTGAGGCATAATCCAATTGAAAATTAAAATCATGATGACAAGTATCATAGTTATCTTTATTCTTTATAGCATACGTGTCATCACAATAATCATCATAAATAGGAGGCATGCTTTCATCATAATAAATTTGCTCATCAAAACTTGGGGGACTAAACATATCATCTTCATCAAACATAGCATCCCTGAGCTTGTGGCTTTGCATATCATTAGCATCATGGGTATTCAAAGAATTCCTACTAACAACATTACAATCATGCTCATCATTCAAATATTTTATGCCAAACATTATATGTAATTCTTCTTCTAGTACTTGAGCACAATTTTCCTGCCCATCATTTTCACGAAGTACATTAAAAAGATGAAGCATATGAGGCACCCTTAATTCCATTTTTTTGTAGTTTTATTTTATAAAATAAACTAGTGATAAAACAAGAAACTAAAAGATTCGATTGCAAGATCTAAAGATATACCTTCACGCACTCACCTCCCCGGCAACGGCGCCATAAATTGCTTGATGTCTACTACACAACATTCTTCTTGTAGACGTTGTTGGGCCTCCAAGTGCAGAGGTTTGTAGGACAGTAGCAAATTTCCCTCAAGTGGATGACCTAAGGTTTATCAATCCGTGGGAGGCGTAGGATGAAGATGGTCTCTCTCAAACAACCCTGAAACCAAACAAAGAGTCTCTTGTGTCCCCAACACACCCAATACAATGGTAAATTGTATAGGTGCACTAGTTCGGCGAAGAGATGGTGATACAAGTGCAATATGGATTGTAGATAAAGGTTTTTGTAATCTGAAAATATAAAAACAGCAAGGTAGCAAGTGGTAAAAGTGAGCGTAAACGGTATTGCAATGCTAGGAAACAAGGCCCAATGTTCATACTTTCACTAGTGCAAGTTCTCTCAACAATAATAACATAACTGGATCATATAACTATCCCTCAACATGCAACAAAGAGTCACTCCAAATTCACTAATAGCGGAGAACAAACTAAGAGATTATTGTAGGGTACGAAACCACCTCAAAGTTATCCTTTCTGATCGATCTATTCAAGAGTCTGTAGTACAATAACACGAAGCTATTCTTTCCGTTCGATCTATCCTAGAGTTCGTACTAGAATAACACCTTAAGACACAAATCAACCAAAACCCTAATGTCACCTAGATACTCCAATGTCACCACAAGTATCCGTGGGTATGATTATACGATATGCATCACACAATCTCATATTCATCTATTCAAACCAACACAAAGTACTTCAAAGAGTGCCCCAAAGTTTCTATCAGAGAGTCAAGACGAAAACGTGTGCCAACCCCTATGCATAAGTTCACAAGGTCACTGAACCCGCAAGTTGATCACCAAAACATACATCAAGTAGATCACGTGAATATCGCATTGTCACCACAGATAAGCACATGCAAGACATACATGAAGTGTTCTCAGATCCTTAAAGACTCAATCCGATAAGATAACTTAAAAGGGAAAACTCAATCCATTACAAGAGAGTAGAGGGGGAGAAACATCATAAGATCCAACTATAATAGCAAAGCTCGCGATACATCAAGATCGTGCCGAATCAAGAACACGAGAGAGAGAGAGAGAGAGAGAGAGAGAGATCAAACACATAGCTACTGGTGCATACCCTCAGCCCCGAGGATGAACTACTCCCTCCTCGTCATGGAGAGCGCCGGATGATGAAGATGGCCACGGTGAGGATCCCTCCCCGGTGGTGCCTAACAGGTCCTGATTGGTTTTTGGAGTCTACAGAGGCTTGCGGCGGCAGAACTCCCTATCTAGGTTATGTTCTGGAAGTTTGGGGATATATAAGAGGTGTTGGCGTCGGGAACAAGTCAGGGGGGTCCATGAGGCGGCCATGAGGTAGGGGCGCGCCCTCCACCCTCGTGGTGGCCTCGGGACTCTTCTGGTCCATCTCCGGTACTTCGTGGGCTTCTTATGGTCCAAAAACAATCTCCGGGAATTTTCAGGTCAATTGGACTCCATTTGGTATTCCTTTTCTGCGATACTCAAAAACAAGGAAAAAACAGAAACTGGCACTGGGCTCTAGGTTAATAGGTTAGTCCCAAAAATCATATAAAATAGCATATAAACGCATATAAAACATCCTAGATGGATAATATAATAGCATGGAACAATCAAAAATTATAGATACGTTGGAGACGCATCAGAGACCACACGTAGTAGTACTAGTGGTATGAACGATACAAAGTGCGACCCGGAGAGAAAGACACGTCTAGTTGGAAGGTCTCGGGGCATACACGTAAACAAATATAAAACCTAATATGTGCCTCCAATTAATATAGTAGTAGTAGAGTACTTAGGCACGTACATCATAACATCACCGTGCATTGCACGTACAACATTTAGTGGTAGTAAGAGACAAATGCCTATATGCCACGCATGTTCATACTATTTATGCCTTTCTACTTCACTTACTGCACTACATTACTTAGGTTCGTACGTCCACTCCTGGGTACATGTCCGTCTCGTAGTTCCAATCCCGTGTGTTCTTCAAAGATGGAATGATCCATAACTGTGGGCAATGGGAGTCCATATCATTGCAGTTAGTGTGGCTCCCCATGATGGAGACTCATCCAAACTATGGCCAGCCTCAACGCGGAGCAGTCTCATGCACCGGGAACCGACACTCTCTCGGCCGTCGCGCTGCTTCAAAGTCAGCGCCAGTGAGAGGCCGCCTCCACTCTGGCCGGGCATTAATGCGGCACCGACACTCTGGGGCGAGGCTGACCGTTTCACGTGGGAAGCGCGCGCCGGCAAGGGAGGGGGGTTGGGTCGGCCAGGGCAGTCGGACGCGGGCGTGGTGGTGGTATTGGTTTTGAACCGTTTCAGGTGTAGTACTGGTAGTTTGCAAAACTACTCAATTATTGCACTCAATGTCCTAAGAAATTGTGGTAAAAAATGTTACTCCAGAGCCCGCTTCCCTTCTCCTTCCTCTTCCACCGCCCGCGCACGTTCGCGGGAAGCGACCAGTCAACCCTTATATAGGAGTGCTAGCACAAAAAGATGCATGCATGACCACTAAAATTTCCTTTCTCTTATCTCTATGAAATAAATGAGGCGCGAAACTCAAAGCCCTTTAAGTCTGAGTATAATGGAAATCATCGTCCTCCTTCGGCTCCGCTTCGCCCGCGTCGTCGATGGCTCCACATCATTGTTCTCCTCCTCCGGCTCCGCGTGATGCTCCGCCTCCAACGCCTCCTCATCCGGCTCCGGCTAGTTCGGACTCTGGAGGTAGGGCGGCTGCGATCCGGGCTTCGTGCCGCCTCCAGATTAAAGCGTCGCTCCGGCGGGAGTATGGCGTTTGCCGTTACCTTCGGCCGGGCCATGGCTATCGTGCGAAGGGGACCAGAGAAGAGGCGGCGGGAGGGGAATGAATGCAGCTACTGTTTGGGTTCGCCGTCCGGCTTAAATAAATGCGCAACATCACGTGTACCCGTGGGTGCACAAATTGTAACATACATGTCTAATTAAGGGGGCGTCACGTAACTGGTGTGTGAGAGAGATTCTGAGAGACAGAGTGCGTGTGTGTGTCTCTACTCTTCGGACATGTACTCAACCTTTTGCATCGGGATATAAGTATAATGGTATTACACTTTAGCTACTGATTCACGTGGCCATGTTAATGTGGTTGTGTAAAAAAAATGTCAATTCCTGCTCGTGATTTGCGTTATATAATTACTAGCAAGATGCCTGTGCATTGCATGGAACATCAAGATGCATTTTTTTTACAAAACACATGTTGTGATTGACCCATGCAGGAGTAATCCCATGTGTAAAAACTAATGATATCTCGAGAATTTTATCAAAAATGGTATCTCGAGAATTTCATCGAAAAAATGAAAGATGAGAGATAAAGTGAGGAGGAGTGGAGCGTGGTGGTAACTGGTGGTCGGACTGGGCGGAGGCATGGGGATGGACGACGCCGGCAGGTGGTAGCAGCCACCATGCTAGATTGTTCCAGAGACTTCTTTTTTTTAATTGCTCAGCAATGAGGTTGTGGGAGAGAAGCATGAACGATGCAAGTGTTGGAAATATGCCCTAGAGGCAATAATAAAAGGATTATTATTATATTTCCTTGTTCGTGATAATTGTCTTTTATTCATGCTATAATTGTATTATCCGGAAATCGTAATACACGTGTGAATACATAGACTACTATATGTCCCTAGTGAGCCTCTAGTTGACTAGCTCGTTGATCAACAGATAGTCATGGTTTCCTGACTATGGACATTGGATGTCATTGATAACGGGATCACATCATTAGGAGAATGATGTGATGGACAAGACCCAATCCTAAGCATAGCACCAAATCGTGTAGTTTGTTTTGCTAGAGCTTTTCCAATGTCAAGTATCTTTTCCTTAGACCATGAGATCGTGTAATTCCCGGATACCGTAGGAGTGCTTTGGGTGTACCAAACGTCACAACGTAACTGGGAGACTATAAAGGTGCACTACAGGTATCTCCGAAAGTGTCTGTTGGGTTGACACGGATCGAGACTGGGATTTGTCACTCCGTATTACAGAGAGGTATCATTGGGCCCACTCTGTAATGCATCATCATAATGAGCTCAAAGTGACCAAGTGTTTGGTCACGGGATCATGCATTACGGTACAAGTAAAGTGACTTGCTGGTAACGAGATCGAACGAGGTATTGGGATACCGACGATCGAATCTCGGGCAAGTAACATACCGATTGACAAAGGGAATTGTATACGGGGTTGCTTGAATCCTCGACATCGTGGTTCATCCGATGAGATCATCGAGGAGCATGTGGGAGCCAACATGGGTATCCAGATCCCGCTATTGGTTATTGACCGGAGAGCCGTCTCGGTCATGTTCACGTGTCTCCGAACCCGTAGGGTCTACACACTTAAGGTTCGGTGACGCTTAGGGTTGTAGAGATATGAGTATGCACCAAACCGAAAGTTGTTCGGAGTCCCGGATGAGATCCCGGACGTCACGAGGAGTTCCGGAATGGTCCGGAGGTAAAGAATTATATATAGGAAGTGATGTTTCGGCCATCGAGAGAGTTTCGGGGGTCACCGATATTGTACCGGGACCACCGGAAGGGTCCCGGGGTTCCACCGGGTGGGGCCAGCTATCCCGGAGGGTCCCGTGGGCTGAAGTGGGGAGGGAACCAGCCCCTAGTGGGCTGGTGCGCCCCCCTTGGGCCCCCCTGCGCCTAGGGTTGGAAACCCTAGGGGTGGGGGCGCCCCATTTGCCTTGGGGGGCAAGCCTCCCCCCTTGGCCGCCGCCCCTCCCCCCCCCCCCATCTAGATGGGATCTAGAGGGGCCGACGCCCTCCCAGGGGGCCTATATAAAGGGGGGAGGGAGGGCAGCCGCACCCCAAGTCTTGGCGCCTCCCTCTCCCTTGCTACACCTCTCCCTCTCGCAGAAGCTAGGCGAAGCTCTGCCGGAACCCTCATGCATCCACCACCACTGTGCAGGTCAGCTGGATCTTCTTCAACCTCTCCTCCTCCTTGCTGGATCAAGGTGCGGAGACGCCATCCGCCTCCGTCGCGTGTGTTGAACGCGAGGTGCTGTCCGTTCGCACTTGGTCATCGGTGATTTGGATCACGACGAGTCGATCGCTGAACCCGTTCTCTTGAACGCTTCCGCCGCGATCTACAAAGGTATGTAGATGCACTCCTATCACTCATTGCTAGATGAACTCATAGATGGATCTTGGTTAAACCGTAGGAAATTTTTTATTTTCTGCAACGTTCCCCAACAGCAAGGCCTTATCTGTAAATGTGGAGAGAGGTGCGGGTATCTTTTGTAAAATTGTCATAGTTTGCTTTCTATCCGTCAGATATAGATCGGACGGTCTATATTACAAGATGGCAGGCACTTCATCATCTCCAACTCGGTTTTTTATAAGAGTAGAGATGATAAGTTTGCTAACTACTAAAGTAAAGTGGAATTTGTCCATGTTATACAAGTAAATTAAGGTGATTGTTTATCATACAGGTAAGGTGGGACGAAGGAATAAATGCTCCGCTTAGAGCATGTGTGTGTGAGATGGAGTCTTAGTGTGTGTGGGGGGTGGGGGGGTGCGTGTTTGTGTGTGTGACGCGGAGTCCTCGTTGGCGAAAGTAATTTAAGTGTGCGTGGCTTCATTGTAGAGAGGTGATGTGTATGGCAGAGGCCACCAACGAGGGGGTGCGAGAGAGAAAAGGCCCGTAGAGAGGGAAGAGAAGGCGTGTGCTGGAGCATTAAGTGTGAGTGTGTGTTTTACCCATCCAGGCGGAAGTTATGTGCACACAAGAAGAGAACGATTCGATGGGGGGTTAGGGATGAGGGTAATTAACTACGTATGGAGACATAGGAGACCTAGAACGTGCATGTGCGAGAGGTGTACATGTATACGTGGATGTGTGTGTGTGTGTGTGTGTGTGTGTGTGTGCGCGCGCGCACATGATGAGATAAAAGAAAGAAGACATAAGTCATAAGATCAACGACATGGGAGAGACGGATCGGTATGACAATATGCATGCATGTGAGAGTGCAGGGAAGAAGGACCGATAATTGAGCATGTGTTTTTATCTTTAAAAGATAGTGGCGTGGGCTGGAGCATGCATCTATGGCGAGCAGAGGGAGCGAGACACAACGATTATGCAAAAGAGATCAACCTATAGATGCATGTATGGAGAGATAGATATAGTGTGTGTGATAGGAAGCAAGAGTGTGTGCGAGGAAGAAATGTTGACGGAGAAACTACAGATAGATACAGAGATAGAGATGCTAGATAGAGGGATATCGGCTAGTTTGAGTGTTGGAGATGACCGCCGAGTGGTTCAGAGGGTGAAGTTATGTGAGTGTGAGAGAAAGATTAAAAGAGGGCACATGACTGTATGTAGAGAGAAACATATATAGTGTGCGTGATAGGAAGCAAGAGTGAGGGCGAGAAAGAAGGTTGATGGAGAAACAGATAAATAGAAAGATAAATATGCTAGCTAGTGTGTGTGTTAGAGATAGGAGTCGAGTGGATCAGAAGGCTGAGTTATGTGTGTGGGTGTGAGAGAGATAGAGAGAGGGTGCATGTGAGTCACATACAAACAAATATAAGAGAGAAATGAGATCCCGAGAGGCGGAGTTTTGTGTCTGCGAGAGAGAAAGATATTTCACAACGAGAGTGATAGCTAGAGAGACATATCAGGAAACGCAAGATATCTCTAGGGAGAGAGAGAGTGTGTGTGAGTGACATACAAGAGAATGGTGGAGAGATATGAGACCCTGGGAGACAGAGTTTGTGTTTGTGTGTGAGAAAGAGATATTTAAGAGGAAGAGTCGTAGCTTCTCATACCTAAGGAGCGAAAGACATCTCTGTGTGAGAGGGGGTGTGCGAGTGGCACGTAGGGGAATAGTAGAGAGAAATGAGACCCCGGTAGATGAAGTTTGTGTTTGTGTGAGAGAAAGAGATTTCACATGGAGAATCATAGTTAGAGACACATAGCAGGGAGCGAGATATACTTAGAGAGAGATAGAGTGATGAAGGTCAAGGGAGAGAGTACCGTCCGTGTGTTACGAAGATAAAAAATCATTGTCGACATACAAGTAGCACGAGAGATACCCGAGAGACGATAAATGCGTATAGGTCTAGAGAGATACTCCTATATAAGCATGAGCGATAGCTATATGAGATGAATATCTGGATTAAAGGGGATTCAAATATTTAAACTAGAGATCACGACATCGATAATATCATAATGAAAATTGCTGTATCAAACATGCATATTCATTTGAATTTGGGTACATGTGTAATGTTATATAGTTTATCAATATTAGTGATCCATAGATTCTTTAATTAGAGACAATGCGTGGTTTATATGCAATTAATGTCTAAACGGGATTACACTATATGTTGCGTGTGTGAAACACATTATACATGTTTGAGAAGTAAAAAAACTACATGAAACACACATTAATTGGAGACAGTTAGCAAGGAATGCATACATTGGATTTCAACATAAAGTGGTTTCAAATATTTGAAAATCCAAATTAAGATGGATACAACCTTATGAATCTGAGATCATGCCATTTGTAAACCATATTTATGTATAAGGGGTGTTGTGCTTTTGAAAGTATATAAAAAATGATGTATATAGAATTTTATTCCAATAAAAAATGGATCCTGCCCGAACAAAAATAGAATACAAACTGGATTCGAATTGAGTTGGCACGGTAAACGTGCACTCTTGCTCTGCAAAAATTTGAACGAAGCGGGGAAAGTCGCAGTAACCGCCTGAAACCTAAATCTGCGAGATAGTAATTATAGCCTATCCCTGACATGCAAAGCCTATCGGCTCGATTTCTATAGGTTTCGATAGGGGTAGGTTTGTAATTTCACTAAAAAATGACAAAACTGCCTCTCACACTGATTCATACACGGTGGGCGCCAAAACACAGTGTCTCCTGGGCCGAAAATGACTCCCTCCCCGATTCATACACGATGGGCGCCAAAACAAACTCTCGTCGGCAAATATTCGGTGTATGCGAGATTACCGTCCTATCCTCAACCGACTAATATTGCTGTGATGTAGGAAATTTTAAACGGGGGCTAAGTTTGTAAATTTCCTCGCATTTGAGACAAGCGCCCTGAAGACATGGTTCCCCCCTTCCTTTCTCCCTCCATTTCCCCATTCGTACTCCGTGGGCGCCAAAACACCCTCTCCACCCTAGCCTCCTCCATCCTCCACCCCATCCACCACTATCCTCCTCCACCATGCCGGAGTTGATACCCCGACGCCGTCGTCCATTACAAGAGATCGACCTCTCTCATCCACGGCTTCGGATCGGGATCCTTGCATCCCGTCCTCTCGCTTCATCCCCGTTGTCGTCCACCTTGTCGGCCCCGCTCCTAGACCATCTCATACACCGCACCGGGATATTTCCCCCACCGCCACCGTCTACCCTCCAAGATCTGCTTCCAACCCGCCAACAGCCATCGCTACCGCAGCACCGTCAAATTCTCAGCAGATGCGTACATGACGCCGCACCAGAGGCGGTACTCTTTCGTATCTGCTCAACTTATTTATCGCAGCAAGAAAATAGATCGCCACTGCTTTACTCTGATTTCTTGTCCATCACTTACTTGTTTGTTGAAAGCAAACATTGGTTGCGAAGTTGCCTTTGTCCGGTTTGCACCTTCAGATCTGCTATGGCACGCTCAACACTATACTCACAATGCTTATGGTTTTCCCGTTTTATATTCCACACTAGTTAAATGACAGTAGACTAAATTTCAAAATTGGGTCAGTCGATTTTTGGGAGCTCGCCAGAGTTCGCCGGTGTGAAGGAAGGGGCTCGGGTGGGGATGATGGTTGTGGGGGGCGGTGGCCTGGCAGCGGTGGGGCCTCGCCAAACAAAGAAAACTCGACGCTGGTGGGGGCAGGGGTTGAGGTGGGGTGGCGGAGGAACATATGCGGGGCGGTTCATGGGAGGGGGGTCGGGGCGGTGGTTCGCCGGGCCCTGCAAGGTGTTCTCAGAGGGAAGAATCAAGGACGAGGAAGAAGAGGGGTTAGGAGACGTAGGATCTTCATCCAACCGCCTGAAATGGTCGACTGACCCAAATGACAAAAGTCACGCGACTTGCATGCAGACATTCCTTTATATTCAGTACCATCATCGTAGCTGCTTAGCACTGCTCCTGAATCCATCAAGCTAAACAACGTGCAACTCGTAATTCCAAACTTGTTGCTCAAATACGAATCTGATATGATGCTGGTATTACTAAAACAGATAACGTTTAATTGGTCAGCTAATGTTCCTACTTTACTTTTGAAAAGCATGTGCACCACATATAGAGAGACAACAGGGAGTTGCATTCTTAATGTGCTCTGGTTCGTCATGTGTGGGCACTTCAAGAATCTAACATTTTATTATCCAAATCTGCTTGCTCTTCTTTAGCATGTTCCTCTTCCGTTCTTCTTAACAGTATCTCTCCGTTCCTAAATACAAGTCTTTGTATAGATTCCACCATGGACTACATATGGAGCAAAATGAGTGAATCTACACTCTAAAATGTATCTGTATACATCAGTATGTGATCCATAGTGGAAATCTCTACAAAGACTTATATTTTGGAACAGAGGGAGTATGATAGTAGTACATTATGTTCCTTATAGTGAAGATGAGCAGGGATATTTGCAGTGTAGAGGTCTATACGGTCGGTTGTGATGGACAGTTTGAACTCTTCGGGCCTCTTGGATTTGTAGGATTTTCTAAACATAGGAATAGGAATTGTAGTGGCCTGCCCACTTGAATCCTATAAGATTAGCAAGGAAATGTGGGGAGCTGTGTCGCCTTTGAGAGTTACAATGATATTAACTGTACCGCACCTTCAGTTGAAGAGAGTTTGTATCCGAAGCCTTTCTAGCCGTACCGGCAATACTAGCACATATATTCCAGCAAGTTCCACTTTCCTGATTTTACTCCTGATGCTTAGGGTTTTCCCTTTATATCTACACTACGATCTGTGTAGGTGCTTTGTGTCCTACTAGCAGCTGGTCACCCTTTAAAGCTAAATAGCACACCAGACGTCCTAAGGTTCTTCAAATACGAATGTGATATGATACTGACATTAGCAAACAGACACACATTTAATTGGTTAGCTAATGCTCCCGATTGAGTTTCTAAATGCTTGTGGCCACATATATAGAGACACCATGGAATTGCATTTCTTTGGGCGCTCTGATTCATCATGGGTGGGCAACCAACATTGTATAGAAAGAAGGGGAATCTCAATAATATGCTTCGCCTTCTATTCTTTAACATGTTCCTCTTCTGTTCTTCTTTAGTAAGCATAGTATGTTCCTTCTCAGGAAGGGGAGCAGGGACATCTGCAGTCGATAGCTCTATTGCACTTCGAGTTGGTCTGCCATAATACCATGGAAATGGTGGGAGCCACGTGGTCTTTGATAGACTAAACTGATAGTAACAATTGTGCACCTTCAGATGAATAGAGCTAGCCTGTAGGTGATTGATAGGCTGCATATTAGTAGCGGCAAAACCCTGTGTTTTCCAGCCAGTTCCACTTTCCCGGTTTATTTATGGTGGTTATGGTGTACCCCTATTATCTACACTGCGATCTGCCTACTGGCTCTGCGCTCTCGTTATCATGGTTTGGCAGTAAACTTTCTATACGGTATATTATGAACCTATCATCTGCCAACTATCCTTACATCTGGGGCTCCCAACAGGGAGCCTATTTTTGTGTGTAGTTGTTCCAGATTATATTAATCTACTCACAATATTACAACACACATGGGCTCTCTTATCAGAATCTAGTGATAGCACACAAGGGTTTACAGGGAGCCTCTATTATATTACAATATCCTCTACATTACAAAGATAATCTCACTACTATTTGTGTTTTCATGCTTTACATATATTGTACGTAATCACAATGAATATAAGAATGCGCACATCAGAAGAATATTGAGGAACAGCTCAATGGGTAACAAACTTGGCATCAAGGGATTGAGGTCCATTGTGGATGCAATGAAACCCACATGCTCCCGACCTATAGATTCGTATTCAGAATATGATCCTAATGACTATTATGAGCTCAAGGAGTCAAAGGCAGATGGCCTATCCTGTCACCCAAGAAGGTGCTTGTTCTAATTTGGCAATGTTTTATTGGTTGCACATATCTTGCATAAGGTGTCTTGCATTTCTTTTGCTTCGTTGCACCGCCATCTTCTTAGTTTACTCATGATATATATGAAGATGCCATGCCCATCCATTATCAACACCTATTCCATTTGTCTTCATACCATGTTTTTCCATTCAAATGTTGTTCTTGTGTTTCAGACATCCAAAAGGAAGAGGGTGATTGCAGAACCTGAAGGAGTACAAGCAAAGTCCTTGAAAAAGGTGGTGCTACCGGAGAAATCACATAGCACCTGACGTATATTGGCGATAGAACCAGCGCCGCAAAACCTAGGATATCACAACTATGCTGGTCGTTGCTTTGCTCTTGTGAGTACCTATTTTCCTATCGTTGTCCTTACATTCATACCTGGTGGATTATGTGACATCATTGTGCATTATAGCTTGCTTATCCATTGTTCGCTCCAAATTATCAGATCTATATTAATGCTTAAATTAATGTAGAATAAACCCAATGCTTATGAAGAAATTTAGTTATGCATTGTTCTTGTAAGTACCTGCTGTCCTTCATCGCTGTACTTATATTTGTCAGCTAGTTCTTCATGTACATTTTGTTGCTTATTTTACCTTGTCCTCCGTTTTTCTACACATCAGATCTACATTTACTCTTGCCAAAATATTGAATAAAACCAATGTTACTGAAGAATTTTAGCCCTGCATTGCTCTTATCAGTGCCGTCTGCCTGTATGTTGTATTTACATTTGTACTCTACATCTTAAGTTAAATAATCACCATTTGTTCCTATATTTTCACATCTATATTTACTCTTAACAAAATATAGAATAAAGGTAATACTCTTGAAGAAGAGTGTGCGGTAAACTTCTTGAATTGCCCCCCCCCCCCATCAATATGGACAAGGCCTTTATAGAGCCTGTCTTCACTAATAATGTAAGTTTGTCCTCCTCGAGCCTTCATTTGGATAGCTATGAGTGAAAATGTTGTTTATTTTTGTCGTCTTCATCAAATTGCTTGTTCAAAGTTTATAAAGTAGAAGTACATAAACATAAGTTTGTCCTTCTCAATTTCAGTCTTTAGTTGTACAACCTAGTTCCTTATTCGTACCATGTAAACTAAACTAAACACAATAAGTTATCTTCTTTAGCACTATGTGTATGCTTGTGTTCTTGATCTATAATCCAGTGGTGTGGTGAGACTACCAACAATAGCACAATGTCATTTCTTGCTATGTCTCATCTATGAATAATGCCATATTATATTAATGTTATTTAAATCATGTCTCTTTATTTACCAATCTGAAATGGTATAAATTGACAGTACACTCACCATTCATGCTTATACGTTGTTAGAACTACATCTATGCTTGTGTTCTTGATCTGTAATCCAGTGGTCTAGTGAAGCTGGCCGCTCCTGCACAATGCCATTTCCTGTTGTCTTAACTATGAAAAATGCCTATTATGTTAATGCTATTTTAAACCGTGTCTTTATTTTTGACAAAGAAATGAGATGAATTGACAGCGCTGATGCTTATACGTGCAAAACCTATTATCTACCTACTTGTTTGTCTTTCAGGGTGACAACACTGGTGCTAGGAAGAACTGCCACAATGATAGTGAGTCATACCCATTGTTTGTCCCTCTAACACATATTCCAGAGGAGAAGGCTACACATCCTGAGGGTAGGGATGCAACCACGAAGTCACATCTTGGTGTAGTGTCAAACTTACTCAGTGACTCAAGCTTGATGAAGTCGCCGCCTGAATCTGTTCGACTTCTTCAGTCTGAAATTCAAGCAGAAATACATGCATCCGACTGGAACTCCAATCTCTATGCAAGATTAACCATAAGTACATGACGTTTATTGATGTTATGCAGCTTAAGTTGGTGGATATGAGCGCCAAAGAAGTGCAGTCTCATCAGGTTGCTAAGATGCTTGCGCTACAGCTCCTGGGCCGGGCTAACCTTTCTTGAACTATGTTGAAGTGTTGTCGGTTCTGTCTATTATTTTGTCCGCCTGTTAACTTCCACTGTTGGCGACTTGCCCAGTTTATGTAATTTGCGGTCTGGTTGCCCTTTATTATCACTGGCGGCGAACTTTGATGCCCAGGGGATGTAATATGCTGTAATTTCTTTGATGCATAGTCTAGGTTTATTCTTCGTCATGATGTTGTAATTTTTTATTGTTTTTGATGTTGTTGCTCTGAGAAAAGGTCGTAATATTCGATCGGTGTGCGATGAGCCAATAGGTTAGGTTTATAAAATAATAATTTCTGTACTAAAATTGGCCGGTCGCCAATCGCTAGTACGTGCCAAACCGTGGGCCTACAATCATCTTGGGCCATTAGTTTGGTCTAGTCTTAATCTGGCCCACTATTAGTTTCGGGACTTTAAAAGGCCGAGTAAACCGCTTGCCTTAATTGGGCCCGAAAATTAAATAGGCTTTAACAGATTGAAATGTTTTTGGGCCTTGGCTGACCCAATTACATGACGGGCGGGAAGCAGGCCGGATGTATAACGGGCTTAAATTAGGCCCAACACTCTCAAGGGCCTTTAACGAGCCGATAGGCAGTTTGTGCTAGAATGTATCCACGAAGACTACGGGTCATTAAGAGGCCGAAAGTAACTACAGACCATAATTAGGCCCAGGTGCAACTCGGGCCTTTAAATGGCTGAAAGTAAAACCGAGCCGAAAGAGGCCCATATATAGACAGGGCCGCTGACAGGCCGAAACTAGTATTGGGCCGAACTGTTAAACGGGCCATTAAGAGGCCGAAGAGAAAATCACGCCGCCAATGGGCCCAATGGCATAGTAGCTGTTAAAAGGGTCGTATCGATTATGGGCCGTAATTTGGCCCAAGAAATAAAAGTCAGTTAACAGGCCGGATCAAGTGTGGACCGTAATTTGGCCCAAACTATTGCAGGCTATTAACGGCCGGATCTGACATGGGCCGTAAACTGGGCCCAGATTATTGCAGTCATCTAGTGGCACGTATCTGATGTGGGCTATAATTTGGTCCATAGAATGTTAGGCTGTTAATGAGCCGGCCCATTAGATCTAATGAAATCTTGTGGGCCTGTTCCTGGGTCGGTTTTTAGACCTATATGGGCCTCTATTGGGCCGTCCCACGTGTCAACGTTTCATTGGCGATTCTTGTCAAATGGACGGTTGACATCTGTCCCAACGCTGAGTCGACACGTGGTTTGTCGGAGAATGAGAATTTTACACATGGAAAATCGCCATTGGTCCGGGCTGTTAACGGGTTATCGGATCCAAACCGGAACCTCATAGCTTAATGACGATGTTTGCCAAGACTACATCGGTGTTTCCCCCAAGAGGAGGGGATGATGTAGAACAACAATGGTAGGTATTTCCCTCAGTAATGAAACCAAGGTATTGAACCAGTAGGAGAACCAAGCAACAAAATGTAAACAACCCTGCACACAAATAACAGCCACTCGCAACCCAACGTGTTAAAGGGGTTGTCAATCCCTTTCGGGTACGGCGCCAGAAATTGGCACGGAGACGGGAGAAAATTGTAATAGATTGAAATAATAGATCGCAAATAAAATAAAGTGAAGCAAGATATTTTTGTGTTTTTGGGTTTAATAGATCTAAATAAAAATGCAAAGGAAAAATAGATAGCAAGGCAAATATATGAAGAAGGAGACCCGGGGGCCATAGATTTCACTACTAGCTTCTCTCGAGAAAAATAGCAAACGGTGGGTAAACATATTACTGTTGGGCAATTGATAGAACTTCAAATACTCATGACGATATCCAGGCAATGATCATGATATAGGCATCACGTCAAAGATTAGTAGACTGACTCCTACATGCTTCTACTACTATTACTCCACACATCGACCACTATCCAGCATGCATCTAGTGTATTAAGTTCATGGAAAGATGGAGTAATGCAATAAGAATGATGTCATGATGTAGACAAGATCCGTTTATCTATATGGCGGTAGATATAGATCGCGTGTTTTTATCCTTAGTGGTAATGATACATACATGTCGGTTCCCCTTCTGTCACTGGGATCAAGCACCGTAAGATCGAACCCACTACCGGGCACCTCTTCCCATTGCAAGATAAATAGATCAAGTTGGCCAAACAAAACCCAAATATCAAAGAAGAAATACGAGTCTATAAGAGATCATGCATATAAGAGATCAACGAAACTCAAATAACTTTCATGGATATAAAAAGATATGACTGATCATAGACTCAAAGTTCATCAGATCCCAACAAACACACCGCAAAAGAGTTACATCATATGGATCTCCAAGAGGCCATTGTATTGAGAATCAGCGAGAGAGAGAGAGAGAGAGAGAGAGAGAGAGAGAGAGAGAGAGAGAGAGAGAGAGAGCCATCTAGCTACTAACTACGGACCCGAAGGTCTACAAGGAACTACTCACGCATCATCGGAGAGGCACCAATGGAGGTGGTGAACCCCATCCGAGATGGTGTCTAGATTGGATCTGGTGGTTCTGGACTCTACGGCGGCTGGATGAATATTTCATTGACTCCCCTAGGGTTTCTGGAATATTTGGGTGTTTATAGAGCAAAGAAGAGGTCCGGGGGGCACCCGAGGTGGGCACAACATGCCAGGGCGCGCCTGGGCCTCCTGGCGTGCCCTGGTGGGTTGTGCCCCCCTCTGGGCACCTCCCAGGTGCAACCAAGGCCCATTTCCTTTCTTCTGGCCCATAAAAAATCATCGTGAATTTTCATGGCATTTGGACTCCGTTTGATATTGATTTCCTGCGATGTAAAAAACATGGAAGAAATAGCAACTGGCACTTGGCACTATGTTATAGGTTAGTACCAAAAATAATATAAAATAACTATAAATTGATTATAAGACATCCAAGATTGATAATAAAACAGCATGGAACAATAAAAAATTATAGATACGTTGGAGACGAATCAGCGTCCCCAAGCTTAACTCCTACTCGTCCTCGAGTAGGTAAGTGATAAAAATAGAATTTTTGATGTGGAGTGTTGTTCATCAAGTCATATCATATTCTTTTCTTTATAGCATGGACATTTGGACTTTTATGTGATTCAAAGCAATAATATAGTTTTGACATAACAATTTAGATACTCAAGCATATCAACAAGCAACCATGTTTTTCATAATATCAATGCTAAAATAAGTTATCCCAAGCCCATCATGCTCAAACGTTGATCCATTCATGAAACACACTAGAATATTAACTACACCCAATACTTGAGCATTATCATATTGCCTCCTAGTTGGCACTTTTTATGAGAGAAGGTGGAGACTCAAATTTCAAAATAAAAATTGCATAAAGTAAAAGAAAGGCCCTTCGCAGAGGGAAGTAGGGATTTGTAGAGGTGTCAGAGCTCAAAGCGAAAAATTAGGGATAAAAACATTTTGGGAGGTTTATCCATCCCACCAACGAAAACGACTTAGAGTTCCGAACACTTCCCATGCTAGATATGCCATAGGCAGTTCCCAAACAGAAAATAAAGTTTATTCCTTTTTCCACCATTTCTTTCACTTTCCATGGCTAACCGTATCCACGGGTGCCCTCCATACCAACACTTTCCAAGGAATTTATTATTTGACAACATGAAGTAAATGTTTTTTTGCATTTCGGGACTGGGCATCCCTAAAGCCTTTGCCTTACTCTCGTGCAATGACAAGTGAATAAACACTCATCTTGAGAATAACACATCTAGCATGGAAAATATTAGCCACCCGTGACCGTTCCACGAGCGAAACAAACACACAAAAGAGAAGTTTATTTTGAAAACTAGAGATGGCACATACAAATTTGCTTAAAACGGCAAAAGAATACCGCATATAGGTAGATAGTGGACTCATGTGGCAAAACTGGTTTAAAGGATTTTGGATGCACAAGTAGAGATCATACTTGGTGCAAAATGAAGGCTAGCAAAAGATTGGGAAGCGACCAACCAAGAAACGAATAATCTCATAAGCAAGCATTAAGCCTAATTAACACCGAATAATGCACCACAAGTAGGATATAATTTTCATTGCATGATTACTGACTTTCGTGCATGCATAGGGAATCACAAACCTTAACACCAGTATTCTTACTAGAGCACAATTACTCATCAACATAACTCACATATCACATTATCATATCTCAAAACTATTACTAAGAATCAAGTTTATTTTGTCCAATGATCTTCATGACATTTTCTTTTACTTTATCCTTCTTGGATATCTATCACTTTGGGACTAATTTTCTTGTGTTGCTTTCATAAGCTCAAACAAATATAAGTGAAGATCATGAGCATAACAAATTTTCTTTCTCTCGAAATAATTTAAGTGAAGCAAGAGAGAATTTTTTTCTTCAAAAGTTACTAACTCTCAAATAAATCTAAGTGAAGCAAGAGAGCATTTCTTCAAAAATACTAAGCACACCGTGCTCAAAAAGATATAAGTGAAGCACTAGAGCAAGTCCTAGCTCATACTCCCTCCATTCGGAATTACTTATCACAAAAATGGATGTATCTACAACTAAAATACATCTAGATACATTCATTTCTTAGACAAGTAATTCCGAACGGAGGGAGTAAAAGATTTAAGTGAAGCATAGAGAGCAATTCTAACAAGTCATGATATAATTTTAGCTCTCTCAAATAGGTGTGTCCAGCAAGGATTGATGAGTTAAAACACAAAATAAAACAAGCAAAGACACTATCATAGAAGACGCTCCAAGCAAAACACATATCATGTGACGAATAAAAATATAGTTTCAAGTAAAATATCGATAGTTGTTGGAAGAAAGCGGGGATGCCACTCGGGGGCATCCCCAAGCTTAGTTGGTAGCTCATTCTTGAATAATAGCATGGGATACCAGGGCATCCCCAAGCTTAGCCTCTTACATCCTTCCTTCATCCATCGTAAGATAACCCAAAACTTGAAAACTTCAATCACACAAAACTCAACAAAACTTTCATGAGTTCCGTTAGTGTAAGTAAACTACTACTATAAGTGTTGTATCAAACCAATTATTATTTTGTTTTTATATATATCTACTGTATTCCACCTTTTATATGGCAAAAAATAAACAGAGAAAACCATAGAGCCATCAAAATAAGCACTCAACAAAAAGAAAACAGAATCTGTCAAAACAGAACAGTCTGTAGCAATCTGATTTGTTCGAATACTTATGGATCTCTGTAACACTCCGGTGTAATGATGCTACAGTAACCCCTGGGGTTAAGTTAATTGTTTTGCTAAACATGTGCCTGATCATTTTTGTCTCATACTCTTTCACATTCCAGTTGAATTCAAATTCAAATTCTGTGTGAAATTCAAAATGCTCAGACATGAACACAAAAATGTTCATCATGTGCCAAATAATCCACAACTAATATTGGTGGTGAACCAACATTTTAGCAAAAGGTTTAAGTGGCCTAAGCTACTTAAAGCAGTGACCTAAGCAATAAATTAAATGCCCTTTTTAATTTATAAAATTGGCAACTATTCCAAAAGCCTCCCAACCTTTTTGAGGCAGTGCACTTTAATTCTTTGAGTTTGTTTTGGCCAGTGGCATAATTTTGCAAAGTCAATGGTGGCTAAAAGAAAATGCAAAAGCTGCTGGATAAAGAAAAAGGGAAAGCAAAAAAAAAGGGGAAAGGGGCTAGAGCCCCTGGCCTCCCAGTGGGCTTCGGCCCACCCGAGCCAAATGGCCCAGGCTAGGCCGGCCCACTCCCCCCCCCCCTGTCGTCTTCCCCCTTCTCCCACTGTTCGACCGACCGGGCGCCTCGGCGCCACCCGACCACCTCGCCGGCCTCGCCGGGAGAGGATAAGGGAGACGCCTCGGGCTCCCCTCTCCCCTCCCACTTGCCCTACCGCCACTCCCGCCTCTCCGCCCCCTGCCTTTCCCTCTCCCCCAGATCCCCTTCTCTCCCCCCTCACCGAACGCCATCGCCGCCGCGTCTTCGTCATCTCCACGGCCACCGTGCCTTCGACGCGGCCTGGCCGTGCTCCTCGGCATCGCCGTGGACTGCAACGTCTTCTGGAGCCGCTGGAAGGAGCCGAGGAGCTCTGCATCGCCGACCACGTCGTCGTCTTCCTCGGGTCGCCGGCGATCCCCTTCTTCCCCGACGAACGCCGTAGACTCCTGCTGCTCCTAAACTACCACGGGCCTTTCTTGCGCCGCGCGGTGAGCCCCTCTTCCCCTTCCCTCGCTCCCCTGGACTCTTGCACCCCCGTAGCCACCGCGTCCGCCATGGCCGAGCTCAGCTCGCCAAGATAGCACACCGCCATCCTTTGTGGACGTCGTCATGCTCACCCGAGCACGGCAACGTGCTCAGGGCACCGCCCTAGTGCCACCCGAGCCTCTAGCTCGTCCCCACGTGCCCTCTGGCTGCTTGCCGCACCTCGGCCGAATTCCGGCGCCGCCGCGGTTGACGCCGCCGTCGACTCCGTCCGTTTTAGACCGCGTGCGTGCCGTAGATCGACGCGGCATCCTTTTCCCGATCGAACGCACCAAGTCCCGCGCCAAAAGCCCCCATGTGCGTGATTTCCGGCGAAATCGGGCAAGCTCCGCCGCGGAAATGCTCGCCGGCACAACTCCGGCGCCGGCCGCCGACGTGGCCGACCTGGGGCCACCCCCAGGGTCGCTGCCAGCGGTCCCCACGGGCCCCAGTTGACCGGGTTGACCCAGTCAACTGCTGACTGGGCAGCCCCAGCCACTAACGTTCGGGCCCAACCGCTTAATTAAGCTAATTAAAATGTTTTTATAATTAAAACTAATTAATTTAGTTAATTAGTCCATGACAGGTGGGGCCTTCCTGCTAAATAACTCTGTCTTAGTTAGTTTAAACTTCTGTTAGTCCGCTGTCTATGACAGGTGGGTCCCCCCATGTCAGTTTTGACCAGTCAACGTCCTGTTGACTGCTGACGTCACTCCTACGTCATGATGATGTCATAATTCATTTTCTGTTAATTTAAATAATTCCAGAATATTGTTTAAACTGTAAAAATTCATAGAAATTAAACCGTAACTCCGATGAAAATGTTTTCTATATGAAAGTTGCTCGTAAAAATCCAACGAATCCGAATCGTGGTCCGTTCATCATCACATGCCCTAGCATGCTGAACATGGAACTTTCCCCTCTTTTCCTTGTCCGGAATCCACCTAACGTCGAAATTCACCCTCGGATGTTTCCCCCTTCGCTGCATAGCGTGTAGTACAGCGTTAGAAACACGCCTAGCGCTACGTATCGCCATGTCATGCTTAGTGTTACCTCTGTTTGCTATGTATTTACTGTTTCTTCCCCTCTTCTCTTGGTGAACCCGAGACCGATGTCGCCCGTGATCGACTACGCCGACGACGACCCCTCCTTGCCGAGCAACCAGGCAAGCCCCCTTTGATCATCCCGATATCGCCCATTCCATTCTCTCATGCTTGCATTAGATTTTGCTCTGTTATTGTTTACTCCTATTCGATGCATAGCCTGCCTTTGTACCCTCTTGTTGTACCTTACACCTTATCCTAAAGCGCTTAGTATAGGTTGGATAGTGATCCATCGCTGACCCCACCTTGTCCTTGTTGCCCCTGCTTCATCATTGAAGACCCGATCAACGGGATCGATGACCAGGCCCCGACACCGCACATCACTTTCCACTTAGTTGCTCGACAATACTAGGTTACTATCGAGTACCGAGGGTGAACCTCTTCAGCACTTCTGATGTTAACCCTGTAGTGCAGTCATTCAGTCGTGGTCATCGAGGGTGATTTCCTCCTTAACCACTTCGATCGACTACGTCGTGCAACCCCTCAAGTGTGAACCTCGAGGTGATTCCTCTTCGTTCACCACGATGATTACATCTAGTGGAATTCATCGGGGTGATTCTCGGTTTTCCCTTGATGTTTGGACACACGGTTACTTGGACTTTTACCATCTGTTACTTGGAAAGATGGGTCGACCACGAGGGGTACCAGCGCGCTTAATTGCGAGTGATGTGGAGACGGGTTGACTGGAGGGTGCCGTGAGATAATTACGAGGCATGGCGGGCATTCCTAGCCCTTGCCGCAAGTCCTCGAGATGGGGCAACGGGTCACATCTTCGTGAGTCTCTGCTTGTTACAGCGTTCCTAATCCACTCGATTTGGATATTTGATCCGAGGGCCTCTTGTCCGATAGCACTAACCATCATGTGGGCATAGTATGGGCGTTCTGCGTCGTATACATCAGCGAAGCTTAATAGGCGTCGGCGGCCGAAGCGGCGCTGCGCGGGTTGGACTGCGTGGCGCTTTGCCTTGTTGAAGGAGGTAGCTTGGTCTGCTCACCGCCGCCCACTCAACGTCAGGGAGTTCCCGGGAGATGGCCCATGACCCCGGGGCATAGGTTTAGTCTGGCGTCTGGCCTCTCTATTAAGCCTAGGTCGGGTTGCGGCGTATTGTTTGGCGAGGCGGGCATGACCACGGAAAGTGTGTCCGGCGGAGTTAAGCGGCGTGGTGGGTAAGTTGGTGCACCCTGCAGGGAAGAAAACATCTATCGATAGCCTGTCCTCTGATAACGGACACTTGGAGTTGTATCGATCGATACAACTAGAACTGGATACTTGTGATGCGAACTGGATGGTGATGAGGATTTGATTGTGATGATAACTGGATAGTATGGCTCTGGGATTTCTTTCTCGCAGGGAGTCGAGAAAGGATCTCCGGCCGAGGTTGATAACACTTCTATTACTTACTTTATGCTACTCTACTCCTTCCGGTTGCTGCAAGATGCTGGGTTCGAGAAGATGCTAGTCTTCGATAGGACTAGGCCTTCTCTCTATTCTGGCATTTCTGCAGCCCAGTCCACATATACAGCCTTCCTTTGATAATGTTGCTTATGTAGTGTAGATCCTTGCTTGCAGTACTTTGGATGAGTACTCACGGTTGCTTTGCTCCCCTTTTCCCCTTTCTTCTTCTTTCCGGTTGATGCAACGGATGAGCGGAGCCAGGGCGGATGCTACCGCCGATGCTTACTACTACGTGGAGGCCGCCGATGACCAGGAGTAGATAGGAGGCTCCAGGCAGGAGGCCTTGCCTTTTCGATCGATTTTGCTTTTGTGCTAGCCTTCTTAAGGCAAACTTGTCTAACTCATGTCTGTACTCAGATATTGTTGCTTCCGCTGACTCTTGTGTTTTTGAGCTTATGTATTCGAGCCCTCGAGGCCCCTAGTTTGTAACATAAAGCTTGTATTATTTTATTTTGTGTCTAGAGTTGTGTTGTGATATCTTCCCGTGAGTCCTTGATCTTGATCATACACATTTGAGCGTATGATTAGTGTACGATTGAATCGAGGGCGTCACAAGTTGGTATCGAGCCATTTGCTGTAGGTAGCCCCTTTCCAACTCCTTGGCGAAGTTGAGTCTAGTCACGAAAAACTTTTACTAACATTGGCTGTGTGGCTTACATTGCCCACGCCGCCATTGGGTGGTATTAGCATCTTTTACTCCTCGTCTATACTCGGGACTCTGAACTCTCTTCTACTCGGGTTAAGCGAATTTACTAACATTAGGATCCCGTGACCACATTCACCCGAAGTTGGATAAAGCCATAGTTATTCCTTAGAATAGCCTCTTGAATAGTACACACACCGTCGTGTTGACTACGGCGGTATCCATCGTACATCTTTCCTTATGCATGTTTCATCATGAATGATCCTTGTCTTTGCAAATGCTCAATGCTGAACTACCCCTGCTACACGTTAGCGGGATGGTTAGACCAGCTGGTCGTGGCCGTGGTGCCAATGATCCACCACCGCTTGAATTCTTTCTTTGGAATGATGCAACAGTTTGAGTTAAATCGTCCGCTTCATGGAAGGCATGATGGCTCGGTTTCCTCGTCCAACATGAATCAACAGCCAACCCGGTAACTCTGCAGGACTTCATGCGCCTCAACCCAACTAATTACCGCAGCTCAACTCAACCCCTTGATGTCGATGGTGGCTCCGCGACATCACATATGAAATGGAGTCTGCTAGTGTTGCCCTGCCACTATGTCACCTTCGCATCCTTCTTCCTCAAGGGTCCTGCTGCTCAATGGTGGGACAGCCACAGGCGTACCGTACCTGCTCGAACGGTCATTACTTGGCCGGATTTCCAAGCTGCCTTCCGTGCCCGTTTCATTCCTCATGGAACCATGGACAGGGAAGAAGCGGGAGTTCCGCAACCTCACCCAAGGCAACAAGTCTGTAGATGATTATCAACGAGAATTTCTGGACTTGTCACGTTATGCTGAAGAAGATATTGCAACTGATGCTCGTAAGCAAGAGAAGTTTCGTGATGGACTTCACCCTGATATCAAGCTAGCATTGCTCGTTCATGACTTTGCCGACTTTGCCACCTTGGTGAACAAGGCTATTCAGGTTGAGACTGGTCTTCAGGAACACCAGGGATCCCTTAGGCGTAGTCGCGACGTTGGCTCATCTTCGGTCCCGTCAGCGCAGAAGCGTCGGATATGGATTCCCCACAGCATGTATCATCCAACTGCACCTGAACCAAGACAGTCCTATGTTGCACCTCGTCTGCCTCCTCCACCGCAGAGAGGCAGCCCCTACGGCTGTACCACCCCAAGCTTCGCTCCCAATCCCAATGATGGTCTATGCTTCAAGTGTGGCCTTCGTGTCACCGCTCGAGAAATGCCCTCGAAATCGAAATCAGTGGCTCGTCTTCAATCGACCGTAACAATCAGCCCCATAACAACAATGCGGACCTTATGGTGGTGGTCGCTAATCATGTTGATCTGAATGAAGCTCAAGACCAGCCTGCCATTTGTGATGGGTACTCTCCTTGTTAATTCAGACCAGCTTATGTTTTGTTTGATTCAGAGCATCACATTCATTTATGTCGAAAAATTTTGCATACGCACACGACATTCGATCACGAGCCCATGAACACTCCGGTAGTGGTACGCACCCTATGGTCGATGTCGAACTACCATGATTGGTCGCGACGTCCCGTTGAAATTGAAGGGCTGGAATTTCATGTTTCTCCCATTATTCGAGTCTTCCAACATTGACCTCATTCTGGGAATGGAATGGTTGAAAGCACATGCCGCTTCTATCGTTTGTGCCACCAAAGTCGTTCATCTCCTACATCCTTCTGATGAGATAGTAACCTACCATGCTCAGCTTGTTCAAAACGCTGAAGCACGACTTTATGCTTTGAATGCGTTGAACGCAGCACCTCTTGAGGGAATTGAAAAGATTCCAGTTGTTCGCGACTTCCAAGACGTATTTCCAGAAGAACTTCCAGGAATACCCCCTGCCCGGGCCGTCGAGTTCGTCATCGACTTGAAGCCAGGCACCATCCCTATTGCAAAACGACCCTACAAGGTGCCACCTCATGAACTCCTAGAACTTAAGGAGGAAATCGACAAATCTCTTCACAAGGGTTTCATTCGTCCAAGTTCCTCTGCTTGGGGAGCACCTTCTCTCTTCGTCAAGAAGAAGGGCCAGTCGAACCGTTTGGTCCAAGACTATCGTCCTATCAACCAAGCTACAATTCGGAAGAAATATCCCTTCCTCGGATCAATGATCTGTATGATCAACTGGCTGGATCATCGATATTCTCTAAACTCGACTTGAGGTTGGGTTACCACCAGATCCGTGTTCGTGAAGAGGATATTCCAAAGACCGCATTCGTCACTCGTTATGGTTCTTATGAGTACACCGTCATGTCATTCGGTTTAACCAATGCTCCAGCTACATTCTCTCGTCTGATGAACTACATATTCATAGATTACCTCGACAAGTTAAATGCGTAGTCTATCTGGATGATATCTGGTATATTCAAGAATAAAGAAGAACATCTTGAACATCTTCGTCTTGTTACGGAGAAGCTTGAGAGCATCAACTTTATGCCAAGTATTCCAAGTGTGAATTCTGGTTACCCGAAGTCGCCTACCTTGGTCAAGTTATCTCCAAGGATGGTATTGCCGTCAACCCAGAGCGCGTTCAGGCTATTCTTGACTGGACCCCTCCTAAGACTGTCAAACAAGTCAGAAGCTTTCTCGGTCTAGCCAGCTATTGTCGCCGCTTTGTTGAGAATTTCTCCAAGATCGCCAAGCCACTGACTAATCTGCTTCACAAAGGCGTTAAGTTCGACTGGACAGACAAATGTCAGGAAAGTTTCTAGGCACTCAAGGACAAGCTGACTTCTGCCCCAGTGCTTGCTCCTCCTGATTCTTGCAAGGATTTCGTCATCTATTGTGACGCTTCACGTCAAGGATTAGGCTGTGTTCTAATGCAAGAGTGCAGGGTGATTGCTTATGCTTCCCGTCAAGTGCGTCCTCACGAGGAAAATTACCCGGTTCATGACCTTGAGCTTGCAGTGGTTATCTTTGCACTGAAGCTATGGAGACAGTACCTTCTCGGTAATCGTTGCGAGATCTTCACTGATCATCAGAGTCTGAAGTACCTGTTTACTCAACCCGATCTGAACCTCCGTCAGCAGCGATGGATGGATGCTATTGCGGACTACAACTGCGGTATATCTTATACCCCTGGTAAGGCTAATGTAATGGCTGATGCCCCGAGCTGCATGTCATATTGCAGCAATCACATGGTCTACGAAGCTCAACCCCGCCTTTATGAAGAGCTATGCAAGCTGAACGTTCAACTAGTTCCACAGGGTTCTCTGAATAACCTTGTCCTGGAACCAACTCTGCTGAAAGCAATTAAGTCTGCTCAAGCCAAAGATGCTCACGTTGATTTGATGAAAAAGGATCTTGCCTTAGAAATCCGAGATTTCTCACTTGGTGAAGATGGAACCTTATACTTGAGAGATCGCATTGTAGTACCCGGTTCGAGCTTATGATGAGAGAAGGTGATGAAAGAAGCGCATGACACCCTCTCTCTATTCATCCGGAAGTACCAAGATGTATCTAGACATCCGTCGAAATCTTGGTGGTCTAAAATGAAGCAAGACATTGCTCGATATATCGAAGAATGTGACGTTTGCCGTCGCGTCAAAGCGAAACATCGAAACCGGCTGGACTTCTACAACCGCTTCCGATTCTGAATGGAAGAGGATAAGATCAAATGGATTTCGTCACGAGGCCTTCCCAAGTCTCGTAAAGGTAACGATGCTATCTTTGTCGTCATCGATCAATTCTCGAAGGTTGCTCACTTTCGCGATCAAGGAGACTATCACTTGCTAGTCAATTAGCAAACTTGTATATCTCGAATTGTATCACTCCACGGCATTCGAAGGAGATCGATTCAGATCGTGGCGGTATTTTCACTTCAAAGTTAGGGATAGTTTCCAAGAGGCAATGGGAACTCATATTACCCGAGCATCGCTTATCATCCCCAATCCCAAGGCCAAGTCGAGCGAGTCAATCAAATTCTTGAAGACATGCTTGAGCTTGTGTTATTTCTTTGGCAAGAAGTGGAAGAATCTCTCCCTTATGCGGAGTTCTCTTATAACAACAGCTATCAAGCCAGCTTGAAGATGGCACCCTTGAAGTGCTCTATGGGCGTAAGTGCGAACCCTCTGAATTGGTCGAAAGCGGGAACGGGCACTCATTGGTCCGAGACATTATTCAACAAGTGAAGAGCAGGTTCGCATTGTCCGGATAATCTCAAAGGCGGCCCATCCGCCGAGAAGAGCAACTATGACCGGTAACACTGGGGTTCAACTTATCAACCTGGTGAACAAGCTTATCTGCGTGTCACTCCTTTGAGAGGCACTCATCGGTTCGGAGTCAAGGGCAAGCTAGCTCCGCGCTACATTGGTCCTTTCCGCATTCTGGCCCGTCGTGGGATGGTGGCTTATCAACTTGAGTTGCCACCTCAGTTCTCTCATGTTCATGATGTCTTCCACGTGTCGCAACTTCGTCGATGCTTCAAGGATCCGGAACGTGAAGTGGATCCGGAATTGATTGAAATTCAAGATGATCTCACATACAAGGAGCATCCGATCTGCATTCTTGAAGAAGCTAAACGTCGAACACGCCAGAAGCTTACCAAGTTCCTCAAGGTGCAATGGTCAAATCATTCTAAGGATGAAGCCACTTGGGAGCGAAGATAACCTCCGGCTGAATACCCGACCTGTTCCCTCTACCTCTTGATTCTCGGGACGAGAATTTCTTTTAGAGGAGGAGAGTTGTAACACCCGGTGTAATGATGCTCTGATAACCCACAGGGTTAAGTTAATTGTTTTGCTAAACATGTGCCCGATCATTTTGTATCATACTCTTTCACATTCCAGTTGAATTCAAATTCAAATTCTGTGTGAAATTCAAAATGCTCAGACATGAACACAAAAATGTTCATCATGTGCCAAATAATCCACAACTAATATTGGTGGTGAACCAACATTTTTGCAAAAGGTTTAAGTGGCCTAAGCTACTTAAAGCAGTGACCTAAGCAATAAATTAAATGCCCTTTTTAATTTATAAAATTGGCAACTATTCCAAAAGCCTCCCAACCTTTTTGAGGCAGTGCACTTTAATTCTTTGAGTTTGTTTTGGCCAGTGGCATAATTTTGCAAAGTCAATGGTGGCTAAAAGAAAATGCAAAAGCTGCTGGAAAAAGAAAAAGGGAAAGCAAAAAAAAAGGGAAAGGGGCCAGAGCCCCTGGCCTCCCAGTGGGCTTCGGCCCACCCGAGCCAACTGGCCCAGGCTAGGCCGGCCCACCCCCCTGTCGTCTTCCCCCTTCTCCCACTGTTCGACCGACCGGGCGCCTCGGCGCCACCCGACCACCTCGCCGGCCTCGCCGGGAGAGGATAAGGGAGACGCCTCGGGCTCCCCTCTCCCCTCCCACTTTCCCTACCGCCACTCCCGCCTCTCCGCCCCTGCCTTTCCGTCTCCCCCAGATCCCCTTCTCTCCCCCCTCACCGAACGCCATCGCCGCCGCGTCTTCGTCATCTCCGCGGCCACCGTGCCTTCGACGCGGCCTGGCCGTGCTCCTCGGCATCGCCGTGGACTGCAGCGTCTTCTGGAGCCGCTGGAAGGAGCCGAGGAGCTCTGCATCGCCGACCACGTCGTCGTCTTCCTCGGGTCGCCGGCGATCCCCTTCTTCCCCGATGAACGCCGTAGACTCCTGCTGCTCCTAAACTACCACGGGCCTTTCTTGCGCCGCGCGGTGAGCCCCTCTTCCCCTTCCCTCGCTCCCCTGGACTTGTGTGCCCCCGTAGCCATCGCGTCCGGCATGGCCGAGCTCAGCTCCGCGGCATAGCACACCGCCGTCACTGTGGACGTCGTCATGCTCACCCGAGCACGGTAACGCGCTCAGGGCACCGCCCTAGTGCCACCCGAGCCTCTAGCTCGTCCCCACGTGCCCTCTGGCTGCTTGCCGCACCTCGGCCGAATTCCGACGCCGCCGCGGTTGACGCCGCCGTCGACTCCGTCCGTTTTAGACCGCGTGCGTGCCGTAGATCGACGCGGCATCCTTTTCCCGATCGAACGCACCAAGTCCTGCGCCAAAAGCCCCCATGTGCGTGATTTCCGGCGAAATCGGGCAAGCTCTGCCGCGGAAATGCTCGCCGGCACAACTCCGGCGCCCGGCCGCCCGGCGTGGCGACACAGGGCCACCCGAATGTCGCTGCCGGTGAACCCCAGGCCCCGATTGACGAGTTGACCCGATCAACTGCTTGTGGCAGCCCCAGCCACTAACGTTCGGGCCCCACCGCTTAATTAAGCTAATTAAAATGTTTTTGTAATTAAAACTAATTAATCTAGTTAATTAGTCCATGAGAGGTGGGGCCTTCCTGCTAAATAACTCTGTCTTAGTTAGTTTAAACTTCTGTTAGTCCGCTGTCTATGACAGGTGGGTCCCCCCATGTCAGTTTTGACCAGTCAATGTCCTGTTGACTGCTGACGTCACTCCTACGTCATGATGACGTCATAATTCATTTTCTGTTAATTTAAATAATTCTAGAATATTGTTTAAACTGTAAAAATTCATAGAAATTAAACCGTAACTCCGATGAAAATGTTTTCTATATGAAAGTTGCTCAGAAAAATCCAACGAATCCGAATACGTGGTCCGTTCATCTGTCACATGCCCCTAGCATGCTGAACATGGAACTTTCCCCTCTTTTCCTTGTCAGGAATCCACCTAACGTCGAATTCACCCTCGGATGTTTCCCCCGTAAATGCAACGTGTAGTACCGCGTTAGAGCACGCCTAGCGCTACGTATCGCCATGTCATGCTTAGTGTTACCTCTGTTTGCTATGTATTTACTGTTTCTTCCCCCTCTTCTCTTCGGTAGACCCCGAGACCGATGCCGCCCTCGTGATCGACTACGTCGACGACGACCCCTCCTTGCCAGAGCAACCAGGCAAGCCCCCCCTTTGATCATCCCGATATCGCCCATTCCATTCTCTCATGCTTGCATTAGATTTTGCTCTTTGTTATCGTTTACTCCTATTACGATGCATAGCCCGCCTTTGTACCCTCTTGTTGTACCTTACCGCTTATCCTAAACTGCTTAGTATAGGTTGGATAGTGATCCATCGCTGACCCCACCTTGTCCTTGTTGCCCTGCTTCATCGTTGAAGACCCGATCAGCGGGATCGAAGACCAGGCCCGACACCGCACATCACTTTCCCTTAGTTGCTCGACAATACTAGGTTACTATCGAGTACCGAGGGTGAACCTTCAAAGACTTCGATGTTAACCACAGAGTGCGTCATTCATCGTGGTCATCGAGGGTGATTTCCTCCTTAACCACTTCCGACACGACTCGTCGTGCAACCCCTCAAGTGTGAACCTCGAGGGTGATTCCTCTTCGTTCACCACGATGATTACATCTAGTGGAATTCATCGGGGTGATTCTCGGTTTTCCCTTGATGTTTGGACACACGGTTACTTGGACTTTTACCATCACACTTGGAAAGACGGGCCGACCACGAGGGTACCAGCGTGCTTAATTGCGAGTGATGTGGAGCGGGTTGACTGGAGGGTGCCCGCGAGATAATTACGAGGCGTGGCGGGCATTCTAGCCCTTGCCGCAAGTCCTCGAGGCGGGCAACGGGTCACATCTTCGTGAGTCTCTGCTGGTTACCGCGTTCCTAATCCACTACGATTTGGATATTTGATCCGAGGGCCTCGGCCGATAGCACTAACCATCACGTGGGCATAGTATGGGCGTTCTGCGTCGTATACATCAGCGAAGCTTAATAGGCGTCGGCGATCGAAGCGCCGCGCCGGGTTGGACTGCGTGGCGCTGCCTTGTTGAAGGAGGTAGCTAGGTCTGCTCACCGCCGCCCACGCATAGCGTCACGCAGGAGTTCGGGGAGATGGCCCATGACCCTGGGGCATAGGTTTAGTCCGCGTCTGGCCTCTCTATTAAGCCTGGTCGGGTTGCGGCGTATTGTTTGGCGAGGCGGGCATGACCACGGAAAGTGTGTCCGACCGAGTTAAGCGGCGTGGTGGGTAAGTTGGTGCACCCTGCAGTGAAGAAAACATCTATCGATAGCCTGTCCTACGGTAATGGACACTTGGGTTGTATCCGATCGATACAACTAGAACTGGATACTTGTGATGAGAACTGGATGGTGATGAGGATTTGATTGTGATGATAAGCTGGATAGTATGGCTCGGGATTTCTTTCTCGCAGGAGTCGAGAAAGGATCTCCGACGAGGTTGATAACACTTCTATTACTTACTTTATGCTACTCTACTCCTTCCTGTTCTTGCAAGATCTTTGGGTTCGAGAAGATGCTAGTCTTTGATAGGACTAGGCCTTCTCTCTATTCGGCATTTCGCAGCCCATCCACATATACAGCCTTCCTTTGATAATGTTGCATATGTAGTGTAGATCCTTGCTTGCGAGTACTTTGGATGAGTACTCACGGTTGCTTTGCTCCCCTTTTCCCCTTTCTTCTTCTTTCCGGTTGATGCAACGGATGACGGAGCCCAGGAGCCAGATGCTACCGCCGATGCTTACTACTACGTGGAGGCCGCCGATGACCAGGAGTAGATAGGAGGCTCCCAGGCAGGAGGCCTTCCCTTTTCGATCGATTTTGCTTTTGTGCTAGCCTTCTTAAGGCAAACTTGTCTAACTCATGTCTGTACTCAGATATTGTTGCTTCCGCTGACTCTTGTGTTTTCGAGCTTATGTATTCGAGCCCTCGAGGCCCCTGGCTTGTAACATAAAGCTTGTATTATTTTATTTTGTGTCTAGAGTTGTGTTGTGATATCTTCCCGTGAGTCCTTGATCCTGATCGTACACATTTGCGTGTATGATTAGTGTACGATTGAATCGAGGGCGTCACAATCTCCAACAATTCTGAAAAACTAGGACAACATGTATAATTTGTATATTAATCTAGTTCAAAAAAGAATTATCATTTTATCACGTTCTGGTTAATTTTAACAATTGTTTTCGTGAGCACAAAGTTTCTGTCTTTTTCAGCAAGATCAAACAACTATCACCCAAGAAGATCCTATTGGTTCTACTTGGCACAAACACTAATTAAAACACAAAAAACACAATCATAACAGTAGAATAATTGTGCTAACACACAAAAACAGAAAGCAAAATGCAAAAATAAATTTTATTCATTGGGTTGCCTCCCAACAAGCGTTATAGGTTTACGCCCTTAGCTAGGCATAAAGCAAGGATCTTAGTTTTGTCATCTTTGGTTCGAGATCCATAAGATGCCCTCATGATTGATTCATAATGTGGCCTGATTTTTGTTCTAGGAAATTGTTCCTTACCTTCCCTCAAAGGAAATTGGAACTTAATATTGCCTTCTTTCATATCAATCACGACACCGATAGTGCGTAAAAACGGTCTACCAAGAATAATTGGAGAAGACGGATTGCAATCAATATCAAGAACAATAAAATCTATGGGCACATAATTCCTATTTGCAATAATAAGAATATCATTAATTCTTCCCATAGGCTTTTTAATAGTTGAATCCGCCAAGTGCAAATTTAAAGAACATTCCTCAAGATTGGTAAGACCAAGCACATCACAAAGAGATTTCGAAATTGTGGAAACACCAGCACCCAAGTCACACAAAGAAAACACTCATAATTTTTAATCTTGACTTTGATAGTAGGTTCCCATTAATCATGCAATTTTCTAGGAATTGATACTTCTAATTCCAACTTTTCTTCCAAAGCTTTCATCATAACATCAACAATATGTTTAGTAAAAGCTTTATTTTGTTCATAAGCATGGGGTGAATTGATCATGGATTGCAACAAAGAAATACAATCAATCAAAGAGCAACTATCATAATTGAAGTCTTTGTAATCCAAAAGAGTGGGCACATCACTAGTTAAAGTTTTGACCTCTCCAAACCCACTTTCATCAATTTTCTCACCAAGTTTTTCACCCTCCGAAATATTGGGACGCCTTCTACCTAAAGTTAACTCCTCTCCAGTCCCTTTTTCATCATTCTTAATTTTACTAAACAAGGAACCAATAGAAGAAACACCAATCATTTTAAGATTTTCATCATCTTTGCAAGAATAATCACTAGAAAAAGCTTTTTCTAAAAAAATTCTTTTAGCTCTAAGCATAACAGTTCTTTTCGTACTTTGAGCCGTAGAAACATAAAGAGCTTTAATTGATTCATCAACTTTAGGCACAAAAATTTTCATCATGAGATTTTCCACATCATGAGCAATTCTATCAACACTTCTAGACAAATCATCAATCTTATTCAACTTTTCTTCTATGGAAGTGTTGAAAACTTTTTGTGTGTTGATAAATTCTTCAATATTATTCTCAAGATCAGAGGTGTTCCTATTAGTATTATAAGATTGATTTCCATAGGAATTACCATAATTATTAGAGGAATTACTAGGGAAAGGCCTAGGATTAAAATTACTTCTATAAGCATTGTTGTTGAAATTATTGCGAGAAATAAAATTCACATCAATGGCATCACTATTTTTCTCAATCAAAGTAGACAAAGGAATATCATTAAAATCAATAGGAGCACTTTTACTAGCAACCAATTTCATAAGAGTATCAACTTTATCACTTAAAGAAGAAATTTCTTCAAACGAATCAACTTTTTTACTAGTAGGAGCTCTTTCGGTATGCCATTGTGAATAATTTGCCATGATATTATCAAGCAATTTGGTGGTTCACCAAAAGTAATTTCCATAAAAGTACCACCCGTGGCGGAATCAAAAAGATTATGAGACACAAAATTCAACCCGCATAAATTTTTTGTATGATCATCCAAGATTTAACCCATGAGTTGGGCAATTCCTTAGCATCATTTTCATCCTTTTCCAAGATTGTGCAACATGCTCATGTTCAAGTTGCTTGAAATTCATGATCTGGGTTCTAAGGGAAATAATTTTTGCGGGAGGAAAATACTTAGTGATAAAAGCATCTTTGCACTTATTCCAAGAATCAATACTATTGCGAGGCAAAGAAGAGAACCAAATTTTTGCAGAATCACGCAAAGAGAACGGAAATAATTTCATCTTGACCACATCATTGTCCACATCTTTTTTCTTTTGCATATCGCATAATTCCACGAAGGTATTAAGATGGGACGCGACATCCTCATTAGGAGTACCGGAAAATTGGTCTTTCATAACAAGATTCAGCAAAGCAGTATTAATATCACAAGTCTCCGCACTACTGGCGGGTGGAGCAAGCAGAGTGCCAATAAAATTATTGTTGTTGGTATTTGAGAAATCACATAACTTGGTGTTCTCTTGAGTCATGATGACCACACAACAAGATTGCACTCAAAAACAGATCCGGCAAGAAAACGACGAACGAAAAGAGAGGCGAATAAAACGACAATTTTTTGTGAACTGGGGGAGAGGAAAACGAGAGGCAAATGACAAATAATGTAAGTTGCGAGGAGATGAGATTTGTGATTAGGAACCTGGTTATGTTGAAGATGCTCCCCAGCAACGGCGCCAGAAATTCCCTTGATGATGTTTGCCAAGACTACGTCGGTATTTCCCCCAAGAGGAGAGGATGATGTAGCACATCAACGTTAGCTATTTCCCTCAGTAATGAAACCAAGGTATCGAACCAGTAGGAGAACCAAGCAACAAAACGTAAACAACTCCTGCACACAAATAACAGCCACTTGCAACCCGACATGTTAAAGGGGTTGTCAATCCCTTTCGGATATGGCGCCAGAAATTGGCACAGAGACAGGAGAAAATTGTAATAGATTGAAATAATAGACCGCAAATAAAATAAAGTGCATCAAGATATTTTTGTGTTTTTGGGTTTAATAGATCTGAATAAAAATGCAAAGGAAAAATAGATCGCAAGGCAAATATATGAAGAAGAAGACCGGGGGGCCGTAGACTTCACTAGTGGCTTCTCTCGAGAAAAATAACAAACGGTGGGTAAACAAATTACTGTTGGGCAATTGATAGAACTTCAAATACTCATGACAATATCCAGGCAATGATCATTACATAGGCATCATGTCCAAGATTAGTAGACTAACTCCTGCCTAAATCTACTACTATTACTCCACACATCGACCACTATCCAGCATGCATCTAGTGTATTAAGTTCATGAAAAAACGGAGTAATGCAATAAGAACGATGACATGATGTAGACAAGATCCGTTTATCTATATGGCGGTAGATATAGATCTCGTATTTTTATCCTTAGTGGCAATGATACATATGTGTCGGTTCCCCTTCTGTCACTGGGATCAAGCACAGTATCCGGGCACCTCTTCCCATTGCAAGATAAATAGATCAAGTTGGCCAAACAAGATCCAAATATCAAAGAAGAAATACGAGGCTATAAGAGATCAAAGAAACTCAAACAACTTTCATGGATATAAAAAGATATGCTGATCATAAACTCAAAGTTCATCAGATCCCAACAAACACACCGCAAAAGAGTTACATCATATGGATATCCAAGAGACCATTGTATTGAGAATCAGCGAGAGAGAGAGAGAGAGAGAGAGAGAGAGAGAGAGAGAGAGAGAGAGAGAGAGAGATCTAGCTACTAGCTATGGACCCGAAGGTCTACAAGGAACTACTCACGCATCATCGGAGAGGCACCAATGGAGGTGGTGAACCCCATCCGAGATGGTGTCTAGATTGGATCTGGTGGTTCTGGACTCTGCGGCGGCTGGATGAATATTTCATCGACTCCCCTATGCTTTCTGGAATATTTTGGTATTTATAGAGCAAAGAGGCACTCCGAGGGGCACCCGAGGTGGGCACAACCCGCCAGGGCGTGCCTGAGCCTCCTGGCGCGCCCTGGTGGGTTGTGCCCCCCTCGGGGTACCCCCCCAGGTGCAACCAGGGCCCATTGCCTTTCTTCTGGCCCATAAAAAATTATCGTGAAGTTTCGTGGCATTTGGACTCTGTTTGATATTGATTTCCTGCAATGTAAAAAACATGAAAAAAATAGCAACTGGCACTTGGCACTATGTTAATAGGTTAGTACCAAAAAATGACATAAAATGACTATAAAATGATTATAAAACATCCAAGATTGATACTAAAAAAACATGGAACAATAAAAAATTATAGATACGTTGGAGACATATCACTTAACGGCAACCTGTTACGGTGGATGCCACGTGTTGGTCACCCTTGACGAAAGCACTTCTATGACGCGTGATTTATCGTCATGGAAGTGGACACTTCCGTGATGATAATTTTGGTAATCTCATGGAACACTTCTATGACAGCACATGTATGACTATCTTGATTCTGTCATAAAATCGTCATGGATGTACATGCATCACAGAAAACGTGACCTACTGTGACAAACACGTATCATCATGGAAGTTTATTTTTTTGTAGTGTTGCCGTTGACATTCCTTCTCCTTGTATCTTCCTCATCATCATTGGAGGGGTACTCTTCATGTGCCACCAAGCCCTTTGGAGGAGTCTTCTTGGTGAAGTTGTTCTTGCTAGGGAAGGACTTGGCTTTATCTTTGTGAATGAGTTTGCCACCATTGTCTCCCCTCTTCTCGTAGGGGCAATCCACCACAAAGTGACTCACATTGCCACAATTGTAGCAAGTCCTTACATGTTGCTTGTTCTTTGACCCACTTTTGTTGTTCTCGGTGAAGTTGGGCCTTGATTTCCTCTTATTGCTCCAATATTACCTTGACGCAAGAGCCATGTGCTCATGGTAGGCATATTTGGTGTCTTCGGGACCACACTCCTCTTCTTCTTCCAGAATAGCCTTGGCCTTCAAAGCAAGGGTGGGAATGCCTTTCTTTGACCGGAAACGAGCAAGAGCATTGTCGGCGGTCTTGTTGATGATGTTCATGGCAATAAACTCATCCAACACTTCACTTGTGGTTAGAGTGTGAAAGTACGGCCTTTGACGAATCACGGAAGACATTGCTTTGTTGAATGGTATGATGGCCTTGAGAAACTTGCACTTGATCCAAATCTCATCTGTATCCTTGCTCCCATGGTCTTGGAGAGCAACCACAAGAGTTGTCACCCTCCCGTAGAGATCATGTGGATCCTCATCTTCAAGCATCACAAATTCATCGGCCTCATCAAGGACCACTTCAAAGTTGGACCATTGAATGCTTGAGCTTCCCTTGTACATAGATACAATGTGCTCCCAACAATTCTTTGCACGAGTGAAGGGTCGAAGATGCAAAAGACCTTCAGGAGGGAGCGCATCTTGAAGGATGAACAAAGCGGGGTGATTGTATTGATTGTCCACTTCTTCTCTTGGGGTGAAGTTGTTTGGATCATGCGGGTAAAAGCCTTGCTCAATGATTCTCCAAAGGTTAGTTGAGCATTGATTCAAATGAGACTTAATGCGAAAGAACAGATTAGCAAAATCACCCTTAACAAGCTTGGGAGGAGGACCATGAATATTAATGCAAGGTGTAGGGACCGGTCCTCCATAGACCCGGGGAGAAGGAACCGAGGCAAAGGTTCCCGTCCCATTCTTGTCATGAGGGGAAGGAACATGAGTACTTTTAGCCGCTTCCTTGGCGGAATTTACCTCCGACTCCGATGCCGTGGGATTAACCATAAGCAAGGGATCGGGAGTGGATTTCATCCCCTCAACTAATTCTTCAAACATGGGCTTGACTTCGGTCGTCATAGACGTCTTAAGTGAAGCCATAACTTCATTTAAGTCGTCTCGAGTGATCAAAGTCAACTCCACGGCCTCGGGCACTTCCTCCTTGGTGTCAACCATACTCTTCGGGTGGTGAAATCCTTAATAAAGAGACAAGGCTCTGATACCAATTTAAAGGATCGATATGGTTAACTAGAGGGGGAGTGAATAGGCAACTAGCAATTTTTAGCTTTTCTTAACAAATTAGATTAAGCAACAAATAGGTTGTCTAGATGTTCAACTAGGTGAACAACCTATATGATGGAAACAATTACAATAACGAGTGCAAGCAAAGGGTACAACACAATAATGGCTTGCACAAAGTATAGGGAAGAGATAACCACAAGTGTAGCAGGTGGAGACGAGGATGTGTTATCGAAGTTCCTTCCCTTTGGGGAAGGTACGTCTTCGTTGGAGCGATGTGGAGGCACAATGCTCCCCAAGAAGCCACTAGGGCCACCGTATTCTCCTCACGCCCTCACACAATGCGAGATGCCATGATTCCACTAGTGGTGCCCTTGAAGGCGGCGACCAAACCTTTACAAACAAGGTTGGGGCTATCTCCACAACTTGATTGGAGGCTTCTAATGATATCACGGAGCTTCACCACAATGGAATGTGGCTCTGAGGTGACCTCATCCGTCTATGGTGCTCAAACACCCAAGAGTAACAAGATCCGCAAGGGATTAGTGGGGGGATCAAATTTCTCCTGGTGGAAGTGTAGATCCGGGCCTTCTCAACCAATCCCTAGGAAATCAATAAGTTTGATTGGCTAGGAAGAGAGATCGGGCGAAAATGATATTTGGAGCAACAATGGAGCTTGGGGGGAAAGAGGCAGGTCTTCCTGGGAAGAACACCTCCTTTTATATAGACCAATCCAACCGTTATCCCCTCCTCAGCCCGCACAGAGCTGTACTACCGCTGGTAGTAGTGGTACTACGGCGAGTGAAAGAAATATGCCCTAGAGGCAATAATAAAGTTGTTATTTATATTTCCTTATATCATGATAAATGTTTATTATTCATGCTAGAATTGTATTAACCGGAAACTTTATACATGTGTGAATACATAGACAAAACAAAGTGTCCCTAGTATGCCTCTACTAGACTAGCTCGTTAATCAAAGATGGTTAAGTTTCCTGCCCATAGACATGTGTTGTCATTTGATGAACGGGATCACATCATTAGGAATGATGTGATAGAGAAGACCCGTCCGTTAGCTTAGCATAATGATCGTTAAGTTTTATTGCTATTGCCTTCTTCATGACTTATACATATTCCTCTAACTACGAGATTATGCAACTCCCGAATGCCGGAGGAACACCTTGTGTGCTATAAAACTTCACAACGTAACTGGGTGAATATAAAGATGCTCTACAGGTGTCTCCGAAGGTGTTTGTTGGGTTGGCATAGATTAATATTAGGATTTGTCACTCCGAGTATCGAAGAGGTATCTCTAGGCCCTCTCGGTAATGCACATCACTATAAGCCTTGCATGCAATGTGACTAAAGAGTTAGTTACTGGATTATGCATTATGGAACGAGTAAAGAGACTTGCCGGTAACGAGATTGAACTAGGTATGAGGATACCGACGATCGAATCTCAGGAAAGTAACATAGCGATGACAAAGGGAATAACGTATGTTGTTATTGTGGTTTGATCGATAATGTAACATCCCAAATTTTCAATTTGGCATGTTATACATAGGTCATCCATGCATATCATAGTTATTTGCATTCTCGTTTGCCATCCTCGAAAATCCTAAGCAACTCAAGGACCCTCGGAGAGAGTTGGGGATTTTTCAATTTTCATATTTGATTTTATCAAATAGTGAAGACGAGGATATTGGATTTTAATTATTTTTCTCTCCGGAAAATATTTCATTTTAAATAAATAAATGAGGGGAGATAATATGACTTCTCCAAAATAATTGAAATAACGGAGGAAAAATGTTAAAATTATTATTTGGTTTTTATTTGATTTTATTTGGAATTTTCATTGCCCTAGAAAAATTTGCACGCTTTAAAAAGTTGCATTTTAGGGGCCAAGAAAAGTTCATCTAGTTCTAAATATTTTATTTAGATGGAGAAAACGTATTTTGGAATTTTTAGATTTTTTTATTTATTTTTCTAGGAATTTTTCTTTCGGCGGAATGATTTAAAAAAAATATGGACCCGCGCCCGACTGGGCCAAAGGCCCAGCCGAGCCAGGCCGGCCCGCGATCGCCGCCGCCTTCCCAGCGCCGCCGTCGAGGCACGGACACCGAGGGCGAGTCCGAGCGGACTCCACCCCGGCGCCCCTTCCCAAGCCGAACCGCCCGCCCCTTCCCAAGCCGCCCGCCGCCCCTATAAATGCCGCCCGCCCGCCACACCACCACCCCGCCACCACTGAACCCGCGGAGCCGAGCCCGAGCCGCCCGAGCCCCGATCCGCCGTCGCCGCCGCCCAGCGCCGTCGCCGCCTCTCGCCGAGCCGCCGCCGCCCTTGCCGACCCGCCCCACCACAGAACCCGCCGAACCGCCCCCCGCCGACGCGCCTCGCCGGAGGTACCCGACCCGCCGCGGTTTTTAAGAAAACCCTTCGTTTTTTTTAAACCCTAGATCGTTTTATATATATATCGGTTTATTTCGTCGGTTTATTTACTTAGCGAACGTCCGTTCGTCCGTTCGTTCTAACGAACGCGTTCACTGTTTAGTTTCTATTAACGAACGTTCGTTCGTTTAGCAGTTCGTCGCTTTTCTTTTATCAGATTTATTCCGCGGTTATTCCGATCGTGATTTCTGAACCGATTTTCAAACCTGTTTATCTTTTCACTCGTTTATCGGAATCAGGCGATTCAAGCGCCTGGAGTTTCATCTCGAAACCCTCTTTCCGAATAATCAACTTAAACCAGTTTTTATCTTTGTAAAAATTGACTCTAGTTCAGATTAGTAAACGGACCTTGTTTTTCTTGCCGTTTGAGTTTCGTTGTTCCGTTTGGTTTGATTCTTTTTGCAAACCGGAGTTCTTAAGTTGAACTCTCCGGGCAACCTCTTTCAGTTGAAGTTTCGTTTGTGCATCTTTGTTTGTTGCTTATGTATGTATTGTTTGCTTGCGATAGAATTCCCGGAGTGCGAAGCGTGTTACTACGAGTCTCTAGGATTCACGGATCGTCAGCAAGGCAAGTAACACTTGATCATATCTTTTCCTACCCAGTTTTTATGCATTAGCTCAATCCTCAAACATTGCATGATTAGGATGGCATTAATTTGTGGGTTGGGAAGTAGATGATGAGGTAGGAACCTATTGCCCTGTTACTATCAAACCCTTGGGAGTTACTTCTACGTTATGCTTATATTGCCATGCTATGCTCATAGACGTGGTTTGGGTTTGAGAGATATTCACGACAGATGTGAGATTGTTAATTAATGGTTTACTTTAAGGTGGCAACTTAAATACACATCTGGGTGGATTGAGGCACCTGAGGAACCCAGTGTTGTCTGTTTTTTTGGAAATCCCGGGGAACCCGTGTGATCTTCCTATGGACCGCCACCCAGGCTCAAAGGGAACTGAGATTATTCATGCTAGAAACTTCCATGTGCAGCCACAAGCTATTATGGGCTCTAGCATAGTTGAGTAAGTTACGTGAAGCTCTCGAAGAGGTAGGTTAGCAGGTAGTGGGTTTTATAGGTTTGGTATGATCTATCCGGAGTAGAGAGTTAATGTTTCTGAAAGACTGTGTCTCGGTCATCCATCTCTCAAACACCATGCAGTGCGAGAAACCAACGGAGGCGATCGAGTCTTGTGGGGAAAAGTGCGCAAACCTCTGCAGAGTGTACAAACTAATCATGGTTAGCCGTGTCCCCGGTTATGGACAAATCGGAGTATCTAGTACTTGAGTATTCACATGTATCTCATCACTCTAAATTAATACTGTTGGATTGTTAATCACTCTAAACCACCATGATAGTTAAAGTAAAATTTATTCCTTTGATGTAGGGAAAAATTGGCTTTTCGCAAACTGTAACCATAGAGCTTTCCACCAGCCATATAGGCATGTAGTATAGCTTGTTCTTTCACTACTCTATGTGTTATATTGCCAGCATATTCCATGTGCTGACCCGTTCTCGGGCTGCAACGTATTATGTTGCAGACTTTTCAGACGAGGAGTAAGGATTGTAGGTCGTTGCCGTGCAGCTCAGTTATGCCGTTGGAGTTGATGGACTCACTTTATCTTCCAAGCCTTCTGCTGTTATCGCATTAGATGGCCTTAAGCCATATTATTGTAATAAGTTCTCTTTTGAGACATTCGATGTAATAAGTGTGTGATTGCTACTCTGTTATAAACCCTTCGAGTACTGTGTGTGTCAGCATTACTGATCCAGGGATGACACAGAAGCACAGAGACTTGACCATCTGAGGTCGGGTCGCTACAGATAAAGATCTTCGTAGAATATGTAGGAACCAATATGAGCATCCAGTTTCCGCTATTGGTTATTGATCGGAGATGTGTCTCGGTCATGTCTACATATTTCTCGAACCCGTAGGGTGCGCACGTTTAACATTCGATGACGATTTGTATTATGAGTTATGTGTTTTGGTGACCGAAGATTGCTCGGAGTCCCGTATGAGATCATGGACATGACGAGGAGTCTCAAAATGGTCGAGCGGTAAAGATTGATATATTGGACGATAGTATTTGGACACTGGAATGTTTTCGGGACGTTTCAGATATTTATCGGAGTACCGAGGGGTTACCGGAACCCCCCGGGGAAGAAATGGGCCAACATGGGCCATAGGGGAGAGAGAGGGGAGCCCAAAAGGGGTGGCGCCCCCCCATGGGCTGTCCGAATTGGACAAGGGGAAGGGGGCGCGGCCCCCTTTTCCTTTCCCCCTCTCCCTCTCCTTCCCTCTTTCCCCTCCACGAGAAGGAAAAAAAGGGGGGCGAATCCTACTAGGACTGGAGTCCTAGTAGGACTCCCCCCCCCCTCTTTGCGCGCCCCTAGGGCCGGCCTCCTCCCTCTTCCTCGTTTATATACGTGGGCAGGGAAACCCTTGGAGACACACCAATTGTTCCAAGCCGTGTGCGGCGTCTCTCTCCACAATTTACCCCTCCGATCATATTCACGTAGTGCTTAGGCGAAGCCCTGTGCGGATCACATCACCATCACCGTCATCACGCCATCGTGCTGATGCAACTCTCCCTCAACCCTCTGCTGGATCAAGAGTTTGAGGGACGTCATCGAGCTAAACAAGTGTTGAACTCTGAGGTGCCGTACGTTCGGTACTTGATCGGTTGGATCGCGAAGACGTTCGACTACATCAACCGTGTTAACCTAACGCTTCTGCTTTCGATCTACGAGGGTACGTGGACACACTCTCCCTCTCTCGTTGCTATGCATCTCCTAGATAGATCTTGCGTGAACGTAGAATTTTTTTGAAATTGCATGCTACGTTCCCCAACAGTGGCATCCGAGCCAGGTCTATGTGTAGATGATATGCACGAGTAGAACACAAAGAGTTGTGGGCGATAATAGTCATACTACTTACCACCAACGTCTTATTTTGATTCGGCGGTATTGTTGGATGAAGCGGCTCGGACCAACCTTACATGACCAAGTTCATGAGACCGGTTCCACCGATAGACATGCAACTTGTTTTGCATAAAGGTGGCTGGCGGGTGTGTGTTTCTCCAGCTTTAGTTGAATCAAATTTGACTACGGCTGGTCCTTTTTGAAGGTTAAAACAGCACACTTGACGAAAAATCATTGTGGTTTTGATGCATAGGTAAGAACAGTTCTTGCTAGAAGCCCGTAGCAGCCACGTAAAACTTGCAACAACAAATTAGAGGACGTCTAACTTGTTTTTGCAGGGCATGTTGTGATGTGATATGATCAAGACATGATGTATATAAGTTATTGTATGAGATGATCATGTTTTGTAGAAGTTATCGGCAACTGGCAGGAGCCTTATGGTTGTCGCTTTATTGTATGAAATGCAATCGCCATGTAATTGATTTACTTTATCACTATGCGGTAGCGATAGTTGTAGAAGCAATAGTTGGCGAGACGACAACGACCCTACGATGGAGATCAAGGTGTTAAGCCGGTGACAATGGAGATCATGACGGTGCTTTGGAGATGGAGATCAAAGGCACAAGATGATGATGGCCATATCATGTCACATATTTTGTTTGCATGTGATGTTTATCTTTTATGCATCTTATTTTGCTTAGTACGGTAGTAGCATTATAAGATGATCCCTCACTAAATTTCAAGGTATAAGTGTTCTCCCTGAGTATGCACCATTTCTACAGTTCGTCGTGCCGAGACACCACGTGATGATCGGGTGTGATAAGCTCTACGTTCACATACAACGGGTGTAAGACAGTTTTGCACGTGCAGAATACTCAGGTTAAACTTGACGAGCCTAGCATATACAGATATGGCCTCGGAACACTGAGACCAAAAGGTTGAACGTGAATCATATAGTAGATATGATCAACATAGAGATGTTCACCATTGAAAACTACTCCATCTCACGTGATGATCAGACATGGTTTAGTTGATATGGATCTCGTGATCATTTAGATGACTAGAGGGATGTCTATCTAAGTGGGAGTTCTTACATAATATGATTAACTATAACGCCCTCGATGCGGCTATATCTCCCACGTGTCGAAGCACGACTTAGAGGCATAACCGCATTGAAAGCAATGTCGCAAGTGAGGTAATCTTCACACAACCCATGTAATACATAAGGGAAAGAGATACATAGTTGGCTTACAATCGCCACTTCACACAATACATGAGTAAAGCATTACATCATACAGATACAATCAAGGTCCGACTACGGAACCAAAATAAAAGAAGACTACCCCAAATGCTACAGATCCCGATCGTCCCAACTGGCTCCACTCTTGATCAATCAAACGAAACAACACAATGAACAAGATCTTCATCGAGCTCCTCCTTGAGCTCGGATGCATCACCTGCATGGTTTCATCGGCACCTGCAAATTGGTTTTGGAAGTATCTGTGAGTCACGGGGACTCAGCAATCTCACACCCGCGAGATCAAGACTATTTAAGCTTAAAGGTAGGACAGGGTAGTGAGGTGGAGCTGCAGCAAGCGACTAGCATATCTGGTGGCTACATTCGCAAAAGAGAGCGAGAAGAGAAGCAAGGCACGGTCGAACAACTATGATCAAGAAGTGATCCTGAAACTACTTACGTCAAACATAACTCCAACACCGTGTTCACTTCCCGGACTCTGCCGAGAAGAGACCATCACGGTTACACACGCGGTTGGTGTATTTTAATTAAGATCAACTTCGGGTTTTCTACAACCGGACATTAACAAATTCCCATCTGCCTCATAACCGCGGGCACGGCTTTCGAAAGATAATACCCTGCAGGGGTGTCCCAACTTAGCACATTATAAGCTCTCACGGTCAACGAAGGATATTCCTTCTACCGAAGACCCGATCAGTCTCGAATCCGGACTACAAGACATTTCGACAGCAATAAAACAAGACCAGCAAAGCCGCCGAATGTGCCGACAAATCCTGATAGGAGCTGCACATATCTCGTTCTCGTGGCACACGGATGAACACTACGTCGGCAACCGAAGATACCCCAAGTTGCCTTGGGGCGGCACCGCAAGTGGCTCTAATTTGGACCAGCACTCGGAGGAGCACTGGCCGGGGGGTTAAAATAAAGATGACCCTTGAGTCTGCAGAACCCAAGGGAAAAAGGCTTAGGTGGCAAATGGTAAAACCAATGTTGTGCCTTGCTGGAGGAGTCTTATTCAAAGAGAACTGTCAAGGGGGTCCCATAAATCACCCAACCGTGTAAGGAACGCAAAATCAAGGAACATAACACCGGTATGACGGAAACTAGGGCGGCAAGAGTGGAACAAAACACCAGGCATAAGGCCGAGCCTTCCACCCTTTACCAAGTATATAGGTGCATTAATTAAATAAGATATATTGTGATATCCCAACAAGTAAACATGTTCCAACAAGGAACAACATCTCCATGTTCAACAAGGAACAAACTTCATCTTCACCGCAACTAACAACGCTATAAGAGGGGCTGAGCAAAGCGGTAACATAGCCAAACAACGGTTTGCTAGGAAAGGATGGTTAGAGGCTTGACATGGCAACATGGGAGGCATGATATAGCACGTGGTAGGCATCGTAGCATAGGCATAGCAAAAGAGCGAGCATCTAGCAAGCAAAGATAGAAGTGATTTCGAGGGTATGGTCATCTTGCCTGAAATCCCACAAGGAAGAAGAACGAGTCCATGAAGAAGACAAACGGACGAAGTCGAACGAATCCTCACAACTCTGGAACGAAACCGAAGCTAACGAGAGAAGCAACCCGGAAAGAAACAAACAACATAGTAAACAACCATCACATACACATGGCATGATGCACAACCAAGTATGATGCATGTCCGGTTTAAATAGCATGGCATGGCAATATGCACCAACAAAACTACAAGTTAAATGGAGCCCAATATGCAACGAGTTGCATATTGACGAAACACCACATCCGTTATTTAGTTCGCTCTCGGTTATGAACACAACAATATTAAATGTTGTTAAACATGGCAAGAGGTGAAGCATAACAAAACTATACTATCTAAACAATTTAAATGGGGCCGGATATAACAAACAACAAATCCGGTAAATCCCCATATGCATTTAGCAATTTAATGCAACAACAATTTTGAACATTTAAATTTTGTAATCATGATGCGGATGACATATGCAAGTTTTAAGCAATTTTACGAAAATGTTGACATGAGCATTATGAAGCATTTTGTCACCATGGCGGAACGAAAGGGGTGCCACGACAAAGACAACGGAAATGGTGCCACGGCAACATTCCGGTTCCGATAACTCGATTGAGATGCCGGTGCAAAAGAAAATGTGACGGAAGCGAGTTGAGCAAGATGGTGGGGTGTTCCCGGTTACCGGGTTCCCACGAGACGATGGCATGGCAACGAGGAGGAACAAGCGAGCGACAGTTTCGGACACGGTGCAAACGGGCATCTCATACAACATATGCATTCGTCCATGGGCGGTCGTTCCGGTGTTATACCTTCGAAGCGTGCATTTCGGGGCGGTTCAAAATCGTCGAGGGAAGTAGTCGTTCACGGGTCGTAGGGGAAGTAGTCGTTCTCGCGACGGTAGTGGAAGTAGTGGTTCACGGACGTCGTGGAAGTAGTCGTTCACGTTCGTTTTCGGGGAGGAACTTGATGAATCCAACGTCTTCGGGACGATGGTAGAGGTACTCGCGACGGTAATGGTACACGTTTCGTAGATGTACATGACGGGTCATCAACATCCTGGTACTTGGCGAAAACCTGAAGATGGCCTTGGCGTTCCTGGTCGATGAGGGTGAGCGGAGGCGCATCCTCCTCCCTGTTCGAACAAGGCAGAGGCGGGGCACTCGAGGCAGGGCTGGAACCTACCGGCGAGGTGGAGGCGCAGGGCGGCGGAGCACACGGCCAGACTTGAGGATGGGGACGGCGAGGCGAGGTGGAGCGGCTCGAGGCGGCGAGGAGGAGGTCGGGCGCGGGGCCGGGCAGGGCGTCAGCGGAGGAGTAGGAGAAGGGGGCGGCGCTGGGAGCAGGGATCCTGCGAGGGATCATGTGGAGGAGGAGATCGAGGCCGGCGGCGACAGAGCTTGGCGGAGGAGGAGGCAATGGCGGCGAGCTCGAGGAGCTGCTCTCCTTGGCGCTCGCCTGGCGACGGGACGGCTGGCGCCGGTGGAGGAGGAGGCGGCAAGGGAAAGGGAGAGGGGATCGCGCGAGGAGGGAGGAGCGGTCGAGCGAAGGGCGAGGCGACGCTGGAGGGAATCGAGAGGGAGAGATGGGGATCGAGAGAGGTGCGGCTAGGGTTAGCAGCGGGCACTGTGGCTGGGCCTGAGAGGCCGGTTTGGTCGGCCCAGGTGGAGAGGAAATGGCCAGAGGCCTGGCTGGGCTGCAAGGCTGCTAGGCTGGGCTCTCTCGCACTACTAAAAGAAAAGAGAAAAAACATAGATTAAGAAAGAAAAGAAAGAGAAAGGGAAAGATTTGCGCATGGGGATAATTTTCCCGGACTCGCAAAAATGTGAGGAATTTGACAGAAATAGACTAAGGATTTTTTAGAGGGAGTAAAATCCACACTTGTTGGATTTAACTCAGACAAGTTTGAATTTCAAAACCCCTTCGAATGAACTCCAAATGGGTTGAAATTATAGGGGGTGACCCTACACACCAGATGTGATTTATGGGCAGATTTGGAACATTTATGAAGAAGTAAAATTGCAACTCAATTTTACTAGAAGGTCGAAAAGGAAGGATAGAAAGTTGAGTCGGATAAAAGTAGAGTTGACAAATAATGCAAATGTGTTATGGGTGATTTCCAGTTAATGGAATATTTATTATAGCTCCCTAATAATATTGGGAGGATATGTTATAAAGAGAAAACACCATGTGAATTCCCTCGATTTAAATAGATCAAAAGATCTATGCAGTTTATTTAGTTGAGGTTTTTAAAAATTAAATGACATGATGGCATGATGACATGATGCAATGCAAAAATAAAAGGGCAGGCACAAATGAAACACACGGCGAAACCCGGAATATATGGAAGTCTTCTCGAGCATCGGTCTCGGGGCGTCACAACACTCCACCACTACGAGAGGATCTCGTCCCGAGATCTAGGATGACGCCGGAGAGAAGCGGAAGAGAAAGAGGTAAGACAAAGTTGCTTCTTTGACAAACGAGTGAAACCAATGAACCTCGAGAGGTTGAAAACTTGAAAGAATAACACAATAGAGTTGAACGAAATTGAGAGCATTCCAGTAGAAAATAGAAACACGGAACACCATGTGAACCTTGGGGGTTGCAAAGTTATGAATGATGATTACAATGGACAAGAAGGAATTGGAACCACTCTGGTTGAAATGAGATAAGAATGAATAAGAATTATATAATTTTGGCAGCACTCCGACTGTAAATGGAAGGAATTGAACATGAACTTGAAAAGATGGGATGATACTTGATGAAATCAACAACACACTGCCTCTGGAACTATTGAAAAAATGGCACAAGGGGTAAGAAAGATTTCAGACCACACTCTGGTTGAGGAAGCAGGCAAAACTTGATAAGATGAGAGAACTCGAATGAAAACATGACACTCCGGCTAAACGGAGAAGCAAGGAGAAGAACATGATCTTGACAAAATAAGATGATGGGTCGAAGAGAGCAACATCACAATGCCTCCGGAAGAAATGAAAGAATGGAATGGAATGGACGAAGGGAAACAAGATCTTGAAAGAGCACGCTTACAAGAAATGCTAGAACGGAGTTGTTGGATTATCAACAACGAAAGGAACAAGCTTGTTGTGGGCTTATGGAACACATCTCAAAATTATGAGGTGACAACCCGCCACTAACGGAAACAGTTGATTGGATTAAGATCAACAAGAAGATGAAAACTTCTTTCATTGAGAGGATAGGAGGAAAACTTGGATCATTGATAAGCACCATAATAGCAACATCCCTTAAGGAAAAGCTTTAGGTGAAATCTGACACAAGATAACTCCAACGAAGAAATTGATGGATTTAAAATATCTCATTCTTGATAACTTGAATCACGAAGGGAAATTGTCAAGAATGACATAACACCACCTCAAAAGATAATGGAGAACAATTGCAGTTGAATACAAGATGAAGAATGCTTGAACTCCTCAAAACAAAACATGTGTTGAGCACCATGTTTATCTTAGAGTATAGCTTGGCGGATCATAACTTCGAGAGAAATCTTGAAGAACAATTGAAGAGAGAAACAATCCTTGACGAACCACCTTGTAGAGCCTCCATGAATAACTCCGGTAAATAAAAGGATGATAAAAAGGAAGAGAAGTTGACAACACAAGGTGAAGCCTTGCAGTGATAAGATGAAGCTTTGAAATGATATAACCGAGAAAACTTTGAACTCCGGAAAGAAAGATGAACAAATGAAACCAAGAATTTTGACGATCCTCCGGAATAAGGAATTGAATTTACTCGATGAAACAAGAATAAGAATTACATTATGCTGATCCTTCACCAATTAAATTGATGTCAAGCAACGGATTAGGCATACTACTTATTCTCGTTGAAAAAGGATTGAAGATAGATATTGCTCCACTTGGGAAGGTCTTCAACGAACCACCGGTAGGATTGGAAAGAACGAATGAATCTATATGATAACGAAGGAAGAGAACTCTTGAACGAACCACCGTAAGAATTGAAAATGAACGAAGAAAAGATAACAAAACATCGGGAAGAATTAGAAAATGAACGAAGATACTTGAGAGAATTTAGATACAAGTGAACGCAGAGATCCCGAGCTGATTAGATAATATTTGAATGATGCACCGGTATGATTTGGAGAACGAGAGCTGAAAGCTGGAATGAATAATTCTGAGATGATGGGCTCCGAAGAATCAAACTGAAAAGACTCCTGAATTGCTCCGGATGGGTGAAAAGAATTCTCACAATCGAAAATAATTATGAGAGGATGGCATCAAGCTAGAACCATGAATCTTGAAGAGAATGGAGCAAGATTAAAGAGAAACTCTTCTTCGGTCTTCAAAATTCGAGAATGACGACGAGAAACACCACCATGAATTGTTGATGCACTCCGGAATGAAAATTAGAAAGGTTGAACCAAAGATGAAAAGAATTTGAAAGATCTTGGAGAAAGCCATGACTGATGAAAACCCATTCTTACGTCAAACTTAGAAAAGAATTTTAGAAGCTCCGGAAAAAATTAGAAGAGTCAGGTAAGATCCTGGAAAAAGACCTGTGGGTTAGGGCCCACTCAAAAGAACCACCGTTGAACAATTTAAAGAGAGACTGCGCCGGTTGAATTAAATGGCTGAATAAGGTAAGACCTCGAAATAGCTAGAATTGATGCAGAGTGGAAACACGAATCTTCAGAGATATCTTCAGCACTCCGGAACAATTGAATAGCGAGAAGTGGATGATTAAGAGATGCACCGACATGAGAAAACATTTGCAACAAGGAAAGGGATATGATCAACACTGAAAGCTTGAGTTAAATCCACCAGAAAAGAATACGAGCATGAAGAATGATGAACTTGGAGCTGTTGAGCATCTTCATGAGGGATCACTGGATCAGAACATTGATTGAAAAGAGTGAAGAGACTTCACATAAATAAATGGATACTTGATTAAAATATATAAGTCCTTGAAGAAAAGGGTGGGAGGGCGGGAAAACAAAGACAACTAGGGACGGATGAAACAAACACCGTTGAGAAAAAAACTTAGAATTGATCTTGCGAATGTTGGAATGATCGGATTTAATTGGAGAGAAGCACACGGTTGGAAAAGAATTAACATGACGACCTCGATGATCAAGAAGGATTAGTATTCACATAGCAATATGAGAACACCGTTTAGGAAAAGGTATGGATTCAACATTTGACTTCGAAGCAACTCGAATACCACAAATAAAACAAAACAAAGGATTGGCTCGCAGAATAAGCCAGAAACAAACATATGATAGATCCCATATCGTATCATGTGTCTGTTGGAAAGATATCCTACGAGATACTTGAATTCCCACTTATAAACTCCCGAAACTTTCTGGTTATGCAATCAGGTGTTGGGGATACAGGGGACACAAAATATATCACCCAAACTAACAATACCTAGATCCAGCTGTATCCATCCTTCAACACATAACCAAGAAACCTTCGGAAATCGTTTACCTCGACCTTCGAAAAGCATCCGTTATACGAGTCATGGCAATACTCTCGAGCTCGCCCGAACTCTGGGTTATCGAGGTTATCTCACCAACAACTGTACAAAAGAGATTTTCGATGTCGGCAAAACTCAGTATTCCAGAATCTGCAACGATAAAATTGTGACGACAACACCTCGGAGCTCAACTCCCGGGACACTGCCACAACCCCTAAATGTCAGGAGGCACCAAGAACAATGTTCTCGTCACAAAACCATCGTAACGATTCCAAGATACCCGCGTGATCCTAAAAAAAATTTAGTGAAATTTGAGAAGAGAAAGGGTTAAAACTCTACGTCAGGATGCCTCACCAGAGCGACGAAGGGACTGAGGAGTAAAAAGAATCCTACTCTCCGATATGTAATCCTAAGACTCAAAACATTTTTTTCTAGACTCAACAAAGTCAGCGAACAATCAAGCAGGGGGCTCCTAAGTCGGGGATGGCTCTGATTACCAACTTGTAACGCCCTCGATGCGGCTATATCTCCCACGTGTCGAAGCACGACTTAGAGGCATAACCGCATTGAAAGCAATGTCGCAAGTGAGGTAATCTTCACACAACCCATGTAATACATAAGGGAAAGAGATACATAGTTGGCTTACAATCGCCACTTCACACAATACATGAGTAAAGCATTACATCATACAGATACAATCAAGGTCCGACTACGGAACCAAAATAAAAGAAGACTACCCCAAATGCTACACAGATCCCGATCGTCCCAACTGGCTCCACTATCGATCAATCAAACGAAACAACACAATGAACAAGATTTCATCGAGCTCCTCCTTGAGCTCGGATGCGCCACCGCATGGTTTCATCGGCACCGCAAACTGGTTTTGAAGTATCTGTGAGTCACGGGACTCAGCAATCTCACACCATGAGATCAAGACTATTTAAGCTTAAAGGTAGGACAGGGTAGTGAGGTGGAGCTGCAGCAAGCGACTAGCATATCTGGTGGCTACATTCGCAAAAGAGAGCGAGAAGAGAAGCAAGGCACGGTCGAACAACTATGATCAAGAAGTGATCCCGAAACTACTTACGCCAAACATAACTCCAACACCTATTCACTTCCCGGACTCCATGAGAAGAGACCATCACAGTTACACAAGCGGTTGGTTTTTTTAGTTAAGATCAACTTCGGTTTTCTACAACCGACATTAACAAATTCCCATCTGCCTCATAACCGCGGGCATGACTTTCGAAAGATAATACCCTGCAGGGGTGTCCCAACTTAGCCCATTATAAGCTCTCATGGTCAACGAAGGATATTCCTTCTACCGAAGACCCGATCAGTCTCGGAATCCCGGACTACAAGACATTTCGACAGCAATAAAACAAGACCAGCAAAGCCGCCGAATGTGCCGACAAATCCTGATAGGAGCTGCACATATCTCGTTCTCGTGGCACACCGGATGAACACTACGTGACAGCAACCGAAGATACCCCAAGTTGCCTCGGGCGGCACCGCAAGTGGTTTAATTTGGACCAGCACTCGGAGGAGCACTGCCCGGGGTTAAAATAAAGATGACCCTTGAGTCTGCAGAACCCAAGGCAAAAAGGCTTAGGTGGCAAATGGTAAAACCAATGTTGGGCCTTGCTGGAGGAGTCTTATTCAAAGCGAACTGTCAAGGGGGTCCCATAAATCACCCAACCGTGTAAGGAACGCAAAATCAAGGAACATAACACCGGTATGACGGAAACTAGGGCGGCAAGAGTGGAACAAAACACCAGGCATAAGGCCGAGCCTTCCACCCTTTACCAAGTATATAGGTGCATTAATTAAATAAGATATATTGTGATATCCCAACAAGTAAACATGTTCCAACAAGGAACAACATCTCCATGTTCCAACAAGGAACAAACTTCATCTTCACCTGCAACTAACAACGCTATAAGAGGGGCTGAGCAAAGCGGTAACATAGCCAAACAACGGTTTGCTAGGAAAGGATGGTTAGAGGCTTGACATGGCAACATGGGAGGCATGATATAGCACGTGGTAGGCATCGTAGCATAGGCATAGCAAAAGAGCGAGCATCTAGCAAGCAAAGATAGAAGTGATTTCGAGGGTATGGTCATCTTGCCTGAAATCCCGCAAGGAAGAAGAACGAGTCCATGAAGAAGACAAACGGACGAAGTCGAGAATCCTCACAACTCCGGAACGAAACCGAAGCTAACGAGAGAAGCAACCCGGAAAGAAACAAACAACATAGTAAACAACCATCACATACACATGGCATGATGCACAACCAAGTATGATGCATGTCCGGTTTAAATAGCATGGCATGGCAATATGCACCAACAAAACTACAAGTTAAATGGAGCCCAATATGCAACGAGTTGCATATTGACGAAACACCACATCCGTTATTTAGTTCGCTCTCGGTTATGAACACAACAATATTAAATGTTGTTAAACATGGCAAGAGGTGAAGCATAACAAAACTATACCATCTAAACAATTTAAATGGGGCCGGATATAACAAACAACAAATCCGGTAAATCCCCATATGCATTTAGCAATTTAATGCAACAACAATTTTGAACATTTAAATGTTGTTATCATGATGCGGATGACATATGCAAGTTTTAAGCAATTTTACGAAAATGTTGACATGAGCATTATGAAGCATTTTGTCACCATGGCGGAACGAAAGGGGTGCCACGACAAAGATAACGGAAATGGTGCCACGGCAACATTCCGGTTCCGATAACTCGATTGAGATGCCGGTGCAAAAGAAAATGTGAGGAAGCGAGTTGAGCAAGATGGTGGGGTGTTCCCGGTTACCGGGTTCCCACGAGACGATGGCATGGCAACGAGGAGGAACAAGCGAGCGAAAGTTTCGGACACGGTGCAAACGGGCATCTCATACAACATATGCATTCTTCCACGGGCGGTCGTTCCGGTGTTATACCTTCGAAGCGTGCATTTCGGGGCGGTTCAAAATCGTCGAGGGAAGTAGTCGTTCACGGGTCGTAGGGGAAGTAGTCGTTCTCGCAACGGTAGGGGTTCACGGACGTCGTGGAAGTAGTCGTTCACGTTCGTTTTCGGGGAGGAACTTGATGAATCCAACGTCTTCGGGACGACGGTAGAGGTACTCGCGATGGTAGTGGTACACGTTTCGTAGATGTACATGATGGGTCATCAACCTCCTGGTACTTGGCGAAAACCTGAAGATGGCCTTGGCGTTCCTGGTCGATGAGGACGAGCGGAGGCGCATCCTCCTCCCTGTTCGAACAAGGCAGAGGCGGGGCACTCGAGGCAGGGCTGGAACCTGCCGGCGAGGTGGAGGCGCAGGGCGGCGGAGCACACGGCCAGACTTGAGGATGGGGACGGCGAGGCGAGGTGGAGCGGCTCCAGGGCGGCGAGGAGGAGGTCGGGCGCGGGGCCGGCAGGGGCGTCGCGGAGGAGTAGGAGAAGGGGAGGCGAAGGCGCGGGGAGCAGGGATCCTGCGAGGGGATCGCGCGCAGGGAGGAGATCGAGGCCGGCGGCGACAGAGCTTGGCGGAGGGAGGAGGCAATGGCGACGAGCTCGAGGAGCTGCTCTCCTTGAGCGCTCGGGCGACGGGGACGGCTGGCGCCGGTGGAGGGAGGAGGCGGTGAGGGGAAAGGGAGAGGGGATCGCGCGAGGAGGGAGGAGCGGTCGAGCGAAGGGCGAGGCGATGCTGGAGGGAATCGAGAGGGAGAGATGGGGATCGGGAGAGAGCGCTGGGTGCGGCTAGTGTTAGCAGCGGGCACGCGGCTGGGCCTGAGAGGCCGGTTGGGTCGGCCCAGGTGGAGAGGAAATGGCCAGAGGCCTGGCTGGGCTGCAAGGCTGCTAGGCTGGGCTCTCTCGCACTACTAAAAGAAAAGAGAAAAAAACAGAGATTAAGAAAGAAAAGAAAGAGGGGTTAGGGGAAAGATTTGCGCATGGGGATAATTTTCCCGGACTCGCAAAAATGTGAGGAATTTGACAGAAATAGACTGAGGATTTTTTAGAGGGAGTAAAATCCACACTTGTTGGATTTAACTCAGACAAGTTTAAATTTCAAAACCCCTTCGAATGAACTCCAAATGGGTTGAAATTATAGGGGGTGACCCTACACACCAGATGTGATTTATGGGCAGATTTGGAACATTTATGAAGAAGTAAAATTGCAACTCAATTTTACTAGAAGGTCGAAAAGGAAGGATAGAAAGTTGAGTCGGATAAAAGTAGAGTTGACAAATAATGCAAATGTGTTATGGGTGATTTCCAGTTAATGGAATATTTATTATAGCTCCCTAATAATATTGGGAGGATATGTTATAAAGAGAAAACACCATGTGAATTCCCTCAATTTAAATAGATCAAAAGATCTATGCAGTTTATTTAGTTGATTTTTAAAAATTAAATGACATGATGGCATGATGACATGATGCAATGCAAAAATAAAAGGGCAGGCACAAATGAAACACACGGCGAAACCCGGAATATATGGAAGTCTTCTCGAGCATCGGTCTCGGGGCGTCACATTAACTGAACTTTAATTTATCATGAACTTAGTACTGATAGTTTTTGCATATCTATGTTGTTGTAGATCAATGGCCCGTGCTACCGTTTCCTTGAATTTTAATGCGGTCCTAGAGATAGCTAAGTTGAAAGATGAGGTAGCAACTACACGGACTGGGTCCGTAACTTGAGGATTATCCTCATTGCTGCACAGAAGAATTACGTCCTGGAAGCACCGCTAGGTGCAAGGCCTGCTGCAGGAGCAACTCTGGACGTTATGGACATCTGGCAAGCTAAATCTGATGACTACTCGATAGTTCAGTGTGCCATGCTTTACGGCTTAGAATCAGGACTTCAAAGATGTTTTGAACGTCATGGAGCATATGAGATGTTCCAAGAGTTGAAGTTAATATTTCAAGCAAATTCCCGAGTTGAGAGATATGAAGTCTCCAACAAGTTTTATAGCTGCAAGATGAAGGAGAACAGTTCTGTCAGTGAACACATACTCAGAATGTCTGGGTACCATAACCACTTGACTCAGCTGGGAGTTAATCTGATGGATGATAGTGTCATTGACAGAGTTCTTCAATCACTACCACCAAGCTATACATGCTTCGTGATGAACTATAATATGCAAGGGATGGAAAAGACAATTCCCGAGCTCTTCACAATGCTTAAGGCTGCGGAGGTAGAAATCAAGAAGGAGCATCAAGTGTTGATGGTTAACAAGACCACTAGTTTCAAGAAAAAGGGCAAAGGGAAGAAGGGGAACTTCAAGAAGAATAGCAAGCAAGTTGCTACTCCCGGGAGGAAGCCCAAGTCTGGACCTAAGCCTGAAACTGAGTGCTTCTACTAGAAAGGGACTGGTCACTGGAAGCGGAACTGCCCCAACTATTTAGCGGATAAGAAGGATGGCAAAGTGAAAGGTATATTTGATATACATGTTATTGATGTGTACCTTACTAATGCTCGCAGTAGCGCCTGGGTATAAAATACTGGTTCTGTTGGTCATATTTGCAACTCGAAACTGGGGCTACGGATTAAACAAAGATTGGCTAAGGACGAGGTGACGATGCGCGTCGGAAATGGTTCCAAGGTTGATGTGATCGCCGTCGGCATGCTACCTCTACATCTACCTTCGGGATTAGTTTTAGACCTGAATAATTGTTATTTGGTGCCAGCGTTGAGCATGAACATTATATATGAATCTTGTTTTATGCAAGACGGTTATTCATTTAAATCAGAGAATAATGGTTGTTGTATTTATATGACTAATATCTTTTATGGTCATGCACCCTTGATGAGTGGTCTATTTTTATTGAATCTTGATCGTAGTGACACACATATTCATAATATTGAAGCCAAAAGATGCAAAGTTAATAATGACAGTGCAACTTATTTGTGGCACTGCCGTTTAGGTCATATTGGTGTAAAGCGCGCATGAAGAAACTCCATGCAGATGGGCTTTTGGAATCACTTGATTATGAATCACTTGATGCTTGCGAACCATGCATCATGGGCAAGATGACTAAGACTCCGTTCTCCGGAACAATGGAGCGAGCCACTGACTTATTGGAAATAATACATACTGATGTATGATGTTCGATGAGTGTTGAGGCTCGCGGCAGGTATCGTTATTTTCTGACCTTCACGGATGATTTGAGAAGATATGGGTATATCTACTTAATGAAACATAAGTCTGAAAAGTTTGAAAAGTTCAAAGAATTTCAGAGTGAAGTAGAAAATCATCGTAACAAGAAAATAAAATTTCTACGTTCTGATCGTAGAGGTGAATATTTGAGTTACAAGTTTGATCTTCATTTGAAACAATGTGGAATAGTTTCGCAACTCACGCCACCTGGAACACCACAGCGTAATGGTGTGTCCGAACATCGTAACCATACTTTATTAGATATGGTGCGATCTACGATGTCTCTTACCGATTTACCACTATCTTTTTAGGGTTATGCTTTAGAGACGGCTGCATTCACGTTAAATAGGGCACCATCTAAATCTGTTGAGACGACACCATATGAACTATGGTTTGGCAAGAAACCTAAGTTGTCATTTCTTAAAGTTTGAGGTTGCGATGCTCATGTGAAAAAACTTCAGCCTGATAAGCTCGAACCCAAATCAGAGAAATGCTTCTTCATAGGATACCCAAAGGAAACTGTTGGGTACACCTTCTATCACAGATCCGAAGGCAAGATATTCGTTGCTAAGAATGGATCCTTTCTAGAGAAGGAGTTTCTCTCGAAAGAAGTGAGTGGGAGGAAAGTAGAACTCGACCAGGTAGTTGTACCTTCTTTTGAATTGGAAAGTAGTTCATCACAGAAATCAGTTCCAGTGATGCCTACACCAATTAGTGAGGAAGTTAATGATGATGATCATGAAACTTCAGATCAAGTTACTACCGAACCTTGTAGGTCAACCAGAGTATGTTCTGCACCAGAGTGGTACGGTAATCCTGTTCTGGAAGTCATGTTACTAGACCATGATGAACCTACGAACTATGAGGAGCAATGATGAGCCCAGATTCCACGAAATGGCTTGAGGCCATGAAATCTGAGATGGGATCCATGTATGAGAACAAAGTATGGACTTTGGTTGACTTGCCCGATGATCGACAAGCCATACAAAATAAATGGATCTTCAAGAAGAAGACTGACGCTGACGGTAATGTTAGTGTCTACAAAGCTCGACTTGTTGTGAATGGTTTTCGACAAGTTCAAGGAGTTGACTATGATGAGACCTTGTCACCCGTAGCGATGCTTAAGTCTATCCAAATCATGTTAGCAATTGCCGCATTTTATGATTATAAAATTTGGCAAATGGATGTCAAAACTGCATTCCTTAATGGATTTCTTAAAGAAGAGTTGTATATGATGCAACCAGAAGGTTTTGTCAATCCTAAAGGTGCTAACAAAGTGTGCAAGCTCCAGCGATCCATTTATGGACTGGTGCAAGCCTCTTGGAGTCGGAACATACGCTTTGATAGTGTGATCAAAGCATATGGTTTTATACAGACTTTTGGAGAAGCCTGTATTTACAAGAAAATGAGTGGGAGCTCTGTAGCATTTCTAATATTATATGTGGATGACATATTGTTGATTGGAAATGATATAGAATTTCTGGATGGCATAAAAGGATACTTGAATAAGAATTTTTCAATGAAAGACCTCGGTGAAGCTGCTTATATATTGGGCATCAAGATCTAAAGAGATAGATCAAGACGCTTAATTGGACTTTCACAAAGCACATACCTTGATAAAGTTTTGAAGAAGTTCAAAATGGACCTGTCAAAGAAAGGGTTCTTGCCTGTGTTACAAGGTGTGAAGTTGAGTCAGACTCAATGCCCGACCACTGCAGAAGATAGAGAGAAAATGAAAGGCATTCCCTGTGCCTCAGCCATAGATTCTATCATGTATGAAATGCTGTGTACAGACCTGATGTGTGCCTTGCTATAAGTTTAGCAGGGGGTACCAAAGTAATCCAGGAGTGGATCAATGGACAGCTGTCAAGAACATCCTGAAATACCTGAAAAGGACTAAGGATATGTTTCTCGTTTATGGAGGTGACAAAGAGCTTGTCGTAAATGGTTACGTCGATGCTAGCTTTGACACTGATCCAGATGACTCTAAGTCGCAAACCAGATACACATTTATATTGAATGGCGGAGCTATCAGTTGGTACAGTTCCAAGCAGAGCGTCGTGGCGGGATCTACATGTGAAGAAGAGTACACATCGGCTTCGGAAGCAACAAATGAAGAAGTCTGGATGAAAGAGTTCATATCCGATCTAGGTGTAATACCTAGTGCATCGGGTCCAATGAATATCTTTTGTGACAATACTGGAGCAATTGCCTTAGCGAAGGAATCCAGATTTCACAAGAGAACCAAACACGTCAAGAGACGCTTCAACTCCATCCGCGATCAAGTCAAGGAGGGAGACATAGAGATTTGCAAATACATACGGATATGAATGTTGCAGACCCGTTGACTAAGCCTCTTCCACGAGCAAAACATGATCAACACCAAGACTCCATGGGTGTTAGAATCATTACAATGTAATCTAGATTATTGACTGTAGTGCAAGTGGGAGACTGAAGGAAATATGCCCTAGAGGCAATAATAAAGTTGTTATTTATATTTCCTTATATCATGATAAATGTTTATCATTCATGCTAGAATTGTATTAACCGAAAACTTGATACATGTGTGAATACATAGAGAAAACAAAGTGTCCCTAGTACGCCTCTACTAGACTAGCTCGTTAATCAAAGATGGTTAAGTTTCCTGACCATAGACATGTGTTGTCATTTGATGAACGGGATCACATCACTAGGAGAATGATGTGGTGGACAAGACCCATCCGTTAGCTTAGCATAATGATCATTAAGTTTTATTGCTACTGCTTTCTTCATGACTTATACATATTCCTCTGACTATGAGATTATGCAACTCCAGAATACCGGAGGAACACCTTGTGTGCTATCAAACGTCACAATGTAACTGAGTGATTATAAAGATGCTCTACAGGTGTCTCCAAAGGTGTTTGTTGGGTTGGCATAGATCAAGATTAGGACTTGTCACTCCGAGTATCGGAGAGGTATCTCTTTGCCTTCTCGGTAATGCACATCACTATAGGCCTTGCAAGCAATGTGACTAAAGAGTTAGTTACGGGATGATGCATTACAGAACGAGTAAAGAGACTTGACGGTAACGAGATTGAACTAGGTATGCGGATACCAACGATCGAATCTCGGGCAAGTAACATACCGATGACAAAGGGAAATAACGTATGTTGTTATTGCGGTTTGACCGATAAAAATCTTCGTAGAATATGTAGGAACCAACATGAGCATCTAGGTTCCGCTATTGGTTATTGATCGGAGATGTGTCTCGGTCATGTCTACATAGTTCTCGAACCCGTAGGGTCCGCACACTTAACGTTCGATGACGATTTCTATTATGAGTTATGTGTTTATGTGACCGAAGATTGTTTGGAGTCCGGGATGAGATCATGGACATGACGAGGAGTCTCGAAATGGTCGAGAGGTAAATATTGATATATTGGATGATCGTATTTGGACACCGGAATGGTTTCGGGACGTTTCAGATATTTATTGAAGTACCGAGGGGTTACCGAAACCCCCCGGGGAAGTAATGGGCCAACATGGGCCATAGGGGAGAGAGAGGGGAGCCAACAAGGGGTGGCACACGCCCCCCATGGGCTGTCTAAATTGGACGAGGGGAAGGGGGCGCGACCCCCCTTTCCTTTCCCCCTCTCCCTCTCCTTCCCTCTTTCCCCCTCCATGAGAAGGGAAAAAAGGGGGCGAATCCTACAGGGACTGGAGTCCTAGTAGGACCCCCCCCTCTTGGCACGCCCCCTAGGGTCGGCCTCCTCCCTCTCCCTCCTTTATATACGTGGACAGGGCACCCCTTGGAGACACACCAATTGTTCCAAGCCGTGTGTGGCATCTCTCTCCACGGTTTACTCCTCCTGTCATATTCATGTAGTGCTTAGGCGAAGCCCTGCACGGATCACATCACCATCACCGTCACCACGCCGTCGTGCTGACGCAAATCTCCCTTGACCCTCTGCTAGATCAAGAGTTCGAGGGACATCACCGAGCTGAACGTGTGTTGAACTCGGAGGTGCCGTACGTTCGATACTTGATCGGTTGGATCACGAAGACGTTCGGCTACATCAACCGCGTTAACCTAACGCTTCCACTTTCGGTCTATGAGGGTACATGGACACACTCTCCCTCTCTCGTTGCTATGCATCTCCTAGATATATCTTACGTGAGCGTACGAAAATTTTGAAATTGCATGCTACGTTCCCCAACAGCGAGCCCCAGCGGTACTACCACAGAGACAGAGAGCAGAGGCCTCAGAGGGAGAAGGGCGAGAGAGAGAGAGAGCCCGGCGGCACTAGCAGTGGTGGTAGATGCGGTACTACCGCTCACGGACAGTACTACCGCCCCTACTGCCGCTGGTACTACCGCTGAACCCGACACGAGACGTGCGGGTCTCGAGTCGAGGTGGCACAAGCGCGGAGCTAGAGCTGTACTACCACTGATGGCCACGAGCAGTACTCCCGCTGCGAGACACCGGTACTACCGCTTGAGGCTGTTAGCGGTACTGCCGCTCTGGCCTGGCGGTACTGCCATGATAACCCACTAGTATAGGGGATCTCAACAGTTTTCGAGGGTAGAGTATTCAACCCAAATTTATTGATTCGACACAAGGGGAGCCAAAGAATATTCTAAATTATTAGAAGTTGAGTTGTCAATTCAACCACACCTGGATAAGTTAGTATCTGTAGCAAAGTATTTATTAGCAAAGTAGTATGGAAGTAACGGTAACGGTGGCAAAAGTAACAGTGATAGTTTTGTAGTGATTGTAACAGTGGCAACAGTAAAGTAAATAAGCGAAGAACAATATGTGACAAGCTCGTAGGCATTGGATCGGTGATGGAGAATTATGCCGGATGCGATTATTCATGCAACAGTTAAAACATAGGGTGACACAGAACTAGCTCCAATTCATCAATGTAATGTAGGCATGTATCCCGAATATAGTCATACGTGCTTATGGAAAACAACTTGCATGACATCTTTTGTCCTACTCTCCCGTTGCAGCGGGGTCCTAATAGAAACTAAGGGATATTAAGGCCTCCTTTTAATAGAGTACCGGACCAAAGCATTAACACATAGTGAATACATGAACTCCTCAAACTACGGTCATCACCGGGAGTGGTCCCGATTATTATCACTTCGGGGTTGTCGAATCATAACACATAGTAGGTGACTGTAGACTTGCAAGATAGGATCAAGAACTCACATATATTCATGAAAACATAATAGGTTCAGATCTGAAATCATGGCACTCGGGCCCTAGTGACAAGCATTAAGCATAGCAAAGTCATAGCAACATCAATCTCAGAACATAGTGGATTCTAGGGATCAAACCCTAACAAAACTAACTCGATTATATGATAAATCTCATCCAACCCATCACCGTCCAGCAAGCCTACGATGGAATTACTCAGGCACGACGGTGAGCATCATGAAATTGGTGATGGAGGATGGTTGATGATGACGATGGCGACGGATTCCCCTCTCTGGAGCCCCGAACGGACTCGAGATCAGCCCTCCCGAGAGAGATTAGGGCTTGGCGGTGGCTCCGTATCGTAAAACGTGATGAACCCTTCTCTCTGATTTTTTTCTCCCCGAACACGAATATATAGAGTTGGAGTTGAGGTCGGTGGAGCTCCAGGGGGCCCACGAGACAAGGGGGCGCGCCCAGGGGGGTAGGCGCGCCCCCACCCTCGTGGACAGGGTGTGGGCCCCCTGGCCTTGATTCTTTCGCCAGTATTTTTTATAAATTCCAAAATAATTCTCCGTTGATTTTCAGGACATTCCGAGAACTTTTATTTCTGCACAAAAATAACACCATGGAATTCTGCTGAAAACAGCGTCAGTCCGGGTTAGTTCCATTCAAATCATGCAAGTAAGAGCCCACAACAAGGGCAAAAGTGTTTGAAAAAGTAGATACGGCGGAGACGTATCAACTCCCCAAGCTTAAACCTTTGCTTGTCCTCAAGCAATTCAGTTGATAAACTGAAAGTGATAAAGAAAAACTTTTACAAACACTGTTTGCTCTTGTTGTTGTAAATATGTAAAGCTAGCATTCAAGTTTTCAGCAAAGATTATGAACTAACCATATTCGCAATAACACTTAGGTCTCATGTTTACTCATATCAATGGCATAATCAACTAGCGAGCAATAATAATAGATCTCGGATGACAACACTTTCTTAAAACAATCATAATATGATATAACAAGATGGTATCTCGCTAGCCCTTTCTGAGACCGCAAAATATAAATGCAGAGCACCTTTAAAGATCAAGGACTGACTAAACATTGTAATTCATGGTAAAAGAGATCCAGTCATACCCAATATAAACTAATAGTAATGGATGCAAATGACAGCGGTGCTCTCTAGCTGGTGCTTTTTAATAAGAGGGTGATGACTCAACATAAAAGTAAATAAATAGGCCCTTCGCAGAGGGAAGCAGGGATTTGTAGAGGTGCCAGAGCTCGATTTTAAAGCAGAGATAAATAATATTTTGAGCGGCATACTTTCATTGTCAACATAACAACCGAGAGATCTCGATATCTTCCATGCTACTCACATTATAGGTGGTTCCCAAACAGAATGGTAAAGTTTATACTCCCCCTCCACCAACAGGCATCAATCCATGGCTTGCTCGAAACAACGAGTGCCTCCAACTAACAGGAGTCCCGTGGGAGTTTTGTTTGCAATTATTTCGATTTGATTTGCATAAAGCATGGGACAGGGCATCCCGGTGACCAGCCATTTTCTCGTGAGTGAGGAGCGGAGTCCAATCCTTTTGATAATAACCCGCCTAGCATGGAAGATACATACTGACCTAGTTGATACATGAGCTATTCGAGCATGCAAAACAGAATATCATCTCTGACATCATACACGCTTTGCAAACGGCAACTGTGTGCATTGTTACACACGTTTCGTCTCTGTGAACCGTGTCAGATTATAATGTATATCGCACACAATGTGCTTTATTGACCGTGTGCGCCGTAATGACCTGCACACCGTAATTTCACCCTAATTTAATTGCTGCTATTTAAAACTGTACCTAATTTGAACTTGACAGTAGGCTATAGCATTATTCATATCCATTAGGTTCAAACAACCAATGCATTATTCGATTCACAGGTACATATGTTTAAGAAATACATAAGCACCAAATAAAGAATGATGAACCAGGGTTCTATACTTGTACTATTACACATGGTAAAGAAAGAGGCGACATACATTCTGGTTGCTGAACAAGGTGAAGTGGAATGGCCCTATATTGTGCTCTCCTGGATGCAGAAGGAACGCACGACTCTAGTCCAACCCCTTGTTGATGGCCGGCCACCAATCATGTAGTTTGAGAGGTAATCTTGAGTGAAGTGCTTTAGGATCCACTGCAAAGGAAAAAAAGATTCAGACATTGTCATCTAACACAACTCACTACAGACAGTAAAAAGAAGGCTATAGAGTTCTTACTTGCCATCCTGCAGTTCACTGTTGTCTTGCATAAAGTGTAAACAAATAGTTTGATTGACATCCTTTGACCCATTTTAATAACAATCTTTATCAGTTTCCTCACTTGATGCTGGTTCATGAATATCTCATTGCCCCATACGCAGAAGGGTCGAAGTGTAGATCTTTGGCAATGACATATGTACCTAAAAGCACCAACTTAATATTAGAAGCTAAACAACAATTGCAAAATAATGTAGTACAACACTCCCTCCATCCCATCATATAAGATTTTATTACATGTAGACATCATCAGAAAATTAAGGTAACACTCTTCCTTGTTACTATGTAGCCTGGGATTGCATATTTAGTCATTCAGTACAATGCATGTTGCTATGTAGCCTCAGATATATTCAATATGGCCCTAGTTAACCTACTGATAGATGGGTTAGAGATATATTCAGTGAAATGCACGATTCGACGATTAATCCCTTATCAGCCCCCAAGCTATATGGTACCAGCTACCGATATCCTGAACAGTGAGTACACATAAGCAATGCGATGAAACTAACCTCGGTGGAAAACAACACTCTTCTCAATATTGTCCTGTATGAGTACATATAAAGGCATGTTAAGCACAACAGGCTAAATATCAACCAAATATATCCATGGTAGACAACATAATCTACAAATGATAGCTTCAGTGTGCAGGCTTAAGCACGCTAGTAAAGCAAAACAAGAAGTGGAAAGGTGTGTTAACTGCATCAGGCATAACATTTAAAAACAAGCAAATAGTCATTCAAACTAGTATTGTGCAGGTCTAAAGTACACTAGTTGTTGTTAAAAAAACGAAAAGGTATGTTAACTAGAACATCCTTAACAGCAACAAAATCGTAATTCATAGTGGTATTGTTGAAACTATTATTGATGAAATTGAACTGCACGGCAAATAGTTGCACATATAGAGCATCACATTGTGAAGAACTAAAAAAACAAGGCATAAGGCCATCTCTAACCGATCCTTTAAGAGTTAACGGACTAAAACCCTTAGTGGATATATATATATATATATATATATATATATATATATATATATATATATATATATATATATATATATATATATATATATATACTCCAGCATTTTTGGGCCTTTTCTAGTCGAACCCCTAAACCTAAGGTTGTAAACTTCAATTTGATCAAGTTCAAAGCAGGTCCAACCGAAAGTAGCATGCATTCAAACATAAACATAGATAGTTGCATAGCCGAACATAAAACATAAATTTAAACTAAGCTAAACTACTTTCGGTCGAAGTAGAGGTCGAGCCAATCCTTCCTCGTCATGTACGGTGTGCCGTGAGCCGGGTTCGGGCCGGTACCATCGTCGGGGACATTGGGGAAGGCACTCCTCCACTCGTAGACGTCGATCTCCTCGTCCTCGGGGCCCACCTCGACGCCCTCCGTGCCGCCATCGCCGCTGCCTTCGGCCTCATCATCAGAGGAGAGCGTGATAACCTCGCCACCCTCCACGCCGCCGTCCTCGCCGCCTTCGACCTCATCATCGAAGGAGAGCGCGATAACCTGGCCGCCCTCCGCGCCGACAAAGATCGCCCGCTCAACCTCCATGAGCTCCAGGTGCTGCCGGCGAAGCTCTTGCATGTAGGACTCGTCGGCAGCCTAGCGGTCCACCCGCGCCATAGCCGAGCTCACCACCCCTGGCTCCGGCAGAACGAGGTCGACTGGACGTGTGCCGAAGGGGAAATTGAGCCTAGCTGTCGCGCCGTGGTAGCGGACCTGCCAGTGGTCGTACTCCATGGCCGCGAGCTCGGCCATGTGGAAGCTACCGAGCCACCAGCGTGGGTGGGTCTCCTGATCTGTAATCTCAGCAACCCACGTCCCCCACCACAGCTGCCGGACCCCGAGGTAGGACCTCGTCGGCTTCCGGGTTCGAGGGAGGACGGGGAAGTCCTTGAACCGGCGTAGGGGCGCGGCGACGGGCGGATTGGGCGACCAGCGACGGCGGATAGATAAAGAGCCCGCGGAGGATGATTGGGACACCTCGGCGGCCACCTCGCCAGCATCGGGTGAAGAGGCCGTGGTAAACCTCTTTTTGGCCATTGGCTCCTCGAGCTCCGCAGCACACACGCAGAGGTTGAGGATGGAGGCAGCGGCGGCAATGGTGATGGTAGCAACCTACCAATGGTTTCGAGCGAGGGAGGGGTGGTGTGTGTCTGTGTGAGCGCGGGTTTTGGGGAGTGTGTGGAGGGGGGTGGCAAGGTGGTGTTTGAGGAAATACTGCGGTAACTGAAAATTTTACTAGGCGGGAGTAACAAGGTGGGGCTACTGAAAATTTGGATCAAGGGCGAGGAGATATCTTTGAGATTGCGAAGGATGCGGAGGCGGGAGTAAAATGTCGGGGAAACTGAAAATTTGAATCATGGGCGAGCAGATATTTTTGAGATTGCGAGGGATGCAGAGGCGGGAGTAACAAGGCGGGGCAACTGAAAATTTGAATCGAGGGCGAGCGGATATTTTTGAGATTGCGAGGGATGCAGAGGCGGGAGTAAAATGCCGGGGCTACTAAAAATTTGAATCAAGGGACTGAAGCAGAGCGGGAGTAACAGACATCGCACACGGTCCGCACATACTAATTGTGTGCTATCAAACATTAAAACCTTTCAGACGGTAGATATTTTCGAGATTACAAGGCAGTAGATATTTTCGAGACCTGGAGGCAAGCCTCGTGGAGCCCAATCTACTGTGCTGATGTGAGGGACTGCAGGGCACGGGCGTGGCACACACGTAGTCTGACCGAACCGTGTTTGTTGCGTACCCAATCACAGATAGTTTCTACATCCAACTCGTGTGTTGTTTATAAATTTGGCAAAAAGAATAATGCGGGAGAGGGTCAGAACACGAACACACTTGCATGTGGACCAAATATATGTATGAAAAGGGTGGTTTGATGTTCGAATACCCAATGCACAACTTTGATGTGGCACCTGTCGCACAAAAGCACAATATTGCTAGTCAGCCACCCCCTACGAACCCCACTTCGTGTCCACGGTAAGGGAATCCTAGCTACGAATGCATGCCCCCAAATAGCTAGGCCTGAAATCTCACCCTATTGTAACACAAAACCTATAGGAGTCCATCATATATATACAGTCAAACTTCCCCTTTCGCTTCCCGACAAAGGTGGACCGTGTGCCGACCCACAAATGGGTGCTTGTGGCGCGAGATGGGTGAGACCACATACGAACCACATGTGGGTGGCCCTACTATATGTATGAAAACGGTGTGGTGTGTGATATTTAACTACCATTCACAACTTTGATGTGGCACGTGTGCCTCGCAAATTAACCGGACTTCCCCGACCCTACGGAGGTTGCAGGTAGCGCGAAGTAGCCCCCCCCCCCACACACACACATCGGGGGGAGGGAATCTCACCAAGACGTACTGTAACACGGACCAAGCAGAATCCAACTTGGTCGTACGACCTCTCCCTGCTCGTTGTTGGTCAAAGTGATGGGCGTCCACACGGCCCCGCAAAATGGGCTAGCTTGTCGCCGATAACCTCGCGAGGGAGTACTGTATGAAGAAGATACGTCTCCGTCGTATCTACTTTTCCAAACACTTTTTCCCTTGTTTTGGACTCTAACTTGCATGATTTGAATGGAACTAACCCGGACTGACGCTGTTTTCAGCAGAATTGCCATGGTGTTATTTATGTGCAGAAACAAAAGTTCTCGGAATGACCAGAAACTTCACGGAGCTTATTTTTGGAAAATATCAAAAATATTGGTGAAAGAATCAAGGTCAGGGGGCCCACACCCTGGGCACGAGGGTGGGGGGCGCGCCTGCCCCCTGGGCGCGCCCCCTGCCTCGTGGGCCCCCTGGAGCTCCACCGACCTCAACTCCAACTCTATATATTCGTGTTCGGGGAGAAAAAAATCAAAGAGAAAGATTCATCGCGTTTTACGATACGGAGCCGCCACCAAGCCCTAAACTCTCTCGGAGGGCTGATCTCGAGTCCGCTCGGGCTCCGGAGAGGGGAATCCGTCGCCATCGCCATCATCAACCATCCTCCATAACCAATTTCATGATGCTCACCGCCGTGCGTGAGTAATTCCATCGTAGGCTTGCTGGACGGTGATGGGTTGGATGAGATTTATCATGTAATCGAGTTAGTTTTGTTAGGGTTTGATCCCTAGTATCCACTATGTTCGAGATTGATGTTGCTATGACTTTGCTATGCTTAATGCTTGTCACTAGGGCCCGAAAAGCCATGATTTCAGATCTGAACCTATTATGTTTTCATGAATATATGTGAGTTCTTGATCCTATCTTGCAAGTCTATAGTCACCTACTATGTGTTATGATCCGGCAACCCCGAAGTGACAATAATCCGGACCACTCCCGGTGATGACCGTAGTTTGAGGAGTTCATGTATTCACTATGTGTTAATGCTTTGGTCCGGTACTCACTTAAAAGGAGGCCTTAATATCCCTTAGTTTCCATTAGGACCCCACTACCACGGGAGGGTAGGACAAAAGATGCCATGCAAGTTCTTTTCCATAAGCACGTATGACTATATTCGGAATGCATGCCTACATTACATTGATGAATTGAGCTAGTTCTGGTCACCCTATGTTATGATTGTTACATGATGAACCGCATCCGCATAATTCTCCATCACCGATCCAATGCCTACGAGCTTTTCATATATTGTTCTTCGCTTATTTACTTTTCCGCTACTACTGTTATAATCACTACAAAACTCAAAATATTACTTTTGCTACTGCTATCACATTATCATACTACTTTGCTACTAAATACTTTGCTGCAGATACTAAGTTATCGAGGTGTGGTTGAATTGACAACTCAACTGCTAATACTTGAGAATATTCTTTGGCTCCCCTTGTGTCAAATCAATAAATTTGGGTTGAATACTCTACCCTCGAAAACTGTTGCGATCCCCTATACTTGTGGGTCATCAGAAGACAAACCCACTCTATGCATGTGGCCCAAGTATGTATATGCAAGTGGTGTGTGTGGTGTTTGAATACCCAATAAGCAAATTTGATATGGCATCATGCTTTGGACCCGCAAAATTCCCACACCGAGCGAGGGTTCACGATGCATAGCATGCGCTCAAACTTAATTAGGCTTGGAATGGGTCGACCTACTATACAGTAACTCGAAGCAAAGAAGAAGAATCCACCCTGGTAACCTTTCTTGTCGTTGGTCAAAATGATGGACATCCACGCGGGCCCGTGAATATATATATAGGCTTGACGCCCATAACCAAGCGGGTGAGAGTGTGTCCATAGTAAACCATTATTGCATGCGTGTGTCCCGACATATTTATAGAGGTGTGTGATGCATGCATATGTGTTGAATACCTGATCCAATGCACAACATTGATGTGGTGCATGCGTTGAAAATCGCAGAGGTCCCCACACAGAGCAAGAGGTCGTTCATGATGTGTCGTGTGCTCGCCCCCCCTTCGATCCAACGGGATGGATTCATGTGTACAGCTGCGCTATTATATATATGTAGTCTCATATCATGATCTATATCAAGACAAACCAAAAATTTCAATCCCCTCCTAAGTCAAATTAGTTAACCTCTCTCATGCTGTCAGTGAAAGTGATGGACCAAGCTAGTCACGCCCCTTCGACACGTACTATATATACACCTAGTAACATGATACGTCTCTGATGACCCACAAGTATAGGGGATCTATCGTAGTCCTTTCGATAAGTAAGAGTGTCGAACCCAACAGGGAGCAGAAGGAAATGATAAGCGGTTTTCAGCAACGTATTCTCTGCAAGTACTGAAATAAGTGGTAACAGATAGTTTTGTGATAAGATAAATTGTAACGAGCAACAAGTAACAAAAGTAAATAAGGTGCAGCAAGGTGGCCCAATCCTTTTTGTAGCAAAGGACAAGCCGAACAAACTCTTATAATAGGAAAAGCGCCCCGAGGACACATGGGAATATCGCAAGCTAGTTTTCATCATGTTCATATGATTCGCTTGGTACTTTGATAATTTGATATGTGGGTGGAACGGTGCTTGGGTGTTGTTCTTACTTGAACAAGCATCCCACTTATGATTAACCTCTATTGCAAGCATCCGCAACTACAACAAAAGTATTAAGGTAAACCTAACCATAGCATGAAACATATGGATCCAAATCAGCCCTTACGAAGCAACGATAAACTAGGGTTTAAGCTTCATCACTCTAACAACCCATCATCTACTTATTACTTCCCAATGCCTTCCTCTAGGCCCAATAATGGTGAAGTGTTATGTAGTCGACGCTCACATAACACCACTAGAGGTTAGACAACATACATCTCATCAAAATATCGAATCTAATACCAAATTCACATGACTACTAATAGCAAGACTTCTCTCGTGTCCTCGGGAACAAACGTAATTACTCACAAAGCACATTCATGTTCATAATCGAGGGTAATAATATGCATAAAGGATCTGAACATATGATCTTCCACCAAGTAAACCAACTAGCATCAACTACAAGGAGTAATCAACACTACTAGCAACCTTCTAGAACCAATCCGGACTTGGAGACAAGAATTGGATACAAGAGATGAACTAGGGTTTGAGATGAGATGGTGCCGTGAAGATGTTGATGGAGATTGCCCTCTCCCGATGAGAGGAGCGTTGGTGATGATGATGGCGATGATTTCCTCCCGAGGGAAGTGTCCCAGCAGAACAGCTCACGGAGCCCTAGATTGGTTCCGCAAGGTTCCGCCTCGTGGCGTGAGTCTCGCCCCAAAAGGTTGCTTCTGATTTTTTCCATCGAAACACTTCATATAGGAGAAGATGGACGTCGGAGAGCCACCAGGGGGCCCACGAGGTAGGGGGCGCCCAGGGGGAGGGGGCGCGCCCCCCCACCCTCGTGAGCAGGGTGTGGGCCCCCTGGCCTTCATCTTCGGCGATGATTTTTCTTTATTTATTTTAAGGTATTCCGTGGAGTTTCAGGACTTTTGGAGTTGCGCAGAATAGGTCTCCAATATTTTCTCCTTTTCCAGCCAGAATTCCAGCTGCCGGCATTCCCCCTCTTCATGGTAAACCTTGTAAAATAAGAGATAATAGCCATAAATATTGTGACATAACGTAAAATAACAGCCCATAATGCAATAAATATCGATATAAAAGCATGATGCGAAATGGACGTATCAGTCTCAAACGTATCTATAATTTTTTATTGTTCCATTCTACTATATTATCTATTTTGGATGTTTTATATGCATTAATATGCTATTTTATATTATTTTTGGGACTAACTTATTAACCTAGAGCCCAGTGCCAGTTTCTATTTTTCCTTGTTTTTAACTTCGGGGAGAAGGAATATCAAACGGAGTCCAAACGGAATAAAACCTTCACGATGATTTTTCTTGGATTAGAAGACACCCAGGAGGCTTGGAGATCAAGTCGGAAGAGCCACAAGGCGGCCACAAGGGGGGAGGGCGCGCCCTACTTTTTGTGGATTTTTTTGGACAAGAAGATATCCAGTGGGCCGGAGAAGCACCTGGGGAGTGCCCCGAGGGGGGCACAACCCACCAGGGCGCGCATGGGCCCCCAAGCACGCCTAGGTGGGTTGCGCCCACCTTGGTGGCCTCCCGAACCGCCTATTTGCTCTAGAAATACCCCAATATTCCAGAAACCCTAGGGGAGTCGACGAAAAATCAATTCCAGCCGCCGCAAGTTCCAACCACCAGATCCAATCTAGACACCATCACAGAGGGGTTCATCATGTCCATTGGTGCCTCTTCGATGATACGTGAGTAGTTCTTTGTAGACCTACCGGTCCGTAGTTAGTAGCTAGATGGCTTCCTTCTCTCTCATTTGATTCTCAATACAATGGTCTCTTGGAGATCCATATGATGTAAGTCTTTTTGCGATGTGTTTGTTGGGATCCGATGAAGTTTGAGTTTATGATCAGATCTATCTTTTTATCCATGAAAACTTAGTCTTCTTTGATCTCTTATATGCATGATTTCTTATAGCCTCATATTTCTTCTCCGATATTTGGGTTTTGTTTGGCCAACTTGATCTATTTATCTTGCAATGGGAAGAGGTGCTTTGTGATGGGTTCGATCTTATGGTGCTTGATCCCAGTGACAGAAGGGGAACCGACACGTATGTATCGTTGCCATTAACGATCACAAGATGGGGTCTATTTCTACCTAAATAGATCTTGTCTACATCATGTCATCGTTCTTATTGCATTACTCTGTTTCTCCATGAACTTAATACACTAGATGCATGTTGGATAGCGGTCGATGTGTGGAGTAATAGTAGTAGATGCAGGCAGGAGTCGGTCTACTAATCTTGGACGTGATGCATATATAATGATCATTGCCTGGATATCATCATGATTATTTGAAGTTCTATCAATTGCCCAACAGTAATTCGTTTACCCACTGTTTGCTATTTTTCTCAAGATAAGCCACTAGTGAAACCTACGGCCCCTGGGTCTCTTCTTTATTATATTTGCCTTTGCGATCTATTTTTATTTTCTTTTATTTTCAGATCTATTAAACCAAAAATACAAAAATACCTTGCTGCAATTTATTCTTATTTATTTTATCTCGCGTTCCCGTGAGATCTATTTATCCAATCTATCATATTTTTCTCACGTCCACTTGCCAATTTCTGGCGTCGTTACCTGAAAGGGATTGCCGACCCCTTTAATACGTCGGCTGCGAGTATTTTTTATTTGTGTGCAAGTGTCATTCACGTAGTGTTGCGTGGTTCTCCTACTGGTTCGATAACCTTGGTCTCATCACTGACGTAAATACCTACCGTTGTTGTGCTGCATCATCCCTTCCTCTTTGGGGAAATACCGACGTAGTTCAAGCCAACATCAGTAATCCCTTCAACCAGGTTCGAGTCGGCCCATCCAGCATCATGGTGAAGTACTTGGCGCATACGGCCTCGTTCACGCCTAGCATCTCCATAGCCAGCTCATAGCTCTCGATCCAAGCCTCAGGTGGAAGATCAGCTATGTAATTAGGCACCTTGCGAGGACCCTTAAAATCTTTAGGCAGACACTCATTACACAAAGTCGGCACTAGGCATGGCACACCACCGTCCTGGAAGTCATCCCAGCCTCCATAGACGGCGAAGGGTTCAACTGAAGCTATTGATGAGGTGCTAATTGAGCCGCCAGTTCTGCCTCTTGACGTGCTCTAGCTTGATACATAAGGGCCTGAACATTGTTATCATCACACGGCGGGTTATGCCCATGGGACGGGTTATGACGCCGCCTGCTGTTGGAAACCACCGGCGTTTCAATGCGCCGGTTGTAGCTTCGATTTTGGTGGGGAGTTGAATGAATTCGCTCATGGCTATATGAGTAAGCTGCCTGCTGAGCCACTGCTGTCTGAAGAAGTTCCACGGTGTTCTGGGTCTCGATCGTAGCGGGAGACTCGCCTTCAACTGGAAGAGCCGCCAGTCGTGAAGCCACGGCAATCATGTTATCCAGAGGATTGGAGTAATGACCCGGAGGTGTCAGCACTCGCTAGGGCAGGGATACATCCATACGCGGCGGATCTGTTACACAAGGTCAAGCCACCGCCCCGGTCACAGGCGCCTCAGTAGCTCGGGTCACGCTGGAGGGGGGGGTTACTTGGTCCTGCTCCAGGTGTATTGAAAAGATTCCTGCCCTCGAACTGCGAAGGTAAATGGCTCTGGTATCTCCTTCGTAAAACAGTGTTTGGCGCGTTTTGGTCCAGGCTCAAGCGAAAGGCCTCTGCCCATATCCGCTCCGTCTCAGCCTCCAGGGCGGCTCGCTCTATGGCCATCCTGATGTTTTCTGCCTCAAGATCCTCTCGGGCCTTGGCCACCTCATCTCGTAATTTTGCAACCTCCACATTATGCTACACTTGAGTCGCCATAGTCACCTCTGCAGCCAAGAGAGTCACCAAAGCATCCAAGAGTTTAGATAAGACTTGAGCCGACGGACGTGCCGAGCCGTTCGAGCCAGCCGTTGAACTAGACGTCATGGCCGCAGTGATTGACGACTGTAACACTGCTTGCATGCCGGCCATGAAGATGGTGGCTCTGCTCGGAGGCTCATAGGGCTTCAGAATACTATCGCCATCGGAATAGCCCCCAAGCCCGCCGTCTTGCAGTTTGTAGATCAATTCGGTTTTGCCGGTTGAGGACTCATCACCTGAGTAGATGGCTGTCTCTCCACCTGACATTGAACCTTCCTCGAGATCTGCCCCATGAACAAAACCAACAAAAGCTCGCTTTCGGCCGGGTTGAGCCCTGGCGGGTTGCGTGCACTGGGCCGTCTCAATGACGTGAGCGTAGAAATCCGGCTTAGGCTCTGATTCGCCGATCTTGCCGATGAAGACGTGAATGCCACCGAAGGTGACCCGGTACCCGTACTCGATTTAGTCTGCCTCGGGGCCCCATCCAGCATCATCGATGTAGATCTTGCCCCGGCGACTCTTGGTCATCCGTCCCACGTCGCATCCCTTGATCCCTGATAAGCCTCCCTTCAAGAACTCGAAAACATCGTGCTCTGGCCCCACGGTGAGCGCCAATTGTCGTGGATTTGTCACGACAGATGTCCTAGCAAAAGGACTTAGGTGTGGAGCCATCGCAACGTAGGTTAGCTTGAAGGGTTTTAATGGGACAAAGGACACAAAGAGTTTACCCAGGTTTGGCCCCTCACTATCGAGGTAAAAGCCTACGTCCTGCTTCTAGATGTATTGCTTGAGTCTCGATTACAAGGGAGCAAATACGCTTGACCTAGCTATCGATTGATTGTTTCTTGAGTTAACCCGCCGCTGGGTCTCACCTTTATATACATAGTTCGAGACCCGGAGGCTTACAGAGTCCCGGCCGGCTCACACAACGTGTCCGGTTCGGTTTCTAACTAGTCATGCCTTACAGGGAAACTCATCATACGGCGGTTCATAGGCTCAGGTCTTGGGCTTTCTCCAGGCCTGCCTACATAAGATGCCGTCTTCACACTTCTCCTTGGGCCTCTTTGGACCTTCTTCATATTAAACCGCCAACGGTGTGACCCGACCCCTCCTGGGCGGGTCACACCTTGGAGCTATATCCCTAACAGGATCCTTGAGATCTTTGTTCATTACAGAAGCATAATTTCTTAGCGCCCAGCAGCACCCACAAACTTATTTTCAGCTAGCACACCAAATGGGTTGTAATTCTTAATAAGAAAAGCTGCATGGTAGTGATAGATTTGGATTTGCCATTTGGGGCCCAAGAGGAAAAAGCCTATCCAGGGCGGTGCCGACTCGGCAGTAAACATTGAGAAACCTCGTTTTAAAATTACTGTAAAACCAAAACTGGCCTCAAAATCATGAAACTTGGCATGGTGTTATGACATAGCACCAACATGTTGTGGTAAAAAATTAGTCCAATTTGGGACAAGATTTGGTACAAACTTCTTACAAACCAGAGCTTCTCTCAAAAAGGTGCATGGTTCTGAGAGGGACCTCGTCACCTATGTGTGCAAAACAACATATGCTGTCTCTTCCTGCCTTGATTTATTTTACAGAGGCAACATGTAACTATAGTAGCGTCGTCCTAAAAATATGAAATTATTCACGGTTCATTTTGCCTTATTATATATTATTTGAGTTTTCTAGGCATTTTGGAACATACTTTGGTGTGTGCAAAGGTCATGTGTGTACTAGCAACATATGTAATTGGATGTTCAATCTGTTTATGGAACCAAGTCCTTATAAGTTATAAGCACATATGTTGTTGTTCTGTGTGCAATGACATTGCACACAGACCATACTGGGGAACCTGTCGGTGATGATTTCATCAATCGTTGACAATTGTATACCACCAAGCGTTTGCCCACAACACACACGGCATATTAGCAACAATTGTCTGTATTATTATCGGTCTTCGCACACATTTCTGATTATAGACCTGTTTGCCGCGTATCACACACATCTTGTTAAATTGAACTGTTTCTGTTCTCCTGGCTCAAAGAAAACTGTTCATCCAAGTGAACCGTATGCCGTATATCGCACACGCCTTGATATGGCTGACCGTTTCTTTTGTGTTGCCTAATCCCAAACAGTTCATCCGAGTGAACTGTATGTCGTATATCACACACGCCTTCATCTGGCTGCCCGTATCTATTCTTCTTCCTCATCGCAAACAGTTAATTGAACTAAACCGTATGCCCTGCATCGCACACATAACTAAAAGCGGAACCGTGTTTGATTGCTCCGCCATCGCAAACGTTTTGCATCTTTTTTGACGGTTTTTTACACCACCGTTTGCGATTAATGCACCGCACACAAGTTCGTCAAAGGGTCTTTGATCGTAGTGTCGCGTTAGCAGCACCCTGCAGTAGTTTATGTCACATAAACTATGATAACAGTGATCTCCTATTTTAACTGAGACAACAGGCATGCCAACAACAGGTCTATGTTTATCTTTTTCATCGGGTTTAGCAATTCTAGTAGCTTCATCACAAAAGTAAATAACATGCCCATCTATATTTTCAACCAGGAGATCATTAACCATAGCAACACTAGGTTCTACTTTGATTTGTTCAGCAGGTTTAGGTGCTCTAATATTAATTTTATTGACCACGGTTGAAACCTTAGCATGTTCCTTTATCCTAACACGGAGAGGTGATTTTTCAATGTAAGTAGTAGGCACAACTGGATCAACATTATAAATAATAGTTTCATCTTTTGCCACAACCGGTTCTTTAATTTCTTATTTAATAGGTGGGTGATATTTGAACCACTTCTCCTTAGGGAGATAAACATTTGTAGCAAATGATTCACAAAAGGAGGCTACTATCTCAGAGTCAAGTCCATATTTAGTGCTGAACTTTTGAAAAGCATCGGTATTCATAAAAGATTTAACACAATCATACTTAAGCTTAATACCTAAGTTAAGCCTCCCCCAAGCTAGAGCGATACTTTCTCCTTCACCGGGCCAAAAATTATATATATAATTCCGATCACGATGAACTAGATGCATAGGATAATATTTTGGTGAAATTCCAATTTCAGTCGATTCCAATTCCAAGATCCAATATCATCGCATAGCCTATACCGTGCCAATGCTTTTCCCTTCAAATATAAAGGGAAAACCTTCTTAACTTCATCTCCGGGTAAACATGCAAGCTTAAATAATCCACATATATCAAGTGCATATCAGGATGTTCGGTTCCATCTCCTGCATAAGGATTAGCTAGCAATTGTTCTATCATACCCGAAGGAATTTCATAACCAATATTTTCAGTAGGTGCAGTAGGTTGAGGGGCAACTAATTGCGGCTCTGGTCGAGGTGAAGATACCCCGAACAAACCCCTCAAAGGATTGTTCTCCATAGTAACAAGTGAAAATAAATTTTAGCACGTAGTAATAATTTTTCCTTACCGATTTTCTCTTACCAAGAGCGCTTCACTCCCCGGCAACGGCGCCAGAAAAGTGTCTTGATGACCCACAAGAATAGGGGATCAATCATAGTCCTTTAGATAAGTAAGGGTGTCGAACCCAACGAGGAGCAGAAGGAAATGACAAGCGATTTTCAGCAAGGTATTCTCTGCAAGCACTAAAATTATAAGCAACGAGTAGTTTGATAGCAAGATAATTTGTAACAAGCTAGTAACGATAATGGTAACAAAAGTGCAGCAAGGTAGCCCAATCCTTTTGAGGCAAAGGACAGGCCAAAACGGTCTCTTATGATAAGCAAAGTGTTCTTGAGGGTACACGGGGATTTCATCTAGTCACTTTCATCATGTTGGTTTGATTTGTGTTCGCTACTTTGATAATTTGATATGTGGGTGGACCGGTGCTTAGGTGTTGTTCTTAATTGAGCAAACCTCCTACTTATGATTAAACCCCTCGCAAGCATCTGCAACTACGAGAAAAGTATTAAGAATAAATCTAACCATAGCATTAAACTTTTGGATCCAAATCAGTCCCTTATGAAGTAGCGCATAAACTAGGGTTTAAGCTTCTGTCACTCTTGCAACCCATCATATAATAACTACTCCACAATGCATTCCCTTAGGCCCTAATAAGGTGAAGTGTCATGTAGTCGACATTCACATGACACCACTAAGGGAATCACAACATACATACCATCAAAATATTGAACACATATCAAATCCACATGATTACTTGCAACAAGATTTCTCCCGTGACCTCAAGAACAAAAGTAACTACTCACAAATAATAATCATGCTCAAAATCAGAGGGGTATTAAATAGCATAATGGATCTGAACATATAATCTTCCACCAAATAAACCATATAGTAATCAACTACAAGATGTAATGAACACTACTAGTCACCCACAAGCACCAATCTAAGGTTCCGGTACAAAGATTGAACACAAGAGATGAACTAGGGTTTGAGAGGAGATGGTTCAGTTGAAGATGTTGATCGAGATTGCCATCCCCAAGATGGGAGAGTTGTTGGTGATGATGATGACGATGATTTCCCCCTCGGGGAGGGAAGTTTCCCCGACGGAATCGCTCCGTCGAAGAACAAAAGTGCTCCTGCCCAAGTTCCGCCTCGAGAAGGCGGCGCTTCGTCCCTAAAGTCCTCTCCCTATTTTTTATAGGTCAAAATGACTTATATACCAGAAGAGGGGCACCGGAGGTGGGCCGAGGAGGGCACAACCCACCAGGGCGTGCCTGGGATCCCTAGCGCGCCCAGGTGGGTTGTGCCCACCTGGAGGGCCCCCTCTGGTACTTATTTGCTCCAATAATTCTTATATATTCCATAAAATTTCTTTGTGAAGTTTCAGCTCATTTGGAGTTGTGCAGAATAGGTAGCCTGGCGTAGCTTTTTCAGGTCCAGAATTCCACCTGCCGGTATTCTCCCTCTTTGTGTGAACCTTGCATATTATGAGAGAAAATGCATTAGAATTACTCCAAAAAGCATTATTTATGCATAAAAACATTATAAATAACAATAGGTAAACATGATGCAAAATTGACGTATCAAGGTCCCACGTCCCATCCATGACTCCGAACTACTTCCGGACTTCACCATATGAATATCCCAAGCGTTACCGAACGTTAAGTGTGTGACCCTACGGGTTCGAGAACATGCAGACATGGCCGAGACTCCTCTCCGATCAATAATCAATAGTGGGACCTGGATGCCCATATTGACTCCTACATATTCAACGATGATCTTTATTGGTTTGAACCATGATACCGAGGATTCAGTTAATCCCGTATACAATTCCCTTTGTCAGGCGATATGTTACTTGCTCGAGATTCGATCGTCGGTATCGCCATAACTAGTTCAATCTCGTTACCGACAAGTTTATTTACTCATTCTGTAATACAAGATTCCTGTGACTAAACACATTAGTCACGTGCTTGCAAGCTATTTATGATGTTGTATTTCCGAGAGGGCCCAGAGATATCTCTCCATCACACGGAGTGACAAATCCCAGTCTCAATCCATGCAACCCAACAAACACTTTCTGAGATACCTGTAGAGCACCTTTATGATCACCCAGTTATGAAGTGATGTTTGATAACCCACAAAGCATTCCTTGGGTATTCGGGAGTGGTATGATCTCATGGTCTAAGGAACAGATACTTAACATTAGGAAAGCTATCACAAATTGAACTTAGTGACACGCTCAGATGCTAAGCTTACAGTTGGGTCTTGTCCAACACATCATTCTCCTAACGATGCGATCCCGTTATTAAATGACAACTCGTGTCTACGGTTAGGAAACCTTTGCCATCTTTAATCAACGAGCTAGTCTAGCAGAGGCTTAATAGGGACACGGTGTTGTTTATGAATCCACACATGTATTTAAGTTTCCGGTCAATACAATTCTAGCATGGATAAACATTTATCATGAATGGGGAAATATTATAATAACATCTTTATTATTGCCTCTAGGGCATATTTCCAACAGTCTCCCACTTGCACTAGAGTCAATAATCTAGTTAACATCATAATGAACCTAACACCCATAGAGTTCTGGTGTTGATCATGTTCTGCTCTTGGAACAGGTTTAGTCAATGGTCTTCAACATTTAGATCCGTATCTACTTTGCAAAGCTCTATTTATCCATCCTTAGTGTAACTAGATGATGCCCCGCGCATTGCTGCGGAAACCTTGGTAAAACATATGCATAAATGGATGGTGGAAAACTAAAAGTATTGCAAAAAATTGCCCTCGGGATATATTTGAAAACAATAAGGTATATGAAGCATGTGGCAAATGTTGTATAAAAAGAGAAATATATTGTATTGAAGTCAAATGTGCGGAAATTTCCTTTGGTGACCGAGCTCACTCAAGGCCTCCAGATTCAAAATTCAAATTTCATCAAAATTCATATTTTTACATTTCAAAATATTCTAGAAAAAAGTACAGGTATACATGAAGGCATAACACACATGTGTGTAAATTTTTAGGGCAAAACATGTTGAAATGATGGCTGTGCAAAATAGACAAATCTGGAGCTGTTTAACTCATAATACTATTCATCCTTCCAAGTCATGAATTTGTATTTTTTATAGGTTGCATTTCAATGTATTTCATCATGAAATTTTACGCACATGTGGGTTACATCCTTACATGCACGCATATTTTTTCAGATTTTTTTGAAACATAAAAGTTTGAATTTGAATTTTTCAAAAATAAATGCCTCCATGGAGCTCGGCCTCCAAAACGCCATTCTCTCAAATGTGGTGCTATTTTTATCAAAAATGTGTAACATAACTTACATGTTTGCTCCAAAAGTACGATGTACAAATATATGTAGGTTATGGTACAAAAATGTGTGACATGACCGTCTATGCCCGCACAAAAATAAGTGAAACAAATTAATATACATGGTTGGTGAGGTGGCATGGTTGCATGAATGGATTAGTGCACAAATTGTAACTTACCACTACATGCATGACTTGATGATGTGGCATAGTTGCATGAAGAGGAAAAATAGGTAGTGGTGAGGTGGCATGGTTGCATGAATGTATTAGTGCACAAACTGTAACTTATCACTAGATTCGTGACTTGATGATGTGGCATAGTTGTGTGAAGAGGAAAAATAGGTAGTGGGTTGCAACTATTTAAGAATAGAGAATTACGAACGGAGTTGAAGCGGCGTTTGATATGCTTGGTCTTCTTGTGAAACCTTGGTTCCTTGGCAATGGCAATGGCACCAGTGTTTTCACATAAGATAGTCATTGGATCCGATGCACTAGGTACCACTCTTAGATCGGATATGAACTCCTTAATCTAGACTCCTTGTTGTGCCGCTTCCGAAGCAACTATGTATTCCAATTCACATGTAGATGATGCAACCACACTTTGCTTGGAGCTACTCCAACTAGCTGCTCCACCATTCAAAATAAATACATATTTGTTTTGAGACTTTGAGTCATCCGGATCAGTGTCAAAGCTTGCATTGATAACCCTTTATAACGAGCTCTTTGTCACCTCCATAAACGAGAAACATTTCCTTAGTCCTTTTTAGGTACTTAAGGATATTTTTGACCGATGTCCAGTGATTCACTCATGTATCACTCTGGTACCTACCTAGCAGACTTACGAAAAGGCACACATCAGATCTGGCACACAGCATGGCATACATTACAGAGCCTATGGTTGAGGCATAGGGGACGACTTTCATCCTTTCTCTTACTTCTACTTTGGTCGGGCTTTGAGTCTTACTCAACTTCACACCTTGCAACACAGGCAAGAACCCCTTCCTTGACTGGTCCATTATGAACTTCTTCAAAATCTTGTCAAAGTATGTGCTCTGTGAAAGTCCTATCACGCGTCTTGATCTATCTCTATAGATCTTTATGCCCAATATGTAAGTAGTCTCACCTAGGTCTTTCATTGAAAAACTCTTGTTCAAATAACCCTTTATGCTTTCCAAAAATTCTATATCATTTCCAATCAATAATATGTCATCTACATACAGTATTAGAAATGATAAAGAGCTCCCACTCACTTTCTTGTAAATACAAGCTTCTCCATAAGCTTTGATAAAACCAAAAACTTTGATCACCTCATCAAAGCGAATATTCCAACTCCAAGATGCTTGCACCAGTCCATAAATGGATCGCTGGAGCTTGCATACCTTATTACCATCCTTAGGATCGACAAAACCTTCTAGATACATAATATACAACTCTTCCTTAAGGAAACCATTAAGGAACGTTGTTTTGACGTCCATCTACCATACTTCATAATCAAAAATGCAGCAATCGCTAACATAATCCTGACAGACTTTAGCATCGCTACAGATGAGAAAGTCTCATCATAGTCAACCCCTTGAACTTGTCAAAAACCGTTTGCGAAAAGTCAAGCTTTATAGACGGTGACATTACCATCATCGTCTGTCTTCTTCTTAAAGATCCATTTGTTCGCAATGGACTTTTATCAAGTAAGTCTATCAAAGTCCATACTTGGTTTTCATACATGGATCATATCTCGGATTTCATGCCTCAAGCCATTTGTAGGAATCCGGGCTCGGCGCTACTTCTTCATAATTCGTAGGTTCACTGTTGTCCAACAACATGACTTCCAGGACACCATCACCATACCATTCAGGGGCGATACGTGTCCTGGTCGCCCTACGAAGTTTAGTAGTAGCTTGATTCAAAGTTTCATAATCATCATCATTACCTTCTTCTCCGGTTGGTGTAGGCATCATGGGAACTTATTTATATGATGCGCTACTCTCCAATTTGAGAGAAGGTACGATTACCTCATCAAGCTCTATCTTCCTCCCACACACTTCTTTTGAGAGAAACTCCTTCTCTAGAAAGGATCCAATCTTGGCAACAAAGATCTTGCCACCGGATCTGTGTTACAAGGTATACCCAATGGTCTCTTTAGGGTATCCTATGAAGATGCACTTCACCGTTTTGGGTTCGAGCTTATCAGGTTGAAGCCTCTTGACATAAGCGTCGCATCCCCAAACTTTACGAAACGACAACTTAGGTTTCTTGCCAAACCATAATTCATACGGTGTCGTCTCAACAGATTTAGATGGTGCCCTGTTTAAAGTGATTGTGGTTGTCTCTAATGCATAACCCAAAAACGATAGTGGCAAATCAGTAAGAGACATCATAGAACGCACCATATCAATAGAGTACAATTATGACGTTCCAACACACCCTTACGTTGTGGTGTCCCAGGTGGCGTGAGTTGTGAAAAATTCCACATTGTTTTAAATGCATACCAAACTCGTAACTTAGATATTCACCTCCATGATCAGATCAAAGAAAATTTATTTTCTGGTTACGATGATTCTCTACTTCACTCTTGCATGAAAAGAAGGGGATCTTTACAATACGATTTGCTTATTGCATGTTAGTTGGGACCAAACTTACACGGGAGAACTTGTGGAATAGAGTATCGAGGTCAACCCCCAATAGAGTTGAAGATAAAGAATGGACCCTCTAGAAAACTGATGTCCCGGCAAAACTTAGGGTGTTTTTACAGAGATTAGCAAGATCGTCTCTTGCCACTTTTGATCTTTTGGAGCACCGTCATACTGCGGATTCTCCAAAATACTCGTATGTGGATCCCCTGATTCTTAGAGGCGTTCTCTCCTTGAGTGTTTGATGGCTAGGTGTGTGTGAGAGTGAACTCTTGAAAGAGGAAGTAGTATTTATACACATAACTAAGGCGAGACAACCACACACCAAACATTTGTTATTTATGATGATGGAGACATTATCACTTGATGATTTATTCATATGGTAGTCATATTATGGGAAATTTAGCACTCTTGGCGCATAGCAACTCATGAAAGAGAGTTCAAGCCGCCTCTTTCAAGACACCTTTTTGTTGAAAACTTCATCTAGGACATTTAGAGCGGCCAATAGAACAACTCACCATCAATTCAGCCCAGAGCTCTGAATCAATCACTTGTTGTTTGGAAAGTGCCTCCAGAGGCTTTTTGCAAAGTTAACTGTTGATGGTGCAGTGTCTAGGAATGGTGGCAAGGGAGTTGTGGGAGTCATGTGGCGCAACGATCAAGGCAATTTCATGGGCTTGTCGTCGATAACATTCAAGAACATCACGAATCCTACGGTTCTGGAAGTCCTCGCATGTCAAGAAGTTTTGTCATTGGCTGATGATTTGATGTTGCACAAGCTATTCATTGCGTCAGACAGTTTGGAAGTAATCAAAGACATCTAAGTTAAGATAGAAGGCCCCTCAATTGCTATTGTTCGAGAGATTACCCAACATGTTGATGATCTTGAGGTGTGCCAATACACACATGAAGTAGAAGTCAGAACTTTAAAGTTAATAGATTAGCAAAATTCTCATGGTCATTATGTTTTAATTTGCCCACCATGTCTGGTGGGGGAACACCATGTGATCATCTAACTTAAATCCTTGAATAAAGTTGCATGATAAAAAAATTAGAGGCCACAAATTGGAAGGAGCTTGGGGCATGGCCAACGCATAGCCCCAAACCTACTAGCCCATAAGCCAACTAGGTTCAGATGCCACTATACTAGTAGGACCGCTGCTTGCATGCACCAAGTGAAGCTTATAGCGAAAGGCCTATTCTTTGGTAGAAAAAGAAAGAGAAAGTAAGGAGGGAGAAAAAAGCATGGGGAGAAGAAGAAAAAGGGTGAACACATGAGGACAAAGGATGACCGATGTGAGGTAGCACCATGTAAGGGTAGAGATCTATTGATATGTATTATGGTGGCGATTACAAGCACAGATACACGAATTCGGGGGAGAAATAGTAGCGGAGATGAACTAGGGTTCGAGCCGCCGCCGATGCCTTGATCCACTGGATGATCTCCTCTTCGTTCGGGGCAGAATAAGTACTAGGAGGTACTGGGCTCACTTCGTCCACTGCGGGCCAATGACGAGTGGGTTGGGCCTTCTCTTCCTGGTGGCCCGTGGGGCAGCGACTGGGTCGCTGCCTGTTGGGTCCCTCTCGTCAGCTGCCTGGCTGGTGCGTGTGGGGTTGGGAGCGCTGACATCCCCTCCTCCTTGCGACGAGGCTTTCCCCCAAGCCTCGGCTTCTGGGAAGCGAGCTTGCGATGCTGCTTTATCCTCCCAAGTGTCCCCGAAAGCCGCCTCATCAGACCAGCGCACACGGACCTGCTCGACCATGGCACCGTTCTTCTTGCGCCAACGGTGCTGGAGGACTGCAACGGGCACGACCGGCGCATCAGTATGGTGAGGAAGGGTAGAGTTGGACAGCGTACCCGGGCGTACGTAGTGGCGTAGTTGAGACACATGAAAAACAGGATGAACTTGTGAGTGTGGAGGAAGATCCAGCTTGTATGCAGCGTCATTGATCTTGGCGATGACTTTGTATGGCCCGTAGTATTTGAATGCCAACTTGTGGTTGGCTCGCGGAGCAATAGAGGTTTGAATGTAAAGCTGAAGCTTCAGGTAAACCGAGTCGCCCACTTCAAAGGTACGAGGCGATCGCCGTTTGTCTGCCTGAGCCTTCATATGTTGTTGCGCTCTGTTGAGATGCTGTTGAAGTAGGTCTTGTACCACGGCACGCTCGTCCAGCCAAGAATGGAGCGCGGGGACTGTGCATTCCAAGGTAGAAGTGATTCCCCAGTGCCGCGGGTCATGCCCAAACATCGCTTTGAAGGGTGACATCCAAATGCTGGAGTGATGGGAAGAGTTGTACCAGAACTGAGCAAGAGGGATCCAGTGACTCCACCGCATCGGACAAGCGTGCACAAAGCATCTGAGGTAGGTCTCCACACACTGGTTTACCCTTTCCGTTTGTCCGTCCATTTGCGGATGGTTTGCTGTGCTCATCCGCAGTTCTGTACCGGCGTACTTGAACAATTCCCTCTAGAAATGGCTAGTGAAAACCGGATCGCGATCAGACACAATCCGTGGATCCTGTACACACTGTTCATATAGAGGAGGGACACTTTTGCTGCCGTGTATGGATGCGTCAGCGGGAGGAAGTGAGCAAACTTGGTGCGCTTGTCCACGATGACACAAAGGCAGTTGAATTTACCGGACTGAGGCAGGCCTTCCACAAAATCCAACATGATCATTTCCCACGACTGTTGTGGAATGGGCAGCGGCTGGAGTAGCCGGGTGATGCAGCTCTATCTGGTTTAGCCTGCTGACACGTTGGGCAGCACCACACGTATTGTAGGACATGAGTCTTTCATCTTTGGCCATGCAAAGAGGCGACGGACGCGCCTGAACGTCGCTGGGAACCCTGAATGCCCTCCAATCGAGCTGTCATGAGAAGCTGCCATGATGCGCTGTTGAAGTTCGGTCGATCCACCCAGCCAAATGCGTCCTCGGAAACGCAGAATTCCATTCTGTAACGAGAAACATCCTTTGGGGTCTTCTTTCACTGCCAACTGCTCCAGCAGTCTTTGTGCTTGTGGGTTGCAGTTATAGCTGGCGACGATGTCTTCGAGCCATGAGGGTTGGCACGAAGTGACGCTGAAAAGGAGGTCTTGCGACTAATCTCTGGATAGGGCGTCAACGGCAGTGTTCTCTGAGCCCTTTTTGTAACGAATAGTGTACCTCAGTCCCAGTAGTTTCGTGAATGCACGCTGCTGCCAAGGCGTTGAGGGCCTTTGTTCCTCCAAATGTATCAGGCTTTTCTGATCCGTGTGGATGATGAACTCGCTGTGCTGAAGGTACGGTCGCCATTGATCCACGGCGACGACAATCGCGAGGTATTCTTTCTCGTAAGTGGACAACCCTTGATACCTTGGGCTCAGGCTCTTGCTCATGAATGCGATGGGATGGCCATTCCTGTTACAACACTGTGCCAATCCATTTGTCGCAGGCATCTGTTTCCACCGTGAATGTTTTGCTGAAATCTGGGAGTGCAAGGACTGGGGCTGTAATCAGTTGTTGCTTGAGCAGCTCAAATGCTTGTGTTGTGTTATCAGTCCAAACGAAAGGCACCCCTTTCTTGAGTAAGTTGAAGAGAGGCATGGCTATCACTCCAAATCCACGGACGAAACGGCGATAGTACCCTGCAAGGCCGAGGAATTGGCGTACTTCCTTGGCATCCTTGGGTGTGTTCGAGGCTTGTACTGCTCGAATTTTGATGGGCTCCGTGGCTACGCCGTCACCACTGATGACGTGACCAAGATAATATAGCTGTTGTTCGCCGAATTCACACTTCGAGCGCTTGACCTTCTAGTGATCTCTGCGCAACAATTCGAGGACTTGCCTGAGGTGATCAATGTGTTCTGCCCACGTCTTGCTAAAGACCAACATGTCGTCGAAGAATAAGAGGATGCAGTGGCGGAGGACTGGGTGTAATGTTTCTGTCACAGCACCGATGAATGTGGCTGGCCCGCCCGCCAATCCAAAAGACATAACTTTGAATTCATAATGTCCGGAGTGCGTTTGAAATGCCGTCTTGAATTCCTCGCCCTCAGCCAGTCGTATTTGATGGTAGCCGGTCGGAGGTCAAGCTTTGAGAACCATCTTGCTCCGTGGAGCTCGTCGAGCAACTCTTCTATCACAGGCACCGGAAACTTGATGATACGAGTCATGGCATTGAGGTGGCGGTAGTCGATGCACAACCGCCAAGTCCCGTCCTTCTTCTTGACGAGAATGGCAGGCGAAGAGAAGTTGCTCTGGCTGCGTTGGATCACTCCGGACTTAAGCAACTCTGCCACTTGACGCTCGATCTCTATCTTATGCTCTGGCTTGTGGCGATAAGGGCGGATGTTGACTGGTTGCGCACCGGGGACTAGAGGAATGGAATGGTCACAGGCACGGCGCGGGGGAAGGCCTGAAGGTTCACCAAATACATCCTCAAATTCCACCAGTAGCTGTTGCAGCTCAGACGGTTCTGTTGAAGTGCCTCTCTCTCCATCCTCAAGCTGATACAGGACAATGACATGCAACAGGGAGCCTTGGCGGTGCAGATTGTGGAGCTGGACACTGTTGATTACATGACAAGTGTTGGAATTGGCTTCATGGCCGAACAGCTGAGCTCGTCCCTGTGACGCCCGGATATTTAAGCTACAGTGATCCCACGCTAATGGTGCCACGTCACCACGGTAACTACTGCTAATCTATCGTTAGATCAAAACCGGTCCAAAATTCAAATTCAAAGTTTGGTAAATAATAAAAGTTTTCAAGCATTAAAATAAAAATGTTCGGTTTGTACTAAATATTACATAGGTAAATATGGTGTAGTAAACTCATTTTTATAAAATGCCTAAGTAATTTAAAATGATTTAAAACAGAAAAGAAAATAAATAAAAGAAAGAAAATACAAAAAAAGGAAAAAACAGGAACAAACAAAAAAGGAAAAAGGAGAAAGTCCCCACTGGCTTGCCCAAAGAAGCCGCCCATTCGCCACAAACCACCGACCGCCCAACCCTCCCTCCATAACCCCACCGGGGGGAAACCCTAACCTAACCACTCCCCACTCCTCCCCACGACGCGCCTCCTCCCCGATCTAGATCAGATCGGGCTCATGCGACGACCACGCCGCCCCACGCCATTGGACGCCGCCGCCGGGACCACGCCGCTGGACCTTGCCGGGCGCCTCCCGGGGACTGCCTCCCGCTCCGCCGCGTCGTCCCCGTCGACCTCCCCGAACCTCCCCGTGCCCGTTGCCTAGACCCCACGATCTCCGGTGAGGACCCCCGCCGCTGCTCTCGCTTGCCCGCCTCTGCGCCGCCCGCCGTGCCGTGCGTGCCGAGCTCGCGGCCAGGACGCGCCCCCCCCAGCACCTTCGGCGCCATCCGACCAGCGCCCTCCTCGACCGCCCCCGTGAGCCGTCGCCTCCCCGCCTTCTCCCCATGCTCCTCTCCTCCTCCTCCCCTGCCCCAGAGGACATCAGAGTCTGACACGCCTCGGCGCAGCGACGCGCGCGCCACAGCCCCCCTCCCCGCCACGCCCGGCGCATCCCACGGCGCCCGGCCGACGCCTCCTGGCCTCCACGCCTGTCCATGGCCCAGATCGCTGCCTTGACCGCGTCCACCCCTCCCGGCTGCTTGCCGCCTTGGAGCTCCGTCCCTCGCCCGGTCCGACGCCCCGCCTCGCCTAGCCTACCTCACCACTATCGGCCAGACCGGCCCCCGCCGCGATGCTGGTCTCGCCCGAGGCCAGCGGTCGTGCTCGTCCCACCGGGCGCTCGTGGTCGTGCCCCTGCGCCCGAAACCCAGAGCCCGTTAGGCCCCTCTAGGCCACCGACACATGGGGCCCACACCCCTCCCAGAATGATTTTTTTTAAAAGGAATTAATAAAAGTGATAAAATATATATATATTAATTAATTAATTTACTAAAATAATTAACTTAATTAATTCGTCCGCCACACCCCCCCTAACCTATCGAACTCACAACTTTCCCCCTCCGGTTCATCTGTCCGAAAACACGAAACAACGGGAATACTTTCCCGGATGTTTTCCCCCTTCACCGGTATCACCTCATACCGCGATTGGACACACCTAGCAACACGCCTTATCATGTCATGCATCGTCATGCATTTGTTTGCATTGTATTTATTGTTTCTTCCCCCTCTTCTCTTGCTAGACACCGAGACCGACGCCGCTGCTACCCAGTACGACTACGGTGTTGACGACCCCTCTCTCTTGCCAGAGCAACCAGGCAAGCCCCCCCCCCCTTGATCACCAGATATCGCCTATTCTTCTCTATACTGCTTGCATTAGAGTAGTGTAGCATGTTATCGCTTTCACCAATCCTATACTTTCTGCATAGCCTTCTTCCTTGCTACTCTTGTTGTTACCTTTACCGCTATCCTCTCGCTTAGTCTAGGATGCTAGTATCCCATCGGTGGCCCTACATTCTTGTCCGTCTCATTGTGCTATACTATCGGGCTGGGATCACTTGGGAAGTGATCACGGGCATATACTATATACTTTACACTGTTACATTACCTGTGATACTGTTCGGAGATGGGAGCTGAAAGGACAGGTGGCTCCATCCCGGTAGAGGTGGGCCTGGGTTCCCGACGGCCCCCGAGTGTTACTTTGTGGCGGAGCGACAGGGCAGGTTGAGACCACCTAGGAGAGAGGTGGGCCTGGCCCTAGTCGGCGTTCGCGGATACTTAACACGCTTAACGAGATCTTGGTATTTGATCTGACTCTGGCTACTGGACTATACGCACTAACCAACTACGCGAGAACAGTTATGGGCACTCGACGTCATGGTATCAGCCGAAGCACTTCGTGACGTCACGCGGCCGAAGCGCGCGCCGGATTGGATCGAACGCTGCTAGGCTAGGTCTGCTTCCGGCCGCCCTGCAACGTCAGGTGTGCTATGGGTGATGGGCCCGCACCCGTGGCGCTTAGGTTTAGACCGGCGTCTTGACCTCTCTGTTGTGCCTAGGTGGGGCTGCGACGTGTTGATCTTCCACGGCCGGGCATGACCCTGAAAAGTGTGTCCGGCCAAATGGGATCAAGCGTGTTGGGTTATGTGGTGCACCCCTGCAGGGAAGTTAATCTATTTGAATAGCCGTGATCTTCGGTAACAGGACGACTTGGATTGTACCTTGATCTTATGACAACTAGAACTGGATACTTAATAAAACACACCCTTCCAAGTGCCAGATATAACCCGGTGATCGCTCTCTAACAGGGCAATGAGGAGGGGATCACCGGGTAGGATTATGCTATGCGATGCTACTTGGAGGACTTCAGTCTACATCTCTTCTACATGCTGCAAGACGGAGGCTGCCAGAAGCGTAGCCTTCGACAGGATTAGCTATCCCCCTCTTATTCTGGCATTCTGCAGTTCAGTCCACTGATATGGCCCTTTACACATATATCCATGCATATGTAGTGTAGCTCCTTGCTTGCGAGTACTTTGGATGAGTACTCACGGTTGCCTTGTTCCCCCTTTTCCCCCTTTCTTTACCCGATTGCTGCGACCAGACGATGGAGCCCAGGAGCCAGACGCCACCGTCGACGACGACTCCTACTACGCTGGAGGTGCCTACTACTACATGCAGCCCGCTGACGACGACCAGGAGTAGTTTAGGAGGATCCTAGGCAGGAGGCCTGCGCCTCTTTCGATCTGTATCCCAGTTTGTGCTAGCCATCTTATGGCAACTTGTTTAACTTATGTCTGAACTCAGATATTGTTGCTTCCGCTGACTCGTCTATGATCGAGCACTTGTATTCGAGCCTTCGAGGCCCCTGGCTTGTATTATGATGCTTGTATGACTTATTTTTGTTGGAAATATGCCCTAGAGGCAATAATAAAAGCATTATTATTATATTTCCTTGTTCATGATAATTGTCTTTTATTCATGCTATAACTGTATTATCCGGAAATCGTAATACACGTGTGAATACATAGACTACAATACGTCCCTAGTGAGCCTCTAGTTGACTAGCTCGTTGGTCAACAGATAGTCATGGTTTCCGACTATGGACATCGATGTCATTGATAACGGGATCACGCCATTAGGAGAATGACGTGATGGACAAGACCCAATCCTAAGCATAGCACAAAGATCGTGTAGTTCGCTTTGCTAGAGCTTTTCCAAATGTCAAGTATCTCTTCCTTAGACCGTGAGATCGTAACTCCGGATACCGTAGGAATGCTTTGGTGTACCAAACGTCACAACGAATCGGGTGACTATAAAGGTGCATTACGGTATCTCCGAAAGTGTCTGCATTGGGTTGACACGGATCGAGACAGGATTTGTCACTCCGTATGACGGAGAGGTATCACTGGGCCCACTCGGTAATGCATCATCATAATGAGCTCAAAGTGATCAAGTGTCCGTCACGGGATCATGCATTACGATGCAGTAAAGTGACTTGCGATAACGAGACTAAACGAGGTATTGGGATACGGACGATCGAGTCTCGCAAGTAACATACCGTCGACAAAGGGAATAGAATACGGGTTGCTTGAACCCTTGACATCGTGGTTCATCCGATGACAACATCGAGGAGCGTGGGAACCAACATGGGTATCCAGATCCGCTGTTGGTTATTGACCGGAGAGCGTCTCGGTCATGTCTACATGTCTCCGAACCCGTAGGGTCTACACACTTAAGGTTCGGTGACGCTAGGGTTAATAGGAAGACTTGTATGTGATTACGAATGTTGTTGAGTCCCGGATGAGATCCCTGGACGTCACGAGGAGTTCGAAATGGTCCGGAGGTAAAGATTTATATATGGAAGTCGTCAAACGGACACCGGAAAAGTTTGGGTCATATCGGTTTTATGGAGGGTCCACCGGAAGGTTCCGGAGGACCACCGGAGGGGCCACCCTTTTGGGGCCACTTGGGCTGCGTGGGAGGCAGCCAGCCCCTGTGGGCTGGGCGCACCCCTCCCTTGGCCCATGCGCCTAGGGTTGAGGGGGAACCCTAAGGGGGGCGCCGCCCTTGCTTGGGGGCAAGCCCCTACCCTGGCCGCCCCCCTCTAGATGCATCTAGAGGGGCCGCCCCTCCTCCTTCCCCTATAAATAGAGGGGTGAGGGAGGCTGCACACACCATTGAAGGTGCAGCCCCTCCCCTCCCCAACACCTCTCCTCCTCCGCATAAGCTTGGCGAAGCCCTGCCGGAGAACAGTCCCTCCATCTGCATCACGCCGTCGTGCTGCCATTGGAGTTGTCTTCCTCAACCTCTCCTTCCTCCTTGCTGGATCAAGACGAAGGAGACGCCGTCGTCCCGTACGTGTGTTGAACGCGGAGGTGTTGTCCGTTCAGCACTTGGTCATCGGTGATCGGAATCACGTTGGGAACGTCTTCATCATCACCACTCCCTCGAACGCTTCCGTACTCGATCTACAAGTGGTATGTAGATGCAAACTCTCTCTCGTCACTCGTTGCTTAGATGAACTCATAGATAGATCTTGGTGAAACCGTAGAAAATTTTAATTTTCTGCAACGTTCCCCAACAGTGGCATCATGAGCTAGGTCTATGCGTAGTTCTCTATTGCACGAGTAGAACACAATTTAGTTGTGGGCGTGGATCTTGTCAATTTACTTGCCGCTACTAGTCTTATCTTGCTTCCACGGTATTGTGGGATGAAGCGGCCCGGACCAACCTTACACGTGCGCTTCGTGAGACCGGTTCCACCGACTAACATGCACTAGTTGCATAAGGTGGCTGGCGGTGTCCGTCTCTCCTACTTTAGTTGGAGCGGATTCGATGAAAAGGGTCCTTATGAAGGGTAAATAGAAGTTGACAAGATCACGTTGTGGTTATTCGTAGGTAAGAAAACGTTCTTGCTAGAACCCAATTGCAGCCACGTAAAAGATGCAACAACAATTAGAGGACGCCTAACTTGTTTTTGCAGCAATTGTCATGTGATGTGATATGGCCAAGTTGTGATGAATGATGAATGACATATTGTGATGTATGAGATCATGTTCTTGTAATAGGAATCACGACTTGCATGTCGATGAGTATGACAATCGGCAGGAGCCATAGGAGTTGTCTTTATTTTGTATGACCTGCGTGTCATTGAAGAACGCCATGTAACTTACTTTACTTTATTGCTAAACGCGTTAGCCATAGAAGTAGAAGTAGTCGTTGGCGTGACAACTTCATGGAGGCACAATGATGGAGATCATGATGATGGAGATCATGGTGTCATGCCGGTGACAAGATGATCATGGAGCCTCAAGATGGAGATCAATGGAGCTTTATGATATTGGCCATATCATGTCACTACTATATAATTGCATGTGATGTTTATTATGTTAATACATCTTGTTTACTTAGAACGACGGTAGTAAATAAGATGATCCTTACAACAATTTCAAGAAGTGTTTCCCCTAACGTGCACCGTTGCTAAAGTTCGTCGCTTCTAAGCACCACGTGATGATCGGTGTGATGGATTCTTACGCTCACATACAACGGGTGTAAGACAGATTTACACACGCAAAACACTTAAGGTTTACTTGACGAGCCTAGCATGTACAGACATGGCCTCGAACACGGAGGCGAAAGGTCGAACACGAGTCGATAGAAGATACGATCAACATGAGAATGTTCACCGATGATGACTAGTCCGTCTCACGTGATGATCGGACACGGCCTAGTCGACTCGGATCGTGTAACACTTAGATGATTAGAGGATGTCTAATCTGAGTGGGAGTTCATTGAAATAATTTGATTAGATGAACTTAATTATCATGAACTTAGTCTAAAACTTTTGAATGATATGTCTTGTAGATCAAATGGCCAACGCTCATGTCAACTTGAACTTCAACGCGTTCCTAGAGAAAACCAAGCTGAAAGATGACGGCAGCAACTATACGGATCGGGTCCGAACTTGAGGATCATCCTCATAGCTGCCAGAAACAATATGTCCTAGAAGGACCGCTAGGTGACGCTCCGTCTCGAAGAACCAAGACATTATGAATGCTTGGCAGTCTTGTCTTGATGATTACTCCCTCGTTCAAGGCGGCATGCTTTACAGCTTAGAACCGGGCTCCAAAAGCGTTTTGAGCATCACGGAGCATATGAGATGTTCGAGGAGCTGAAACTTGTTTTCCAAGCTCACGCCCGGGTCGAGAGATATGACATCTCCGACAAGTTCTATAGTTGTAAGATGGAGGAAAACAGTTCTGTCAGTGAGCACATTCTGAAGATGTCTGGGTTGCACAACCGTATGACCCAGCTGAATATTAACCTCCCTGATGAGGCGGTCATTGACAGAATCCTCCAGTCGCTCCCACCAAGCTACAAGAGCTTTGTGATGAACTACAACATGCAGGGGATGGTAAAGACCATTCTGAAGTGTTCTCTATGTCAAGTCAGCCGAGGTTGAAATCAAGAAAGAACATCAAGTGTTGATGGTCAATAAGACCACTAAGTTCAAGAAGGGCAAGGGCAAGAAGAACTTCAAGAAGGACGGCAAGGAGGTTGCCGCGCCCGGTAAGCAAGTTGCCGGGAAGAAGTCAAAGAATGGACCCAAGCCCGAGATTGAGTGCTTTTATTGCAAGGGGAGGGGTCACTGGAAGCGGAACTGCCCCAAATACTTAGCGGACAAGAAGGCCGGCAACACCAAAGGTATATTTGATATACATGTAATTGATGTGTACTTTACCATTACTCGTAGTAACTCCCAGGTATTTGATACGGTGCCGTTGCTCATATTTGTAACTCACAGCAGGAGCTGCGGAATAAGCGGAGATCGGCAAAGGACGAGGTGACGATCTTGCGTCGGGAATGGTTCCAGAGTCGATGTGATCGCCGTCGACGCTACCTCTTCATTTACCTACGGGATTAGTTATGAACCTTAATAATTGTTATTTGGTGCCAAGTTTGAGCATGAATATTGTATCCGGATCTCGTTTAATGCGAGATGGCTACTCATTTAAATCCGAGAATAATGGTTGTTCTATTTATATGAGGGATATGTTTTATGGTCATGCTCCGATGGTCAATGGTTTATTCTTAATGAATCTCGAGCGTAGTATTACACATGTCTATAGCGTGAATACCAAAAGATGTAAAGTTGATAGTCCCACATACTTGTGGCACTGCCGCCTTGGTCACATTGGTGTCAAGCACATGAAGAAGCTCCATACTGACGGACTTTTGGAGTCTTTAGATTATGAATCATTTGACACATGCGAACCATGCCTCATGGGCAAGATGACCAAGACTCCGTTCTCCGGAACAATGGAGCGAGCAACCAACTTGTTGGAAATCATACATACCGATGTGTGCGGTCCAATGGCGTTGAGGCTCATGGAGGATATCGTTATGTTCTCACTCTCACGATGACTTGAGTAGATATGGGTATGTCTACTTGATGAAACACAAGTCTGAGACCTTTGAAAAGTTCAAGGAATTTCAGAATAAAGTAGAGAATCAACGTGACCGAAAGATAAAATTCTTACGATCAGATCGTGGAGGAGAATATTTAAGTCACGAATTTGGTACACACTTAAGAAAATGTGGAATCGTTTCACAACTCACGCCGCTGGAACACCTCAACAGAACGGTGTGTCCGAACGTCGTGTCGCACTCTATTGGATATGGTGCGTCTATGATGTCTCTTACCGATTTACCGCTATCATTTTGGGGATACGCTCTAGAGACAGCTACATTCACTTTAAATAGGGCACCGTCTAAGTCCGTTGAGACGACACCGTTTGAATTATGGTTTGGGAAGAAACCTAAGTCGTCGTTTCTAAAAGTTTGGGGATGCGATGCTTATGTCAAGAAACTTCAACCCGAAAAGCTCGAACCCAAGTCGGAAAAATCGTCTTCATAGGATACCCTAAAGAAACCATTGGGTATACCTTCTACTTAAGATCCGAGGGCAAGATCTTTGTTGCCAAGAACGGAACCTTTACGGAAAAGAGTTTCTCTCGAAAGAAGTAAGTGGGAGGAAAGTAGAACTCGATGAAGTACTACCTCTTGAACAGGATAGTAGTGCAGCTCAGGAAAATGTTCTGTGATGCCTACACCAACGAAGAGGAAATTCATGATGATGATCAAGGTACTTCGGATCAAGTTGCTCTTGAACCTCGTGAGTCCACAAGGACACGTTCCGCACTGAGTGGTACGGCAACCCTGTCCCGGAAATCATGTTGTTAGACAACGGTGAACCTTGAACTATGAAGAAGCGATGGCGGGCCCAGATTCCAACAAATGGCTAGAAGCCATGAAGTCCGAGATAGAATCCATGTATGAAAACAAAGTGTGGACTTTGGTGACTTGCCCGATGATCGGCGAGCGATAGAAAACAAATGGATCTTTAAGAAGAAGACGGACGCGATGGTAATGTCACCATCTATAAAGCTCGACTTGTCGCTAAGGGTTATCGGCAAGTTCAAGGGATTGACTATGATGAGACTTTCTCTCCGTGGCGAAGCTTAAATCCGTCTCAATCATGTTAGCAATTGCCGCATACTATGATTATGAGATATGGCAGATGGACGTCAAAACAGCGTTCCTTAACGGTTATCTTAAGGAAGAGCTGTATATGATGCAGCCGAAGGTTTTGTCGATCCTAAGAATCTTGACAAAGTATGCAAGCTCCAGCGATCCATTTATGGGCTGGTGCAAGCATCTCGGAGTTGGAACATTCGCTTTGATGAGATGATCAAAGCGTTTGGGTTTATCTTGAGACTTATGGAGAAGCCTGCGTTTACAAGAAAGTGAGTGGGAGCTCTGTAGCATTTCTCATATTATATGTAGATGACATACTTTTGATGGGAAATGATATAGAATTCTTGGACAGCATTAAGGCCTACTTGAACAAGTGTTTTCAATGAAGGACCTTGGAGAAGCTGCTTATATATTAGGCATCAAGATCTATAGAGATAGATCGAGGCGCCTCATAGGTCTTTCACAAAGCACATACCTTGATAAGATTTTGAAGAAGTTCAAAATGGATCAGTCCAAGAAAGGGTTCTTGCTGTAGACAAGGTGTGAGATTGAGCTCAGCTCAATGCCCACCACGGCAAAAGATAAAGAAGAGATGAGTGTCATCCCTATGCCTCAGCCATAGGATCTATTATGTATGCCATGCTGTGTACTGACTGATGTAAACCTTGCCGTAAGTTTGGTAGGAAGGTACCAAAGTAATCCCGCAAGGAACACCGGACAGCGGTCAAGAATATCTGAAGTACCGAAAAGGACAAAGGACATGTTTCTCGTTTATGGAGGTGACGAAGAGCTCGTCAGAAGGGTTACGTCGGCGCTAGCTTCGACACAGATCTGATGACTCTAAGTCACAAACCGGATATGTGTATATGTTGAATGGTGGAGCGATAGCTGGTGCAGCTGCAAGCGAGAGCGTCGTGGCGGGATCTACATGTGAAGCGGAGTACATGGCAGCCTCGGAGGCAGCGCATGAAGCAATTTGGGTGAAGGAGTTCATCACCGACCTAGGAGTCATACCCAATGCGTCGGGGCCGATCAAACTCTTCTGTGACAACACTGGAGCTATTGCCCTTGCCAAGGAGCCCAGGTTTCACAAGAAGACCAGGCACATCAAGCGTCGCTTCAACTCCATCCGTGAAAATGTTCAGGATGGAGACATAGAAATTTGTAAAGTGCATACGAATCTGAATGTCGCAGATCCGTTGACTAAACCTCTTCCGCGGGCAAAACATGATCAACACCAAAACTCTATGGGTGTTCGATTCATCACAATGTAAACTAGATAATTGACTCTAGTGCAAGTGGGAGACTGTTGGAAATATGCCCTAGAGGCAATAATAAAAGCATTATTATTATATTTCCTTGTTCATGATAATTGTCTTTTATTCATGCTATAAGCTGTATTATCCGGAAATCGTAATACACGTGTGAATACATAGACTACAATCGTCCTAGTGAGCCTCTAGTTGACTAGCTCGTTGGTCAACAGATAGTCATGGTTTCGACTATGGACATCGATGTCATTGACAACGGGATCACGTCATTAGGAGAATGGCGTGATGGACAAGACCCAATCCTAAGCATAGCACAAAGATCATGTAGTTCGTTTTGCTAGAGCTTTTCCAAATGTCAAGTATCTCTTCCTTAGACCGTGAGATCGTGTAACTCCCGGATACCGTAGGAATGCTTTGGGTGTACCAAACGTCACAACGAATCGGGTGACTATAAAGGTGCATTACGGTATCTCCGAAAGTGTCTCATTGGGTTGACACGGATCGAGACAGGATTTGTCACTCCGTATGACGGAGAGGTATCACCGGCCCACTCGGTAATGCATCATCATAATGAGCTCAAAGTGATCAAGTGTCCGGTCACGGATCATGCATTACGATGCAGTAAAGTGACTTGCGTAACGAGACTAAGCGAGGTATTGGGATACCGACGATCGAGTCTCGGGCAAGTAACATACCGTCGACAAAGGGAATAGAATACGGGTTGCTTGAACCCTTGACATCGTGGTTCATCCGATGACAACATCGAGGCGTGTGGGAACCAACATGGGTATCCAGATCCCGCTGTTGGTTATTGACCGGAGAGCGTCTCGGTCATGTCTACATGTCTCCCGAACCCGTAGGGTCTACACACTAAGGTTCGGTGGCGCTAGGGTTAATAGGAAGACTTGTATGTGATTACGAATGTTGTTGAGTCCGGATGAGATCCCTGACGTCACGAGGAGTTCGGAATGGTCCGGAGGTAAAGATTTATATATGGGAAGTCGTCAAGCGGACACCGAAAAGTTTGGGTCATATCGGTTTATGGAGGGTCCACCGGAAAGGTTCCGGAGGACCACCGGGAGGGGCCACCCCTTTTGGGGGACCACTTGGGCTGCGTGGGAGGCAGCCAGCCCCTGGTGGGCTGGGCGCACCCCCTCCCCTTGGCCCATGCGCCTAGGGTTGAGGGGGGAACCCTAAGGCGCCCCTTGCTTGGGGGCAAGCCCCCTCCCTTGGCCGCCCCCCCCTCTAGATGCATCTAGAGGGGGCCGGCCCCCTCCTCCCTTCCCCTATAAATAGAGGGGTGAGGGGAGGGCTGCAAACACCATTGAAGGCGCAGCCCCTCCCCTCCCCAACACCTCTCCTCCTCCGCGTGAGCTTGGCGAAGCCCTGCCGGAGAACAGTCCCTCCATCTGCATCACGCCGTCGTGCTGCCATTGGAGTTGTCTTCCTCAACCTCTCCTTCCTCCTTGCTGGATCAAGGCAGAGGAGATGCCGTCGTCCGTCACGTGTGTTGAGCGCGGAGGTGTTGTCCGTTCAGCACTTGGTCATCGGTGATCGGAATCACGTTGGGAACGTCTTCATCATCACCACTCCCTCGAGCGCTTCCATTTTCGATCTACAAGTGGTATGTAGATGCAAACTCTCTCTCGTCACTCGTTGCTTAGATGAACTCATAGATAGATCTTGGTGAAACCGTAGAAAATTTTTAATTTTCTGCAACGTTCCCCAACAATTTTTGTTTTAGAGTTGTGTTGTGATATCTTCCCGTGAGTCACTGATCTTGATCGTACACATTTGCGTGCATGATTAGTGTACGATTGAATCGGGGGCGTCACAAGTTGGTATCAGAGCCGACTGCCTGTAGGAATCCCCCTTCCATACTCCTTGGCCGAAGTCGAGTCTAGTCATTGCAAAACTTTTACTAACATGGTTGTGTGCCTTACGGGCCCACGTCGCCATTGGGTGGTATTAGGATCTTTTACTCCTCGATCTTTACTCTGGGACTCTGAGCTCTCTTCTATTCGGGTTAAACGATTTTGCTAAAAACAAAACTAACTTTAGGTTCTCGCAAGTACTCTCTCCCGGAGAGCCCCTCACTTCAGATGATCGCCTGCTGCACTAGAAGATTCTGAAGTTACTCTACAATGATTTCTCGAGTCTTTGTGCCATCGCATTTGCGATTTCCTTCCACCGTCAACCCCTATGAAAACTACTTACACTTTCCATTCATACGATCATCCCCCATTGATCTTGTTATTACAAGATACCCCGAAGTTTTCTCTATTGTTCCGAGAATACTTTGTGCCTATTACCTAGCAGTTCTTTGCCACATGAATACCCCTTCAAATAAATCCTCTGTAACATCCCAAATTTCCTATTTGGAATGTTTTACAATTATAGCTAAGCATCTATGCATCCTGTTTGAATTTGAATGCCATTTGAAGTTTCAGAAGAGTTTTGAGTTTTCATATTTAATTCAAACTATGGCAAGTGGGAATCATTTCAAAAACTATGCCTGATAAATACTTGAGCAAAAGTATGAGAGGAGCAAACATGACACTCCAAAAATATCAGAGGAAATAATGCCAAAAGTTTTTGAATTCAAACTTGAGTTTTATTTTTTTTTGAAAAAAATGAATTTTTATAAAGTTTGGATTTTGCCTTTGGAAAAATGTTCAAATGATAGGGAATATTCCCCTGATCATTTTGGTATATATATGTCCTATATAAAATATTTATATTTTATAAGTTATCTCTGTTTTGTTTTTATTATAAAAAATTTAAAAAAAAACTTCCCAGCGCCAGCCAGAACCATTGAGCCCAGCCCCACCAGCCCCTAGCCGCCACTGAAGCCAGCCGAGCCCGAGCCAGCCCCAACCGACGCCCCCCCGCTTGAAAACCGTTTGGCTCGGCCAACCGCCGCCCGCACCCTCTCTCTCTCTCTCTGCCAGCGGACCCCACCCCGTCTTCAACCCCTCGCCCACGCCTCGCCACGCCGCCATTATCGCGGATCCCGACGGATCCGGATTCGATCCTCCCGATCGCCCCCCCTTGCCAAGCCGAGGCGCCCCTATTTATACCCCTCCTTTTATTCCCCCCTCGCCCCTCGCGGAACCCCTCCTCTCTCCTCACGCCGTCGCCGGACTTGCCGAACCCCGTCGCCGCCATTTTCCTCGTCGTCGTCGCCCTAGACCTCCCCGAGCTCCACTCACTCCACCAGACCACCCCCCTCGTCGCCCCGCACCCGCCGGACCACTCCGCCGACCTCCCCGACGATCGGAGAGGCCAACGCACTCGCCACCGAGCCGCCGCCGCCGCCCAAACGCCGGTGAGTCGCCGGAGCTCCACCCCGCCGTCCGATCTCACATCTACGGTGTAGATTAGAACACCCCCGAAGGGGTACGTTCTTTATTTAAAAAACCGGTTCACTCCGGTTTAGTCCGGTTTAGTTTTAGGTTAGGTTCTTTTTTATTTAGCCCGGCCCGACTCGTTTAACCATAGGGCCCGTTTAGTTTATATTACGCTCAGTGCGTAGGTTAGGCCCATTAGGCCATTTTTCATTTATTTTCGTTTTCTATTTTAACAGAATAGTTCCAGATTTGAAAAATTCATATCTTTTATTCTGTTTAATATTTTTGAGTGATTCTTTTTTTGTTGGTTTGCAAATTTTCTATAGTTTCAGTAGAAAATATAATTAGCTATGTTAAAATTAATTAAAATTGCTTTAATTTAGTTTTAGTCAGAATAGTAAATCTGTTATAACATGAGTTAGGAAAATTATTTTTATATGATTCTTTTGTCCCAACTTTGTTTTGACATTGCCAAACCATAGAAATTAATTTGGGCATTTTAGGATTAATTAAAAAATGGTTTTAAGCAGAATCTTGTTAATCCTAATTAATTGACTAGCTACTGTTTTCCTATTATTTTAACTAGTAAATAAATTTATTTTTCACATGTGATTGATTATTCTAGGATAGTTTCTGTCACTTTATAGGATGAACTTTTATTTATACTAAATAAAACTTTTATTTTATTTTTCTTAATAGAAATTGGATTAGGCCTAATAGGAGTTTCATAATAGATTTTAAATTGATTCTTTTTGCTCCTAGTTGCTTAATGCATTCTTTTCTGTTAAGTTAACATAAATCCATGATTAGGTTATGTTAAGAAAATGTTTGTTATATAAAACTATTTTTAGTTGTTGCTTGAAGTAGGAAAAACTTGAGTTGGTTTTTCTTTGAGTTTTCCTTTGGGTTTTGACTTGTTTGTTTTGGTGTGTCATGTTACTATGCTATTGTATTATGTGATCCTATGCTATATGCTTATTGTGATTATTGTTTGTCTCGGTAGAGTTTCCGGAGTGCGAAGCTTGCTACCACGAGTCTTTAGCTTACGAGGATCATCAGCAAGGCAAGTCTTGGTCATGTTATTTTCAATACCTATGATTTTGTGCATTAGTAATTATACCACCCCACCATGCATGCAGTAGTTGAAATTTTGAAGTTATTAATCTTGAGTAGTATCATGTGGTAGGATGAACCAATCCCTTGTTACCATGACCCCGGACGAAGTAGTTTATTTTGCTATGCTCGTAGAGCGGGTTTTGGTTGAGTGAAATTCATAAGAAAGATGTGAGAGTCAATGATGATGACAACCCCATGAACTACAAGAATCAAGATGGACTTGAATTCACTCTTGGGTGGAGGATTTGTTGACGGGCACCTGGAGAACCCAGTGGTTGGCGGGATGCATGGAGAAGTGCCATGACATCTTGCGAAAGCTTCACCCAGCCACGAAGAGACGGATGGATGCCCCATTGACCGGAAGCTTACTGTGCAGCCGCAAGCCATTATGGGCTCTGGCTGGGTCAACCCTAGTTGTGACGCTGGCTGGGCGGTACTACGAGATGTAGAAGAACGGTAGGATTGGATGGGTACGGCGGTAGCAGAAGAACTCTTTGGAAGACCCTGTTTCATTGGTCCCGTCTTCAAACACCATGAAGTGCGAAGACTTAAAAGGAGGAATGATTCTTGCGGGTAAAGTCGCAAACCTCTGCAGAGTTAAAGATCTAATCGATTAGTCGTGTCCCGATTCTGGACAATTTGAGCCTCTGGAACTTGGAAGTATTCGGAAATCTCAACACTAAACTAATAAATTAATTTGAGGGTTATGACTTAATAATTTGGGAATGAGATATTGGTTGGCGGAACCATCTCAATAACTACCAACAATTTGTAGTAATTTGCAAGCAAGTCCACCGTAGTAGGAGAAAATTGGCTTTTCGCAAAATGATGAAACTTAGAGCCCCACAGCCAAAAATGCATATAGTGTTAGTAACTTTATTATTGTTATTCTCTTCATGACTTGCCAGCTTATTCAAAAAGCTGACCTACACGGCTGCAACGTCTTATGTTGCGTAGATTTATTCCGATCAGAGTGAGGCTACGCTCGCGCTTGGTGATTGCCCTTTGGAGTCGGATGGACTCGCTATACTTCTACGCTTCCGCAGCATTAGTAGTTTATTTCTCATGAGTTGGCCTTGAGCCGAATTTATTCTCTTGTAATAAAGACTCTATATGAGAATCGTGTAATAAATTCAGGTGTGATTGAACTTTGATTATTTCATCGATGTATTGTGAGTACCAGCATGATCTTGGGATGGTACAGACACAGAGATTTGACCGATTTTGGGTCAGGTCGCTACATCCTTGCACTTGTCGAGTATCCGCTCATCCCCAGTTGTTCATGTGTTTCACAAAAGTCTTGAAAATACTATTCGATCTTCCGAAAATCCTCTGGAGCCTTTGGCTCTTGAAATTCTTGCTTGCTTGCATTATGGTTAATCCCATAAGTCTCGTAGTCTTATTGACATTCCTTGTCATTATCATTTTTAGTCTGTTGACTCAATATGATTGCGAATACACGCAATCATCATTGATCCTTATAAATTACCTTTCCGGCTGAGCTGCCATTCTTTTAACTGGAATTGGTTCTCGACCAATCCAATTGTCGTTGATTGTACCCTAAGGCTATTCAACTTATCCATCCCTAATCAGAGCATTGCTTCTGATCCCTTGACTTGGCATTCATAATTCCTTTGCAATTAAGCTTTGAATTAGTCAGTTGTTTCTATCTTCTGATCTCCTTGCATTCCTCTTCTTCTAGTTGAGTACCGATACTCACATCAGCCCCGTTGTGGACCGCCATAACCATTGCCGGGTTATTATCCGACAGTGTCCTTCACCACCAAAATTCTTATGAGTTCTTTACCCGATACATAATGCCTTTGGTAAATTGTATCCTCTACTTTTTCGACCATGCTCTACTTTTGAGCTTGTGTTATTTACCCATGAAGTTCATGGTATATATTCTAAGAAGCCCCGATGGGTTGAACCGATGCCTTCCTTAATCTATGTGAACTCGAAAGTTTTCACGGGTCATACTCTCTGGTAATTCACCGTAGGTTTTGACACTTGGAATCATTTTATCTAGAGCAGTGAATGAAAGGTTATACATTGAAGAAGTGGGAGTCGACCTTGAACTTTGTGTTCATGCCCATGGACCCGATGCAGATCCTACCATAGAAGCTTCTTGTGATAATAACTATTTCGTTGATACAATATCATCTGGTATCTGTGAATTTATCCTATGCAATCGTGGTTCCGACCATATTTTCTCTTTGATCCCATTTCTCGGGCAAGTTAATCACTTGTCTTCTATGGATCAATGAAGGAAATATGCCCTAGAGGCAATAATAAAGTTATTATTTATTTCCTTATATCATGATAAATGTTTATTATTCATGCTAGAATTGTATTAACCGGAAACATAATACATGTGTGAATAAATAGACAAACAGATAGTCACTAGTATGCCTCTACAAGACTAGCTCATTAATCGAAGATGGTTATGTTTCCTAACCATAGACATGTGTTGTCATTTGATTAATGGGATCACATCATTAGGAGAATGATGTGATTGACATGACCCATTCCGTTAGCTTAGCACTTGATCGCTTAGTATGTTGCTAATGCTTTCTTCATGACCCATACATGTTCCTGTAACTATGAGATTATGCAACTCCGTTTACGGAGGAACACTTTGGTACTACCAAACGTCACAACGAATCGGGTGATTATAAAGGAGTACTACAGGTGTCTCCAAAGGTACTTGTTGGGTTGGCGTATTTGAGATTAGGTTTTGTCACTCCGATTGTCGGAGAGGTATCTCTAGGCCTTCTCGGTGATACACATCACTTAAGCCTTGCAAGCATTACAACTAATGAGTTAGTTGTGAGATGATGTATTACTGAACGAGTAAAGAGACTTACCGTAACGAGATTGAACTAGGTATTGGATATCGACGATCGAATCTCGGGTAAGTAACATACCGATGACAAAGGAACAACGATGTCGTTATGCGGTTTGACCGATAAAGATCTTCGTAGAATATGTAGGAACCAATATGGGCATCCAGGTTCCGCTATTGGTTATTGACCGAGAATGGTTCTAGGTCATGTCTACATAGTTCTCGAACCCGTAGGGTCCGCACGCTTAACGCTTCGATGACAGCTCATTATGAGTTTATAAGTATTGATGCACGAAGGTTGTTCGAGTCCGGATGTGATCACGGACATGACGAGGAGTCTCGAAATGGTCGAGACATAAAGATTGATATATTGAAGCCTACATTTGGACATCGGAAGTGTTCCGAGTGAAATCGAATTTACCGGAGTACCGGAGGTTACCGAACCCCAGGAACTACATGGGCCATAGTGGGCCTTGGTGGAAAGGAGAAAGGGCCAGCCCTAGGTGGCGCGCCCCCCTCCCCTAGTCCTATTAGGACTAGGAAAGGTGGGCCGCCCCTCTCTCTTTCCCCTCAGGAATCCTAATCCAACTAGGATTGGAGGGAATCCTACTCCCGAGGAGTAGGACTCCTGGCGCGCCCCTCTTGGCCGGCCAGCCCCTCCCCTTGGCTCCTTTATATACGGGGCAGGGGCACCCTAGAACACACAAGTTGATCTACGGATCGTTCCTTAGCCGTGTCGGTGCCCCTTCCACCATATTCCACTTCGGTCATATCGTCATGAGCTTAGGCGAAGCCCGCGCGGAGAAGTCATATCGTCGCGGAGCTTAGGCGAAGCCCTGCGTCGGTGGAGCATCATCATCGTCCTGCCACGTCGTCTTGTGACGAACTCACCCCGACACTTTGCTGGATCGGAGTCCGGGATCGCCATCGAGCTGAACGTGTGCGAACTCGGAGGTGCCGTCGTTCGGTGCTTGGATCGGTCGGATCGTGAAGACGTCGACTACATCAACCGCGTTGTTATAACGCTTCCGCTTTCGGTCTCACGAGGGCGTGGACGACATCTCTCCTCTCGTTGCTATGCCATCACCATGGTCTTGCGTGTGCGTAGGAAATTTTTGAAATTACTACGCTTCCCAACAAAGGGTATCGAGCCTGGTTTTATGCGTTGATGTCATATGCACGAGTAGAACACAAGTGAGTTGTGGGCGATATAAGTCATACCGCTTACCAGATGTCATACTTTGGTTCAGCGGTATTGTGAGATGAAGCGGCCGGACCGACATTACGCGACGCTTACGCGAGACTGGTTTCACCGCCCGAGCACTCGTTGCTTAAAGGTGACCGCGGTGTCTGTCTCTCTCACTTTAGTTGAACCGAGTGTGGCTACGCCCGTCCTTGCGAAGGTTAAAACAGCACCAACTTGACAAACTATCTTTGTGGTTTTGATGCGTAGGTAAGAACGGTTCTTGCTCAGCCCGTAGCAGCCACGTAAAACTTGCAACAACAAAGTAGAGGACGCCTAACTTGTTTTTGCAGGGCATGTTGTGATGTGATGTGGTCAAGACGTGATGCTATATTTTATTGTATGAGATGATCATGTTTTGTAACCGAAGTTATCGGCAATCGGCAGGAGCCATATGGTTGTCGCTTTATTGTATGAAATGCAAACGCCATGTAATTGCTTTACTTTATCACTAAGCAGTAGCGATAGTCATAGAAGCAATAGTTGGCGAGACGACAACGATGCTACGATGGAGATCAAGGTGTCGCGCCGGTGACGATGGTTGCACGCGCGGAATACTCAGGTTAAACTTGACGAGCCTTGCATATAACAGATATGGCCTCGGAACACGGAGACCGAAAGGTCGAACGTGAATCATATAGTAGATATGATCAACATAGTGATGTTCACCATTGAAACTACTCCATCTCACGTGATGATCGGACATGGTTTAGTTGATTTGGATCACGTAATCACTTAGATAACTAGAGAGATGTCTGTCTAAGTGGGAGTTTTTAATATGATTAATTAAACCTAAATTTATCATGAGCTTAGTACCGATAGTATTTTGCTTGTCTATGTTTCTTGTAGATAGATGGCTCGTGTTGTTGTTCCGTTGAATTTTAATGCGTTCCTTGAGAAAGCAAAGTTGAAAGATGATGGTAGCAATTACACGGATCGGGTCCGTAACGAGGATTATCCTCATTGCTGCACGTAAAAATTACGCCCCGGAAGCACCGCTGGGTGACGAGCCTGCTGCAGAGCTGAACCGAAGTTGTGAACGTCTCGCAAAGCAAAGCGATGACTACTCAATAGTTCAATGTGCCATGCTTTACGGCTTAGAACCGGTCTTCAACGACGTTTTGAACGTCATGGAGCATATGAGATGTTCCAGAGTTGAAGTTAATATTTCAAGCAAATGCCCGGATTGAGAGATATGAAGTCTCCAATAAGTTCTATAGCTGCAAGATGGAGGAGAATAGTTCGTCGGTGAACATATACTCAAAATGTCCGGTATAATAATCACTTGATTCAACTGGAGTTACTCTTCCGATGATAGTGTCATTGATGAATTCTCCAATCACTGCCACCAAGCTACAAGAGCTTCGTGATGAACTATAATATGCAAGGAATGACTAAGACAATTCTGAGCTCTTCGCAATGCTAAAAGCAGCGGAGGTAGAAATCAAGAAAGAGCATCAAGTGTTGATGGTCAACAAGACCACTAGTTTCAAGAAAAGGGCAAAGGGAAGAAGAAGGAAACTTCAAAAGAACAGCAAGAAAGTTGCTGATCAAGAGAAGAAACCCAAGTCTGGACCTAAACCTGAAATCGAGTGTTTTTACCGCAAGCGATCGACCTCGAAGCGGAACTGCCCCAAGTATTTGGCGGATAAGAAGGATGGCAAGGTGAACAAAGGTATATGTGATATACATGTTATTGATGTGTACCTTACTAGAGCTCGTAGTAGCACTGGTATTTGATATCGTTTACATTGCTAATATTTGCAACTCAAACAGGACTACGGAATAGACGAGCACCGCAAAGGACGAGGTGACGATGCGCGTGGGAAATGGTTCCAAAGTCAATGTGATCGCGGTCGGCACGCTACCTCTACATCTACCTTCGGATTAGTTTTAGACCTAAATAATTGTTATTTGGTGCCAACGTTGAGCATGAACATTATATCTGGATCTTGTTTGATGCGAGACGGTTATTCATTTAAATCAGAGAATAATGGTTGTTCTATTTATATGAGTAATATCTTTTATGGTCATGCACCCTTGAAGAATGGTCTATTCTTGTTGAATCTCGACAGTAGTGATACACATATTCATAATGTCGAAGCCAAAAGATGCAGAGTTGATAATGATAGTGCAACTTATTTGTGGCAATCGCCGTTTAGGTCATATCGATGTAAAACGCATGAAGAAACTCCATCTTGATGGGCTTCGGAATCACTTGATTATGAATCACTTGGTACTTGCGAACCGTGCCTCATGGGCAAGATGACCAAAACGCCGTTCTCCTAACTATGGAGCGAGCAACTGATTTGTTGGAAATCATACATACCGATGTTTGTGGTCCAATGAATGTTGAGGCACGGGCGGGTATCGTTATTTTCTCACCTTCACAGATGATTTGAGTAGATATGGGTATATCTACTTAATGAAACACAAATCTGAAACATTTGAAAAGTTCAAAGAATTTCAGAGTGAAGTGGAAAATCATCGTAACAAGAAAATAAAGTTTCTACGATCTGATCGTGGAGGAGAATATTTGAGTTACGAGTTTGGTTTACATTTGAAACAATGTGGAATAGTTTCGCAACTCACGCCACCCGAACACCACGGAGAAATGGTGTGTCCGAACGTCGAAATCGTACTTTACTTGATATGGTGCGATCTATGATGTCTCTTACTGATTTACCGCTATCGTTTTGGGGATATGCTTTAGAGACGGCCACATTCACGTTAAATAGGGCACCATCTAAATCCGTTGAGACGACACCGTATGAACTATGGTTTGGCAAGAAACCAAAGTTGTCGTTTCTTAAAGTTTGGGGCTGCGATGCTTATGTGAAGAAACTTCAACCAGATAAGCTCGAACCCAAATCGGAAAAATGTGTCTTCATAGGATACCCAAAGGAGACTGTTGGGTACACCTTCTATCACAGATCTGAAGGCAAGATTTTCGTTGCTAAATTCGGATCCTTTCTAGAGAAGGAGTTTCTCTCGAAAGAAGTGAGTGGGAGGAAAGTAGAACTTGATGAGATAATCAGATCTGCTCCCTTATTGGAAAGTAGTTCATCACAAGAAATGGTTCTGTGACAACTACACCAATTAGTGAGGAAACTAATGATGATGATCATGAAGTTTCGATCAAGTTACTACTTGAACTTCGAGGTCAACCAGAGTAAAATACGCACTGAGTGGTACGGTAATCCTATTCGGAAGTCATGTTACTTGACCATGGCGAACCTACAAACTATGAAGAAGCGATGGTGAGCCCAGATTCGCAAAATGGCTGGAAGCCATGAAATCTGAGATGGGATCCATGTATGAGAACAAAGTATGGACTTTGGTTGACTTGCCCGATGATCGGCAAGCCATTGAGAATAAATGGATCTTTAAGAAGAAGACCGACGCTGATGGTAATATAACTGTCTACAAAGCTCGACTTGTTGCGAAAGGTTTTCGACAAGTTCAAGGGGTTGACTACGATGAGACTTTCTCACCAGTGGCGATGCTTAAGTCTGTCCGAATCATGTTAGCAATTGCCGCATTTTATGATTATGAAATTTGGCAAATGGATGTAAAACTGCATTCTTGAATGGATTTCTAGAAGAAGAGTTGTATATGATGCAACCAGAAGGTTTTGTCGATCCAAAGGGTACTAACAAGGTGTGCAAGCTCCAGCGATCAATTTATGTGCAGTGCAAGCCTCTCGGAGTTGGAATAAACGCTTTGATAGTGTGATCAAAGCATATGGGTTTATACAGACTTTTGGAGAAGCTGTATTTACAAGAAAGTGAGTGGGAGCTCAGAGCATTTCTAATATTATATGTGGACGACATATTATTGATTGGAAATGATATAGAATTTCTGGATAGCATAAAAGGATACTTGAATAAAAGTTTTTCAATGAAAGACCTCGGTGAAGCTGCTTACATATTGGGCATCAAGATCTATAGAGATAGATCAAGACGCTTAATTGGACTTTCACAAAGCACATACCTTGATAAAGTTTTGAAGAAGTTCAAAATGGATCGAGCAAAGAAAGGTTTTTACCAGACATAAGGTGTAAGATTGAGTCGACTCAATGCCCGACCACAATGAGAAGATAGAGAGAAAATGAAAGATGTTCCTATGCTTCAGCCATAGGCTCTATCATGTATGCAATGCTGTGTACCGCACTGACGTATGCTTAGCTGTAAGCTTGGCAGGAAGGTACCAAAGTAATCCAGAGTGGATCATCAGACAGCGGTCAAGAACATCCCGAAATACCCGAAAAGGACTAAGGATATGTTTCTCGATATGGAGGTGACAAAGAGCTAGTCGTAAATGGTTACGCCGATGTAAGTTTTGACACTGATCCGGACGATTCTAAATCGCAAACCGGATACGTATTTTTATTAAACGGTGGAGCTGTCGGTTGGTGCAGTTCTAAACAAAGCGCCGTGGCGGGATCTACATGTGAAGCGGAGTACATAGCTGCTTCGAAGCAGCAAATGAAGGAGTCTCGATGAAAGAGTTCATTTCCGATCTAGGTGTTATACCTAGTGCATCGGGACCAATGAAGATCTTCTGTGACAATATCGGTGCAATTGCCTTGGCAAAGGAATCCAGATTTCACAAGAGGACTAAGCATATCAAGAGACGCTTCAATTCCATTCGGGACCAAGTCCAAGTGGGAGACGTAGAGATTTGCAAAATACATACGGATCTGAATGTTGCGAACCGCTGACTAAGCCTCTTCCACGAGCAAAACATGATCAGCACCAAGACTCCATGGGTGTTAGAATCATTACCGTGTAATCTAGATTATTGACTCTAGTGCAAGTGGGAGATCAAGGAAATATGCCCTAGAGGCAATAATAAAGTTATTATTTATTTCCTTATATCATGATAAATGTTTATTATTCATGCTAGAATTGTATTAACCGGAAACATAATACATGTGTGAATAAATAGACAAACAGATAGTCACTAGTATGCCTCTACAAGACTAGCTCATTAATCAAGATGGTTATGTTTCCTAACCATAGACATGTGTTGTCATTTGATTAATGGGATCACATCATTAGGAGAATGATGTGATTGACATGACCCATTCCGTTAGCTTAGCACTTGATCGCTTAGTATGTTGCTAATGCTTTCTTCATGACCCATACATGTTCCTGTAACTATGAGATTATGCAACTCCGTTTACGGAGGAACACTTTGGTACTACCAAACGTCACAACGTAATCGGGTGATTATAAAGGAGTACTACAGTGTCTCCAAAGGTACTTGTTGGGTTGGCGATTTGAGATTAGGTTTTGTCACTCCGATTGTCGGAGAGGTATCTCTAGGCCTTCTCGGTGATACACATCACTTAAGCCTTGCAAGCATTACAACTAATGAGTTAGTTGTGAGATGATGTATTACGGAACGAGTAAAGAGACTTACCGTAACGAGATTGAACTAGGTATTGGATACCGACGATCGAATCTCGGGTAAGTAACATACCGATGACAAAGGGAACAACGATGTCGTTATGCGGTTTGACCGATAAAGATCTTCAGAGAATATGTAGGAACCAATATGGGCATCCAGGTTCCGCTATTGGTTATTGACCGAGAATGGTTCTAGGTCATGTCTACATAGTTCTCGAACCCGTAGGGTCCGCACGCTTAACGCTTCGATGACAGCTCATTATGAGTTTATAAGTATTGATGCACAAGGTTGTTCGAGTCCCGGATGTGATCACGGACATGACGAGGAGTCTCAAAATGGTCGAGACATAAAGATTGATATATTGGAAGCCTACATTTGACATCGGAAGTGTTCCGAGTGAAATCGAAATTTATGGAGTACCGGGAGGTTACCGGAACCCCCCGGGAACTACATGGGCCATAGTGGGCCTTGGTGGAAAGGAGAAAGGGCCAGCCCTAGGTGGCCGCGCCCCCTTCCCCTAGTCCTATTAGGACTAGGAAAGGTGGGCCGCCCCCCCTCTCTCTCTTTCCCCCTCCGGGAATCCTAATCCAACTAGGATTGGAGGGGGAATCCTACTCCCGGAGGGAGTAGGACTCCCTGGCGCGCCCCCTCTTGGCCGGCCAGCCCCTCCCCCTTGGCTCCTTTATATACGGGGGCAGGGGGCACCCTAGAACACACAAGTTGATCTACGGATCGTTCCTTAGCCGTGTGCGGTGCCCCCTTCCACCATATTCCACTTCGGTCATATCGTCATGAGCTTAGGCGAAGCCTGCGCGGAGAAGTCATATCGTCGCGGAGCTTAGGTGAAGCCCTGCGTCGGTGGAGCATCATCATCGCTACCACGCCGTCGGTCGACGGAACTCATCCCGACACTTTGCTGGATCGAGTCCGGGATCGCCATCGAGCTGAACGTGTGCGTAACTCGGAGGTGCCGACGCTCGGTGCTTGGATCGGTCGGATCGTGAAGACGCACGACTACATCAACCGCGTTGTTATAACGCTTCCGCTTTCGGTCTACGAGGGTACGTGGACAGACACTCTCCCCTCTCGTTGCTATGCCATCACCATGGTCTTGCGTGTGCGTAGGAAATTTTTTTAAATTACTACGTTCCCCAACAATCAATACACCAGTCCAACCTTTACTTTGATCTTGTGTCGAGTATTACCCCGGGTATCTCGAGGATATCTTGCCATTGCACTACATCTTATAACCTTTGATGAAGCACTACCTTACCTTGTCTTTGCCACTTCATGGGTTCTGGGTTGTTTGTCGACCGAGAACACCGATAAGTGAATTGATTCTGCACTCCGATTCAATAACTCTTAAGTAGTTTTCGTTGCTTATGGGTTTAATAATCCTTCAAGTCATTCCTAGCCTGATCGGCTATACCATTATCGTACCAAATTCTAACTGTGCTACCTGGTCCTTCTTCCCGGAGCACAAATTTTTGACGATGAGCTAAACTTACGTCGATCTTCCTCGTCATATCAGTTTTCCTTGAACAACAAGCTTGATTTCAAGTTTGTGTCGTACGCATAGTTCCAATAACCTTTTGCTTCATAATTCCTTTGACTTGATGTTATCGCCGATCGATTACATCCTCATGAAATCTCTCGACAAATGTGTCGTGATCATCATCAGCATTCTGAGCACTTCCAGGATATCAGTTGAATTCATGTTGAGTAATACCATCCTTGCCCTCGATGATTTGTGTTATCATTGACCACTTTATTGCCTTCCGTTCAACACAAAACTTGTTCGTGTTTTGTGTTATACCTTGAGTTCCTTGCTATCCAACGTTTGTTCTTCTTTAGCTTGGAATATTACCACCTTTTATGTGAAAAATGTCGTGGGAATTTCACCACCTCTTGAGAATTCTTGATACAAGTGATACTTCTCACCATCACCATTCCTTCTTGTTCCCTGTGTTGATTCTAACCGGGATTCCAACAAGGGAATGATGCTGTTTGGATTCTGCCCTTCTAGCAACCCTATTGCTTTGAAGTTAATGGTCGGCCGTTCATCCTTAGACTATCGATTATGGAATCACCATTCCGACGTTGGTCGTGCAACCCAGCCCATATTTCGGGTGCACCTATCAACCAATGTTTAAATTGGGTATGTTTCCCTCAAGCATATCCCCTTATATCATTTCATCTGACTAATGTTATCTCCTTGTTCACATAATTGAGGACATCCATCCTTTTGGAAATCTTGAGGAATTGTCACTGAGTCCATCAGCCACCTCATCGTCCTCTCCTTGGTTAAATGATGAACTCTTGTTTTGGAACTCGCTTCCATAGTTCATTTCCCGAGAATCTTAGAATGTCATCTTGTCAATTTGATTTGCACCTTTTCTTCCCAGACATCCTAAGTCTGAGGTGTCCTGACCCCAATCAGATCTGAACCTCGGTCAGATATGATGGTTGGAACATATTTTCAAGAGTTATAACATTGGTCTTTATGTGACCCGGTAAGGTGATGTCTTGCCTAGCACACCTGGCCGGAGGACCTATTGTTATAGTTTCCTTTTTAGCAAGCTTAGCGATTCTTCCATGAGGAAATCGTAAGACTTATCTATAAGTTGTTCCTGATGGATCCTTTGTGTATCCAAAGTTTGACTTTTGCTTGAAGAACATGTCAGTGCTATCTCAAAGCATGTCTATGGTACTCCACTTTTCAATAAGAACATTTGAAGCACCATGCTAAATGTTCTTGTTGAGATTACCCAAACACCATTGTATGGGTAATGTCATGAAATTTCTCTCCTCTTATCTAAAGGGTTTTCTACTTTATATGCTGTCTTGGATATCATCCTCTGCTTGACTTTGGGGAGGATATACCCCTGATATATGTGTTTAAACACATTTTCCTTTTCGTTGTTTTGTTTAAACTTTCTTATAATCTACTTAACTGAGGAGTGGTAATTCCCTGCTTAGGTAAGCACCTCATGGTACAACTCTGCCAGTAAGACCCTATTACTATAATTGATGACATTTCGGTAGCCACCGATGGACGAGAACTTTGCCTAATGGTCCGCCTCGTTCAACGAGCAGGAAAATGGTTCTCTTTGTCCCTCGCCCTTGGTATCGACATTGATGCCAACATAACTGATAGGCTACCCTCTGACATGTCTTGCTATCACGACCGTGCAAGATATCAACGAATTCCTACTTTTAACCACATGGTGGGCCCATAACCCACAGCCCCATAGGATCGAAACCTCGACTCTCCTGTACACCCCGGTTTCCAAAGTTATTCCTCGCTTGACTTCTTATGTAACTCACGGGCTACCGCGAAGTGATATATTCGGCATCGGACGCAATACTTACTCGCTACTCTGAACCCCTATCTCACTCTTGTTCGCACTTGAGCAACCATCTATCCTCTTGGAACCTTTTATGGTACCTTCGTACCTTACTCTCGATGTATTTTATATGTTCAACTCGAGAGATAATCTTGTGCTCATTCATAGGTTAACCCCCAGATGGTTTCCCTCATAAACACTTTGTCGTAGCTGAGCTGCCACTTACCTATTCGTAAGTACGTTGGAGTGCCTGAAGAAAAGGACGACTTCACCATAATGACCTGAAGTAGAGAAATGAAGACAACAATGTAATTATCGACCTCTTTGAGAAGAGCAACCAAGACCGAGAAGATTCGTTAGAATTTAGTAACCAGACATTTCCCCCTTACTCCCCTCTTAAATCTCGGGACGAGATTTCTTGTAGTGGAGGAGAATTGTGACGCCCGGATATTTAAGCTACAGTGATCCCACGCTAATGGTGCCACGTCACCACGGTTACTGCTACTAATCTATCGTTAGATCAAAACCAGTCCAAAATTCAAATTCAAAGTTTGGTAAATAATAAAAGTTTTCAAGCATTAAAATAAAAATGTTCGGTTTGTACTAAATATTACATAGGTAAATATGGTGTAGTAAACTCATTTTTATAAAATTCCTAAGTAACTTAAAATGATTTAAAACAGAAAAGAAAATAAATAAAAGAAAGAAAATACAAAAAAAAGGAAAAACAGGAACAAATAAAAAAAAGGAAAAAGGAGAGAAAGGCCCCACTGGGCTTCGGCCCAGCAGGCCGGCCCATTCGGCCACAAACCACCGACCGGCCCAACCCCTCCCCTCCATAACCCCACCGGGGGGAAACCCTAACCTAACCACTCCCCACGACGCGCCCCCCTCCCTCCCCCCGATCCAGATCGGATCGGGGCTCGCGACGACCACGCCGCCCCACGCCATTGGACGCTGCCGCCCGGGACCACGCCGCCCCACGCCATTGGCCGCCGCCGCGACCACGCCGCTGGACCTCGCCGGAACGCTCCCCGCGGATCGCCTCCCCGCCCGTCGCGTCGTCCCGTCGACGTCCCCGAACCTCCCAAGGCGTTGCTGTTTAGACCTCACGATCTCGGTGAGGACCCCGCCCTTCTCCCGCTTGCCCGCCTCCCGAGCACACGCCGTGGACGCGCCTTCTTCCCCCCTCCGCTGCACCTCCGGCGCCATCCGCCCGCCGCCTCCTCGACCGCCCCACAGTGAGTCGTCGCCTCCCGCCTTCTCCCCATCCTCCTCTCCTCCTCCTCCTCCCCCCGTGGGACATCGAGCCGACCTCGCCAGGCGTGCGCGCCGCGCCGCGCCACGCCTCGGCCCGGATCCCACGGGCGCCTGGCCGACGCCTCCCAGGCCTCCACGCTGTCTGTGGCGCAGATCGCTGCCCTGACCGTCCACCCTCCCACTGCTTGCCGCCTTGGGGCTCAGTCCTCGCCGGGTCCGACGCCCGCCTAGCCTACTCACCACTGTCGGCCAGACGGCCCATTGTGACGCTGGTCTCGCCTGAGGCCAGCGGTCATGCTCGTCCCACCGGGCGCTCGTGGCCGTGCCCCTGCGCCCGAAACCCAGAGCCCATTAGGCCCCTCTAGGCCACCGACACATGGGGCCCACACCCCTCCCAGAATGATTTTTTTAAAAGGAATTAATAAAAGTGATAAAAAATATATTAATTAATTAATTAATTTACTAAAATAATTAACTTAATTAATTATGTTTAGTTAACCTAATTAACTAATTAAACTAATTAAGTACTGTTAATTAACTTAACTAATCTGTTAACTAAACTAATTAATCTGGTTAATTAGTTAATAGGCAATGACGAATGGGACCCACCTGTCAGGTTGACCAGGTCAACGGTCAACGTTGACTGCCGACGTCATGCTAACCTCATGCTGACGTCATAATTACCTTTTTCTAATTAAATTTATTCTGTTAATTCAAAAAAATAAAAATAAAATCCTTTTAAAATTAATATAAAATAAACCGTAGCTCAGATGAAAATACTTTCTACATGAAAGTTGCTCAGAACGACGAGATGATTCCGGATACGCAACCCGTTCGTCCGCCACACCCCCCCTAACCTATCGAACTCACAACTTTCCCCCTCCGGTTCATCTGTCCGAAAACGCGAAACAACGGGAATACTTTCCCGGATGTTTTCCCCCTTCACCGGTATCACCTCATACCGCGATTGGACACACCTAGCAACACGCCTTATCATGTCATGCATCGTCATGCATTTGTTTGCATTGTATTTATTGTTTCTTCCCCTCTTCTCTTGCTAGACACCGAGACCGACGCCTTGTGCTACTCCAAGACGACTACGGTGTTGACGACCCTCTCTCTTGCCGAGCAACCAGGCAAGCCCCCCGATCACCGGATATCGCCTATTCTTCTCTATACCGCTTGCATTAGAGTAGTGTAGCATGTTACCGCTTTCGCTAATCCTATACTTTCTTTGCATAGCTTTGTCCTTGCTACTATCTTTGTTACCTTTACCGCTATCCTACTGCTTAGTCTAGGATGCTAGTATCCCAAATCCCATCAGTGGCCCTACATTCTTGTCCGTCTGCTGTGCTATACTATCGGGCTGTGATCACTTCAAGTGATCACGGGCATATACTATATACTTTACATCGTTACATTACACGTGATACTGTTCGAGATGGGGCCGAAAGGACGTGGCTCCATCCCGGTAGAGGTGGGCCCGGGTTCCCGACGGCCCCGAGTGTTACTTTAGGCGGAGCGACAGTGGCAGGTTGAGACCACCTAGGAGAGAGGTGGGCTGGCCTAGTCGCCGTTCATGCGATACTTAACACGCTTAACGATATCTTGGTATTTGATCCGAGTCGCTCTCGCCTATACGCACTAACCAACTACGCGGGAATAGTTATGGGCACTGACGTCATGGTATCGGCCGGCACACTTCGTGACGTCGGCGTCGAAGGCCGCCACGGATCGGGATCGAACGCTGCTAGGCTAGGTTCGCTTCCGGCCGCCCTCGCAACGTCTTGGTGTGCTATGGGCGATGGGCCGCACTTCGTGGCGCTTAGGTTTAGACCGGCGTCTCGACCTCTCTGTTGTGCCTAGGTGGGGCTGCGGCGTGTTGATCTTCCGCGGCGGGCATGACCCGAAAGTGTGTCCGCCAAATGGGATCAAGCGTGTTGGGTTATGTGGTGCACCCTGCAGGAAGTTAATCTATTCGAATAGCCGTGATCTTTGGTAACAGGGGCGACTTGGAGTTGTACCTTGACCTTATGACAACTAGAACTGGATACTTAATAAAACACACCCTTCCAAGTGCGGATATAACCCGGTGATCGCTCTCTAACGTGGCAATGAGGAGGGATCGCGGGTAGGATTATGCTATGCGATGCTACTTGGAGGACTTCATCTACATCTCTTCTACATGTCGCAAGACGGAGGCTGCTGTAGCGTAGTCTTGACGTGATTAGCTACCCCCTCTTATTCTTGCATTCTCGCAGCTTCACCCAATCGATATGGCCCTTTACACATATATCCATGCATATGTAGTGTAGCTCCTTGCTTATGGGTACTTTGGATGAGTACTCACGGTTGCCTTGTTCCCCTTTTCCCCTTTCTTTACCCGATTGCTGCGACTGCACGATGGAGCCCAGGAGCGACGCCACCGTCACGATTTACTCCTACTACTGGAGGTGCCTACTACTACATGCAGCCCACGACGGCGACTGTGAGTAGTTTAGGAGGATCCTGTGCAGGAGGCCCGCGCCTCTTCGATCTGATCCCGCTTTGTGCTAGCCATCTTATGGCAACTTGTTTAACTTATGTCCTAACTCAGATATTGTTGCTTCCACGACTCGCCTATGATCGAGCACTTGTATTCGAGCCTTCGAGGCCCCCGCTTGTATTATGATGCTTGTATGACTTATTTTTGTTTTAGAGTTGTGTTGTGATATCTTCCCGTGAGTCCCTGATCTTGATCATACACATTTGCGTGCATGATTAGTGTACGATTGAATCGGGGGTGTCACAGTCCCATAGGGGTGGGAAACTGAATGTATTTCGCCTTCCAATCGACTGTCATTGGGCTGTGTTGCTCCAGCCAGTCCATGCCAAGGATGGCATCATACGTGCCCAGAGGAAGTATCTTCATATTCGTGACGAAATTGTGGCCTTGCGAGGACCATTGGCAGGCTGGGATTGATGCGGTACAAGTCAGCTCACCTCCATCCGCTACACGAACACGGCATGGTTGCTTGAGAGGAGCGGCTCCGTTCAACTGCTGCGCGAGTTTCTGGTCGATGAAGGACGTAGAACTGCCACTGTCGATAAGCAAAAGAACCTCTCGCCATTGCATAGTGGTGAGAAGTTGGAACGCCTTGGGCGAGACACTGCCGTCCAGCGCCGAGCGTGAGATGGCCATGGCAGTGTCACACGGTGTAGTGGAAGTGCTGCAGTCGTCTTGGTTGTCGTTGGCGTCGAATAGTTCTAGCATTTCCTCGACGACGTGAAGCTGGACTGTAGTCGGGCAGGTGTGGTCGTGCCCCCAGCGCTCTCCGCATTTGAAGCAGAGGCCGCGGGCCCGACGGTAATTGCGCAGCGCCTTCACCTTGGACGTATCGGCGCGCGCTGCATCCGTCCCTCGGCGATCGGTGTCCCCTGACGGTGGAGGGGGGCACGGAGGAGGCGGGGGAAGTGGCAGCGCCATGCTCGGCCTTGGAGTCGCGTCGGGTGGCCTTGGAATCGCTTCGGGTGGCCGTGGTAGGGCGAGGGCGCAATCAGCCACTTCCTCTTGTAGCAAGGCCAGGGCGCAAGCCGTGTCCAGGTCCAGTGGCCGCTGGACCAGGACCACCGCCCGGATGTCCTTCCTCAGCCCCTCCACGAATCGAGTGAGAAAATAAAAGGGAAGTATAGTGTCAGAATAGGAGCTCAAATGGTTTATGATTAATTCAAACTTTTCAATATAATCAGCGACTAAAGTGGTTTGCCGGACAGTGTAAAACTGTCAGGCAAGCATCTGGTGCCGATCACGGCCGAATCGCGTACATAGGTGAGCAGTGAAAGAGTTCCAGTCAAAATCAGAGAGGCGATTTTGGATCGACTGAAGCCAAATTGACGCCGGACCAGAAAAATTCAAAGCCGCCATGGGTACCCAAAAAGAAGGCGCAATCCCAAACATAGTGAAATACTGCTCACAGAGAGTTTTCCACAAGTTCGGGTTCTCTCCCGAAAATTGCGGAAAAGAGATGGATGGGTGCGCCTGCCCAAGCCCGGTGAGGAGCCGACTGGCATGCGCGAACGGGGATAGCGCGGGAGGAGACGGAGGAGGGTCACACTGACCTTTTGCCGGGAGCGGTGGGGGCGTCTGGAACGGCGCCCCCGACAGCCCCCGTGAGATGTTGAACCCTCCGCGGTCATCGGAACCGTGAGGAGCGCAAGCCGCGCCTGCCCCGGCACCAGAGTCGATGCCGAGCGTCGCTGGCGGTGGTGGAGCCTGAGGAGCGTCCTCACTTGGTGGTGTAGGAGTCGACGCCGCGAGCTCAGCGTCGTCACGGCCTCGCCTAGATCAGCGACGCGCCGTTCCAGATCTGGCTTCCAGGTGAGGAGGTCGTCGATCTTGGCCGCGGTCACCTGCTGGGCCTTGGTGTTGGCGGCGATGAGGGACTCCCAGCGGTCGAGGAAGGCTTGGATCGACGGATCCATGGCCTCCAGAAGCGAGCGAGCGTGGCGAAGGCGTCGAGTTTCCACGAATTGCGCCAGATCCGGGTGGAGGACGGTGGTGGTCTGGCCTCTGATACCAGATGTAAGGGTAGAGATCTATTGATATGTATTATGGTGGCGATTACAAGCACAGATACACGAATTCGGGGGAGAAACAGTAGCGGAGATGAACTAGGGTTCGAGCCGCCACCGATGCCTTGATCCACTGGATGATGTCCTCTTCAGTCGGGGCAGAATAAGTACTAGGAGGTATTGGGCTCACTTCGTCCACTGCGGGCCGGTGACGAGTGGGTTGGGCCTTCTCTTCCTGGTGGCCCGTGGGGCAGCGACTGGGTCGCTGCCTGTTGGGTCCCTCTCGTCAGCTGCCTGGCTGGTGCGTGTGGGGTTGGGAGCGCTGACACTTCACCATAGCCATCATTAGAGCGAGCACATGCGAGCAATAGCCTCAATCCTTCCATGCCTACGTGTTCTTTTCGCCTCCATAATTCATGCCTTTAGTTCTAGACTTAACATTAGTGTTTGCATTTTTTGTATTTATTTTAGGATTCCGGCGATGTGCGTTCAATGAGACGAGACGTTTCCGTAGACTATGAAGGTGTCTGTGGCGACTTCGTCAATCTCAGAATGTGTTGGTTTAGTCTTTTGGAGGTGCTCGCGGGAATACGATGTGCGTGTGTGTTCATAGGAGCGAGTGTATGTGTGTATGTACAAGCGTTTTTATTGTGTTCAAAAATATAAGAGGAGGGTACAAGTTTGGAAGAAGCAATGAGAAGCGACAAAAAGATAATAATCTGAACGCTGATGATTTTCTATACAGATATTCACAACCAGCCGCGCGTGTGGTGTAGCAATACAATCATAATTTCCGCAGAAATGAAGGCAACGAACAAGTCACGAAAGAACTTGTCGGCATAAGTGTCATGTCATGTCAGTCTCAACCCAACTAACTAACTACGTATAATAAATTAACGAACTTCCCGTATGTGCGTGCGCGTGGCGTACGTGCTGGCGCCACACACGCGCGCAACACGTGTGTATATACGCTGGCTATGCACACATCGATCCTAACGTACGAGCCGGGCACGCCAAGCCTAGACGGCGCGGCGGCACAGCGGGCACGACGCATGCCGGCACAGCCACCCGTCTATGCACGACATGTGGAACGTGTGGCGGCACTCCGGCAGGCTCCGCGCCGCCTCGCCGGCCTCGAACTCCTGGAGGCACACGGAGCAGCCCCCGTCCTGCACGGTAGCCTGCTGCTCGGTGATGGTCGTCGCGGGGAGCTCGGCGATGGCGTCTGCAGCCATGCCTTTGAAGGAGGCGGAGCCCATGTCAAACATCTCGGACAGCGTCGGCGGGCCGTCGCTGAACCCGTCGCCCCCGGCGTTCATCTGGCTGTCGACGGCGTTCTGCACTGCGGGGTCCACCTTCTCGCGCACCAGACGGCCCGTCAGGAGGCTCCAGATCACGTCAAGCTGAAATGAATTAACAACGAATTGATTATTACTACTAGTACTAAATAATTAGGTGAATAAAATGATCCCTTCCCCTAAAAAAAAAAGAATAAAATGATGATAATTAGAACTGCTGAATCGATGCTGCACTAGTTAGTTGAGCAGGTTTAGTATGTGTAGTCAGGCACGTACCACGTATAGGACGCTCCAGATGCCGGACTCGTCGGAGCGCCAGATGGCCACGGACCTGTCGACAACCTCCATGGCCACCACGGCGCCGGAGATGGCGCCGATGCCCGCGCCACGGACAAGGCCGCTCTCCGTCGCCAGCCCTATCATCCCGCCCGTGATGGCTCCGAGAATCGTGCCCACTGCAACAACACCAAGTCGATCAGGAACAGTCGCACGATGGAGATGCCCAACACCCCGCCATGTCCACGCTGAAATGAAAACAAGAAGAAACATGCATGTATGCCACCGACCTGTGGCGAAGATGAAGGTGATCACGCCGCGGACGATCGAGCCGGCGACCCGAGCCGGCAGGCTGGACATGCTCCCCTCGTCCGCGTCCTCCTGGCCCGGGAAGAATGCTGCTGTGTCGGCGCGAGCCACCGCTGCCTCCATGGTTGCCGGATAACCTGTTGCGCTCTGCGGATCGATCGGGTGGCGGACAACAAATTAGATCAGATGAGGAGAGTATTGCTTCTGGTCGATGATCAGAGTTCTACAGCTGAATGAATAAATGAGGAAGGCTTATGTTGGTGAGATCGAAGATTTTGTAGATGATGCAGGAGGGGGCAGATCTTATATAGTACTAGTACTACTCGTACGCACGCAGCGTGTTGATTAATTAGCCGAAGACACGTGGCTAGCCCCAAAATGGATTAGCTAGCTAACTGGGGCCAGGACATGTTGGGTGCACCTGGCTTGCCAGCTCACCGTCTGCGACCACGGATTTTCCATTTTCCGGACAGCCTGGACCATTCATAAGCGTCAGACATCCCCACGTGGCGCGCGAAGTAGCTTGGCGTAGCAGCCTAGGTGGCGGAACGAGTCCACTGAAGAGAAAAGAGAGAGAGGCGGGAAACAAGGCAATCATACATAAATGCTAACGGACCGAGCCCATCCGGCACGCGGGTGATGGCAACGCGCCAGTTGCCAATGCCTTCACCCGCTCCATCTCTTAACGGCTAAGCTTCCCTCTTCGGGCACTACTCAACGCAACAGCTGCTTCCAAGCGAATTCCCAGACTTCTCCTCACTCCATGACTGCGTGACGGGTGAGGCCGTACGTGTTATGATGCCTACCCGTCAGCTAAGATTTTTCCATAGAGGCGACAAAAGGACCAGGAGAGGGACGGAGAAATATGGGTTTGCTTTTTTCTTCTCGACGGATGCGCGGAGCCCACTTTTGGAAATGAAAATGTGTTTTGTCAGAGCATTTCCAACATAGTACATCGTATCTTAAGCCGTATCATACTCCCTCCATTTCTAAATATAAGCATTTTGTGGGCCATACATCCGCTTCGCGATTGAAAACTTGGTTTCACACATACCGCACAGGTTCGTGTTCGTTTTAAGTTTTCCATAGCCAAACTTACAACGATAGGCAATTATAGTTGATTTATTCATAAGTTGTTAAGTTTCGCTCTACAAAACTTAAGGTGAACGTGAAGTTGGTGCGGTATGTGTGAATCCAAGTTTCCCAATCGGGACACAGGTATGCGGCCCACGAAGTGTGTGCTTGCCTCCCCATGTGACAATTTCTCTATTGTCCCGTCGAAGTAAAGGAAAAAACCATGATATTGTTTTTTGTGTTACTTATAATGATATCCATAAGTATAACGAATTTGTTTGAGGACCGATAGGTTTGTCTTCGTCAGAAACTTAAGGGCCACCTTCGAGGGAGAGTTTGTGCCTTAGTATAGGCAATTTGGAACTGTGAAAATGATTGTTTGTGTTTTAACAGATTAAATACTCTAAAAGATTTACAGTTATCTCCAAGGCTAGTGGATCCGTACATGGTCATTACTTCAGCGTGTGGATGTTTAGAAACACATGGCATTTGGATGCAGCCGTTTGGAGACAGTAGCATGTAAATTATTAAGCTGATTTGGTTGACGTATAAATAATAGGTTATGTGTTTAAGTCATGTAATCTGATTACCTATCGGATGTGGTCGTGGATTTATTTTTTACAATGTTAAGACTCAGACGTAAGTTTGCTATTTTTTATAAAATTGGTTGTGTCATCACAATGATGCAAATGCCACGTTATCCGAAATACAATTCGGCTCCCAGGAGCACATGGCCCCGTGTGCCAAAAAAATCAAATGTGAAGAAAATATCTGAAAAATAGATATGTTGAAGGTCACATTAAATGCTACCTGCAAATTTTTAGATGCAAAGCTTTAGCATTTTGTCCTATGCAAAAAAGAAGTCAAACATTAAATGTTACCTTCAAATGTTACACATAATTTTATTTTTCCACTGACGAAGCATTACATCCCGTTTTGCATGAAAATTATTAAGCACGCTTGTTACACTAACATGAACACCTAGAAAATAATTTTAATTATTATTTTGAAAAAGATTGCTATTTGTTTTGAACTTACTGTTCATTTGAGAGCATATGCTCCCCAGAGGCAAAACGTTTATCCCAGGTTATCCCCTTTTCAAAAGAAAAATGATATCTATAAGTGTGCCATAAAAGAATACTACAGGCAACAATTGCCTTATTTGCATGAATATAAGTATCATATACTCCTTCTGTTCCTAAATATAAGTCTTTGTAGACATTTCACTGTGGACCATATACAGATGTATATAGATGCATTTTAGAGTGTGATTCACTCATTTTGCTCGGTATATAGTTTATAGTAGAATCTCTACAAAGACTTATATTTAGGAACGGAGGGAGTACATGATACAAATGAGATTAGACTTTCGATCATGTAGTACGCACCTAGAAATATAATATACCTTTCCAGTTTTATTACCGCTTCTCATGTTATATACTGTATCGCTTTTACAAATTTTGTCGAGTTTGTTTTTGTTTCAAAGTGCATCGAATGCTTCTTACCATATGAAGAAAGAAGAGGGAACTGCGACTAAACATCGCCGCTCAGTTTACGTGGGCTGCAGTGCGGCCACCGAACTTTGATACTCCATTCAAACGCATTGATTACTAGGGAAGAAATTTCTACGGCGATGGGGAGAGCTCTGTGTACGGCAGCCAGGCAGCAGCTGACCTTATGTGAGCAGCCGCGGGCAGAGAAACATTCAAAAGAGAAACTTTCTGCACACATATCGGCCCCGGTGGACGCAAACAAAGTCGAAGCAGGTGACCTCAGGGATTCGGATGGTTCTACGATGGCTGAACTGAAAGCTACACCGGGAGAAAACCTGGATGGACGGTGCTCAGGGCGTTTGCATCAGCCTCGCTGATGGCCCTTAGACCGTCCAGCGGCTGCAGCCAATGAGATCCCCGTGCTAACTCTCTCGGAACGAATTGACTGTTGGATCAGGTGGAAACCACATTTTCAGTGTAAGCTTGGAAACCTGAGCGCAGGCTGTTGGATCCCATGTGTACGGACTAGATCCATCCATCACTGCTACGTGCTGTTTGCAAATAAACGCCCGCTGGGTTGCAATGATATTTTGCACATAGCCCCTCAGTGTTTACAAGTCATCAAAGCCAGCATCGTCACCCCATGTCTCCACGTAGACGTTTTATACCAAAAGTGAAACACGGATAAGCAAGTATAAACGCCCTGTTTGATATTGTAGCAGCAAACGCCCTATTTGGGTAAACAAAACAACATCACACTCTGCTCAACACAATTCTGCCCAAAGGCAAGTAAAGCAAACAAGTAATAGAATTAGAACCCTGCTCAACAGAACTCTGCCCCTAAAAAAGAGAACTCTGCCCAGTTTCAAACAATGCACTACTGTTAGTCCTAATGACTTGCACAGAGCACACACTCCAGGAACATATAGTCATAGACGTATATAACACTTAATTAGGAGAAAATAATTTATACCTCCCCAATTTCTTCAAGGCCAAAATCTGCATCTGCTGACAAGATGCCACTACTTCGTTCCTTCTCCTACTTCCTTCAAAGGATGTGCTGATCTTAGAGGAGACAACCCAATTAGCCACGACCTTGTCCCCTCCTTTATTTGCTTTGCAAATCTAGCTCAATCTAGAGAAGAGGAACCACTAGATTAGCCATGGGACAAAGGAGAACAGGCAAAGAAGAAAATATGGACACCGGAATCCTCATACTGGGACCTAGATCCAAAGACGACGTCATTGGGGAACGCCGACGAGCATCTTGCACGGTTGGCGGACAATCGCCGGAGAGGAATCAGCCAGCGCCGCTCACGATCAAGGGCCCATCACGGAACGCCAGAGGAGGACTCATCCTTCTTGGCGGAAAATCACCGGAGAGGATTCACCGCGCCACGCTATCGCTTCTTGGCGAACGAGGGGGTCCTGCTGGAGGGAAGCATCATCTCCTAATCGGGATTGGCATGCCGCCATGGGGAAAGGTACGGGATGGCTCAGCCTCGGCATGTTTCTATACCAAGGCACATAATTATTATGGGGTTCAATTTGCAATTTGTACATACTCCCATCTCGCAGCACACATTTCTAATCCAAGGGCACATGATCAAGTTTCCATGTTTTCATTGAATATACGGTTTCCACCAGATATGTACTCCATGTGTACGGACTAGATCCATCCATCACTGCTACGTGCTGTTTGCAAATAAACGCCCGCTGGGTTGCAATGATATTTTGCACATAGCCCCTCAGTGTTTACAAGTCATCAAAGCTAGCATCGTCACCCCATGTCTCCACGTAGACGTTTTATACCAGAAGTGAAACACGGATAAGCAAGTATAAACGCCCTGTTTGATATTGTAGCAGCAAACGCCCTATTTGGGTACAAAACAACATCACACTTTGCTCAACACAATTCTGCCCAAAGGCAAGTAAAGCAAACAAGTAATAGAATTAGAACCCTGCTCAATGTAACTCGCCCTAAAAAGAGAACTCGCCCAGCCCAAACAATGCACTACTGTTAGTCCTAATGACTTGCGTAAATCTTGCCACCAAGCAACCTGAAGCAGAAGAGTTGAATTGGTCAGCAATAGAAATTAATTGCAATACCTAATCTCAGATCACTTCACCAATCAATTGCAATAGAAATTAAATCTGATGGCAAACATCATTTCTATAATTTTCTATGCTCAACCAGTTCCAACATCTTTCTTATTTCCCATCATACTGCACACAATTCTATCGCTGTAAGAGTTCCTTGTTGCTGCATTAAGGGTGTGTTTGTTTGGGCTGCAAATTTCACGGGTGGAGGTGCTGTAACTTTCAATGACTCGATTAAGACCTGTTCTTGCTGCAGATGGCTACTTTTGACATGATTTTAACTGAAATTACAGTTTTTTGATAGTTTAGACAATGTATTTAAACGATTTTCACATATAATTTGCCGATTATAAGTTAAATCATCTATTCAACATGTTGCTTAAATGAAACGACTGAGTTGTAAGTTAATCATCCATGACTACACATGAATGTTTTCAGCCAAAAATGATGTAAAGATGGCAGTAGCGTACCAGTTCACTCGTCAACAGGACTAGCAACAATGGCACACACATACAAAAAGTCTAGGATTTTTTTTCTCACTCTCAATCACACTAACTAGCAGTAGCACACACACATAAATTAACCTAGCAAATTTGCAGAATAACGTACAAGCCCTAGACACCGCCGAGCTTTCTAAATTCACATACTTATCATCATCTAAATTCCATCTAGACAGTAGCAGTAGCAGTTCATAGACATAGATCAATTTTCGTTAGACCACGGTTGCACAGAGAACACACTCCAGGAACATATAGTCATAGACGTATATAACACTTAATTAGGAGAAAATAATTTATACCTCCCCAATTTCTTCAAGGCCAAAATCTGCATCTGCTGACAAGATGCCACTACTTCGTTCCTTCTCCTACTTCCTTCAAAGGATGTGTTGATCTTAGAGGAGACAACCCAATTAGCCACGACCTTGTCCCCTCCTTTATTTGCTTTGCAAATCTAGCTCAATCTACAGAAGAGGAACCACTAGATTAGCCATGGGACAAAGGAGAACAGGCAAAGAAGAAAATATGGACACTTTGGAATCCTCATACTGGGACCTAGATCCAAAGACGACGACGCTGGGAACGCCGATTTAGCATCGGCACGGTTGGCGGACAATCGCCGGAGAGGAATCAGCCGCGCCGCCACGACCGCAGCCCATCACGGAACGCCCGTGGAGGAGGATCACCACTCGGCGGGACAATCACCGGAGAGGATTCAGCCGCGCCGCTCGCCGCTTGCTGGCCCGGCGCTGAACGAGGGGGTCCTGCTGGAGGGAAGCATCATCTCCTAATCGGGATTGGCGTGCCGCCATGGGGAAAGGTACGGGACGGCTCAGCCTCGGCATGTTTCTGTACCAAGGCACATAATTATTATGGGGTTCAATTTGCAATTTGTACATACTCCCATCTTGCAGCACACATTTCTAGTCCAAGGGCACATGATCAAGTTTCCATGTTTTCATTGAATATACGGTTTCCACCAGATATGTACTCAACTCGATACAAATAGTGAACATGGGCCGACGAGCAGCAGAAGCTCTACCACACGCGTTCAGCCACACGTGGCGGAAAAAAAAGGAGTAGTCGGTCGGTACGTCATGACTTTTGATATGTTTGGTAGGCTGCGTCCGCGATAGCTCTTTTAAATTTATTCATACTCATAACAGTTAAATATACACCGCGATAGCTAAAACAAAAATACAAACTTGCTAAAGGGGATGTAATCTGCAGGCCCAAAAGACCAAGGGGGTCTTGGCATTGAAAACGTGGAGATGAAGAACAGATGTCTCCTTAGTAAGTGGCTGTTTAAGCTTTCTGTCGAGACGGGGGCCACTTGGGCTCAGATCTTACGTAACAAGTATCTTCACTCTAGAACATTGTCCCAGGTGACAGTGAGGCCGACTGACTCACCATTTTGGAAAGGGCTGGTGAGAGTTAAATCGTTCTTTTTCAATAGGGCAAGATTCTTAGTTGGAAATGGTACCGCCACAAGATTCTGGGAGGATACACGGCTAGGGGAGACGCCCCTAGAACTCCAATATCCATCCCTGTATAGCATTGTTCAGCGTAGAGACACTTACGTTACAACAGTGCTGCAGTCTACTCCGCTCAACATTCATTTTAGGAGAACGCTAGTAGGGAGCTGTTGGGAAGCCTGGCTCAATCTTGTGAGAAGATTAATGGATGTTCAGTTGTCTCAACAGCTCGACAAGTTGTACTGGAAACTAACTAAGAGTGGAGAGTTTTCGGTTAAATCTATGTACTTGGATGTTATCAACTCTAGCGCGATTCCCCGATCGAAACATGTTTGGAAAGTCAAAGTTCCTTTGAAAATCAAAGTGTTTATGTGGTTTGTACATAAATAAGCTATTTTAAACAAGGACAATTTGGCAAAACGCAATTAGACAGGTTCTACGAGATGTAGCTTTTGCGACCAACAGGAATCAATCAAACACCTCTTTCTCGATTGCCCTCTGGCAAAAATTATGTGGCGGACGGTTAACATGGCATTTAGCATTACTCCTCCGAATTACATCACCATGTTATTGGGGCGTGGCTTGATGGGATAGATTCTGACACGGCAAGACACATTCGTGTAGGAGTTTGTGCGTTGTTATGGGCAATCTGGAATTGCAGAAATGATTTGGTCTTTAACAGCAAAACAAATATTCATTTTTTGCAGGTTATCTTCAGAGCCACTACGTTGATCCGTATGTAGTCGTTACTCACTCCGAAGGAGGCCAGAGAGCGTTTGGTTACTGGATCTACCAGATGAGAGATGGTAGCACGAGATATTTTCAACCGGTTTGGATGGCGGTCATGTAATTGGATAGGCATTTAGTGTTCCTATCTCTTTTTGCCAGCCGGTTGTGGCTTTTCTACTATTGTGTTGCTCTCTTTGAGCCTCTTTTTTCGTTTTTGTTCGAGACTTGCATACTTATGTCGGACCTTTTGCTTATTAATAATTATGGCCGTATGCATCATTCTGATGCAAAGGCTGGGGCGAACCCCCCTTTTTAAAACAAACAGTTACATATACACTATTTTGGATCTAATAGCATCTACAGCCGGTCCCTCATACTATCTCAAAAGTCCAGGCAGACCGTCCGGTCATTGACCGGTAAAAATAAAACCGAGCCAACCGGACATTTCAAACCACGGACAAACGTCCGGCCTGACCCGCACGCCTCATATCCAGCCCAAATATAGGTCGGATATGGGGCGGTCTGGGCACACCAGGGCGCGTCCGTCTAATAAGCCCGGCCCACCATTGCCCCACACCTATCCCACAAAAACTCCAATCCGGGTGCCTCGCTTCGAACCATAGCTCAGTATCTCTCGCTCCGTCCTCTCCTCTCCCTTTCCGATTTCGATCCCATCCACTACGATGTCCAGCTCCAGCAGCGACCGCGGTTCCGAGCTCGACTACGAGGAGGAGATGGCCCTCCGCATTGCGTTGGAGCGGTCAAGGTAGAGACCGGCGGCAGCTCCGGATCTGGAGCGTCGCCGCAGCTCCCGCGCCAGAGCTGGACCCGGGTCCGCGCACAGCGACGCCAGGACAGCACAGTCCGCATCGTCCCCGCGCCATCTCCTTCCCCCGTCGGTCGCCTCCTCCATGCGTGCAGCGATGGATGCTAGTGCCTGTGCTGCCGGCCCGTACGTGCACTCCGAAATCGGAGGTGCCCGTCGCGCGCCACGAGAGGCAGCGTGCACGGGAGAGGGATGCGGCAGAGCAGTATGCGCGCCGCTGTCGCGGGATGCAAGCGGACCCCCACAAGGACACGCGGCTCCTCGCATGGGTCTACCGCCGGCCCCTCACGACGCCGGAGACAGACACACCGCCTCCTACGGAAGAACGCCAAGGCGCTCCGGCTTGCTATCGAGCAGTCGGAGAGCGAGGCGAAGGAGGCAGCGGCGGAGAAGGCTCGGGTCGCCAAGTTGAAGCGGGAGCAGGACAGGGCAGCCAGTCGGATGAAGGGGCTCATCGTCCTCTCCGACTCTGACTCCGACTCCGACGACCGTGATAGCTACACCTCCTCCTCAGACGACCAATACCCTCCACCAGTCGCGGACGCCTACAGTTGCGCCCGCGACCGGAAGAGCAAAGGCCCAGCGAGGAAGTGGTGAAGCTCCGCCGTCTCCGTCTTTAATTTCAAATTTTTACTAATATAGTTTAAACTTGTTCGTCGTTTATGTGAATTATGTGAATTTGGCGATCTTTTGGAGATCCTTTGTTGATCTTTTGGTGATCGGAATGTGCATTTTTATGTCCAATCCTATGTCTGTTCGATGATCTATGTTGTTTAGTTCCGTGTTGCATGCTTAGTATGGATATAGGGTACCGGATATGAGATACACGGATGTGGACGACAGGATTTGAGAAGTGCCCGGTTAGTGACCGCGGACACGCCCGAACGCTTCCATGGGCGTTTGAGGGCCCGGGTTTTCCTATCGTGGTTGTAGATGCTCTTACTTTATCGGGGACGGGGGCGAGGCCCGTCCTGTCTGTCGCCGCTCCTCCAGGCTTCGACACGCGCCCTGGCCAGTGGTGCATGCGGTGCCATGTAGGCAGGCAGGCAGCTGAGGTGGCACGGTGGTGGAGCCTCCACGAAGGGCTGCATGTAGCCACGCAGGTGTCTCCCAGCTGGTTGGGTCGGCAGCTGCATGCGAACGGCGGTGGAGACTTGGCTGGTGCGGTCCTGATGGTGGCCCTGCTAGCGCGCTTGGCGAGGGCCTTGCCGGGTGGCCCGGCAAGGGTCTTGCCGTGGCACGCAGGCGTCCCCGCAAGGATCTTGCCGGGGGTCTTGTGGGTTCCTTCGGCGAGGATGGCTGCCTTCCCATCTTCACTTGATCTTGACTATTCTTTGTCTTCACAAAGATCTGCATGCCACCACAGAGGTGCCTCCCGAGCCCTGTCCTAACAAATGTGTTGAGTGTTGGTGGGCTCGAGGGTGGCTCGCCGATTGGCGTGGCGAAGCTGCCCTGCAAGGGTCTTGCCGGGGCATTGGCCAGCCCGCCAAGCAAGGATCCTTGCCGAGGAAACCTGCTTCGCCCATCTGATCTTTGTGGTCTTGGTCCTTGTCGTTGCTTTGCATCGTCTTGGGCTTCGTTCTTACCTCGGCTCACCTCCCTCGCTCTGCTTGGCGTGGTGGCGAGCATGGCTCTGACTGCCCGTGCACAGGTAAAGGGGTACAAAAATGTGCCCCTAGTTTTGTACACCGACAGTTGGGGAACGCAGTATTTCAAATGTTTTCCTATGATCACACAAGATCTATCTAGGAGATGCATATCAACGAGCAGGGAGAGTGTGTCCACATACCCTCGTAGACCGAAAGCGGAAGCGTTAAGTAACGCGGTTGATGTAGTCGAACGTCTTCGCGATCCAACCGATCAAGAACGCACGACACCTCCGTGATCTGCACACGTTCAGCTCGGTGACGTCCCTCGTACTCTTGATCCAGCTGAGGCCGAGGGAGGTTTCGTCAGCACGACGACCTGGTGACGGTGATGATGATGTTACCGATGCAGGGTTTCGCCTAAGCACTGCAACGATATGACGGAGGTGGAAATCTATGGAGGAGGCCACCGCACATGGCTAAAACAACTGTTAACTTGTGTGTCTATGGGGTGCCCCCTCCCCCGTATATAAAGGAGCAAGGGGGAGGCCGGCCTGTCCTCATAGGGCGCGCCCAAGGGGGCAATCCTACTCCAAGTAGGAGTTGGATCCCCCCCTTTCCTAGTCCTAATAGGAGAAGGAAGGAGAGGGGAAAGAGAAGGAAGGAGGGGGCGTCGCCCCTCCCCCTAGTCCAATTCGGACTAGGCCCATGGGGGGGCGGGGGGGCAGCCAACCCTTGGCTGCCCCTCTCTCTCTCCCCTAGGCCCAATAAGGCCCATTACTTCTCCGGTGGTTCTGATAACCCTTCCGGCACTCCGATATTTTTCCGGTGACCCCCGGAACTCATCCGGTGTCCGAATAACATCGTCCAATATACCAATCTTTATGTCTCGACCATTTCGAGACTCCTCGTCATATCCGTGATCACATCCGGGACTCCGAACAACCTTCGGTACATCAAAACACATAAACTCATAATATCGATCATCATCGAACGTTAAGCGTGCGGACCCTACGGGTTCGAGAACTATGTAGACATGACCGAGACTCATCTCCGGTCAATAACCAATAGTGGAACCTAGATGCTCATATTGGCTCCCAGATATTCTACGAAGATCTTTATCGGTCAAACCGCATAACAACATACGTTGTTCCCTTTGTCATCGGTATGTTACTTGCCCGAGATTCGATCGTCGGTATCTCAATACCTAGTTCAATCTCGTTACCGGCAAGTCTCTTTACTCGTTCCGTAATGCATCATCTCGCAACTAACTCATTATTCACATTGCTTGCAAGGCTTATAGTGATGTGCATTACCGAGAGGGCCCAGAGATACCTCTCTGACAACCGGAGTGACAAATCCTAATCTCGATCTATGCCAACTCAACAAACACCATCGGAGACACGTGTAGAGCATCTTTATAATCACCTAGTTACGTTGTGACGTTTGATAGCACACTAAGTGTTCATCCAGTATTCGGGAGTTGCATAATCTCATAGCCATAGGAACATGTATAAGTCATGGAGAAAGCAATAGCAACAAACTAAACGATCATCGTGCTAAGCTAACGGATGGGTCTTGTCAATCACATCATTCTCTAATGATGTGATCCCGTTAATCAAATGACAACTCATGTCTATGGCTAGGAAACTTAACCATCTTTGAATAATGAGCTAGTCAAGTAGGGGCATACTAGTGACACTCATTTGTCTATGTATTCACACATGTACTAAGTTTCCGATTAATACAATTCTAGCATGAATAATAAACATTTATCATGATATAAGGAAATATAAATAACAACTTTATTATTGCCTGTAGGGCATATTTCCTTCAGTCTCTCACTTGCACTAGAGTCAATAATCTAGATTACACAGTAATGATTCTAACACCCATGGAGTCTTGGTGCTGATCATGTTTTGCTCATGAGAGAGGCTTAGTCAACGGGTCTGCAACATTCAGATCCGTATGTATGTTGCAAATCTCTATGTCTCCCTCCTTGACTTGATTGCAGATGGAATTGAAGCATCTCTTGATGTGCTTGGTTCTCTTGTGAAATCTGGATTCCTTTGCCAAGGCAATTGCACCAGTATATTTTTGAGAGAGAACAACAGTGGGAGAGGCTCCCACTGACTTTGTATTTACTCACGCACAGATGTTACATCATTACATGTGGGGGGTTTTGCGGGGCTCCCCCTCGGCCCCTCTACTATATGTAAAACGCTACTGTCTACAAGTTTTGTATATAAGAGTCTAAGAAGGGACGGAGCTCTTCTTTACAATTGTGAACAAGGAGGCCCAACAGGTGCTTGAATTTATCAAGCCATGCAATGTAGGAGTGTGGCACTCCTTTGAAGAATTCATTGTTCCTCTCCTTTCCAGATGCTCCACGCGGCCAGCAAGAAAATGTCCATGAAAAGTGGTTGCGTCCATTGGGTTTTACCTTCGTGCAACAGATAGATCCTATTGCCAACATTCGGCCACCTCAGACCCACTCTGTCCCAACAGCGTTGGCTAAAAGGGCATGAGAAGAAGAGATGCTCAACTGTTTCCTCGGGAGGATTTTGGCAAAGCATGCATGCATAGTTGTTATCCAAAACAACATAGTGCCTACATTTCAACATGTTTCATGTGTTTAGGCGGTCAACCAGCAGCAGCCAGCCAAACATTTTGAATTTGATGGGGCTCTTGGCCTTCCAAAGCCAGAGAAAGGCATCATCGGCGATCGTCTCCCTGAAACAGTGATTGTAGTAGCTTTTGGCCGAGAACTTTCCTCCGAGGGTACAAACCCAAGAATCAGCAGAACCCCTCTCTGGTATGACATGCATCGAGCCCCGCTGAATCTCTCTGACTTCCTCTCTCGCTTGGGTAGAGAGTGGTAGGTACAAACCCAAGAATCAGCAGAACCCCTCTCTGGTATGACATGCATCGAGCCCCGCTGAATCTCTCTGACTTCCTCTCTCGCTTGGGTAGAGAGTGGTAGATGGAAAAGCATAGCTGGGTCCGTCGCTTCCAAAGCAGCCCAAACGGACTCATCCTCATTTGTGGAAAATGAGAAGGCTCTGGGATAGATCTCGGAGAGCATGGCTTCCTGGTCATGCTCAAACCACACATCCTTCCAGAACAGAGCTGAAGTCCCATCACCAACTGTAACTTTTGAGATCCCACGAAACACTTTGCTGAGTTGCATGATGTCACGCCACCAGAAGGATCCGATCGGACCAACTACATGTGGTATTGTACCCACATAGTATGTGTCCCAGATCAAAGTCACCCATGGGACATCCTGACGGTTGTAAAATTGATAAAGATGTTTGAGGAGGAGGGCCACATTTTGAGTTTTGATGTCAATCACCCCAAGACCACCTTTGCTCTTTGGCCTACACACCAGTTCCCAAGCGGCCAAAGAGTTATTTTTGACCCCTGTCTTTGTGTTTTTGGCCCACAAACAGTATCTACGCAGCTTGTCAATGTGATCGATCACTTTTGGGTGCAGTTTAAGTGTGCACATAGCATAGATCATCATGGAGGTGATGGTGGAGTTTACCAACGTGAGTTTGGCGCCGGCTGAGAGCAAGGACAAGGCCGTGGACAAATTCCTCTCAATCCCACACACCAACGGCATGAGCTCAAGCAGCGTTGGTTCTGTTGTTCCCATGGGAAGGCCCAGGTATGTAAATGGGAGCGATCTGACAGCGCAGCCAAAATTTTGGGCCAGGACAGAAGCTTGCTGCAGGTCAAGATTGATGGGAATCAATGTTGACTTATGGAAGTTTATTTTCAGACCAACGGAATCAGCGTAATCAACCAAGATGGATTTCATGCGAGTGGCTTGATCGGGGCAAGCTGCCATGACCAGGATCGTGTCATCGGCGTATTGAATCACCGGGTAGTCTCCCCTCCGATTGCATGGAAAAGGTAGTTCGATTAAGCCTTGGGCATAAGCATCATTAATCGCCGCTTGAAGGAGATCGGCAGCTAAAACAAAGATGAGAGGTGACAGTGGGTCTCCCTGCCTCACTCCACATTTGCACAAAACTTTCCTGCCCGGGACTCCATTCAAGAGAACCGAAGAAACTCCAGAGGCAAATATTGATTTCATCCAGCCAAGCCACTTGTCATCAAAGCCCATATGTTTCATGATCTGCAACATCGGATCATGTTCTATTGTGTCAAAGGCTTTGGAAAAATCAAGTTTGAGGAGCACTATCTCTCGCGAAGATGCTTGGCACTGATGGATGTACTCAAATCACCATGCCAGACAATCCTGAATGGTTCTCCCTTTGAGGAAACCATACTGATTCCTATGGATGATTTTAAGAATGACTTTCTGCAGACGGTTGGCCAGGATTTTCGTGATGATTTTCAGACAACAGTTGAGCAGAGTTATGGGTCTGAAGTCATTAGCTGTCACAGGAGAGGAGATTTTCTGTATGAGGGTGATATATCCCTCACTAATGTTGGTTATGTCAAGGTTGCCGTCATGAAAATCATGACACATTTTGTAGATATCTTCCTTGATAACATGCCAACAATTTTTGAGGAAACAACCATTGAAACCATCAGGACCGGGAGCCCTGTCGCTAGGCATCTCTTTGATCACTATGTCGATCTCATCGTTAGAAAAGGGGGCCGACAGCAACTCCAAACCCTCCACCTTTTTGATGATACGGTTGAGATCAAAGCGCGTGTTTGTGGGTTTAGAAGCCCCCAAGCGTTCTTTATATGTGTTGAACAACACACCTTCTTTGCCAGCATGATCAGTAACCTCTACGTCGCCTTCCCGCAGACTAGCAATGGAGTTGTGTCTAAATCTTTCAGTTGCGAGAGATTGAGACAGTTTAGTGTTCTCATCCGCAAATCTGAAGTATCTGACAGTGCATCTCTTCCTCCAATATTCATTCTGGTACTTGAGGAGACAATTAAGGTGTCCTTTCAGGATTCGCCTGAAATTTGCTTCTTGGACAAACAAAACCCTCTTGTCTTCTAGAGCATCGAGATTGGCTAGTGCTTCGTTGCTGTTTTGGATCATAATTTTTAGGTTGAAAACGCCTCTACTCCAGCGCTTGAGATCATAACGAGCGCGTTTTAGTTTTTTGCGCATAAATGCTGCAGAGTTAGGTGCATGGCAAGGTTTACTCCAAGACCGGCAACAACTTCAGAGAAGCCAGCAGTGATTGATCCGAAGTTTTCAAACCGGAATAGATTTGACTTCGAATTTTGGACTCAATTGAGAGCACACACGAATATGATCGTACACGTGTTTCCCAAAGGCGTAACCATTGTGTTAGGAAAAGAGGTGGTCCAGTTTGAAGATGAAAAGAACCAATGAGTTGTTCCAAAGGGTCGACAGCATGTTACTCCACGTGAAATCCCTACCCTTAACTGGGATTTCCATTAAGGATTGTGCTCGTATAAGCTCATTGAATAACAGCATATCAGTAGCATCGCCTCCCGGTCTGTTTCTGTTATCAGTGGACCGTATGAAGTTAAAGTCACCCAAAATTAACCAGTTTTCATCATCAGGTATATTAAGATAAAAAAGCCAGGAGGTAAATATGCCCGTCTCTGGCCCGTACATGGGCTGTAGACATTCACCAAGTTCCAAGATTCATTCGATTGTGTGGCCATGAAGGAAACAACCACCGCGAAAGATTCCACATGCCATGGTGTCCCCACAAAGACAGAACTATTCCAGATGGTAATAATGCCTCCCCATGCCCCAATCGAAGGCGCAAAAACAAATCTATCAAATCGCTTAGGGCAGAAAGATTTAATAAACGCTAAATCAAAAGATTCTCGCTTAGTTTCTTGAATACATAGCACTGAACAACCGCTAGTATCGATAGCATTCCTAAGCGCCAAAAGTTTTCTTTCAGAGTTAATCCCTCTGATATTCCACGACAGAATGTTCCAGGATTTATTCATGAACGTAAATAAAATCAGACAGCCTCATCAGAGGCTATCTGCTGGGCAGCCAACAGTTTGTCTTCAGAAATGTCCTCAGGAGCAATACCACGCCGAGCGCCCACCTGCTGGAGCTCTTGAGTGGATGTTGGGGGAGGGCACGTCACAGCTGGAGCTGCAGCCATGGAGACAGCATTGACAGTCGGAACGACCCTGACCTTCACCCTCGAGCGACTCTGCTTGACACCAGTGACATGAATAACCTTGAAGCCATCATATTTGTTCGAGTGAGTGCTCCTCTGGACAGCAGTGGTGTCAAGGGGAACCTTGGCAGCATGGAATGCAGCAACACTGAACGAAGAGGAGGACGCCAGCAGCTGAAGAGCAGTGCCAGGTGGTGGGGCGAGTAAATCAGCCTTGATTGCATTGTCAAGTGGCACCATAGGAACTGAAGCAGCGATCTCCTGTGACTGAATCATAAACTGATCCTCAACATGGGCAACATCAGTCAGAGCATCTGAAGGTGCAGGGGATAAGTGCAGAGGCACAATGCATACACCCATCTGGAACTGAGAACTGAAAATGTTGGACATGTGATCAGGTTCAGGCTTCAAATTCTGAATAAGTTTCTGAATGTTTCTGAATAAGTTTGAAAGGATTGAGAGGAAACATAACATTTTGAGCTTGCCCATTGGCTATGGCCCGGGTGTAGATGCGTTTGAGCATAGAGCCCATCCACAGAAGCAGCTCATGATCCATAGCAACAGTGACACTGACAGACTCACCTCCAGCATGAACAAAAGCATTTTTGGCAGCAGGATTTCCAGTGATAAAACCGTCCGCCAGACTCTCTATAGCAGCAACTTCATCTTCAGAGGACCAAATGTCAGATAGTTTGTCATGCACATTGTGTTCAGGGTCCACTCCATCCATCAGAGAAGGGCCATCGTACTGAAAAAAGGATCTAAAACTGAATCCTGTGTACGGTGGGGGGATCACTGGCCAGGCTCTCCAACCATTTTCCTGAAGCTGTTCTTGTGCAGGGGCAGGTTCATTCTAGGCAGCCTCATTTTGAGCTTGTTGGGCAGCCATCTCATCCAGATGAGCCTGCTGCATGACAGTATAAAAAGGAAGCTCATATGGGTGTGGCGAAACATTAAGCAGAGGTGGTGGCTCCTCAGTGCCCACCAGACCTGGAATGGTGTTGCGACCATTTAGTACATACACCGGTACAGACCAAGAACGACCCAAACCTGGTAGTAAACCTACTCTGGTGACAAGCAGACTGCGAGGGACCTCTGCCACATCCTTAATATGACATTTAACAAGAACCCTGGCCTTGTTTTTCCCAGGACGAGGCCAAACCAGAAGTTTACCAAAGTTAGATACTGCCTTGTGCACATAGTGTTCAGTCTGATAGTCCATAGGAAAGGCAAGTAGCATAACCCAAACCTGATACTCAAACGCAGGCATACGCATGTTGGGGCCTTCATCATGTGGAAGCAAAGTGAAGAAAGAATCATCTGTCAGAGCATGAGGACCTTCTCTAATCGCATCATCTCTGCTTTCCATATCAGAGAAAACCACACACCCAATGCCCAGCGGATAAACAAAATCATCAAGTAGCTCATATTCAAGATCAACTATGATGATGCGGCAGACCTCAGCAAGCCAAAACTCCTGCTGATGATCAGGTACTGGGGGATCGATGGTGACAATGGCATACCTATCATGGTTGCACGGAGGTTCATCCACCACCATGACATGGCGCTGGACACGATGCACAGGGCCTCGGTGGAAAGTCGATCCATCTGGAGCAAAGGCGAAGGGGCACACCGCAAAGTTCGCCATGGCTGCCGCTGGGGAAGAACTGCAGATTGGAAGTGTAGCGGCCGGTGAGGAGGAGCAAACTGTGGTTTTTTGCGGATGGAGGGGTAGCAGGGTTGGCAAACTCGAGGAGGACGTCGCCACGCCCGATTGGGGGTTTTGGCAGGTGGACTTGACTACACCTGCACAAGGGAGGTGTATCCTCGAGCAATGAGAAGAAGCCACGTCCAAAGGGTGCAGGATCTTTTGCTTCCGAATCCAAACAAGATGTGCTTTCAAATCCCGTTTTCTGCGGGCCGCACGGACCACCATAGGATTACCTACCATAGAAGATCTTGGTTCACTGTTGGGTAGGATCTCATTAGATTAGGAAGCATGGGGTATGGTCGGTGAAAGTGCTAGTTATCGACTAGAGGGGGGGTGAATAGGCGATTTTTAGGAAAGTCTTCAAAACATGGATGTTTCGAAGACAAACAATAAAAACAACCTAATTGATATGCAGCGGAAGATAAACTACAAGAAGCAAACCATAGTCAAGTATGCAATAACGTGAAAGTACAAGACTAATAGCAGCTTGGTAGTAAGGATCAAGATGGAAGATAGTGAGAAGCCAATCAACAAAAGTAGTCAAGCAATGAAGTCAGACAGGTATGACATATAGGCAACGACTTCACGAAGACAAACTCTAAGTAAGGAGAGGGAGAAGATAGAACCAGTCACTTGTTGAAGACACAGGATTTGTTGGACCAGTTCCAATTGCTATGACAACTGTACATCTGGTTAGGGAGGCTGAGATTCAACTCATAAGACCGCGTCTTCACCTTATTCCCCTTGAGCTAAGGACACACAGTCCTCGCCCAATCACTCTGGTAAGTCTTCAAGGTAGACTTCAACCTTCAGATCATGCTTCACCGGCAATCCACAATGACTCTTGGATGCTCAGAACGCGACGCCTAACCGGCCGGAGGATTCACATTCCTCAAGTGTAATAAGTCTTCAGTCACATGCATGTAAAGACTTCAAAGTGATGCCTAACACTCTTTGGCTCGGGTGTTTGGGCTTTGTCCTCGCAAGGATTTCTCTCTCTCAAAGGCTTCGAGGTGGGTTGCTCACAAACGACAAAAGCCGCACTAACTCTAAGAAGCCACCAATTTATGGTGTAGGGGTGGGCTATTTATAGCCACTAGGCAACCCGACCGATATGTCCGAAATGACCCCGGTCACTAAGGAACCGACATGTGTTCCAACGGTCGATTTCAAACACACACGGCAACTTTACTTGGGCCACAAGCAAAGCTGACTCATCCACTCGGATAAGTTTTGTTCTCATTGTCTTCGTCAAGACATAGGATTTGGGTTGAGCATCACTTCACCATTCGACTTTGATCACTTGGACCCCACTTAACAAAGACGGTGGTACCTATGACTCAACAAAGAAGAAAAGGAAACAACGAAACGACACGCCTTCGGCCCATAGTCTTCACTCAATGTCTTCTCATGTCATAGACTTCAATATTAATATCTTCACATAGCACCATTGTCGCCAATGTCTTCATACATTTTTAGGGTCGCTCCCGGTAGGTAAACCGAATCAATGGGGACACTACCAAGCGTTATCCTGCAATTCTCACAAACGCATTAGTCCTCAACCACATTTGTCGTCAATACTCCAAAACAACTAGGGTGGCACTAGATGCACTTACAGTCGGCGTCCAGCAAAACTTGGGTAGCTTATGACACATGGTGGGCTTACGGCCTCGTGACCAAGATGTCGACAAAACCGGCACTGTTAAGCCTGTGGCATTTCACGTAATCGGTGGTCCGATGCCGTATATACGGAGTGTTAACATGGGAGGTCGAATTGTAGTGCATGGCACATGACGTGGAGAGTCATGTGCAACGATATCAACCCCTGGTGCAACACAAGAACAATTTCCAGTGGTATCCCCATAGCGCTGGCAAAAAATACCCGTGCACAGTGATTCCAGATGACCAAAACGATCATATTGCGAGCAATGCTGAAGCCGATTATATATATAGTCCTTTGTTGGCACTGAGCAAACATCAACCATTAACATAACACTATCATTGTCATAACCAGCCTGCCAGCCATCTAAAATATGATAAAGTTTGCCATTTGGAATGGAATCCCATAAACCTTGCTTAAACCGATGGCCCTGAAAAGATGGTAACTGATCTGATGAATCGGACGGGATTGGCAGATTAACGGCCCCAATACGAAAAAGATCATGATTATCCCGAGGAACTGGAAATGACAACCTGCCAAAAGAGAGCTCCGGTGAGCCATCGTCGCCGGAATGTCCCTCCGTCAGCGTGGTTGTCAGCCCTAATTTCTCAAATACGGAGAGAGAAGCTGGATCAATGATCGCATCAAATTTAGACGCTAACCATTTATATTTGATAGCCGGGCCAGGTGAAGAGGCTAAATCATTGATCTCAGTATCCGCATTCCAGCCAAATGGTTGACAATAAGACCGAGAACCTCGATGGAGATGAAAATGACATATGAAATCCGGCCAAAATGCAATCTCGGAGGCCATAAATAAAATGACCCACACGATTAGATGCCACCAAGAACCGAAAACGCCGATCACCCAAACGAAGCACATTGAAACCATCACTGGTTCCACCAATGCAAGATTGAAGAGCCAATCCCACAGATTCCACCGAGAGAGGAAAAGAGGCCGAGGAGAAAGAAACTTCAAGGAAGAACTCCTTGTAGTTGGGGTTGGGTACGGCGAACCAGATCCAAAGCGAAAGACAAGACTGCCCTCGACCTTAAGGCCGGGGGAGAAGTCCCAATGGAGGAGGCCGTCCATTGGGGTCGCCGGGAGTGGTAACTAGGGCAGGGGGTCGAAGTCGCCATGGGAGTCGCCATGGGACGGTGGGAGGGTGGGAGTCGCCATCTCCAGTATTGTCACAAAAGATTTTCATTGGACCCGATGCACTAGGTATGACACCTAGATCGGATATGAACTCCTTCATTTGTTGCTTCCGAAGCAGCTATGTACTCCGCTTCACACGTAGATCCCGCCAAGACGCTTTGCTTAGAACTGCACCAACTGACAGCTCCACCGTTCAATATAAATACGTATCTGGTTTGTGACTTAGAGTCATCCGGATCTGTGTCAAAACTTGCATCGACGTAACCATTTACGACGAGCTCTTTGTCACCTCCATAAACGAGAAACATATCCTTAGTCCTTTTCGTGTATTTCAGATGTTCTTGACCACTGCATGTGATCCACTCGGATTACTTTGGTACCTCCCTGCTAAACTAATAGCAAGGCACACATCAGGTCTGGTACACAGCATTGCATACATGATAGAACCTATGGCTGAAGCATAGGAATGACTTTTATTTTCTCTGTATCTTCTGCAGTGGTCGGGCATTGAGTCCGACTCAACTTCACACCTTGTAACACGTGCAAGAACCCTTTCTTTGCTTGATCCATTTTGAACTTCTTCAAAACTTTATCAAGGTATGTGCTTTGTGAAAGTCCAATTAAGCGTCTTGATCTATCTCTATAGATCTTGATGCCCAATATATAAGCAGCTTCACCGAGGTCTTTCATTGAAAAACTCTTGTTCAAGTATCCTTTTATTGCAATCCAGAAATTTTATATCATTTCCAATCAACAATATGTCATCCACATATAATATTAGAAATGCTACAGAGCTCCCACACACTTTCTTGTAAATACAGGCTTATCCAAAAGTCTGTATAAAACCATATGCTTTGATCACACTATCAAAACGTTTATTCCAACCCCGAGATGCTTGCACGAGTCCATAAATGGATCGCTGGAGCTTGCACACTTTGTTAGCATCCTTTGGATCGACAAAACCTTCGGGTTGCATCATATACAACTCTTCTTCCAGAAATCCATTCAGGAATGCAGTTTTTACATCCATTTGCCAAATTTCATAATCATAAAATGCAGCAATTGCTAACATGATTCGGACGGACTTAAGCATCGCTACGGGTGAGAAAGTCTCATCGTAGTCAACTCCTTGAACTTGTTGAAAACCTTTCGCAACAAGTCGAGCTTTGTAGACAGTAACATTACCGTCAGCGTCAGTCTTCTTCTTGAAGATCCATTTATTCTGGCTTGCCGATCATCGGGAAAGTTAACCAAAGTCCACACTTTGTTCTCATACATGGATCCCGTCTCAGATTTCATGGCCTCAAGCCATTTCGCGGAATCTGGGCTCATCATTGCTTCATTGTAGTTCGTAGGTTCGTCATGGTCAAGTAACATAACCTCCGGAATAGGATTACCATACCACTCTGGTGCGGATCATACTCTGGTTGACCTACGAGGTTTGGTAGTAACTTGATCTGTAAGTGCATCTAGTGCCCCTTAGTGATTTTGGTGTATTGAAGACTTATAGGTTAAGGGACTAATGCGTTTGTGAGTGTACACAGGTCTATAAGTCTATGAGGAGTTTGATATTTACAGAGAAAGTCGACCCTAAAAACGAAGTTCTTCGATCAAGACTTTGATATTCAAGACTTTCAAGACTTTGAAAGTGAAGAAATTGGTGTGACCTTGAAGACTTGGTATTCATTTGAGGAACATGAAGCGTGAAGACTTTTGTTTTCGTAGTTTCGCTTTCTCTTCTTGAGTCATAGAAACCACCGCATCAAGAAAGGGGGTCGAGGAAATACTAAGGAAAAATTTCCATGTGATGCTCAACTCAAAATCCTACACCTACCAATCCCTTCGAGTGAAGCCTTTGAAATCTCATACAGCTCACCAATTTTTTCAAAGGATGTAGACGAAGTTCTTCCGTCGCGAGGAATTTGTTCGACCGAGGATTTAGGAATTCGCCAAAGGCGGTTTGCCTACACAAAGAGGAACATGATAGCCCCGAGGAATTTGAGAGTCAAATTTCCGATCATTGTCGTGTCTTGCCACCTGTCCCAAAATATCTTATCCACCTAACGGTCATATCATTGAAGGGCATTTATGTCTTATCATGTCGGGCTGCTCCCTAGGCTATAAATAGCCGCCTCTACAACCACTAGCTGGTTGGCTGCTCCGAGAGAAACTTGACACTTGTCATTTGAGAGCAACCCATCCTCCGAGGACTTTGAGCGAAAATCATCGAGTGAGGAAAACCCAAAACCAAACCCCATAAACCCAAAGTGATTGAGCATCATCAAGAGATTGATCCTGCATGGATCCGACGCTTGTTACCTTTGAAGACTGTGCTTCTTCGAGACGGTTAGGCGCCATGGTCTAGAGCATCCAAGAGGAATTGTGGATCGCCGAGTGACCAAGTCTGTGAAGGTTTGGAAGTCGCTCAAGACTTACCACGAGTGATTGGACGAGGTCTGTGTGACCTTAGTTCAAGGAGAATACGGTGAGGACTTGGTGTCCCGAGCTGCGTGCTCACGATCGGATGTCCGGACTGTGTGTCCTCGAGTTTAAATACTCACCGCTCCAACCGCACATACAACCGAGACAGCAGCTTGAACTGGTCTACCAAATCATTGTCTTCACCAACCTAATCGGTTCTATTTCCTCAACTCTTTCATTTCCTCATTATCGTGTTGAGTTTTTGTTCATATCTGTTTGAAGACTTTGATCAAGACTTTCTCAATTTCCTCAGCTCAATTTCTTCACCGTTTGTCTTCATCTTGTGCTATCCTGTGTTTACGCTTTCTCGACTCTTTGATTGTCTTCATTTCATCATGATGACCATGCCCGCATTCTCTTATGCTTACTTGAGTACTTATTCCGCTGCAAGTAGTTCTTCACTTAGGAATTTCCTCACCGAAAATTCCTCATTGAAGAATTCATAAAATCGCCTATTCACCCCCTCTAGTCGATATAACGACTTTCAATTGGTATCGAGCAAGGTACTCCCTTGTTCTCGTGTGATTTTGGTTTAACCACCGAGTTTTAGTTATGTCGACCGCAGTATGATCAAGGTCTCAGCTGGGTGTCCTACCTTTGATGGGACGGACTACCCCATCGAAAAATAAGATGCGAATGCATCTTGAGGCAATTGACAACGATCTCGGTATGTTGTGGAAAATGGTGTTCCTCCGTCTCACCCTCACCGAACGCTGCCGATGTGAAGAGATTCAAGCAACTCGATTCTCAAGCGAAGAATATCATATGTGGCCATCTCGAGCAAAGGACGGTATGGAAGAGTGAGTGCTTTGAAACCGCTAAGCTTATCCGGGATAGGCTGTCCAAAGTAAATGAAGGAGTCTCAACTCAGCGTGACTTTGAGTTGATGTTCTCCGGAATCTCTTCAACCGCTTCAAAAGACTCGACAATGAAAATGTTCAACAAACCTTCGATCGCCTCACTGACATCTCAAATGAGCTTCAAGCGCTTGGTGCCACTAACATCACCGGCCATGAGGTGGTGAAGAAATTGTTGAGATCGCTTGATTCCTCATTTGATACTCTGGCACTGATGATACAAGAGCGTGTTGACTACAAGTCACTTGATCCAGCTGATATCCTCGAGAGCCTAAATACTCATGAGTTCCAGCTTGCTGAAAAGAGAGATCTCTATGGTTCTAGCTATGGAAAATCACGTGCCCTAAAGGCCAAGGCTGTGTCTGAATCTGATTGTGAAGACTCTGGTAGTAGCCTTGGAGATCCAAGAATTGAGCCAGAGCTAGCACCGCCGTGAAGAAATTCCAAGTTCTCAAGACGTGGTCGCTGGAAAATCCTCAAGGAGCAGTGATTCCTCATCCAAAGGACTATAAGAGAAGGCTATGCCACAAATGCAAGAAACCTGGTCACTACATTCAAGATTGTCCTCAGTGGGAAAAGGAATTAAGGAAGAAGAAATACAAGGATTACAGTTCTGATGATGCTAAGAAGAAGAAGAAATCGTTGAAATCTTCATCATCAAAATCCTCAAAGTATTCTTCTCACAAGAAGAGCAGCTCCAAGAAGGCTCGGGCATTCATTGGCAAGGAAATGGACTCAAGCTGAATCTGAGGAACATGAGGAAGAGGAGGCATCAAGAATCCGAGTCCGTGTGGCGAGTCCTGCTCTCGCCATCGCTTTCGTCAAGAAGTCCATCTTCTACTCAAGAAAATGACCTCACCAACAAAGCTGATGAAGATAGTGATGACTACGCCCCACCTATTGCTTCATGGCAAAGGGTGCCAAGGTACTCAAATATACCTCCTCCGAATCTAGTGAAAATGAATCGATGAAGATCTCAAGCCCAGCTACTCTAAACTTGCTAAGATTGTCAGTAAACAACAAAGGGCTTTTGAAAAGGTTCAAAACATGCTAGACAAAAGTGATGATATGTTGGGTGAAGAAATGGATCGCACTAAAGCCCTCGATCGAAAATCTTCAGAGACTTCGCCTAGGTTTGACGGCCTTCAAGGTCATCATAACACTCTCTTATCTCGATCATGAGAAACTTTCTTATGAATTTCTTCAAAGAAAGCAAGATCTTGAGAAGCTAAGAGTGAGTTATGAAGATCTTCGTAAGGAGCGCGATTCATTACTTGCTCAACAAATCAGCGCTTCTCGTGAAGAATTTGTTCCTCCATGCTTAAAGTGCATTGAACGTGAATCGCTAATTCTTCACCAATGTTCAAATGCTTCAACTGTTACAAATTCTTCACCTGCCTCTCGCTATCACTAATTCCTCATCCGAGGACATTGCTAGTATCACCGACGATGCAGGGTTGAAGGAATTGTACATGACATGCATGTACAAAAGCCTCAAAGGGCATCGACTTTTGTGATGTGCTTAAAAGCAGATCCTCAACAGAACCCTAGGAAGAGGGTATTGCCTTTGAGAGGAAACTCAATGCTTATGGAACATATTGAAGCCCGAGCAAGACCCCAAAACCTCATGGGTTGCTGCAAAGGGACCTCCAGCTTGATCCATCTAACTTATCTGGCTTTACATGTGAATCTCCTCATTCTTCCGATGAGTCATTTGACTCAACTATAAACTGTTCAAAATTAGAATGGTGAAGTATTTGCTAGATATGTTGGCACTAATCGCAGGAACGGTTCCCTATGAAGAAAATCTGGGTTCCCAAGAAGTGCCTTGAAAGTCTTCGTGAATGTCCTCATGACACCACCGTGAAGAATAAGAACCCATATCAAATTCTTCATATGGACCAAATTCTTCATATGGATCCAAGTCCTCATACGGACCAAATTCTCACGTGGATCAAATTCTCAAAAGGATCAAAGTCCTCATATGATTATCATCGTGCTAACAACTCTGCTTCGCAGGTAGAGCTAAGGGCTATGAATATGTGCATTATTCTTCAAACCAATATGTTCATAAGTCCTCAAGAATTTCTCTCGCTTATTCATATGCTTACCCTAACCTCTCTTATGTGAAACGAAATGGATTGGCTTCTATGCCACCATTCTCATATGGAGTTCGCAGAGTGATGAACTCCTTGCCACCCCTTCAGATGTGGGTGGTGAAGAAAAGAACTAATCTCTTCAGAGGGTCAGGTCTCCGGCGTGCTTTAACGTCTCAAGAATTTGTCGGGGCCTAACAAAATGCCCAAAGGACGCAGTTAATCATGAAGAAATGAACTTTCATTTCACACGCCCTCATATCGCTTATCTATTATATCGCTCGATGAAATTGATATCATATTCTTCACCGATGAAGTATATGAGATCGTAAGTTGCACTAATTCATCTCGCAGGATGATCAACCCAAAGCCAATGAGTGGGTCCTCGATAGTGGATGTACAAATCACATGACCGGTGACAAGAATCTATTGATGGATGATCCCTATCACCGCCACATCTCAAGCATATCATCTTTGGCCGACAAAGGCAAAAGTCGTATTGGGTCTTGGTAAGGTTATGATCTCTAAGGACATACACATGGACAAAGTCATGCTTGTTGAGTCCTTAGGATACAACCTCATGTCAGCCTCAATGCTTTGTGATCTTGATATGGTTGTTGTCTTTGGCAAGTATCGTTGTGTTGTGATCATGGAAGTCGACAATTCCAAAGTCTTCAAGGCTTTAGGAGAGGAGACTTGTATATTGTTGATTTGTCTACAGACCACAACCAGCCGTGTGTCTACTTGCAAAAGCTTCGTATATTGGCTATGGCATCGACGACTTGGTCACGCAGGCATGAGGAATTTGCACAGCTTGTGAAGAAGAAGCATGTCATTGGCATTGAGAATGTCAAATTCCTCAAGGATCACTTGTGTGGAGCTTGTGAAGCTGGAAAAATGACCAAGGCCAAGCATCCAGCGAGGACTATCATGACCACTACTCGTCCATTCGAATTGCTTCACATGGACCTCTTTGGTCCTAATCATTACTCAGCAGTCACTAATGATGCATCTCTATATGGCTTTGTTATTGTTGATGATTACTCTCCTTACACATGGGTACACATTGTTACTTACAAACATGAAGTGCAGGAAGTCTTCAAACGATTTTCCTCGAGGGCTTCAACCAACTTTGGTGTGAAGATCATGCACATCAGGAGTGACAATGGAACTAAGTTCAAGAATTCAGGTCTTGATGACTATCTTGATGAACTTGGTATTACTCATGAGTTATCTGCTCCCTATACTCCTCAGCAAAATGGCGTCGTGGAGCGCAAGAACAGAACTCTTATTGAGATGACTCGCAATATGCTTGATGAATACAAAACGCCTCGTCGTTTTTGGATTGATGCAATTGATACCGCGTGCCACATCATCAATAGAGTATATCTTCACAAATTCTTCAAGAAGACTGCCTATGAACTCCTCAACGACAAGAAACCCAATGTGAGTTATTTCAAAGTCTTCGGTGCTAAATGCTGGATTAGAGATCCTCATCACAATGCTAAATTTGCACGGAAAGCACATGAAGGTTTTATGCTTGGTTATGGAAAGGACTCGCACACCTACAGGGTCTTCAACAATGTTCTTTACAAGATAGTTGAAACTGTAGATGTGCGGTTCGATGAAACTAATGGCTCGCAAAGAGAGCACCTACCTTCTGTGATAGATGAACCAGCACCGAGGAATCTATCAAGTTCAAGGCAATCGAGGATGTCATTCCCATCAAGAATCTGTCAAGAATTCATTCCCAGACGCCAAGAACGCCGAAATGATGCACTCAAGATAATGTCAAGAAGATGGTGTCAAGAAAATGCTGATCAAATTCCTCGACGACAACCAGCTCATCCTCGCTGCAAAAAGAAGTGCAAGTTGACAAGATCATCGATGACATTGAAGCACCAGTCCTCTCACACGCCAAAAGCTTCACATTTATCTAACTTTTGTGGGCACTATGCTTTTGTCTCTATCACAGAGCCCACTAAGGTAGATGAAGCATTTCGAGCCCGAGTGGATTCAGCAATGCAAGAAGAATTACATCGCTCGAGCTCAACAATGTCTCGAACTGGTCAAACGCCCAGATCCTCGCAAGCATAATATCATTGGCACAAAGTGGATCTACCGCAACAAGCAAGATAAAATGGCCTTGTGGTGAGGAATAAGGCACGACTTGTAGCTCAAGGCTACACACAAAGTTGAAGGAATTGATTTCGATGAAACTTTTGCACTGTTGCTAGACTTGAGGCTATTCAGATATTACTTGCTTATGCTAACCATCATAATATCACTTTATATCAAATGGATGTGAAAAGTGCATTCCTCAATGGTAAGCTTGAGGAAGAAGTATATGTTGCTCAACCCCTGTGTTTTGAAGATCCAAAGAATCCCGACAAAGTCTTCAGACTCAACAATGCCCTCTATGGTCTCAAACAGTTCCCACGGGCGTGGTATGATACATTGAAGGAATTCTTCGTGAAGAATGGCTTCACACCGGTTCACTCGACCCTACTCTCTTTACTAAATCATATGATGGTGAACTGTTTGTGTGCCAAATATATGTTGATGATATTATCTTTGGCTGATCGACCAACGTTATAGTGATGAATTTGCCTATATGATGAGTGAAGAATATCAAATGTCTATGATGGGAGAATTGAAATTCTTCTTAGGTCTTCAAATTCGCAACAACACAATGGCATATTCATATCTCAGAGAAATACCTCAAAGATGTTCAAGAAATTCGCATGCAAGATTGCAAAGGCGCTAAAATTCCTATGCCCACAAATGGCCATCTATGCAATCGATGAAAATGGTATTGACTTCGATCACAAGGTATACCGCCCATGATTGGTTCTCTATTGTACTTATGTGCATCTAGGCCAGATATAATGCTTAGTGTTTGCATGTGTGCCCGATTTCAAGCTACACCAAGGAATCACACCATAAGGCTGTGAAGCATATTCTTCGATATCTAGCTCACACACCAACACTAGGATTATGGTACCCCAAGGGCTCTACTTTTGATCTCATTGATATTCTGACTCGACTATGCTGGTGATCGTGTGGACCGCAAGTCAACATCTGGTACTTGTCATTTCTGACGATCTTTGGTCCGTTGGTCCTCAAGAAACAGAATCACGATCACCATCTCATCATGGAAGCTGAATACATTGCTGCTGGCTCTTGTTGTGCTCAATTGCTGTGGATGAAGCAAACTCTCAAGGACTACGGCATCAACATGAAGAATGTGCCTCTCATCGTGACAATGAGAGTGCCATCAAGATTGCTCACAACCCAGTTCAGCACTCAAGACAAAGCACATTCAGATTCGCCATCATTTTCTTCGTGATCATGTGTTGAAGGGCTTACATCTCCATCGAGCATGTGAAGACCAAGAACAGCTAGCCGATATCTTCACAAAGCCCTTGGATGAGAAGAGATTTAGCAAGTTGCGTGTGAGCTAAATATCTTAGAATCTTCAATGTTCTTTGAAAAGGACACACATCCCGACACTTATGCAAAATTGATGACTTAGATGTGCAACACATGAAGAAACTTTTTCTTCAATCAATGAAGAATAACACTCTAAGTGTGAAGAAATTAATGAAGAATTTGATTCTCGTAACCCTACGACAATTGTACGCTGTGTCTGAAATCATCATTCTTATACGGTGGGTCACGCCACCACCAAAGTTGAAAATCTTCAATTTGAGTTTTTCTCGCTTTGAAATTCTTTAGTTTTTCAAATTCTTCAACTTTGCAAAATCTTCACTATTTCTGTTGTCTTTCTTCATTGACTCTCTATATATATATGGGTTTATGTCCTCTACAACATTCACTTATGGCTATTTCTTCAAGTTGCTTTTTCTGCTAAGTGAATGTGATCGGACCCTTCCCCCTCTATGCTATACTCAACCCAAGCTATTCACAAATTCTTCATGTGCGCTCTATTTGAAACTCGCTCAAAATCTTCACTGTGTCCTTGTCACCAAGAAATTGCGAACGGAACTTTTAACTTATCTTATCCAAATTTTCGCTTTGCCGCCAAACCGCTCGCATCCCACGATAAACTTATCTATTCACCCACGATCTAACACAATCTCCACTTTTCAGTACGTGGGTGACACATGTCAAGCGAATGAGAAGGGTCAGGGGCACGTTCGTCCAAAATCTTCGGGCGAACGGTTTTTCACCGTGGCTATATATACCCCCTCTCCCCTTCCTCACTTCCTTTACTCCGCTACTCCATCGTCGCCGGTGAGGAAGAGCTTCACTGCCTCGACCTCGTCGCCGTCGTACTCGAGCCGACCGCAGAAATCTTCACTCCGCCGCCAGAAGTTGTCTTCCTCCGCCGAGTTAGGGCGTGGAGATCTGAACCGATTTAACTTCTAATCTACACTTCTCGGTTCGTCGTGTTCTTCATTCGGTAATTGAAAGTTACTTTTATTACTCGCTTTGATTCTCAAACCTTCCTGAAAATCTTCAAAGGTGTTTATTCTTCAAATCTTCACACATATGAACACCTCAAACGAATATGCTTTGATTCATTTCTCTAAGCAATGATTTTCTTCAAGATTCCTCAATTGTGTGGATCCTCGATCTATACAACTCGAACCTAAGACAAAGATCGCTTAGTGAAATTCTTCAAGGCTCATCCGTCAAATTCCTCAAACTAGTTCTTTTGAAAACCTTCCGAGAACGATATGACCTCTCCAAATTCCTCGCAACTATACTCTGCTCACAGGTACTCATGTCCGCGCTGAATCACTAGGTTCTCATCAACTTAACTCATTTGCAGCGCTCTCGAAGAAAAGTTGCATACTTCTTCAGAGAATTCGATTGTTCAAATTCCTCACCAAGAATATGGCGAAGGAAAGAAGCCACGAAAGGAGGAAAGAGGCCCGAGGTCATGAGTGCTTTGAGATTCCCGAGGACATCTATGCCGACTATTGCACACTGATGAAGCCAAGTTTGGCAAGGAAAATAAAAATCAGCGCAAGGTGCGATTCAGAGGATTGAAAGGAGATGGGCAAGGGAATGGAGGGAGTACAGATATGTTACTCCAAAGTACATGAAGAAATTCAGACCAATCCTCCATGCCCAAGAGCTCCATTGGCACTGCCAAGAAGTCAACCCCACCAAAGATCAAGCGTGGTGAGGACTTTCTCAAGAATGGGCCAAGCGCCAAGCCAAATTGGCAGACAAGCCAAAGAAGCAAAGAGGAAATTCAATGAAGACTCACATCAAGCTGCCATCGAGGCCCCCGCCAAGCCCAGAAAATCAATGGCAAAGAAGCCAGCAGACAAGCCAAGTGTTTCACCAACAAAGGCCCTCACGGCCAAAATCCTCAAGAATGCCCTCACGGCCAGAATCTTCAATGCCCTCACGGCCAGTTCCTCATGCTGCTCCTGCTCCTTCAAAATCCTCAGCACCTCCTTCAAAGTCCTCAGCAGTTTCGACAAAGTCCTCAAGACTGCATCATCGCCACGTACAAAGGACTGCAGCATCTCTATTGCCTCTCGTGTCTCAAAGAAGTTCCTCACCGCACCAAATTCTTCATCTGGCCCCACTCTGCTGAAGGCTAAGGCAACAGCTGGACGAGGTCCTCGGCCAAGTCCGAAGAAGAAACAGGTCGCCTTCCAAGTGCCACCTGAAGATGATGAGGCTAATGATGATGAGCTTGCGGAAATCATCAGAGATAGACAAGTAAGGGCCGCTAGAGCCAAAGGCACACCTGTGCCACTGCCGTTGGATCCAAGAGCGATCCTAGACTACATTGATCTCTGTCACAAGGACGCAAACACTCCTATGCCTGACTTCAAGTTGACACCTGGCCAAAGTCACATGTCGACTCATTTCATCCATGAGGAGAAATGGAAATTTGATAAGGCCAGAGAGATCAAGAAATCGCAGATGTAAAAGAGAAATCTGAAAAATGTTGTCAAGATGACAATCAAGAACTTGTCAAGATGCAGCTGACATCAAAGCCCTCAAATGACAAATTTGACCCATACTATGCTGATTGGAAAGGAGCCAAAGTCAGTTTGTGAAACTGACGGAGAAGTTCACAAATGTTGCAGCCCCAACGCAACAAGAATTCCTCAGCCGGAGCCTCCGCCACTCGCTGAAGAACATGCCAAGACTCACTGATGAAGTTCAGCTGAAGAAATGCTAGTTCCAGGCTGATGACTCCATTCCAGCCACCGAAGAAATTGCCAGGCATCCACTAGTGGTGCGCTCAAGAAATCAAGAAGTCAGGAAATCAGATCGCTTACCGAGGAAATTCAACCAGATTCCTCACTCCTCCCGCTACTTACACCAACTCCAATCCTTCCATCTCGCATCCGATGAAGAAGACCAAGGCTGCAGAGCAAGCTGAAGTGAAGAAAAGGAAAGCATCACCTGCGTCAAATTGTTCGGCTGCGAAGAAAATGAAGCCAATGACCAGCTCATTTGAAAATCCCATTGATGTTGTTCCAATTTCTCCATGCCATCAAAGGACCTTGTTCCTTTTGGTGAAGAGTATGAGATCCCAAGCGGATCTCGATGAAGAAAATCATTCCGCTACTTCGTCGAGAGCAGATTGATGAAGAAATTGAAGTGGAAGCAATCCTTCAACTCCAATCATTTCCTCGCCTATGCCTCGCCTCACAGGTCAAGAGGCTGGTGTTGAGTAAATTGAAGACGAAGATGTGGATATTGAAGCACAACACCTGTGATGAACGATGACTTTGGGAAAGTCAGATCCCAATTCTCCACTCTTCACCCCAATCCAACAGATTCCTCACCCCCGCACCAACGGTTCAAATGGGCTCAAGAAACTCATCCCAACTCATCCGTGCATGAAGAAATTCCAGCCACTAGTGTCAAGAACCCGCTGCTGATCCTATGAACACGCAGACGCCTATGAAGAGGAACCAGAAATTCCTCACCAAGAACCCGAGATTGCGATTCCCGAGGTCGTGATGCAACTCACCGACACTCCATCGCCAAAGCCAAAGAATCCATTCTCAACGAAGCAAAAGTTCAAGGCTGAAGATTTCTTCATGAAGCATGTATTCTTCATCGACTACAACCCATATGACTCGCCGCATAAGGAAGAGGCATTTCGACTGCTAGTCAAGCCAACTTCTATTCCTCTCGCTATTCAACAAAGACAAAGTCTTCGATCATGCACATATTCCTCATGTGGACATGGAATCTCTGCGCCAGGCTTCGAGCCAGTCCTCGTTGTTCTTCACGATGCGTGACTTCTAAATTTCTGCACCGACATCTCGCGATTGGAATGAGGAACTTATTCTTCAATTCTATGCGATGCTGCATATCACCGAGACGCTCAAGATGTGAACTCATGGGTGTTGGACTCGATGTCTGAAAATACTCACTACAAGGCACCAAAGAATCGAATTGCTTCGTGCCCTCCCACTCAGTCCTCCCTTGACGGTGCACGTTGCATCTACAAAGAACCTGAATCGACAAATCACTATATGCAAGTGCCGATGAAGCCTTTGAACCGTGGCAGGCCCCACGAACCAAATTCCTCGTCAAGGAATTATTGTATGTGCCTCGGATCGCTCTATCGATTCTCGACGAAGACAATGAGTCCTATCAAAGGCCACGACTCAAATGATGAAGAAGTCGCTGGCATCATGAAGAATATGCTTTTCAACATCATTCATGGCGCTCCCATCAACTTCCATGATTTCTTCATGAGGACTCGCAAACATTGCTATGTCACCTTTTGAGCTGAAGCCTTATGCACCATGGATTATGAGGTTCATCAGACAAGGTCTTCACTCAATTACAAGGCTGATACTCAATCACCGCAGCTACTTGCCTCCAATTGAAGTCCTCAAACGGACATTTTCCTCACCGATGACAAGGGCAAGGCAATGCTGTGATAGATGAAGGCATTCGCCCATTGATGGTCAATTTGGCAAAGCTGCATCCTACTCCACCAATGATGACTCGCCGCCAATACCTCAGCCAAGCAAAATCCTCAAGCCACAAAGACTGTGAGTGATGACTGATCGTGAGTTACTCCTCGCCTTCATCGAAGGTTGATCGCAATCTTAAATGGGTCAAGCGCCGCTTTGGTTCAATTCTTCACAACATGACCTCAACACACAATGCAGTGAAGAAAACCAATACTACCTCCATAAAACCTTCAACCGCACTGGCTGTTCTTTCTAATGTCTACAACATGTAAGAACTCAAGACAATGGGTCTCAAGGAAGAATTTGACTGGTCTGCACCTCCACCAAGAAATACAAGAAGATCAAGGTTCCTTCCTTGGTGGCTAGCTCCTATTCTTCATCGCGACACCGATGAAAATGAAGACTTGGACGACATCGGCAGTCTCCTACTACTACAACCGACCCGACAACACCGGGCGCCCTTCATCAACTTGAAATTCTTCAGAGGCGTTAGTCCTCGCCAATCCTTTTGGTCATTTGATGACAAAGAGGGAGAAATTTGAGTTAGTCTTCAAGTGGGTCTATTATATGGGCAATTTTTGCTAAGTTACAACTCTCGCTCTTCCAAACTTTCATTGATCGAGTTGTAATCTTAAACCCGATGGTGCTCGATACTTTTGATGTGTTCCTTCGCATGCTTATTCCTCATTATTTGTTAATACACGCATGTCAACTACATCACCACCATATTTCATCATGCATTTCAAATTCTTCATATTATATGTCAAATGCGTATGAATTACAAGATATAGGGGGAGATCTCCATGATTCAAATCTTCAAATGTGCAATGCCTCAAAAGCAAATTCCTCACTATGCACATCTTCAGGGGGAGTTCTTCTATATATTGCAATCAAATTCCTCAATATCAGTATTTACACTCCATATGTTTATCCCATTGAAAACTTAACCTATATTGTCATCAATCACCAAAAAGGGGGAGATTGTAAGTGCATCTAGTGCCCCTTAGTGATTTTGGTGTATTGAAGACTTATAGGTTAAGGGACTAATGCATTTGTGCGTGTACATAGGTCTATAAGTCTATGAGGAGTTTGATATTTACAGAGAAAGTCGACCCCTAAAAATGAAGTTCTTCGACTGAAGACTTTGATATTCTGAAGACTTTCTGAAGACTTTGAAAGTGAAGAAATTGGTGTGACCTTGAAGACTTGGTATTCATTTGAGGAACATGAAGCGTGAAGACTTTTGTTTTCATAATTTCGTTTTTCTCTTTCTTGAGTCATAGGAAACACCTTACTGTTAAAGGGGGTCGAGGAAATACTAAGGAAAAATTTCCATGTGATGCTCAACTCAAAATCCTACACCTACCAATCCCTTCGAGTGAAGCCTTTGGAAATCTCATACAGCTCACCAATTTTTTCAAAGGATGAGACGAAGTTCTTCCGGTCACGAGGAATTTGTTCTCGACCGACGAGTTAGGAATTCGCCAAAGGCGGATTGCCTACACAAAGGAGGAACATGATAGCCCGAGGAATTAGAGAGTCAAATTGTGACGCCTTGATAATTAAGCTACAATGATCCCACGCTAATGATGCCGATCACCTCGTTATCGCTGCTAATCTCGTTAGTTTGAAACCGTTCGAGTCCAAATTAAAAATCAAACAAACAATAAAAATTTTCAAACCTTAAGACAAAAATGTTCGAGAGAGCCAAATAATGCATAAGTAATAATGGTGGAGAAACCAACCTCTTTGAAAGTGTTTGATTGTCCTAAAGTATATAAAATAGTAGTGAAACAATTAATCAAATGCTTTTTTCAATTAATAAATTATTAAACTATTCTATCTAGTTGCCCAAACTTATGTGGTCGTAGTATAATTATTTAGACTAAGTTAGGAACTACTTTTGTAAGTCAAATATCTAAAATAAAAGTGAAACTAAAAGTAATGTAAAAGAAATAAAGAAAAATAACAATTGAAAATAAAACAAATAAAAGGAGAAAACCTCCTCCTCCGTTGGGCCCCGCCCAGCTGGTCGACCGCCGCCCAGCCGCCCCATCTCCGCCTACAAAGCCACTACCCCCCAAGAAACCCTAACCTGTTGCCCCTGTCAGTCCCACTCCCCACCTTTCCCTCGTCCCTCACCCGCCGCCACCACACGCAACGACGACACACACTCACGCACGATCGTGGCTCGGAGGAGGGCGCTCGCCGATCCCTCCTCCCGCGACGGCCGCGCCCAATCGCCGCCTCGATCCTTCGCTTCGCCACAGGCGCTGTCACCGGATCACCAGCGCCACTCGCCTGACGCCGCCTCGCCACTCGTTGCCATCCTCCTCGCGCCCTGCCGCTTCCTCGTGGCTGACGCTTACTAACGTTGCCAACATCGCTGCCGCCAAGCTGCTGCCGAGCTCACGGACCGCCTCCTCAACCCTGCTCTCCGCTTTCCTCGCGGTCGTCCCTGGCCCACCTCCTCGTCCCCGCTGCTCAACCCTCGAACACCCCAGTGAGCACGCGCCTCCTCCTCTCTCTCTTCCCTGTCACTGCCCCTCACGCCAGACACGGTTGGTTCGATCAAGGCCTGCTGATGTAATCTCCGCTGTCAAGGCGCCCTCACTGCTGGCCATTGCTCGTCATTGCTGCTGCTGCGCCTCTGGCGCCACAGACATGCCATCGCGCCTCAGCTCCGGCCGGCCTCGCCCGCGCCTGACTGCACCGCCACGGTCACTGGTGCTGCACCACACGCTGCCCCTTCCCCGTCTGCTAAGGCGCCCAAGACGCGCAGACGATCGGGCGAAGCCTCATAGCCCAAAGGCCAGCTACTAAGACCTTGACTTATGACACGAGGCCCACAGCCCTAGAACGCTTTAAAAAGAAGAAAAGAAAAGGGAAATAAAATAAAAATGAATTAATAAAATTAATAAATAAATAATCAATTAATTAGTGAATTAATTACCTTAATTAATCTTGTTTAGTTAACCTAATTAACTATGGTGAGTTAAGTAAACTGTGATTAGATTAGTTAAATCCTAATTAGAGTAAACAGAGTATGACATGCGGGACCCACACGTCAGATTGACCCACTCAACTCCCTGTTGACTGTTGACGTCATGATGACGCCACCGCACTATTCGGATAATGTTAGAATTAAATAGTTAAATAAATTCTAAAAATGATTAAAACTTTAGAAAATCATATAAAATAAACCGTAGCTCAGATGAAAATACTTTCTACATGAAAGTTGCTCAGAACGACGAGACGATTCCGGATACGCAACCCGTTCGTCCGCCACACCCCTCTAACCTATCGAACTCGCAACTTTCCTCCGCCTCTCCTCAAAACGCTAAACGCCGGGATCCTTTCCTGATGTTTCCTTCACCGGTATCACCACATACCGCGTTAGGGCACGCCAGCATCACGCTTTGCTTTGTCATGCATCATCATGCATCTGCTTGCTTAAATATTCATTGTTTCTTCCCCTCTTCTTCCGCTAGACACCGAGACCGACGCTGCTGCTGCCCAAGACAACTACGGAGTTGACGACCCTCTCTTGCCGTGAGCAACCAGCAAGCCCCCTTGATCACAGATATCGCCTACTCTCCTCTATACCGCTTGCATTAGAGTAGTGTAGCATGTTACTGCTTTCCGTTATTCCTATCCCGATGCATAGCCTTGTCTTTGCTACTTCATTGATACCTTTACCGCAATCCTACTTGCCTAGTATAGGATGCTAGTATTTCCATCTGTGGCCCTACATTCTTGTCCGTCTCACAGTTATATTATCGGGCCGTGATCACTCGGGAGGTGATCACGGGTATGTACTATATACTTATACATGATACATGTGGTGACTAAAGTCGGGTCGGCTTGTGGAGCACCCGCGAGTGGATCTTTGTGGCGGAGCGTTAGGGTAGGTTGAGACCGCCTAGGAGAGAGGCGGACCTGGCCCTGTTCGGCATTCGCGGATACTTAACACGCTTAACGAGATCTTGGTATTTGATCTGAGTCCGCTCTCGCCTATACGCACTAACCAACTACGGGAAAGATATGGGCACTTTCGGCCGTGGTATCACCAAGCATTTCGTGACGCCGCCGACCGAGTGGCGCTACCGATTGGACTGAACGCCACTAGGCTAGGTCTGCTTTCGCCGCCCTCAAGCGTCAGTGTGTGCTCAGGCGATGGGCCTGCACTGGCGCTTAGGTTTAGACCGCGCGTCTTGACCTCTCTGTTATGCCTAGGTGGGCTGCGACGTGTTGATCTTCCACGGCGGGCATGACCCGAAAAGTGTGTCCGCCAAATGGGATCAAGCGTGTTGGGTTATGTGGTGCACCCTGCAGGAAGTTAATCTATTCAATAGCCGTGATCTTCGATAATGTGACGACTTGGAGTTGTACCTTGACCTTATGACAACTAGAACTGGATACTTAATAAAACACACCCTTCCAAGTGTTGATACAACCCGTGATCGCTTCTCTAACAGTGTGACGAGGAGGATCGCCGGGTAGGATTATTCTATACGATGCTACTTGGAGGACTTCTACTACTCTCTTCTACATGTCAGAAGACGGAGGCTGCCAGGTTTAGTCTTCGACGTGATTAGATATCCCCTCTTATTCGGCATTCTCAGTTCGTTCACCCACCGATATGGCCCTTTACACATATATCCATGCATATGTAGTGTAGCTCCTTGCTTAAGTAGTACTTTGGATGAGTACTCACGGTTGCCTTGTTCCTCCTTTTCCCCTATCTCTACCCGATTGCTGCAACTGCACGATGGAGCCCAGGAGCGACGCCACCGCCGATGACGACTACTACCCGGAGGTGCCTACTACTACGTGCAGCCCGGCGACGACCGAGTGAGTAGTTAGGAGGATCCCAGCAGGAGGCCCGCGCCTCTTCGATCTGATCCTAGTTTGTGCTAGCCATCTTATGGCATCTTGTTTAACTTATGTCTCGTACTCAGATATTGTTGCTTCCGCTGACTCGCCTATGATCGAGCACTTGTATTCGAGCCCTCGAGGCCCCGGGCTTGTATTATGATGCTTGTATGACTTATTTTATTTATAGAGTTGTGTTGTGATATCTTCCGTGAGTCTCGATCTTGATCGTATACATTTGCGTGCATGATTAGTGTACGATTGAATCGGGGGCGTCACAAGTTGGTATCAGAGCCGACTGCCTGTAGGAATCCCCCTTCCACACTCCTTGGCCGAAGTCGAGTCTAGATGTCACAAAACTTTTACTAACATGGCTGTGTGTCTTACGGGCCCACGTCGCCATCGGGTGGTATTAGGATCTTTTACTCCTCGACCTTTACTCTGGGATTCTGAACGTTCTTCTATTCGGGTTAAACGACTTTTACTAAAATCTAACTTTAGGTTATCGAAAATACTTTCTACTGGAGAGGCCCTTCAGTCCGGATGATCACCGACTGCACCAAAAGATTTCGGAGATACTCTTTGATATTCTCTCGAGACTTTGTGCCCATCACTTTTGCTATTCCCGACCACCGATAAATCCGTATGGAAAACTACTTACACTTGCCATTCATAATGATCATCCCCATTGATCTTGTTATTACAACATACCCCGAAGTTTTCTCTATTGTTCCGAGAATACTTTGTGCCTACTGCCTAGCAGTTCTTTGCCACATGAATACCCCTTCAAATAAATACTCGCACTTATCGAGTATCCGCTCATCCCCCAGTTGTTCATGTGTTTCACAATGGTCTTCGAAATACTATTCGATCCTCGAAAAATCCTTAGTAGCTTATTGCTCTTCCATACTTGTCTACTTGCATGATGGATGCTTTCCATATGTCTAGCAATATTCGTTGGTATCCTTAGGCATCATCATTTTGATCCTTTTGATTCAACATGAGAGTGAATGCACGCAATCATTAGTTGATCCTTTTAAATTATCTTTCTGGCTCAGATGTCATTTTAAACATGAGCTGGTTCTCAACCAATCCAAATGCCGTCGATAGTACCCCTAAGGCTATTCAACTTATCCACCCCTAATCAGAACATTGCTTCTGTTCCCTTGATTTGAAAATCATAATTCCTTTGCGTTTGAGCTCTGGATTAGTCAGTTGTTTCTATAATCCAATGCCCTTGCATTGTTACTTCCTCTCGATTAGTGCCGATGCTCACATCAGCTCGATATGGACCGACAGATCCTTCAATGGATTTTATCTGACATGTTCCTTCATATTCAATAACCTTGTGAGCCTTCCCTTGGATACATGTTGCCTTTGGTAAATTGTATCATCTACTTTCTCAACCTTGCTCTACTTTCGAGCTTGTGATAATTACACTTGAAACTTGTGGTATGTGTTTCTAAGAAGCCCGTATGGGTTGAACCTATGTCTTCCTTAATATGTGTGAACTCGAAAGTTTTCACGAGTCATACTCTTCTAGTATTTTGCTGGAACTGATCCCATGTGATGGTGCCGATGGGATAAGTGGCGGTGTAGTTCTCCCACCAAGAAGCTGCGGGTCCATCAAGTTGATGTGCGTAAAGCGCACCTTCTCTCGCATCAAGTGCATCCAACGTTGACTAACTCTCTTCCGACCTTGCGGAGCCAATCATCGGCCACAATCGGCTCGGTGTGCTAGAGAACACCGCGGATTCAGCCTTAGGAATCGAGTCAAGTTGTCAACGGGGGTGGTGGCGGTGGATTGTTGTTGTTGTTGTTGTTCGATTCGGATGAGTATTCGCATGAGGGCATTCTCTGCTGGAGTAGCTGGGTGAGCTCCGCGGAAAGCCGTGTCACGCCCTGAGGCATCTGGTGTTTTGGAGTGGATGAGAAAATTAGAATAGAACAATGGTCTAATGAGAAATAACACTACCCATATGAATGCACAATCATAAACACACCAATCATTTATTCAATCCACTCAAACATGGTTCAATCTCGATTACAAAATATCTCACGACTAATCGAAAAAATAACGGCCTAACCGATCGACGGAAAAGTAAAATAACATGGTGGTCGACTAAAAGTCTTCATCAATAATCCTTGCGTCCTCCGGTGGATGTCCTCCGGTGTGGCGTCCTCTTTCGGCGCCTCCTCTTGCGGCTTCCTCCAAGGAACTCCTTCATAATCCTGGTCATTGCTCACGAGAGGTCCGTCATCTCCACTCGGAAAAAGGTCCTCTCCCAAGTCCATCTTTTCCTCTAATGCGCAAGCTTCATCTTCGGTCGTCGACTCTCTCCATGAAGTCCGCGATTTCTTCCTCATGGTCAAGGAAGTCTGCGTGTTCCTTCTCCTCCAGCTCCAGCTCACGGAACAACAGCCTTCGTGTACCTTCGAAGTTACGGCGAGTCCGGATCTCCCGCTTCTGAGGAGACACTCCAAGTCTTGGACATATGAGAGAATGTAGTCGCCCTCACGGTGCGGATGATATCTCCATTCCTTGCTCTGCGAGAAACCATGGCGAGTCGATGGATCGAGCTCGGCTCTGTACTCTTCTCGAGATGTTCAAGTGCACGATACATCGCCATGTCCTTCCGAGGATCCAGTTGAAGTCGGTAAACTCAAAGTCAATACGCTCAGTATGTCCTCCGAAGGTTCTCCTCGAATGTGCACCTCGATCCTCAAGGGGGTATCCGCCGGAAGCGCATTGGTAGGCTTCCCGGTGATCGAGGGCGAGCAATCTTCGCTTTCTTCACCATCTGGACCAGCTTCCTACCAAGGGCATCGTCTCATCTGGCCGCAAAACTCCGTAGCAAACTGGGGTGAACTCGACGCCATCTAGAATGTTGAAAATCGGAGAGAAGTCGAAAATGAACAGGGAGAATTACGAAATGATAAGGATAAAGTAAATAGTCTCTTCCTATGGCTTTCCGATCCTAGGGTTACGCCCTACGGTCAGCGTGTGCTCGATACCATCTCAGGCGACTGACCCAAAATCGGTCAAGTCTCGTATGCATTCATCCCAAGATCATGCCGGTACTCACAAGACATCGATGAAATAATCAAAGTTCAATCACACCTGAATTTATTACACGATTCTCATATAGAGTCTTTATTACAAGAGAATAAATTCGGCCGATGGCCAACTCATGAGAAATAAACTATGTAAAGCTGCGGAAGCGTAGAAGAATAGCGAGTCCATCCGACTCCAAAGGGCAATCGCCAAGCGCGGATCGTAGCCTCAATCCTGATCGGAAAACTCCTCTGCAACATAAGACGTTGCAGCCGTGTAGGTCAGCATTTTGAATATGCTGGCAAGTCATGAAGAGAATAACAAAAATTACTATCACTATATGCAGTTTGGTGGGGGCTCTAAGTTTCATCATTTTGCGAAAAGCCAATTTTTTCCTACTACAAGGACTTGCTTGCAAATACTACAAAATTGTTGATAAATTATTGAGATGGTTCCACCAACCAATGTCTCATTCCCAAATTATTAAGTCATAACCCCTCAAATTAATTTATTAGTTTTAGTGTTGAGATTTCGAATACTTCCAAGTTCCAGAGGCTCAAATTGTCCGTAATCGGGACACGGCTAATCGATTAGATCTTTAACTCTGCAGAGGTTTATGACTTTACCCGCAAGAATCGCTCCTCCTTTTAAGTCTTCGCACTTCATGGTGTTTGAAGACGGGACGAACGAAACAGGGTCTTCCGAAGAGTTCTTCTGGCCACTGCCGGTACCCATCCAATCCTACCGTTCTTCTACATCTCGTAGTACCGTCCGGCCAGCGTCACAACTAGGGTTGACCAAGCCAGAGCCCATAATGGCTTGCGGCTGCATAGGTAAGCTTCCGGTCAATGGGGTATACATCCGTCTCTTTGTGGCTGGGTGAAGCTTTCCGCAAGATGTCATGGCACTTCTCCATGCATCCCGGCCAACCACCGGGTTCTCCAGGTGCCCGTCAACCGCCCTCCACCCAAAGAGTGAATTCAAGTCCATCTTGAGCTTGAAGTTCATGGGTTTGTCATCATCATTGACTCTCACATCTCCCTTATGAATTCACTCAACCAACCCCGTCTACGAGCATAGCAAAATTAAACTACTTCGTCCCGGGTCATGGTAACAAGGGGAATTGGTTCATCCTACCACATGATACTACTCAAGAACATAACTTCAAAATTTCACCTACTGCATGCATGGTGGGGAGGTATAATTCTAATGCAACAAAAATCATAGGTATTGAAAGTATGATCAATGACTTGCCTTGCTGACGATCTTCGTAAGCTAAGGACTCGTAGTAGCAAGCTTCACTCCGAAATTCTACCGAGACAAACAATAATCACAATAAGCATATAGCATATGATCACTTAACACAATAGCATAGTAACATAACACACCAAAACAAACGAATCAAAACCCAAAGGAAAACTCGAAGAAATCCAACTCAAAGTTTTCCTACATCAAGCAACAACTAAAAAATAGTTTTACATAACAAAAATGTTCTCAACATAACCTAAGCATGGGTCTTTGTTAACTTACAGAAAAGAATGCATTAAGCAACTAGGAGCAAAAAGAATCAATTTAAAAGCTATCATAAAACTCCTATTAGGCCTAAAGCAAATTTTAGTAAGAAAATAAAATAAAAGTTTTATTTATTATAAATAAAAGTTCATGCTCTAAAGTGACAGAAACTAACCTAGAATAATCTATCACATGTGAAAAATAAATTTATTTGCTAATTAAAATAATAGGAAAACAGTAGCTAGTTAATTAATTAAGAATAACATGATCCTGATTAAAACTATTTTTTATTAATCCTAAAATGCCCAAATTAATTCCTACGGTTAGGCAATGTCAAAACAAAGTTGGGACAAAAGAATCATTAAAAATAATTTTCCTAACTCATTTTATAGCAGATTTACTATTCTGACTAAATCTAAAATAAAGAAATTCTAAATAATTTTAACATAGCTAATTATATTTTCTACAGAAACTATAAGAAATTTGCAAACCAACAAAAAAAGAATCACTTAAAAATATTAAGTAGAATAAAAGTTATGAATTTTTCAAATCTGAAACTATTCTGTTAAAACAGAAAACGAAAATAAAAGAAAAATGGCCTAATGGGCCTAACTAACGCTTCGGCGTTAAATAACTAAACTACGCCCTAGGGTTTAAAACGAATCGGGCCGGTCTAATAAAAAAAAACCTAACTAAACAAATTAAACCGGAACTAACCGGACTGAACCGGTTTATTTTAAAAGAACATACCCCTTCGGGGGGGATCTAATCCTAGCCGTAAAAACGAGATCGGACGGCGGGTGGAACTCCGCGACGTGCGGATGTCGACGCGGCGGCGGCTCAGGCGGTGAGTGTTCAGCGTCTCTGGTGGTCGAGGCGACGCGGGAGCTCCGGCGGTGCGGGCGCGACGAGGGGTCCGTTTGGTGGAGTCAACGGGCTCGGGAGGGCTAGGCGACGGCGAGGAGGTTAATGGCGGTGGCGGCGTTCGGCTACTCCCAGGAAAGTCGGAGGGAGAGAGAGGTCCGTGAGGGGAGAGGGGGAATGAGGTGAGGAGGTATATATAGGCGGGGGTCCGGCTTGCGAGGGGGCAATCGGGAGGGATCGGTGAGATCCGGATCCTGCCGAGGATCGGCGGCGCGGGCTGGTGGCGTGGCGAGGGAAGAGGGAGGTGGGGCCCGCCTGGCGGTGGGGAGGAAGGCGTTGCGGTCGGTCGGCCGACGCGGACCCGATCAGGCGAGGCTCGGTCGGTTGGCATGGGCCGGCAGGCTCAAGGCCTGGGCTGGGCCGGCTGCTGCCTGGCCTGCTGGTTGCCTCGGCTGGCTGGGCCGATTAGGTTCAGCTAGCGCTGAGGTCTTTTTTTTTTTTCCATTTTTTGAAAAATAAAAACAGAGAGAAATATAAATATTTAGATAAGACATATATATATCAAAATGATCAGGGAATATTCCTATCATTTGAACATTTTCGAGGCAAAATCCAAACTTTATAAAATTCATTTTTTCAAAATTCAAATAAAACTCAAATTTGAATTCAAAACTTTTGGCAATGTTTTTCTCTGATATTTTTGGAGTGTCATGTTTACTCCTCTCATACTTTTTCTCAAGTATTTATCAGGCATAGTTTTTGAAATGATTTCCACTTGCCAAAATTTGAATTCAAACTCCAAAACTTCTGAAACTTCAAATGCCACTCAAGTTCAAACAACATGCATAGATGCTTAGCTATAATTGTAAAACATTCCAAATAGGAAATTTGGGATGTTACAAACCTACCATTTTAAGATGAATCTCGCCCTCGAGATTCTGGTTGGCTAGCAAATAGGTGCGGGTGATCTCGAAGAAGGTCTTCTTCTCGCTCCCAGGTGGCTTCCTCTTCGGAGTGATGACTCCACATAACCTTGCAAAACTTGATGATCTTGCTGCGGGTGACTCTGTTCGCAGTCTCGAGAATTCGGACGGGTTTCTCCTTATAAGTCAGATCACTGTCGACCTGTATGGCCTCTAGGGGCACTGTGTCTCTCAACGGAATATCGGCCATGTCGGCATGACACTTCTTCAGCAGAGAAACATGGAAAACATCATGAACTCCGGACAATCCTTCCGGCAATTCCAACTTGTACGCAACTTCTCCACGACGTTCGAGGATTTTGTAGGGGCCAATGAATCGGGGTGCTAACTTTACTTTGACACCAAACCTCTTGATTCCACGAAGTGGGGACACACGAAGATATGCTCGGTCTCCCACTTCGTAAGTTACTTCCTTGCGTTTACTGTCGGCATAACTCTTCTGTCTCGACTGTGCTATCTTGAGTCTATCCCGAATCAGCTTGGCTTTCTCTTGAATCTCGATAAGGTCGGAACCAAAAGTGATCGATCTCAACACCATCCCACAAAGAATGGTGTTCTGCACCTCCTTCCGATAGAGCTTGAAGGGGCCATCTTCGATCGGATTGATAACTGTTGTTGTATGAGAACTCTGCATATGGCAAATTATCATCCCAGCTAGACCCATAGTCTAGCACACAAGCTCTCAACATGTCCTCCGTAATCTGGTTGACTCTCTCGGTCATCCCATCATCTGCGGATGAAAAGTTGTCTTGAACTCCAGCCTCGCACCCAAAGTTTCATGCAACTGATTCCAAAACTTTGAGGTAAACTGTGTTCCTCTATCGACACGATACTCCTCGGAACTCCATGCAGACATACGATCCTGGTCATGTATATCTTGGCCAACTTAGCACTGGTATAGGTAGTCTTCACGGAATGAAGTGAGCTACCTTGGTTGTCGATCAACCACTACCGGATAGAATCATAACCTGAACGGGTCTGGGCAATCTGTGAAGAAATCCATTCCAAGTTTTTCCCATTTCCAATCGGGAATCGGCAAAGGTTGAAGTAACCCTGCTGGCTTCGATGTTCGCCTTTACTCGTTGACAAACATCGATACTGCTATGTACTCGCAATATCCTCTTCATACCTGCCCACCGAAACTTTCCTTCAAATCCAGATACATCTTGGTGTTACCGGGTGAATCGAGTACGGTGAATCATGAGCCTCTGAAGAATTAGCTTCACGAGTTCGGGATCATTGGGTACATAAATACAATCCTCGAACCATATAGCTCCGTATTCATCCTTACGGAATCCTTTAGCTTTTCCTTCATTCATCTTTTGCTTTATCTCATCAATTTCCTTGTCCGACTTACGGCTTCACGAATTCTTTCGCCAAAGTGGACTGAACTTCCAGAGTTGCAACATATCCTCTCGGAACTATCTCCACCGGAGATCTCTGAGGTCATCGACTAACTCCTGGGGTAATCCTCCTGCTGTAAGAGTATTCACATAACTCTTACGGCTCAAAGCATCTGCTACAACATTAGCCTTCCACAGGTGGTAATGCAATCTCATGTCATAGTCCTTGATTAACTCTAGCCATCTCCTCTGCTCGAGGTTCAACTCTTTCTGCGTGAAAATATACTTCAAGCTCTTGTGATCTGTGTAAACATCACAATGGTTTCCGATGAGGAAATGTCTCAGTCTTGAGTGCATGCACTACGGCCGCTAACTCCAAATCATGTGTGGCATAATTCATCTCGTGTGGTCGAGCTGTGCGGAGGTATAAGCTACAACTTTTCCTTCCTGCATGAGTACTCCTCCGAGTCCCTGACGAGAAGCGTCACAATAAACCTGGTAATCCTTGTGTATGTCCGGCAAAATCAGTACTGGGGCTGTAACCAGACGTTTCTTCAATTCCTGAAAACTGGCTTCACAATCCTCGGTCCAAATGTACTTGGCTTCCTTCTTCAACAGCTCAGTCATGGGCTTGGCAATCTTCGAGAAGTTCTCAATGAACCTCCGATAATATCCTGCGAGTCCGAGAAAACTGCGGATCTCCTTGACTAAGGTGGGCGACTGCCAATCGGTGACTGATTCAACCTTGGCGGGGTCAACTACTATTCCTTCTCCTGAAATAACATGTCCGAGGAATCCAACTTCCTTCAGCCAAAATTCACATTTGCTGAACTTGGCATACAATCGATGTTCTCAAGTTTCTCGAACTAGACGCAAATGTTCCTTATGCTCTTCCTCGCTCTTGGAGAAAATCAGTATATCATCGATGAACACCACGACAAACTTGTCCAGATATTCCATAAATACCTTGTTCATCAAATTCATGAAGTATGCAGGAGCATTAGTCAATCCAAATGACATGACGGTATACTCATATAAACCATACCTGGTAGTGAATGCTGTTTTGGGTATATCCTTTTCACGGATCTTCAATCGATGATACCACGATCGAAGATCGATCTTGGAGAATACCTTGGCTCCAACTAGCTGATCAAATGATCATTAATCATCGGCAGAGGGTATTTGTTCTTGATGGTCACTTCGTTCAACGAACGATAATCCACAACCATTCTCAAGGTTCCATCCTTCTTCTCTACCAAAAGAACTGGGGCTCCCCAAGGTGATGAGCTTGGCCGAATATATCCTTTCTCCAATAACTCATTAATTTGGTTCTTGATCTCTTTCAAATCGTTCGGTGGCATCCGATAAGGTCTCTTGGATATTGGGGCTGTGCCGGGCAATAACTCAATCAGAAATTCAATGTCCCTGTCCGGTGGCATTCTGGTAATTCCTCCGGAAACACATCGGAAAATCTTGCACTCTCGGCACTTCCTCCCAACAACTCCCGTGAGGGAATTCACCGATTCTTCATCGGCTACGTGCGGATACATACTTGATCCTCTTACGCTCCGGGGTGGTGAGCGTAATAGACTTCTTGAGCACATCTATGTTTCCTTCAAACTTCGTCAACCAATCCATGCCTAGGATTACATCCAAGGTCCGGGTTTCCAATACTATGAGGTCTGCGGGAAATTTATGGTTCCCGATGTTGAGGGTTGCATGACAGCCTAAGCACGCCATCATTTCTCCTCTCGGGAACCGACGAAGGGGCTTCTAAGGGTTTTAGTGGGCAACCCGTACTTTTCCACAACTACCCTTGATATGAATGAATCGTTGCACCGTAATCAAAGAGTACCAATACTGAACGTGAATTCAATAAAACTTACCAACCACGATTATTCGGTTGATCATAGACGTCCTCCACGTCGATGTGGTTCACCTGAGCACGAGGGAAAGGGTTGGGCTTCTTCGCTGAGCTTCCATTGCCGTTTCCATTCCTCTGCTTGGCCTCCGGGCAGTCGGTGGCATAGTGCCCTGTTTTCTGGCACTTGAAACAGGTGATGTGACTCAGATCTTTCGGAGCCGGGGCAGGACGATGTTGATTGCCATTGCCATTTCCATTGCCATTGCCATTGCCTGACCTGTTGTCCTGGTTGCCGTTGTTCCCATTTCCTCCATGGTTATGTCCTCCATGGTTGTGATGGGTATGCCCTCCTGAGTATGGGGCATAACGGGGCTTCACTGAGCTCCTGAGTTGTGCTTCCCCTGGCTGTACTTCCGCTTGCGCTATCAATCTGTTGCTGCTTGCCTTCAAGTATGGTGGCCTTGTCTACCAGCTCCGGTAGTTGGTGAAGGTAGCCACCATAAGTTGCATTCCCAGCTTGTCATTGAGTCCTCGAGAAACTTCTCCTGCTGCGGCATCTGTGGCCACATCATCCGGGGCATAGCGAGCTAACTTGCTGAACTCATCCACGTCTCGCACCACAAGACGGTTTCCTGGCGTAAGTTGCGGAACTCACGCTTCTTGCACTCATGGCTCCAAATGAAACATGAGCGGTGCGGAAGGCCTGCTGGAACTGATCCCATGTGATGGTGCCGATGGGATAAGTGGCGGTGTAGTTCTCCCACCAAGAAGCTGCGGGTCCATCAAGTTGATGTGCGGTAAAGCGCACCTTCTCTGCATCAGTGCATCCAACAGTGACTAACTCTCTTCCGACCTTGCGGAGCCAATCATCGGCCACAATCGGCTCAGTGCTGCTAGAGAACACTGGCGGATTCAGCCTTAGGAATCAAGTCAAGTTGTCAACAAGGGGTGGTGGCGGTGGATTGTTGTTGTTGTTGTTGTTCTAATTCTGGATGAGTATCTGCATGAGGGCATTCTGCTGCTGGAGTAGCTGGGTGAGCTCCGGCGGAAAGCCGGTGTCACGTCTCGGAGGCATCTGGTGTTTTGGAGTGGATGAGAAAATTAGAATAGAACAATGGTCTAATGAGAAATAACACTACCCATATGAATGCACAATCATAAACACACCAATCATTTATTCAATCCACTCAAACATGGTTCAATCTCGATTACAAAATATCTCACGACTAATCGAAAAAAATAACGGCCTAACTGATCGACGGAAAAAGTAAAATAACATGGTGGTCGACTAAAAGTATTCATCAATAATCCTTGCGTCCTCTGGTGGGATGTCCTCCGGTGTGGCGTCCTCATTCTGGCGCCTCCTCTTGCGGCTTCCTCCAAAGGAACTCCTTCATAATCCTGGTCATTGCTCACGAGAGGTCCGTCATCTCCACTCGGAAAAAGGTCCTCTCCCAAGTCCATCTTTTCCTCTAATGCGGCAAGCTTCATTTTCAGGTCGTCGACTCTCTCCATGAAGTCCGCGATTTCTTCCTCATGGTCAAGGAAGTCTGCGTGTGCCTTCTCCTCCAGCTCCAGTTCACGGAACAACAGCCTCCGGTGTACCTTCGAGTTACGGCGAGTCTGGATCTCCCGTTTCCTGAGGAGACACTCCAAGTCTTGGACATACGAGAGAATGTAGTCGTCCTCTACGGTACGGATGATATCTCCATTCCTTGCTCTGCGAGAAACCATGGCGAGGTCTGATGGATCGAGCTCGGCTCTGTACTCTTCTCGGAGATGTCCAAGTGCACGATACATCGCCATGTCCCTTCCGAGGATCCAGTTGAAGTCGGTAAACTCAAAGTCAATACGCTCTGTATGTCCTCCGAAGGTTCTCCCTGGAATGTGCACCTCGATCCTGTAGCGGGTATCCGTCGGAAGCGCATTGGTAGGCTTCCCGGTGATCGAGGGCAGAGCAATCTTCAGCTTCTTCACCATCTGGACCAGCTTCCTGCCGAAGGGCATCGTCTCATCTGGCTGGCAAAACTCCGGTAGCAAAACTGGGGTGAACTCGACGGCCATCTAGAATGTTGAAAATCGGAGAGAAGTCAGAAATGAACAGGGGAGAATTACGAAATGATAAGGATAAAGTAAATAGTCTCTTCCTATGGCTTTCCGATCCTAGGGTTACGTCCTACGGTCAGCGTGTGCTCTGATACCATCTCTGTAGCGACCTGACCCAAAATCGGTCAAGTCTCTGTGTCTGTACCATCCCAAGATCATGCTGGTACTCACAGTACATCGATGAAATAATCAAAGTTCAATCACACCTGAATTTATTACACGATTCTCATATAGAGTCTTTATTACAAGAGAATAAATTCGGCCGATGGCCAACTCATGAGAAATAAACTATGTAAAGCTGCGGAAGCGTAGAAGAATAGCGAGTCCATCCGACTCCAAAGGGCAATCACCAAGCGCGGATCGTAGCCTCAATCCTGATCGGAAAACTCCTCTGCAACATAAGACGTTGCAGCCGTGTAGGTCAGCATTTTGAATATGCTGGCAAGTCATGAAGAGAATAACAAAAAATTACTATCACTATATGCAGTTTGGCTGTGGGGCTCTAAGTTTCATCATTTTGCGAAAAGCCAATTTTTTTCCTACTACAGTGGACTTGCTTGCAAATACTACAAAATTGTTGATAAATTATTGAGATGGTTCCACCAACCAATGTCTCATTCCCAAATTATTAAGTCATAACCCCCTTAAATTAATTTATTAGTTTTAGTGTTGAGATTTCCGAATACTTCCAAGTTCCAGAGGCTCAAATTGTCCGTAACCGGGGACACGGCTAATCGATTAGATCTTTAACTCTGCAGAGGTTTGCGCACTTTACCCGCAAGAATCGTTCCCTCCTTTTAAGTCTTCGCACTTCATGGTGTTTGAAGACGGACGAACAAACAGGGTCTTCCAAGAGTTCTTCGGCCACTTGCCGGTACCCATCCAATCCTACCGTTCTTCTACATCTCGTAGTACCGTCCGGCCAGCGTCACAACTAGGGTTGACCAAGCCGAGATCCCATAATGGCTTGCGGCTGCATGTAAGCTTCCGGTCAATGGGGTATACATCCGTCTCTTTGTGGCTGGGTGAAGCTTTCCGCAAGATGTCATGGCACTTCTCCATGCATCCCGCCAACCACTGGGTTCTCCAGGTGCCCGTCAACCGCCCTCCACCCAAGAGTGAATTCAAGTCCATCTTGAGCTTGAAGTTCATGGGTTTGTCATCATCATTGACTCTCACATCTCCTTATGAATTCACTCAACCAACCCCGTCTACGAGCATAGCAAAATTAAACTACTTCGTCCCGGGTCATGGTAACAAGGGGAATTGGTTCATCCTACCACATGATACTACTCAAGAACATAACTTCAAATTTTCACCTACTGCATGCATGGTGGGGAGGTATAATTCTAATGCAACAAAAATCATAGGTATTGAAAGTATGATCAATGACTTGCCTTGCTGACGATCTTCGTAAGCTAAGGACTCGTAGTAGCAAGCTTCGCACTCCGGAAATTCTACCGAGACAAACAATAATCACAATAAGCATATAGCATATGATCACTTAACACAATAGCATAGTAACATAACACACCAAAACAAACGAATCAAAACCCAAAGGAAAACTCGAAGAAATCCAACTCAAAGTTTTCCTACATCAAGCAACAACTAAAAAATAGTTTTACATAACAAAAATTTTCTCAACATAACCTAAGCATGGGTCTTTGTTAACTTACAGAAAAGAATGCATTAAGCAACTAGGAGCAAAAAGAATCAATTTAAAAGCTATCATAAAACTCCTATTAGGCCTAAAGCAAATTTTAGTAAGAAAATAAAATAAAAGTTTTATTTATTATAAATAAAAGTTCATGCTCTAAAGTGACAGAAACTAACCTAGAATAATCTATCACATGTGAAAAATAAATTTATTTGCTAATTAAAATAATAGGAAAACAGTAGCTAGTTAATTAATTAAGAATAACATGATCCTGATTAAAACTATTTTTTATTAATCCTAAAATGCCCAAATTAATTACTACGGTTAGGCAATGTCAAAACAAAGTTGGGACAAAAAGAATCATTAAAAATAATTTTCCTAACTCATTTTATAGCAGATTTACTATTCTGACTAAATCTAAAATAAAGAAATTCTAAATAAGTTTAACATAGCTAATTATATTTTCTACAGAAACTATAAGAAATTTGCAAACCAACAAAAAAGAATCACTTAAAAATATTAAGTAGAATAAAAGTTATGAATTTTTCAAATCTGAAACTATTCTGTTAAAACAGAAAACGAAAATAAAAGAAAAATGGCCTAATGGGCCTAACTAACGCTTCAAGTTAAATAACTAAACTACGCCTAGGGTTTAAAACGAATCGGGCGGTCTAATAAAAAAACCTAACTAAACAAATTAAACGAACTAACCGGACTGAACCGTTTATTTTAAAGAACATACCCCTTCGGGGATCTAATCCTAGCCGTAAAAAGCGAGATCGGACGGCGGGTGGAACTCGGCGACGCATCGGATGTCGACGGCGGCGACGCTCGGGCGGTGAGTGTTCGGCGTCTCGGTGGTCGAGGCGACGGCGGGAGCTCCGCGGTGCGGCGCGACAAGGGGTCCATTTGGTGGAGTCAACGGGCTCGGGAGGGCTAGGGGCGACGACGACGAGGTTAATGGCGGTGGCGGCGTTCGGCTACTCCATGAAAAGGCAAGGAGGGAGAGAGAGGTCCGTGAGGGGCGAGGGGGAATGAGGTGAGGAGGTATATATAGGCGGGGGTCTGGCTTGCGAGGGGCAATCGGGAGGATCGGTGAGATCCGGATCCTGCGGATCCGGCGGCGGCGCTGGCTGGTGGCGTGGGCGAGGGAAGAGGGAGGTGGGGGCCGCTGGCGGTGGGGAGGGAAGCGCGTTGCGGTCGGTCGACGCGGACCCGATCGGGCGAGGGCTCGGTCGGTTGGCGCAATGGGCAGCTCGGCGCTGGGCAGTGGGCTGGCTGCGCTGGCTGGGTTGCCTCGGCTGGCTGGGCGATGCTTTGGCTGGCGCTGAGGTCTTTTTTCTTTTTCCATTTTTTTGAAAAATAAAACAGAGAGAAATATAAATATTTATATAAGACATATATATATCAAAATGATCAGGGGAATATTCCCTATCATTTGAACATTTTTCCAGGGGCAAAATCCAAACTTTATAAAAATTCATTTTTTTCAAAATTCCAATAAAACTAAAATTTGAATTCAAAACTTTTGGCAATGTTTTTCCTCTGATATTTTTGGAGTGTCATGTTTACTCCTCTCTTACTTTTTCTCAAGTATTTATCAGGCATAGTTTTTGAAATGATTTCCACTTGCCAAAATTTGAATTCAAACTCCAAAACTTCTGAAACTTCAAATGCCACTCAAGTTCAAACAACATGCATAGATGCTTAGCTATAATTGTAAAACATTCCAAATAGGAAATTTGGGATGTTACATTATCTTGGAACTGCATAACTTCTTATGAGTTCTTCATCTAGTACTACATTCTCACTGATTACAATTTTTCATGGGCCCTGAGTTATTAAACACTCAGAGACACCGATAACTGAACTGGGTCCGCACTACGGTTCAACAACTTTTAAGTAAACTTATTTAAGTACGATTTTGTATCCGATCAAGTCATTCCTAGCCTGTTTGGCTATATCATTGTCGTGATGATTCTAACTATGCTACCTGGTCCTTATTCTCGGAGCACCAATTTGCGACGATAGCTAAGCTTACGTCGATCTTCCTCGTCATATCATTTCGCCTAGAACAACAAGCTAGATTTCGAGTTTGTGTTGTACCCGTGGTTCCAATAAGCTTTCGCTTCATCATTCCTATTGACTTGATGTCATCGCCGACCGATTACATCTTCATGGAATCTCTCGACAACTGTGTCGTGATCATCATCAGCATCCTAAGCTCTACCAAGATTTATATCGAATTCTTGATGAGTAATACCATCCTTGCACCTTGATGTTTCGTGTTATCATCGACCACTTTATTGCCCTCCGTTCAACACAAACTTGTCCGCGTTTTGTGTTATACCTTGAGTTCCTTGCTACCCAGCATTGTTCTTCTTTACCTGGTAATATTACCACCTTTTATGTCAAGAATGTCGTGGGAATTTCACCACCTCTTAAGAATTCTTGGTAAGGTGATACTTCTCACCATCGCCATTCTTCTTGGGTCCTCGTGTTGATTCCAACCAGGGTACCAAAAAGTGAGCGGTGCTGTTTGGATTCCGCCCTTCTAGCAACCATATTGCTTTGAAGTTAATGGTCGACCGTTCATTCTTAGACTATTGATTATTGAATCACCATTCCAATGTTGGCCGTGCAACCCAGCCCATATTTCGGGTGCACCTTCCAACCAATGTTTAATTGTGTAGGTTTCCCTCAAGCATACATCATTATACCATTTGATCTGACAAATGCTATCTCCTAGTTCACATAATTGTGGAAATCCACCTTTTTGGAAATCTCAAGGATTGTTACTGACTCCATCAGCTGCCCCGTCATCCTCTCTTTGGTTTAAATGATGAACTCTTGAGTTGAAACTTGCTTCCATAGTACATTCCCCAATAATCTTACAATGTCGTCTCGTCAATTTGTCTTGCACCTTTTCTTCTCGGGCATCCTGAGTCTGAGGTATCCTGACACCAATCAGATCTGAATCTCGGTCAGATATGGTGGCCGGGACATATTTCCAAGAGTTATAACATTAGCATTTGACCCGATAAGGTGATGTCATGCCTAGCACACCTGACCGGAGGACCTATTGTTATAATTTTCCTTTTAGCAATGCTATCCATTCTTCCATGAGGAAATTGTAAGACTTATTCTACAAGTTGTTCCTGATGGATCCTTCGAGTATCCAAAGTCTGATCTTTACCCAGTGACCACGTCAAATGCTATCTTGAAGCATGTCTGTGATACTCTGATTTTCAACAAGAACATTCGAAGCCCAATGCTAAATGTTTCTTGCTCAATTATCCAAACACCGTTGTATGGGTAATGTCATGAAATTTCTCTCCCCTACCTAAGGAGTTTTCTACATAATATCCTGTCATGGATATCATGCTCTGCTTGTCCTTGGGAAGGATATACCCCTGATATACGTGTTTAAACACATTTTCCTTCCCGTTGTTTTGTTCAAACTTTCTTGTAAACTACTTAATCGAGCAGTGGTAATCCCCTGCTTAGGTAAACACCTCGGTGTACCTTCCTGTCTGGTGTAACCCTGTTTCTACTGTTGATGACTTTCGGTAACCGCCGATGGACGAGAACTTTGCCTATTGGTCCGCCTCGTTCAACGAGCAGGAAAATGGTTCTCTTCGTCCCTCGCCCTTGGTATCGATGTTGTGGTCGACATAACTGGCAGGCTGTCCTCTGATATGTCTTGCTTACATGATCGTGCGAGACATTACCGCCCTTCCTACTTTTAACCCACATGGTGGGCCCATAACCCACAGTTCTACCAGGATCGAAACCTGACTCTCCTGTACACCCTCATGTTTCCAAAGTTATTCCTCGCGTGGACTCGTATGAAATTCATGAGCCACCTACCGATGAGATCATCAATTCGGTATCGACGCAATACTTATTCTCGTTGCTCAACCCCTTTCACCTTCGATTAGGCATCAAACGCTTGCCTATCCGCTTGAAACTTCTCATGGTACCTCCTTACTTTGCTCTCGATATTTTCTTAAGTTTAAATTCGAGAGTACTTCCGCCACCTTCCTCGATGTTATCGACCAGATAGTCGACCTTGCAGAGGTCTGTTCTTCCGGAATGCCCCGTTACCTATTCGTAAGTACGATGAAGATCCCGAAGAAAGGACGTCGACTTCATCATGATGACCGGAAGCAAAGGAATGAAGGCATCAATGTATTGGACCGGTCTCTTCGAGAAGAGCAAGCCACAATGAGAAGACCCGCTAGATTTGTTAACAAACCTTCCCCCCTTTCACTACCTCTTAAATCTCGGGACGAGATTTCTTGTAGTGGAGGAGAATTGTGACGCCCGGATAATTAAGCTACAATGATACCATGCTAATGATGCGAGATCACCTCGGTTACTGCTGCTAATCTCGCGTTAGTTTGAAACCGGTTCCAGTCCAAATTAAAAATCAAACAACCAATAAAAGTTTTCAAACCTTAAGACAAAAATGTTCGGAGAGAGCCAAATAATGCATAAGTAATAATGGTGGAGAAACCAACCTCTTTGAAAGTGTTTGATTGTCCTAAAGTATATAAAATAGTAGTGAAATAATTAATCAAATGCTTTTTTCAATTAATAAATTATTAAACTATTCTATCTAGTTGCCCAAACTTATGTGGTCGTAGTATAATTATTTAGACTAAGTTAGGAACTACTTTTGTAAGTCAAATATCTAAAATAAAAGTGAAACTAAAAGTAACAGAAAAGAAATAAAGAAAAATAACAAGGGGAAAATAAAACAAACAAAAGGAGAAAACCTCCCCTCCCGTTGGGCCCCGGCCCAGTGGTCGACCGCCGCCCAGCCGCCCCATCTCTGGCCTACAAGGCCACTACCCCCCCAGAAACCCTAACCCGTTGCCCCCGTCGTCCCACTCCCCCACCTTTCCCCTCGTCCACTCACTCGTCGCCACCACACGCAACACACGCACACACACTCACGCACGCATCGTGCCTGGGGGAGGGGCGCCCCTGCTCGATCCCCTCCTCCCGCACGCCCCGCCTAATCGCCGCCGCCCGATCCTTCGCCCCACATTGCAGGCGCCGTCGCCGGATCACCAGCGCCACCTCGCCTGACGTCGCCTCGCCACCTCGTTGCCATCCTCCTCGCGGCCTGCCGCCTCTCCCTCATGGCTGACGCCTACTCAAAGTCGTCGACATCGCCGCCGCCTCGCCCGTCGTCGAGCTCGCGGACCGCCTCCTCAACCCGTCTCCGCCTTCCTCGCCGGTCGTCCCGTCCCACCTCCTCGTCCCCGCTGCTCAACCCCGCAACACCCCGTGAGCACGCGCCTCCTCCTCTCCCTCTTCCCCTGTCACCGTGCGCCCGAGCGTTTCCCCGCCGTCGCCTCGCCGACACGGCTGCCCGACCAGCGCCTGCGCGATGTAATCTCCCGCTGGCGCGGCGCCCGCCATGGCCCGGCTCGCTTCGCTCGCTGCGCTCCTCGCCTCTGGCGCCCAGCAAGACATGCCATCGCGCCTCAGCCCTCCGGCTCGCCGGCCTCACACCAAGCCTGCCTGACCGCCACGGCGCCGGTGCCGACCACACGCCGCCCCTTCCCCCGTCACAGCTAAGGCGCCGGTGCGCGCCTGCACGACTGTATGGCCCGTTAGCCCAAAGGCTCGCGCCTGCTAAGGCCTTGACTCTATGACATGAGGGGCCCACAGCCCCAGAACGTTTAAAAAAAAGAAGAAAAGAGAAAGGAAATAAAATAAAAATGAATTAATAAAATTAATAAATAAATAATCAATTAATTAGTGAAATAATTAACTTAATTAATCTTGTTTAGTTAACCTAATTAACTATGGTGAGTTAATTAAACTGTGATTAGATTAGTTAAATCCTAATTAGAGTAAATGTAGTATGACATGCGGGACCCACACGCCGATTGACCCGATCAACTCCTGTTGATCGCCGACGCCATGATGACGTCGGCGTGCACTATTCTGGATAATGTTAGAATTAAATAGTTAAATAAATTCTAAAAATGATTAAAACTTTAGAAAATCATATAAAATAAACCGTAGCTCAGATGAAAATACTTTCTACATGAAAGTTGCTCAGAACGACGAGACGATTCCGGATACGCAACCCGTTCGTCCGCCACACCCCTCTAACCTATCGAACTCGCAACTTTCCCCCTTCGGCTCCTCCGCCCGAAAACGCGAAACGCCGGGGATCCTTTCCCGGATGTTTCCCCCCTTCACCGGTATCACCACATACCGCGTTAGGGCACGCCTAGCATCACGCCTTGCTTTGTCATGCATCGTCATGCATCTGTTTGCTTAAATATTCATTGTTTCTTCCCCCTCTTCTTCCGCTAGACACCGAGACCGACGCTGCTGCTGCCCAGTACAACTACGGAGTTGACGACCCCTCTCTCTTGCCAGAGCAACCAGGCAAGCCCCCCCTTGATCACCAGATATCGCCTACTCTCCTCTATACTGCTTGCATTAGAGTAGTGTAGCATCATTATTCCTATCCTGATGCATAGCCTGTCTTTGCTACTTCTGTTGATACCTTTACCTGCAATCCTACTTGCCTAGTATAGGATGCTAGTATTTCCATCTGTGGCCCTACATTCTTGTCCGTCTGCTGTGCTATACTATCGGGCCGTGATCACTCGGGAGGTGATCACGGGTATATACTATATACTTATACATGATACATGTGGTGACTAAAGCCGGGTCGGCTTGTGGAGCACCCGCGAGTGGATCTTTGTGGCAGAGCGTCAGGGCAGGTTGAGACCGCCTAGGAGAGAGGCGGGCCTGGCCCTGTTCAGCGTTCGCGGATACTTAACACGCTTAACGAGATTTTGGTATTTGATCTGAGTCTGGCTACTGGCCTATACGCACTAACCAACTACGTGGGAAAGATATGGGCACTCGGCGTCGTGCTATCACCGAAGCATTTCGTGACGTCGGCGAATCGAGCGCGCGCCACGATTGGACCGAACGCCACTAGGCTAGGTATGCTTCGGCCGCCCTCAACGTGTAGTGTGCTCAGGCGATGGGCCCGCACCTGGCGCTTAGGTTTAGACCGCGTGCGACCTCTCTGTTATGCCTAGGTGGGGCTGCGGCGTGTTGATCTTCCGCGGCGGGCATGACCCGAAAAGTGTGTCCGCCAAATGGGATCAAGCGTGTTGGGTTATGTGGTGCACCCGTGCAGGAAGTTAATCTATTCGAATAGCCGTGATCTTGATAACAGACGACTTGAAGTTGTACCTTGACCTTATGACAACTAGAACCGGATACTTAATAAAACACACCCTTCCAAGTGCGGATACAACCCGGTGATCGCTCTCTATGTAGGCGACGAGGAGGGATCGCGGGTAGGATTATGCTATACAATGCTACTTGAGGACTTCATCTACTCTCTTCTACATGCTGCAAGACGGAGGCTGCGAGCGTAGTCTTGACGAGATTAGATACCCCTCTTATTCGGCATTCTGCAGTTCAGTCCACTAATATGGCCCTTTACACATATATCCATGCATATGTAGTGTAGCTCCTTGCTTAAGTAGTACTTTGGATGAGTACTCACGGTTGCCTTGTTCCCCTTTTCCCCTATCTCTACCCGATTGCTGCAACTGACGATGGAGCCCAGGCGACGCCACCGTCGATGACGACTACTACCCAGAGGTGCCTACTACTACGTGCAGCCCACGCGGCGACCGGGGAGTAGTTAGGAGGATCCTGTGGGAGGCCTGCGCCTCTTCGATCTGTATCCTAGTTTGTGCTAGCCATCTTATGGCATCTTGTTTAACTTATGTCTGTACTCAGATATTGTTGCTTCCGCTGACTCGTCTATGATCGAGCACTTGTATTCAAGCCCTCGAGGCCCCTGGCTTGTACTATGATGCTTCTATGACTTATTTTATTTGTAGAGTTGTGTTGTGATATCTTCCGTGAGTCCTCGATCTTGATCGTATACATTTGCGTGCATGATTAGTGTACGATTGAATCGGGCGCACACAAATTCCGACCGTTCTTTGTCTTTGCGCCACCTGTCCCAAAATATCTTATCCGCCTAACGGTCATATCATTGAAGGGCATTTATGTCTTATCATGTCGGGCTGCTCCTAGGCTATAAATAGCCGCCCCTACAACCACTAGCTGGTTGGCTGCTCCGAGAGAAACTTGACACTTGTCATTTGAGAGCAACCCATCCTCCGAGAACTTTGAGCGAAAATCATCGAGTGAGGAAAAACCCAAAAACCAAACCCCTACAAACCCAAAGTGATTGAGCATCACTGAAGAGATTGATCCTGCGTGGATCCGACGCTTGTTACCTTTGAAGACTGTGCTTCTTCCAGACGGTTAGGCGTCATGGTGTAGAGCATCCAAGAGGAATTGTGGATCGCCGAGTGACCAAGTCTGTGAAGGTTTGGAAGTCGCCTGAAGACTTACCACGAGTGATTGGACGAGGTCTGTGTGACCTTAGTTCAAGGAGAATACGGTGAGGACTTGGTGTCCTGAGCTGCGTGCTCGGTACCGGGTGTCCGGATCTGTGTCCTCGAGTTTAAATACTCACCGCTCCAACTGTGACGTATAACCGAGACAACAGTTGGAACTGGTCTACCAAATCATTGTCTTCACCAACCTAACTGGTTCTATTTCCTCAACTCTTTAATTTCCTCATTCTTGTGTTGAGTGTTTGTTCATATCTGTGTTTGAATACTTTGATCAAGACTTTCTCAATTTCCTCAGTTCAATTTCTTCATCTGCTTTGTCTTCATCTTGTGCTATCCTGTGTTTACGCTTTCTGTACTCTTTGATTGTCTTCATTTCATCATGATGACCATGCCCGCATTCTCTTATGCTTACTTCTGAGTACTTATTCCGCTGCAAGTAGTTCTTCACTTAGGAATTTCCTCACCGGAAAAATTCCTCATTGAAGAATTCATAAAAATCACCTATTCACCCCCCCCCCCTCTAGTCGATATAACGCACTTTCATGATCTGAAGTTACATGATCATCATCATTAGCTTCCTCATAATTGGTGTAGGAATCACATGAACTGATTTCTGTGATGAACTACTTTCCAATAAGGGAGCAGGTGCAGTTACCTCATCAAGTTCTACTTTCCTCCCACTCCTTTCGAGAGAAACTCCTTCTCTAGAAAGGATCCATTCTTAGCAACAAATATCTTGCCTTAGGATCTGTTATAGAAGGTGTACCCAACAGTCTCTTTTGGGTATCCTATGAAGACACATTTCTCCGATTTGGGTTCGAGCTTATCGGGTTGAAGCATTTCACATAAGCATCGCAGCCCCAAACTTTAAGAAACAACAACTTGGGTTTCTTGCCAGACCATAGTTCATAAGGTGTCATCTCAACGGATTTAGATGGTGCCCTATTTAACGTGAATGCAGCCGTCTATAAAGCATAACCCCAAAACGATAGTGGTAAATTAGTAAGAGACATCATAGATCGCACCATATCAAATAAAGTGCGGTTACGACGTTCGGACACACCATTAGGCTGTGGTGTTCCGGGTGGCGTGAGTTGCGAAACTATTCCCCATTGTTTCAAATGAAGACCAAACTCGTAACTCAAATATTCTCCTCCAAGATCAGATCGCAGAAACTTTATTTTCTTGTTACGATTATTTTCCACTTCACTCTGAAATTGTTTGAACTTTTCAAATGTTTCATACTTATGTTTCATCAAGTAGATATACCCATATCTGCTCAAATCATTTGTGAAGGTCAGAAAATAACGATACCCGCCGCGAGCCTCAACATTCATTGGACCGCATACATCAGTATGTATTATTTCCAATAAATTTGTTGCTTTCTCCATTGTTCCGGAGAACGGAGTTTTAGTCATCTTGCCCATGAGGCATGGTTCGCAAGTACCAAATGATTCCAAAAGTCCATCAGTATGGAGTTTCTTCATGCGCTTTACACCAATATGACCCAAACGGCAGTGCCACAAATAAGTTGCACTATCATTATCAACTTTGCATCTTTTGGCTTCAATATTATGAATATGTGTATCACTACTATCGAGATTCAACAAAAATAGACCACTCTTCAAGGGTGCATGACCATAAAAGATATTATTCACAACCATTATTCTCAGACTTAAATGAATAACCGCCTCGCATCAAACAAGATCCAGATATAATGTTCATGCTTAACGCTAGCACCAAATAACAATTATTCAGGTCTAATACTAATCTCGAAGGTAGATGTAGAGGTAGCGTGCCGACGGCGATCACATCGATTTTGGAACCATTTCCCACGTGCATCGTCACCTCGTCCTTAGCCAATCTTCGCTTAATTTGTAGTCCCTGTTTCAAGTTGCAAATATTAGCAACAGAACCAGTATCAAATACCCAGGTACTACTGCGAGCATTAGTAAGGTACACATCAATAACATGTATATCACATGTACCTTTTTTCACTTTGCCATCCTTTTTATCCGCCAAATACTTGGGGCAGTTCCGCTTCCAGTGACCAGTCCCGTTGTAGTAGAAGCACTCAGTCTCAGGCTTAGGTCCAGACTTGGGCTTCTTCACTTGCGCAGCAACTTGCTTGCCGTTCTTCTTGAAGTTCCCCTTCTTCCCTTTACCCTTTTTCTTTAAACTGGTGGTCTTGTTGACCGTCAACACTTGATGCTCCTTCTTGATTTCTACCTCCACAGCCTTTAGCATTGCGAAGAGCTCGGGAATTGTCTTATCCATCCCTTGCATATTATAGTCCATCATGAAGCTTTTTTAGCTTGGTGGCAGTGATAGAAGAACTCTGTCAATGACACGATCTACCGGAAGATTAACTCCCAGGTGAGTCAAGTGATTATGATACCCAGACATTTTGAGTATATGTTCACTGATAGAGCTATTCTCCTCCATTTTACAGTTGTAGAACTTATGGGAGACTACATATCTGTCAATTCAGGCATTTGCTTGAAATATTAACTTCAACTCCTGGAACATCTCATGTGCTCCATGACATTCAAAACGCCGTTGAAGTCCCGGTTCTAAGACGTAAAGCATGGCACACTGAACTATCGAGTAGTCATCAACTTTGCTCTACCAGGCGTTCACAACGTTCGGCGTTGCTCCTGCAGTGGGTCTTGCAACTAGCGGTGCTTCCAGGACGTAATTCTTCTGTGCAGCAATGAGGATAATCCTCAAGTTACGAACCTAGTCCCTGTAGTTGCTACTGTCATCTTTCAACTTAGCTTTCTCTAGGAACACATTAAAATTCAAAGGAACAGTAGCACGGGCCATTGATCTACAACAGCATAGACATGCAAAATACTATCAGGTACTAAGTTCATGATAAATTAAAGTTCAATTAATCATATTACTTAAGAACTCCCACTTAGATAGACATCCCTTTAATCATCTAAGTGATCACGTGATCCAAATCAACCATGTCCGATCATCACGTGAGATGGAGTAGTTTTCAATGGTGAACATCACTATGTTGATGATATCTACAATATGATTCACGCTCGACCTTTCGGTCTCAGTGTTCCGAGGCCATATCTGCATATGCTAGGCTTGTCAAGTTTAACCCGAGTATTCTGCATGTGCAAAACTGGCTTGCACCCGTTGTATGTGAACGTAGAGCTTATCACACCCGATTATCACGTGGTGTCTCGGCACGACGACCTATCACAATGGTGCATACTCAGGGAGAACACTTGTACCTTGAAATTTAGTGAGAGATCATCTTATAATGCTACCGCCGAACTAAGCAAAATAAAATGCATAAAGGATAAACATCACATGCAATCAATATAAGTGATATGATATGGCCATTATCATCTTGTGCCTTTGATCTCCATCTCCAAAGCACCGTCATGATCACCATCATCACCGGCTTGACACCTTGATCTCCGTCGAAGCATCGTTGTCGTCTCGCCAACTATTGCTATCACAACTATCGCTACCGCTTAGTGATAAAGTAAAACAATTATATGGCGATTGCATTGCATACAATAAAGCGACAACCATATGGCTCCTGCTAGTTGCCGATAACTCTGTTACAAAACATGATCATTCCTACCTCTTGAGCACTGCGTTGGTTTTCCCTTGAAGAGGAAAGGGTGATGCAGTAAAGCAGCGTAAGTATTTCCCTCAGTTTTTGAGAACCAAGGTATCAATCCAGTAGGAGGCCACGCACGAGTCTCTTGCACCTACACAAACAAATAAATCCTCGCAACCAACGCGATAAGGGGTTGTCAATCCCTACACGGTCACTTATGAGAGTGAGATCTGATAGATATGATAGGATAATATTTTTGGTATTTTTATGATAAAGATGCAAAGTAAAATAGAAGCAAAATAAAAGGCAACGGAAATAACTTGTTGATGGAAGATTAATATGATGGAAAATAGACCCGGGGGCCATAGGTTTCACTAGTGGCTTCTTTCAAGAGCATAAGTATTTACGGTGGGTGAACAAATTACTGTTGAGAAATTGACAGAATTGAGCATAGTTATGAGAATATCTGGGTATGATCATGTATATAGGCATCACGTCCGAGACAAGTAGACCGACTCCTGCCTGCATCTACTACTATTACTCCACACATCGACCGCTATCCAGCATGCACCTAGAGTATTAAGTTCATAAGAACAGAGTAACGCTTTAAGCAAGATGACATGATGTAGAGGGGTAAACTCATGCAATATGATATAAACCCCGTCTTATTATCCTTGATGGCAACAATACTGTACGTGCCTTGCTGCCCCTACTGTCACTGGGAAAGGACACCACAAGATTGAACCCAAAGCTAAGAACTTCTCCCATTAAAAGAAAGATCAATCTAGTAGGCCAAACCAAACTGATAATTCGAAGAGACTTGCAAAGATAACCAATCATACATAAAAGAATTCAGAGAAGATTCAAATATTGTTCATAGATAAACTTGATCATAAACCCACAATTCATCGGTCTCAACAAACACACCGCAAAAGAAGATTACATCGAATAGATCTCCATGAGAGAGGGGGAGAACATTGTATTGAGATCCAAAAAGAGTGAAGAAGCCATCTAGCTAATAACTATGGACCCGAAGGTCTGAGGTAAACTACTCACACATCATCGGAGAGGCTATGGTGTTGATGTAGAAGCCTTCCGTGATCGATGCCCCTTCCGGCGAAGCTCCGCAACAGGCCCCAAGATGGGATCTCACAGGTACAGAAGGTTGCGGCGGTGGAATTAGGTTTTTGGCTCCGTATCTGGTAGTTTGAGGGTGCGTGGTATATATAGGAGGAAGGAGTACGTCGGTGGAGCAACAGGGGCCCACGAGGTGGAGGGTGCACTGGGGGGGGCGCGCCTCTACCTCGTGCCCTCCTGGTTGATGTCTTGACGTAGGGTCCAAGTCCTCTCGGATCACGTTCGTTCGAAAATCACGTTCCCGAAGGTTTCATTCCGTTTGGACTCGCTTGATATTCTTTTTCGCAAAACTCAAATAGGCAAAAAACAGCAATTCTGGGCTGGGCCTCCGGTTAATAGGTTAGTCCCAAAAGAAATATAAAAGTGTGTAATAAAGCCCAATAATGTCCAAAACAGAATATAATATAGCATGGAGCAATCAAAAATTATAGATACGTTGGTGACGTATCAAGCATCCCCAAGCTTAATTCCTGCTCGTCCTCGAGTAGGTAAATGATAAAAACAGAATTTTTTATGTGGAATGCTATTGGCATAATTTCAATGTAATTCTTCTTAATTGTGGTATGAATATTCAGATCCGAAAGATTCAAGATAATAGTTTAATATTGACATAAAAATAATAATACTTCAAGCATATTAACTGAGCAATTATGTCTTCTCAAAATAACATGGCCAAAGAAAGTTATCCCTACAAAATCATATAGTCTAGCTATGCTCTATCTTCACCACACAAAATATTTAAATCATGCACAACCCCGATGACAAGCCAAGCAATTGTTTCATACTTTTGACGTTCTCAAACTTTTTCAATCTTCACACAATACATGAGCGTGAGCCATGGACATAGCACTATATGTGGAATAGAATGGTGGTTGTGGAGAAGACAAAAAAAGGAGAAGATAGTCTCACATCAACTAGGCGTATCAACGGGATATGGAGATGCCCATTAATAGATATCAATGTGAGTTAGTAGGGATTGCCATGCAACGGATGCACTAAAGCTATAAGTATATGAAAGCTCAACAAAAGAGACTAAGTGGGTGTACATCCAACTCACTTGCTCACGAAGACCTAGGGCATTTTGAGGAAGCCCATCATTGGAATATATAAGCCAAGTTCTATAATGAAAAATTCCCACTAGTATATGAAAGTGATATCATAGGAGACTCTCTATCATGAAGATCGTAGTGCTACTTTGAAGCACAAGTGTGGTAAAAGGATAGTAACATTGTCCCTTCTCTCTTTTTCTCTCATCATTTTTTTATTTGGGCCTTTTCTTCTTTTTTTGGCCTCTTCTCCTTTTTTTATTTCGTCCGGAGTCTCATCCCGACTTGTGGGGGAATCATAGTCTCCATCATCCTTTCCTCACTTGGGACAATGCTCTAAAAATGATGATCATCACACTTTTGTTTACTTACAACTCAACAATTACAAATCAATACTTAGAACAAAATATGACTCTATATGAATGCCTCCAGCGGTGTTCTGGGATATGCAATGAATCAAGAGTGACATGTATGAAAGAATTATGAACGGTGGCCTTGCCACAAATACAATGTCAACTACATGATCATGCGAAGCAATATGACAATGATGGAGCGTGTCATAGTAAACGAAACGATGGTAAGCTGCATGGCAATATATCTCGGAATGGCTATGGAAATGCCATGATAGGTAGGCATGGTGGCTGTTTTGAGGAAGGTATATGGTGGGTGTATGATACCGGTGAAAAGTGTGCGGTATTAGAGAGGCTAGCAATGGTGGAAGGAGGAAAAGTGCGTATAATCCATGGACTCAACATTAGTCATATAGAACTCATATACTTATTGCAAAAATCTACAAGTTATCAAAGCAAAGTATTACGTGCATGCTCCTAGGGGGATAGATTGGTAGGAAAAGACCATCGCTCGTCCCCGACCGCCACTCATAAGGAAGACGATCAATAAATAAATCATGCTCCGACTTCATCACATAACGGTTCACCATACGTGCATGCTACGGGAATCACAAACATTAACACAAGTATTTCTCAAATTCACAACTCCCAACTAGCATGACTCTAATATTACTACCTCCATATCTTAAAACAATCATCAAGCATCAAACTTCCCTTAGTATTCAACACACTCATAAGAAATTTTTTACTATTCTTGAATACCTAGCATATTGGGATTATTTAAGCAATTTACCATGCTATTAAGACTCTCAAAATAATCTAAGTGAAGCATGAGAGAATAATACTTTCTATAAAACAAAAACCACCACCGTGCTCTAAAAGATATAAGTGAAGTACTAGAGCAAAAACTATATAACTCAAAATATATAAGTGAAGCACGTAGAGTATTCTGACAATTTCCGAATCATGTGTCTCTCTCTCAAAAGGTGTGTATGATATGTCTCCAACGTATCTATAATTTTTGATTGCTCCATGCTATATTATCTACTATTTTGGACTATCTTGGGCTTTATTTTCCACTTTTATATTACTTTTGGAACTAACCTATTAACTGGAGGCCCAGCCCAGATTTGCTGTTTTTTTGCCTATTTCACTGTTTCAAAGAAAAGAAATATCAAACGGAGTCGAAACGGAACAAAATCTACTGGAGAAGTTGTTTTTGGAAGAAAGCCACCGGATAGACTTCGACTCTACATCAGAAGATACGGGAGGTGCTCACGAGGGTGGGGGCGCCCCCCCTAGGGCGCGCCCCTGCCTCGTGGGGCCCCCGTAGCTCCTCCGACGTACCCCCTGCACCCATATATACTCGCACCCTAAAACTTCCGAACAGAGATTGGATCAAAGTTCCGCCGCAAAGCCTCAGAGCCACGAGAATCAATCTAGGCCCTCTCCGCACCCTGCCGAGGGGGCCATCATCACCGTGGCCACGGAGGAGTATCCGGAGGGTCTTCATCACCATGAAGGCCAAGGACCAGAAGGTGGAGGCCATGGAGGAGGAAGCACAAGGGAAGAACCTCTCCTCCTCTCTTCCAAAGGGCGCCGGAGTGCCATCGGGAGGGGAATCATTGCCATGGTGATCGTCTTCATCAACATCACCATCATCATCACCATCCTCATCTCTTTTACGCGGTCCACTCTCCCGCACACCGCTGTAATCCCCTACTTGAACATGGTGCTTTATGCCACATATTATGATCCAATGATGTGTTGCCATCCTATGATGTTTTGAGTAGATATCTTTTGTCTTTGGGTTGATTGATGATCTAGATTGGTATGAGTTGTATGTTTTACTTTGATGTTGTCCTATGGTGCTCTCCGTGTCGCGCAAGCGTGAGGGATTCCCACTGTAGGGTGTTGCAATACGTTCATGATTCACTTATAGTGGGTTGCTAGAGTGACAGAAGCTTAAACCCGAGTAAGAGGGATTGTTGCGTATGGGAATAAAGAGGACTTGATGCTTTAATGCTATGGTTGGGTTTTACCTTAATGATCTTTAGTAGTTGCGGATGCTTGCTAGAGTTCCAATCATAAGTGCATATGATCCAAGTAGAGAAAGTATGTTATCTTATGCCTCTCCCTCATATGAAACTGCAATAGTGATTACCGGTCTTGTTAACAATTGCCTAGGACAATTCTGCACATCGATCCACCATTATTCCACACTCGCTATTTATAATACTAAGTAATATATTCTAAATTTATGATGACAACACCTACTTTTATGTTTTAGCTCTCCGATACCATGCAAAGTTATCCTCTTCATACCCACAACGTAGTTTTATTTCTCGTTGCTAGTTGGAAGCAAACGTTCGGTGCACGTAGAGTCGTATCAGTGGCAGATAGGGCTTGAGAGAATATTGATCTTACCTTTAGCTCCTTGTGGGTTCTACACTCCATACTTATCACTTCCATCTTTGGAAAGTGCTACGATGATTCCTTGCACTTGGGGATTATCAAGCCCTTTTCTGGCGCCGTTGCCTGGGAGCAATAGCGTGGGGTCTATATTCTCGTGTGTGCTTGTTTGCTTTCTTCACTAAGTAGATTTTGTTTTTACTTTTTGTTTCTGTTTAGTTGTGGGTGAAACATACAAAAAAAATTAAAAATGAAAATTCAAAAAATTATTACTTGCCACTCATGCCTAAAAGTTTTTCAAAAAGAGAAGTGATTGGAAGGTTTTGCATTGAAGAAGTGAGGGTCGACCTTGAACACTTGCGTTCATGCTCACGGAAACAATGTAGATTTTTTCATGAAAGTTTCTCTGTAAATAATTATCCCCTTGTATATATTCATTGTATTATAAAAATAATGTGCCAAGCTTTGGTTTTAGGATGATTAGATTGCTTGTTTGCTATGTGCAGAACAAAAACAGAAACTTTGGCTGTAGTGCATGAATTTACATTTTTAACTGGGAAGTCAAATGATTCTGATTCTTTTTGCACATTACTTATGTACAAATTGTTCAAATTTTCAAATTTATTTCATATTTTTAGGAGTTACATAAGTTTGCCAAATTTTCAGATTACTACAGACTGTTCTGTTTTTAACAGATTCTGTTTTGCGTGTGTTGTTTGCTTATTTCGATGAATCTATGGCTAGTATTGGAGGGTATGAACCATATAGAAGTTGGAGTACAGTAGGTTTAACACCCATATAAATAAAGAATGAGTTCATTACAGTACCTAAAGGTAGTGATTTGCTTTATTACACTAACGGATCTCACAAGTTTTTGTTAAAGTTTTGTGTGGATGAAGTGCCCGAAGGTCGAGGAGCTATCAATATGAGAATAATAAAGAAAGGCAAGAGTTCAAGCTTGGGGATGCCCAAGGCACCCCAAGTAAATATTTCAAAGTATACTCAAGCATCTAAGCTTGGGGATGCCCCGGTTGGCATCCCATCTTTCTTCTTCAACAAATATCGGTATACCTCGGTTTTTGTTTTGTTCACATGCTTTGTGTCCTTTGTGTTTTTCTTTTTCTTCAAGAACCATGCTAGCATGATATATCCCTTCATTTATTTATAGAATACTTCATGTGCTTCACTTATATCTTTTAATTATGGTCTTATAGAATTGCTCTTTGTGCTTCACTTAAATCTTTTGAGTATGGTTTTATAGAATGCTTCATGTGCTTCACTTATATATTTTGAGCTTGGATATTGGTTATCTATGTTAATTGTAGAATGCTCCATGAACTTCACTTATATCTTTTGGAGTATGAATAATACTATCATTAAAGTGGGTTGGAAGAGTGTCAACTTTAGGAATTAGTGATCCCACTATTTTGGAGGATGTTGAATCTTAGTGTGATATTTATGAAAGTGGATTTGGAAGAGTGTCAACTTTAGCTAATAATGATTCCACTATTTTGGAAGAGGTTCCAATTGAGTATGAGAACAAATTTGCTATACATGATGCTACTGAAAATTATTATGAGGAAGGAATACATGCTTGTAGGAGTTGCAATAATATCAAGTTTCCTCTCCATGTGCTTAAAGTTTTGAAGTTATACTTGTTTTGCCTTCCTATGCTAGTTGATTGTTGTTCTTATAAGTTGTGTGCTCAAAAAATCCCTAGGCATAGGAAGCGTGTTAGATTTAAATGTGCTAGTCATATTCTTCAAGATGCTCTCATTGTGCTTTAATTCCTATCTTTTATGAGAGCATCATTGAAATCATCATGCCTAGCTAAAAGGCATTAAAGAAAAGCGCTTGTTGGGAGACAACCCAATATTTACCCTTACAGTTTTTGTGTGTCTACATGATTAAGCTACTGTAGTAATCATGTTTTATAGCTTTTGTTTCAATAAAGTGCCAAGTAAGACCTTTGGGAAGACTTGGGTGAAAGTTAATGTGATCTTGCTGTAAAAACAGAAACTTTATGCTCACGAGAATAGATGTCATTTTTTACATAAGAGTGATTTTGAGTTGATTCTTTTGCAGAAGTTTAATAGAAAAATTCCTCACGTCCACCAATTTATTTCATAATTTTGGAGTAGCAGAAGTATGGTTATTGTTCAGATCATTGCAGACTGTTCTGTTTCGACAGATTCTGTTTTCATTGCATAGTTTGCTTGTTTTTAGTTTCTATGACTTATATTCTTCAATATAAATTGTAGAAATGATATGGTACAGTAGGCATTGTATGAAAACAATTATGAACCTTGTTATTGTCAGTACCAAAGTGAATGGTTTGCTCTTTATCATACTAACCTATCTCACGAAGTTTGGTTAAGTTTTGTGTGATTGAAGTTTTCAAGTTTTGAGTGAGATATCGATATGAGGAGAATAAGGAGTGGAAAAACCCTAGGCTTGGGGATGCCCAAGGTACCCCAAGGTAATATTCAAGGAAGACTCAAGCGCCTAAGCTTGGGGATGCCCCGGAAGGCATCCCCTCTTTCGTCTTTAACACTATCGGTATACTTTACTCGGAGCTATATTTTTATTCATCACATGATATGTGTTTTGCTTGGAGCTTGTTTTCGATTTTACTTGCTGTTTGAATAAAATCATTGGATCTGAAATATTGAATAAAAAAGAATCCTCCCGTGGCTAGTTAATTATTTGACTACTCAGTGTTCTTCACTCATATCTTTTGGAGTAGTTTGTCAATTGCTCATGTGCTTCATGTATATCCTATGAGTAAATGGTTGAATAAATTGAATGTCATAAACCTGAATTTATATATGTTTCATATGCTTATAAAATGGGGAGTAATGACTTCACACATAATAAGCATGGGTAGTAAAACTTATTGGAAGTTTGCAAACGTAGAATCGGTCACTTGAACAATTCATGAAAGAATATTGAAGGAAGAGGAGCTTCACATATAAATATACTATCTTGGACATCTTTTATGATTGGGAGCACTCATTAAAATATGACATGCTAAAAGAGTTGATGTTGGACAAGGAATACAACGTAATGGGTTATGTTTTCTTATATCTGATATAAAGTATGTTGTCATGGATCCTCTAACATGTTGAGCTTGCCTTACCCCCTCGTGCTAGCCAAAAATCTCAGCACCAAGTAGAGATACTACTTGTGCTTCAAAAATCCTTAAACCAGTTTTGCCATGAGAGTCCACCATATCTACCTATGGATTGAGTAAGATCCTTCAAGTAAGTTGTCATCGGTGCAAAGCAATAAAAATTGCTCTAAATATGTATGATTGATTGGTGTGGGAGAAATAAGATTTATACGATCTTGTGATGTGGAAGTAATAAAAGCGACGGACTGCATAATAAAGGTTCATATCACAAGGGGCAATATAAAGTGACGTTCTTTCACATTGAGATTTTATGCATCCAACCATAAAAGTGCATGGCAACCTCTGCTTCCCTCTGCGAAGGGCCTATCTTTTATTATTATCTTCTACCTTATGCAAGAGTCACGGTGATCTTCACCTTTCCTTTTTCATTTTATCCTTTGGCAATCCCAACATGTTGGAAAGAACCTGATATATATATATCTAATTGGATGTAGGGGAGCATGAGTTATTATTGTTGACATTACCCTTGAGGTAAAAGGTTGTGTGGCAAAACTATAAGCCCCTATCTTTCTCTGTGTCCGATTAAAACTCCATAACCACAAGTATTGCGTGAGTGTTAGCAATTGTGAAAGATTAAATGATAGTTGAGTATGTGAAGTTTGCTGAATCAAAGCTCTGACATAGATTCTTCCTGAAAATAGGATGAATTACAATTGTTTGATGACCGAGAATATTGTTTGTTAGTTTTCAAGAAAGTTTATGATCCATACTTTAAACTTGTGAATTGCTTGTTACTTGATCTTGAAAAGTTTTATGATATGAGCTATTGTTATGATATGTAGTGATGCTAGAAAAAGTGATTGGAATTATCATTGATCAAACTTAAGCACTTACTAGCATTCCGCATCAAAAATTATCTTTTTTATCATTTACCTACTCAAGGACAAGCAGGAATTAAGCTTGGGGATGCCTGATACGTCTGCAACGTATCTATAATTTTTGATTGCTCCATGCTATATTATCTACTGTTTTGGACTATCTTGGGCTTTATTTTCCACTTTTATATTACTTTTGGGACTAACCTATTAACCGGAGGCCCATCCCAGATTTGCTGGTTTTTTTTGCCTATTTCAGTGTTTCGAAGAAAACGAATATCAAACGGAGTCGAAACGGAACGAAATCAACTAGAGAAGTTATTTTTGGAAGGAAAGCCATCGGATAGACTTGGACTCTACGTCAGAAGATACGGGAGGTGCTCACCAGGGTGGGCGGCGCCCCCCCTAGGGCGCGTCCCCCTGCCTCGTGGGGCCCCCGTAGCTCCTCCGACGTACCCCCTGCACCCATATATACTCACGTACCCTAAAACTTCCAGAACGGAGATTGGATCAGAAGTTCCGCCGCCGCAAGCCTCTGTAGCCACGAGAAATCAATCTAGGCCCTCTTCGGCACCCAGCCGGAGGGGGCCATCATCACCGGTGGCCATGGAGGAGTATCCCGGAGGGGTCTTCATCACCATGAAGGCCAAGGACCAGAAGGTGGAGGCCATGGAGGAGGAAGCACAAGGGGGAGAACCTCTCCTCCTCTCTTCCGGTGGCGCCGGAGTGCCATCGGGAGGGGAATCATCGCCATGGTGATCGTCTTCATCAACATCACCATCATCATCACCATCCTCATCTCTTTTACGCGGTCCACTCTCCCACACACCGCTGTAATCCCCTACTTGAACATGGTGCTTTATGCCACATATTATGATCCAATGATGTGTTGCCATCCTATGATGTTTTGAGTAGATATCTTTTGTCTTTGGGTTGATTGATGATCTAGATTGGTATGAGTTGTATGTTTTACTTTGATGTTGTCCTATGGTGCTCTCCGTGTCGCGCAAGCGTGAGGGATTCCGCTGTAGGGTGTTGCAATCGCTCATGATTCGCTTATAGTGGGTTGCTAGAGTGATGAAGCTTAAACCCGAGTAAGAGGGATTGTTGCGTATGGGAATAAAGAGGACTTGATGCTTTAATGCTATGGTTGGGTTTTACCTTAATGATCTTTAGTAGTTGCGGATGCTTGCTAGAGTTCCAATCATAAGTGCATATGATCCAAGTAGAGAAAGTATGTTAGCTTATGCCTCTCCCTCATATGAAACTGCAATAGTGATTACCGGTCTTGTTAACAATTGCCCAGGACAATTCCGCACACTGATCCACCATTATTCCACACTCGCTATTTATAATACTAAGTAATATATTCTAACTTTATGATAACAACACCTACTTTTATGTTTTAGCTCTCCGATACCATGCAAAGTTATCCTCTTCATAACCACAACGTAGTTTTATTTCTCGTTGCTAGTTGGAAGCAAACATTCGGTGCACGTAGAGTCGTATCAGTGGCAGATAGGGCTTGAGAGAATATTGATCTTACCTTTAGCTCCTTGTGGGTTCGACACTCCATACTTATCACTTCCATCTGTGGAAAGTGCTACGATGATTCCTTGCACTTGGGGATTATCAGTGTACAACAAGGATGATTGTGATAAATTAAAAATCAAAGACTCAAATCATACAAGACGCTCCAAGCAAAACACATATCATGTGGTGAATAAAATATAGCTCCAAGTAAAGTTACCGATGGAAGTAGATTTAAAGAGGGATGCCTTCCGGGCATCCCCAAGCTTTGCCTTTTGGTGTCCTTTGATTATCTTGGGGTGCCATGGGCATCCCCAAGCTTAGGCTCTTGCCACTCCTTGTTCCATAATCCATCATCCTTAGCTTTAATACCTTTTTCCTTCATAGATTTCTTTTGCCTCTTGCATATCTTCAGATCGAGATATAATATACCCTCTTCTTCGGAGTGAGTTTAGGAGGTGGTTCAGGAGAGTCCAATCATCATAATTTTTCAATATGTAATTCAATAATTCTCCACCTTGCCCAATAGTTCGCTCCTCGAAAACACAACCATCACAACTATCTAGGAAGTCCCAAGAAGCATCGATTAGTCCATTATAGAAGATATCAAGTATTTCATTTTCTTAAGAGGATGATCGCAAAGCATTGCAATTGAGAAGCCTCCCCAAGCTTGTGGGAGACTCTTCTTCAATTTGCACAAAATTAAATATCTCTTGCAAGGCAGCTTGCTTCTTATGAGCAGGAAAATATTTTTAGAAGTAATAAATCATATCCTAGGGACTATGCACACAACAGGAGCAAGAGTATTGTACCAAGCTTTAGCATCACCCTTAATGAGAACAGAAACAATTTGAGAATATAGTAATAGCGAGCTTTCATCATGAGTAAAAGGGTGGCTATGTCATTCAACTTAGTAAGATGTGCCACAAAGTTTTAGTTTCATAACTGTGGAAAGGATCTGATTCAACCAATGTAATTAACTCGGTCTACAGAGAATTCATAATCCTTATCATCAATAAAGATAGGTGAGGTAGCAAACTTAGGATCATATTGCATTCTAGCATTCAGATTTTTTCTTTATACATAATAATTTCTAGATCATCTCTATCCTTACAAGCAAGAATATCTCTAGTTGTCTCCTCATTCATAACATAACCTTCCGTACCTTAGGCATTTCATATATAGGAAGGCTAGTTCTAGCAGGTGTTTCAAGCTCATCATCGATTCAACAACATCATGTTGTTTACTCTAGCAATTTGTTCATCAACAAATTCACCTAGTGGCACATTATCATCAAGCAAGGTACTAGCATCATCATAAGCATCATTCATAGCAAAAGTAGATCATCAATAACTTGCAACATATCGGATTGATAACATGTGGTGTTGTTGCAAGTTTACTTATAATGAAGGTGAATCTAAAGGTAGCTAGACTACGCCTTACTCCCTCGCCTAAGAGGAAAAATAGTAGTCTTAGCATCCTTTAGATTCCTCATAGTGAATAATTGATAATAATCCCAAGTGACTCAACAAATATAGCTATGCTCCCCGGCAACGGCGCCAGATATAGGTCTTGATAACCCACAAGTATAGGGAATCGCAACAGTTTTCGAGGGTAGAGTATTCAACCCAAATTTATAGATTTGACAAAAGGGGAGCCAACGAATATTTGTAAGTATTAGCAGCTGAGTTGTCAATTTAACCACAGCTAGGGATTAATTATTTGCAGCAAAGTGATCAGTAACAAAGTAGTATGATAGTTTTGATAATAGTAGCAGTAGAAGTAGCAATAGTAACGGTAACAGTGATAGCAGTGATGCTGTAGCAAGTGCAACAGTAACAATAGTTGTAGTAACTTAGCAGAAACAATATAAGATAAATTCAGAGGCATTGGATCGGTAATTTGTTGGATGATATTCATCATGTGACAGTCATAACCTAGGCGATACAGCACTAGCTCCAGTTCATAAATGTAACACTCGGATAATTGCTACATTAATCCCCGCCAATGATGCTACCGCCACCGTGATTAAAATCACGTTGATTCAAACCCGTTTAAATCAAATTTAAAACTTAGGCAATAAAGTTTTCAAAATGAAAACTAAAATGTTCGGGGTTGTCAATATTACAAAGTTAATTATGGGTGGTGCACACATTTTGTAAAGTGTTTGATATTTTAAATAAACTAAAACAGAAAAGGAAAATAAGAAAAGGAAATAAAATGAGAAAAGGAGGGGAGAAAACCTGATCGGCCCAACTGGCCAAGCCCACTCGCCCAATCGGGGAAACCCTAGCACCCATTCGCCCTCCCCGATCCCTCCCCCCGCCTGATCTAGATCGGGCCGACTGATCCCTGTCAAGGCTCGGACACCACACCGCCACCTCGACCGACCTCCTCCTCCTCCGACCTGTCACTGGGCGCAAGGCCCCCGACGCTGGGGTCGCCCTCACCCCACCCCACTGGGCGGATCCGCCCCACGGACGGCCGCCTCCCCCGCCCTCCTCCTCACCGGTCGCCACCAACCCCTGAAAGGTTCATGACCACTGGGTGGATCCCCTCGTCTCCCTCCCAGCGCCACCGCCTCCGTCACCGGCCGGCCTCATGAGCCCCCTCCTCAGCCTGCCGCCGACCCGACCTCCCGCCACGGACCGCCTCCGCCTGCCCTCCCGATCTCTTCATCGCTCAACTCGCCCCGGAAAGCACGCCGCTACCGAGGCCGCCGCCACGCCGGCACCCCGCCAGCACTTCGCCTCCGCTTCTATCCCTGCCCCTGCCCTCAGAGCACGCCTGCCGGCCCAAACCTCCGCCACCTCCGCCACACTGGCCTGACCATTGAGTCCGGCCACTCACCACCATCAACGCGCCGTCCTCCACACGATCGACCGCTACCAGCGCTGCTTGCCAAGAAGGAAGGAAGTCAAGCCTGCCTCCATGGACGCCCACCGAGCCAACTCCGTACCCCCACCGACGTGGCCACCCAGGCCACGCCATCACCTGTGGGCCTGTGCCCCCGCCTGACTCGGGTCACAGGCTGACTGGTCCAACCCACCCCATGACATGGGGCCCCACCACGTAACGATTTTTAAAATAAAAAGAAAAGGAAAACGAAATTTAAATAAATATAAATAAAAATGAATAAAACTAATTAATTAATTAATTAATTAATTAAATAATTAATCATATTCCCGATTAATTAACCTAATGACTAATTAACCTAATTAACTACCGCTAATTAGACTAAGCTAGGTTAATTAGTTAGCAGTATGACGAACGGGATCCACATGTGGTTGACTTAGTCAACCCTGTTGATCTCCGACGTTAGCATGACATCATGTCGACGCTATAAATACATTTTTCCGAATTAATTAATTAATTAATTAAATTCCGTAAATTAATAAAATCTTTTAAAAGTCATATCTTTTAACCGTAATCTTGATTAAAATATTTTCAACATGAAAGTTGCTCGTAACGACGAGACGAATCCGGATACGCAATCCGCTCGACCGCCACACCCCTAACCTATCGAACTGCAACTTTCCTCCGGCCCTTCCGCTCAAAACACTAAACACCGAATACTTTCCGGATGTTTCTTAACCAAGACCTCATACCACGTTAGGGCACGCCTAGCATCGCTTCTGACATGTCATGCATCGATATGCATCACTTGGTATTCATTGTTTCTTCCTTCTCTCCGTAGACTACGAGACCGACGCCACACGCTGGCCTCGACTACGTGTTGACGACCCCTCTCTTGCCAGAGCAACAGCAAGCCCCCATTGATCACCGATATCGCCTACTCTTCTCTATATCGCTTGCATTAGAGTAGTATAGCATGTTACTGTTTTTGGATACTCCTATACCGCTGCATAGCCTGTCCTTGTTATTCATTGTTACCTACCGCAATCCTATATGCTTAGTATAGGATGCTAGTACTTTCATCCGTGGCCCTACATTCTTGTCCTCATTGCATACTATCGGGCCGTGATCACTCTGAAGTGATCACGGTATACTATATACTTATACATGATACATGTGAGACTAAAGTCGGTCGGCCGATGGAGCACCATGAGTGGATCTTTGAGGCGGAGCGCTGCAGGCAGGTTGAGACCGCTTAGGAGAGAGGTGCCTGCCCTCGCCTGCTCGCTGTTACTTAACACGCTTAACGAGGTCTTGGTATTTGATCGAGTGGCTACGAGCTTATACACACTAACCATCTACGCGGAGTAGTTATGGGTATCCCGCCGGTATCACCAAGCACTTCGTGACGTCAACGACGAGCGGCTAGCCGGATTGGACCGAACGCTTCTTAGGTCTGCTTCCTCACAGACGAACGTGCAATGTCAGGCGATGGCCCCACTTCGCGCTAGGTTTGGGCGTGTTGGCCTCTCTGTCACAGTTTAGGTGGGCTACGTGTTGATCTTCCGCCGGGCATGACCGTGAAAGTGTGTCCGGCCAAATGGGATCAAGCGTATAAGATGGTGCACCCTGCAGGGAAGTTAATCTATTCGATAGCCGTGATCTTCGGTAACAGGACGACTGGAGTTGTACCTTGAGCTTATGACAACTAGAACCGGATACTTGATAAAACACACCCTTCCCAAAGGCTGATACAACCGTGGTCGCTCTCTCTCGTGGATATGAGGAGGGATCACGGTAGGATTATTGCTATGTGATGTTACTGGAGGACTTCAGATCATCCTCTCCTACCAAGGCAAGACAGAGACCGGTTTAGTCTTGATAAGACTAGCTATCCCCTCTTATTCTAGCTTCAGAGTGCAGTCCACGATATGGCCCTTTACATATACCCATGCATATGTAGTGTAGTTCTTGCTTACAGTACTTTGGATGAGTACTCACGGTTGCCTTGTTCCCCTTTTCCCCACCTCTACTCGATTGCTGCAACTGACTATGGAGCCCAGGAGCGACGCCATCGCCGATGACACTACTACTGAGGTGCCTACTACTTGCAGCCGCCGACGCATTTACCTCAGAGTAGCTTAGGAGGATCCTGTGCAGAGGCCCGCCTCTTCGATCTCAGATCCCTTGTGCTAGCCTTCTTAAGGCAAACTTGTTTAACTTATGTCCGTACTCAGATATTGTTGCCTCGCCGACTCGCCTATGATCGAGCACTTGTATTCGAGCCTCGAGGCCCCGGCTTGTATTATGATGCTTGTATGACTTATTTTGTTTGTAGAGTTGTGTTGTGATATCTTCCGAGTCTCGATTGATCGTATACACATTTGCGTGCATGATTAGTGTACGATTGAATCAGGGCGCCACAATAAATATAATGTAGGCATATATTCCGTAAATAGTCATACGTGCTTATTGAAAGAACTTGCATGACATCTTTTGCCGATCTCCAAGAGACCATTGTATTGATAATTAAATGAGAGAGAGGAAGCCATCTATCTACTAACTACGGACCCGTAGGTCTACAATGAACTACTCACGCATCATCGGAGAGGCACCAATGAGGATGATGAACCCCTCCGTGATGGTGTCTAGATTGGATCTGTGGTTTCTGGAACTTTTAGCGGCTAGAATTGATTTTCGTCGACTCCCCTAGGGTTTCTGGAATATTGGGGTATTTATAGAGAAAAGAGGCAGTGCGGGAGGCCACCGAGGTGGGCATAACCCACTTGGGCGCGCCTGGGGTTGTGCCCCCCTCGTGGCATGCCTCTGGTACTTCTTCGGCCATCTTGTGTCTTCTGGTCCAGAAAAAATCCACAAAAAATTTCGTTCGTTTGGACTCCGTTTTGTATTGATTTCCTGTGATGTAAGTAACAAGCAGAAAACACCAGCTGGCACTGGGCACTATGTCAATAGGTTAGTCCCAAAAATGATATAAATTTGCTATAAAATGATTGTAAAACATCCAAGAATGACAATATAATAGCATGGAACAATAAAAATTTATAGATACATTGGAGACGTATCAGCATCCCCAAGCTTAATTCCTGCTCGTCCTCGAGTAGGTAAATGATAAAAATAGAATTTTTTATGTGGAATGCTGCCTAACATGTTCATCACATATTCTTTTCTTTGTAGCATGGACATTTGGACTTTTATATGGTTCAAAGCAATAGTCTAGTTTTGACATGAAGATTTCAATACTCAAGCATATCAACAAACAACCATGTCTTTCAAAATATCAACACTAAAGCAAGTTATCCCTAGCCCATTATGCCCAATCATTGATCCATTCATGAAACACACTTGCATATTAGCTACACCCAATGCTCAAGTACGATCATAGTGCCCCTTAGTTGGTGCTTTATAAGATAAGATGGAGACTCAAATAAAAATAAAAATTGCATAAAGTAAAAGAAAGACCCTTCGCAGAGGGAAGTAGGGATTTGTAGAGGTGCCAGAGCTCAAAGCAAAAAAGGTAGAGATAAAACATTTTGGGTGGCATGCTTTTCCTGTCAACGAAAACGATCGAGTAGTTCCCAGTACTTTCACATTCCTGTCAACAAAAACGATCAAGTAGTTCCCAGTAAGAAAAAGATAGAGATATATCATAGGCGGTTCCCAAACAGAAAATAAAGTTTATTCCTTTTTCCACCATACTTTCACATTCCACGGCTAACCGAATCCACGAGTGCCGTCCATACCAACACTTTCCAAGGAATTTATTATTTGACAACATAAAGTAAATTCATTTTTCATTTCGGGACTGGGCATCCCTAATACCTTTGCCATACTCTCGTGCAATGACAAGTGAATAAACACTCATCTTGAGAATAACACATCTAGCATGGAAATATATTAGCCACCCCCTACCGTTTCTTGAGCGGTACGAGCACACAAAGAAAGTTTATTCTGAAAATTAAAGATGGCACATACAAATTTGCTTAGAACGCACGTAAATACTGCATATAGGTAGGTATAGTGGACTCATGTGGCAAAAACTGGCATAAATGATTTTGATGCACAAGTAGTGATCATACTTAGTGCAAATGAAGGCTAGCAAAAGACCGAGAAGCATCCAACCAAGAAACGAAAAATCTCATAGCGAGCATTAAGCATAACTAACACCGAATAATGCACCACAAGTAGGATGTAATTTCATTGCATAACTTTTGACTTTCGTGCTTGCATAGGGAATCACAAACCTTAACACCAATATTCTTACTAAAGCATAATTACTCATCAACATGACTCACATATTATATCAACATATCGCAAAACTATTACAAGGATTCAAGTTTATTTTGTCCAATGATCTTCATGAAAGTTTTTATTGTATCCCTCTTGAATATCTATCACTTTGGGACTAGTTTTATATGTTGCTTTTTAATAAGCTCAAACAAATATAAGTGAAGAACATGAGCATCATATTTATTTCTCTCAAATTAATCTAAGTGAAGCAAGAGAGAATTTCTTCAAAGATAACAAAGCACACTGTGCTCAAAAAGACACAAGTGAAGCACTAGAACAATTCCAACGCTCTAAAAATTTAAGTGAAGCATAGGAGCAATTCTAACAAGTCAAAGCATAATTTTGGCTCTCTCAAATAGGTGCATCCAGCAAGGATTCATCACTTAAAATAAAAAGAAAAATAAGAAAAAAATCATATCATACAAGACGCTCCATGCAAAACTCATAATATGTGACAAATAAAAATATAGTTCCGAGTAAAATACCGATGGTTGTTAGAAGAAAGAGGGGATGCCACTCGGGGGCATCCCCAAGCTTAGTTGTTTGATACTTCTTGAATATTATCTTGGGGTGCCTCGGGCATCCCCAAGCTTAGCCTTTTGCTAATCCTTATTCCTTCATCCATCATAATATCACCCAAAACTTTTAAACTTCAATGACACAAAACTCAACAAAACCTTCGTGAGATCCGTTAGTATAAGAAAACAAATCACTACTATATGTATTGTTGCAAACCCATTCATATTTTATTTTTGCATTATATCTACTGTATTCCAACTTTTCTATGGCGAAAACTCTTCAAACGAAACCATAGAATCATCAAAACAAGCACAAAACGCAAAGAAAATAGAATCTGTCAAAAACAGAATAATCTGTAGCAATCAGGGAACTTTGTATACTTCTCTAACTCCAAAACTTCTGGAAATTAGGAAAACATGGGCAATTTGTATACAAATCTTGTGTACAAAATTTAGAGCAAAATCACGTTTTTCTGATTTATGAAAATTATTTTTCTGAGCACAAAATTTTCTGTTTTTCAACAAGATCAAATCAACTATCACCCAACATGATCCCAAAGGCTTTGCTTGGCACAAACACTAATTTAAACCACAAAAAACTTCTAACAATAGGCATAATTGGGTATTTAAAACAACAAGAAAACCAAAAAGCAAAAAGATACAAGTTGGATTGCCTCCCAACGAAGCGCTATCGTTTTACGCCCTAGCTAGGCATAATGCAAAGGATCTAAGTATTGTCATCTTCGTTTTCATTCTCCTTAGAGGAGTTTTTCATGGAGGTTTTGCAAAACAACATAAAACACATTATCCATAGAAACCTTCACACCGTCAAGTTGCTTATCATCATAACCCCTTTGATTTCCGGCAACAATCCAAGAATAATGTTGATTAACATCATTGAAAACTTGTTGGACTATATCTAAAACAGGGACTTCCTTTTTAAGATTGTCATCAAAGATTTGATTATCCCTAAGAAAATGTCTTAATGCATAATCACTATTATAGAGAATTTCATCTATCACGGTTTTCATGATTCATACCATAGAAATCAAATATTTCCCTTGCTTCACGTACTATGTAATCAAATTCATTCATAAGAACAAGGGTGGCCAACTTTTTAGCTTTGGGATTCTTTATAATGGGTAACTCGAAAAACAATCTTTGCAAGGTAGGATGAGCATGGATAAATTTATTTTCAAGTCTCAGAACTAGTACTGAAATAGCTTCCGCATAAGTTTTAGTCCTCTTAAGTATAGGAATATCATAAGGACTTAGATTTCCTACACAATTGAAAAATTCTTGGATACGTTCTTTTCCTATAATGTTCCCTTGCCCCAAAACAAAACTTTTAGCATCCAGATTGCCAGATCGTCCAATTTTAGGAGTTAGGCCATCATTTGTTTCTGCCATACCAAAGTCACTCATGTTGCAAGCAAGAAGATAGATCTAATGAGAAAACGGCGAACGAAAAAGAGGGCGAATAAAACGGCAAATTTTTGTTAAGTGGGGGAGAGGAAAATGAGAGGCAAATGGAAAATAATGTAAATTACAAGGAGATGAGATTTGTGATTAGGAACCTGGTAGATGTTGATGATGTCTCCCCGGCAACGGCGCCAGAAATTCCTTTTGACGCGGCTTGAACTATGTCGGTATTTCCCCAAAGAGGAAGGGATGATGCAGCAGCGCGATTCGGTAGGTATTTCCCTCGTGATGAGACCAAGGTTATTGAACCAGAGGGAGAACCACGCAACACCACGTAAACAACTCTTGCACACAAAGAACAAATACTTGCAACCCGACATAAGAGAGGGGTTGTCAATCCCTCATGGGTAAAAAGATAGGTAAAATTGTAGTAGATTGGATAAATAGATCTCGCAGGAACGCGAGATAAAATAAATAAATATTGCAGCTTTTTGTACTTTTGGATTAATAGATCGGAAAATAAAAGCAAATAAAAATAGATCGCGAAGGCAAATATAATAAAGAAGTGACCCGGGGGGCGTAGATTTCACTAGTGGCTTCTCTCAAGAAAAATAGCATACGGTGGGTAAACAAATTACTTTTGGGCAATTGATATAACTTCAAAGAATCATGACGATATCCAGGCAATGATCATTATATAGGCATCACGTCCAAGATTAGTAGACTGACTCCTGCTTGCATCTACTACTATTACTCCACACATCGACCGCTATCCAGCATGCATCTAGTGTATTAAGTTCATGGAAAAACGGAGTAATGCAATAAGAACAATGACATGATGTAGACAAGATCTATTTATGTAGAAACAGACCCCACCTTGTTATCCTTAATGGCAACGATACATATGTGTTGGATCCCCTTCTGTCACTGGGATCAAACACCGTAAGATCGAACCCATCACAAAGCACCTCTTCCCACAGCAAGATAAATAGATCGAGTTGGCCAAACAAAACCCAAATATCAGAGAAGAAATACGAGGCTATAAGTAATCATGCATATAAGAGATCAAAAGACTCAAATAACTTTCATGGATAAAAACATAGATATGATCATAAACTCAAAGTTCATCGGATCCCAACAAACACACCGCAAAAAGAGTTACATCAAATAGATCTCCAAGAGACCATTGTATTGAGAATTAAATGAGAGAGAGGAAGCCATCTAGCTACTAACTACGTACCCGTAGGTCTACAATGAACTACTCATGCATCATCGGAGAGGCACCAATGAGGATGATGAACCCCTCCGTGATGGTGTCTATATTGGATCTGTGGTTTCTGGAACTTGCGGCGGCTGGAATTGATTTACGTCGACTCCCCTAGGGTTTCTGGAATATTGGGGTATTTATAGAGCAAAGAGGCGGTGCGGGAGGCCACCAAGGTGGGCATAACCCACCTGGTGCGCTGGGTCCCTAAGGCGCCACACAGTGGGTTGTGCCTCCTCGGGCACCCCTATGGTACTTCTTGACCCATCTTGTGTCTTCGGTCCGGAAAAAATCCACAAAAAGTTTCGCTGCGTTTGGTCTCCGTATGGTATTGATTTCCTGCGATGTAAAAAACAAGCAGAAAAGAATGATAACCCACAAGTATAGGGAATCACAATAGTTTTCGAGGGTAGAGTATTCAACCCAAATTTATAGATTCGACACAAGGGGAGGCAAAGAATATTTGTAAGTATTAGCAGCTGAGTTGTCAATTCAACCACAGCTGGAGATTAATTATCTACAACAAAGTGATCAGTAGCAAAGTAGTATGATAGTTTTGATAATACTAGCAGTAGCAATAGTAACGGTAATAGTGATAGCAGTGATTTTGTAGCAAGTGCAACAGTAAAAATAGCAGTAGTAACTTAGCGAAACAATATAAGACAAATTCGTAGGTATTGGATCGGTAATTTGTTGGATGATATTCATCATGTGACAGTCATAACCTAGGGCGATACGGCACTAGCTCCAGTTCATAAATATATTGCAGGCATGTATTCCGTAAATAGTCATACGTGCTTATGGAAAGAACTTGCATGACATCTTTTGTCCTACCCTCCGTGGCAGCGGGTCCTATTGAAACTAAGGGATATCAAGGCCTCCTTTTAATAGAGAACCGGACAAAGCATTAACACACGGTGAATACATGAACTCCTCAAACTATGGTCATCACCGGAGTGGTCTCGACTATTGTCACTCCGGGTTACGGATCATAACATGTAGTAGGTGACTATAACTTGCAAGATCGGATCTAGAACATGAATATAATGGTGATAACATAAATGGTTCAGATCTGAAATCATGGCACCCGGGCCCAAAGTGAAAAGCATTAAGCATGGCAAAGTCATAGCAACATCAATCTAAGAACATAGTGGATACTAGGGATCAAGCTCTAACAAAACTAACTTGATTACATGATGAATCTCATCCAACTCCTCACCGACCAGCGAGCCTACGAAGTAACTACTCACTCCCGGTGGGGAGCATCATGGAATTGGCGATGGAGAAGGGTTGGTGATGACAAAGAACGAAGACCCCCCTCTCCGGAGCCCCAAACGGACTCCAGATCTGGCCCCCGATGAAGAACAGGAGGTGACAGCGGCTCCATCTCGTGGAACGCGATGATTCTTTCTCCCTGATTTTTTTCTGGAAAAATGTGATTTTATAGCGTCGGTTTCAGGGTCTACGGGGCCACCAGGTGGGGACAACCCACTGGGCGTGCTGAGGGGCAGCGCGCCTGGGTGGGTTGTGCCCACCAGTGTGCCCCTCGGTGGCTCTTGGCTCCGAAATTCTCTTTTATTGTATAAAATTCCTCATAAAGTTTTGTTCCATTCCGAGAACCTTTATTTCTGCACAAAAACAACACCATGGTAGTTCTGCTAAAAACAGCGTCAGTCAGGGTTAGTTTCATTCAAATCATGCTAATTAGAGTCCAAAACAAGAGGAAAAGCGTTAGGAAAAGTAGATACGTTGGAGACGTATCAACTCCCCCAAGCTTAAACCTTTGCTTGTCCTCAAGCAATTCAGTTGATAAACTGAAAGTGAAAAAGAAAAACTTTTACGAACTCTTTTGCTCTTGTTTGCATAAATAAGCTTAAACAACACCCAGGTTTTTAGCCAATATTATAACTAACCATGTCTCTAATAACTCTTAAAAATTATATTAACTCATATGAATGACATAATCAGCTAGCGAGCAATAATAAGGTATCTCAAACGGCAAGATGTTATCAAAACAACCATGATATAATATGACAATAGTGGTATCTCGCTAGCCCTTTTTGAGACCACAAAACATAAATGCAGAGCACCTCCAATGTCCGGGCAGCGACTAAACATTGTAATTCATTGTAGAAGAGATCCAGTCGTGATGCACCCAACATTAGCTACACACAATGCATCAGCATGACAGCAAGGCTCTCGTGTTACGGCGCTTATTTTAGAAGGTGATGACACAACATAAAAGTAAATAGATAGTCGCTTCGCAGAGGGAAGCAGTGATTTGCAGAGGTGCCAGAGCTCAAGTTTTAAAATAGAGGTAAATGATATTTTGAGACATGCACCCTTCTCATTTACTTCACGACTATCAGTTATCAATATCTTCCATGCTAAACACGCTAGTGGCGGTTCCCAAGCGATAAAGTAAAGGTTATGACTCCATTGGGAGTTTTTGTTTGATTATTTGAGAGATCAATTCTTTTTGCAGTTTGGGACTGGGCATCCCTACCGCCCTTTTCTCGTGTGATGGAGAGTGAATAAACACTCGACCTGAGAATAACCCGCTTAGCATGGAAGATACCGACTACCTCATGTTGTTCCATGAACGATCCAGGCACACAAAATGGATAACTGTTTGAAGTTTTTAGAGATGGCACATGCAAATTTACTTAGGACGACAGGATAATACCGCATATAGGTAGATATGGTAGGCTCATCTGGAATAACTTGGGTTCAATGTTTTTGATGTACAAGCAGAATTCCCACTTGGTACAGGCGAAGGCTAGCAAATAGGTTGAGAAGCGGCCAGCTACAGAGCAACAACGGTCATGAACATGCATTATGCATAAGTAACATTGGACACTAGCATGAGTAGGATATGAACACCATGAACATAAATATCATAGAGGCTATGTTGGTTTTGATTCAACTACATGCATGAACATGTGCCAAGTCAAGCCACTCGAACATTCAGAGGAGGATACCATATCATCATACTACATCACAATTATTTTAATGCAATGTTGACATCCAAGATAAATCATTATCCACTCCTAGCTACTTATGCATGGCATGAGAAACTATAATCTCTAATTGTCATTGCAAACATGTTTAATCATAATGGGCTAAATCATGGATACTAGGTTAAACATATTTACAAAAATAGAACAAGTCGTGTTCATACCCGTTTCTCTCTACCATGGCCAGTTCATCGAATGTCGTCATTATTGCCTTTCACTTGCATGACCGAACGATAAGAAAATAATAATAGTGCAAGAGTGCCATGGACTAAGCTAGAATCTGCAAACATTTTATTCAACAAGAGAAGACAAGGTAAAATGGGCTCTTTGTTAAATCAACAATTATGCATATGAGAGCCACTCAACATTTTCATCGTAGTCTTCTCCTTGGTACGACTCAATAAAAAGAAAAGAAATTCAGAGAAACACACTGAAATATTTTTGGAGTTTTTGATTTTCTAGAACAAGCAAATAAAAGGGAAAAGCAAAAACAAGAAAACTATTTACACAGTAAAGCTCCCAACAAGCAAAAGAAGAACAAAGAAATCTTTTTGGGTTTTCTTTTAGTGCTATGGCTAACTACTCTAGAAAGAAAATAAAAAGGAAGCAGGAAATGTTTTTGTATTTTCTCAAAGTTATTGAAACACACCGACAACTGAAATATGTGAACATGAATGTAAAGTCGGTGAGAAACACGTACTCCCCCAAGCTTAGGCTTTTGGCCTAACTTGGTAAACATTCAGTAGCTCGGATAGTAGTCGGAGTGGTAGCTCATGGAGGCTCTCGGTGCGGATGCCTCGGCCTTCCGTGCAGCCTCAACTGCCGCGTTGTGGGCTCGAGCCTCACTCTCAAGAACAAAATACCTTCCCTTGCTGTGATAATCAAAGAGATCAGTCACAGGCAAATATGTGTACACCACAGATTCATGGTTAAACAACAATTTATAGGTGAAATTATGAATATCTCCTTTAAGGATCTTATGATGTTTCATAGCATCAATGTCTAAATACTGCGTGGGTAGAATAGGGTCATGAGATAGAGGTGAAACACCCAGCTCTCTTGCTAAATGCGTGGCATAAATTCCACCATAGAAATCGCCACTATTAGCGTTGTGTTGCAACCTGCGTGCGACAATTTCTCCAAGATTATAACTCCTATCACTGGTTAGAGCGGTGCGTATGAGGCTCAAATCTGGAGCACAAAGTATACTACAATCTTGTTTGCCTACAATATATTTCCCATTAAATAAAGCAAAAGTACTGAATTGCGGTAAAATGAATGCTCTTTATTCTACCTTCTCGAAGAACTCCTTCCAAAAAGGTTCATCATATCCTCCTCGAAGAACTCCTTCCAAAAAGGTTCATCATATCTGCGTACAATTTTCTGAAAAAATTTGGGTGACAAAAATGTATCAACAAAACTTTATAAGATGGATAGCATCTACTCAGAGGGATATATAGAGGCCATAACAAGCATTCAAACTACTTAGAACTCTAAGAATTCAACATGCAAGCTCATCCACAGCAGCACCAAGAGTAGCTAATTATTCAAAATATAAACTACTAAAGCAAAAACTAATTGGACAAACGAAGGAGTCACATACCAAGCAACACTCTCCCAAAACAGTTTCGGAAACGGAGCTTCGAGCAAAGAGATCGAAATCCGCGGGTTTGAGAGCAAGAACACGAGAGAGAGAGAGAGAGAGAGAGAGAGAGAGAGAGAGCAATGACGAATTTTTTTCTGGAGGTAGGTGATGATGTGGTGTGAAGGGATAAGTGAGGGGGCCCACGTGGGGACCACAACCCACCAGGGCGCGCCTGGGGGTCCTGGCGCGCCCAGGTGGGTTGTGCCCACCTGGTGCACCTCCCTCTGATTTTATTTGCACCAGAAATTATTAAATATTCAGAAACAAATCGTATTACATTTTCAGAGCATTCTGAGAACTTTTAGTTTGGGTCATTTTTTATTGCACGAGAAATTCAGCAAACCGACAAAACATAGCATTTTTTATTTAACTAATAAGAATAGAAAATAAAAGGTAGGGACAGAAGGTAGTGCTCACTAAATTCATCAACTCCATACCTCTAAAAAATGTTCCATTAATAAGGTTGATCGGGTCTTATTAACAACCACTTTCGATTAGCATGAAACCGAAGAACTTTCGTAAATCACTAGGTTACCTCAACGGGGATATGAATGTCGCCAACAATAAGCATGTCATATTTCTTTTTAACAATAGGTAGAGGTAGTTGAATACTTCCAATAGTGATTGTCAGAGATTTTTCAATAACATTAATACCACTCACTTGGAAGGACTAGGTGCAATGGTGTTGTTCCTTTGTGAATCCTGTTCAATTCTTTTTGGGCGTCCCTCAGGATAAAGTGGTTCCTGAGTCATTTTACCTCCTCTAGTTGCAACTCTAACAGCAAAGTCATGTATGTTATTATTCATTTCATCTGGCAATTCTCTTTGAGATTTAGCAACTTGTTCTAACTGGTTTGTACCATAGAAGCATGCGTTCCACACCTCTAACATCATTTGATATTCTAAATAACAAGTTACTCAAGCGAGCAATCATATCGTAATTATATTTCAATTGTTTCATAACATTTGCATTGAAGCGATCTTGCTTTCTAATATAATTCTCAAACTCACAAAGGCATTGGCTAGGGTGCATATTATGAGGAATATCATTATCATTGAATTTCATTAGAGAACTTACCTCTACCACCTTAGGCGGTGGTGGTGTATCAAGCCCATAATTTTTGACATCCTTAGCTTTAATACCTTTTTCCTTCATAGATTTCTTTGCCTCTTGCATATCTTGAGGACTGAGATATAATATACCCTCTTCTTGGAGTGAGTTTAGGAGGTGGTTCAGGAGAGTCCAATCATCATAATTTTTCAATATGTAATTCAATAATTCTCCAGCTTGCCCAATAGTTCGTTCCCTGAAAACACAACCAGCACAACTATCTAGGAAGTCCCAAGAAGCATCGATTAGTCCATTATAGAAGATATCAAGTATTTCATTTTTCTTAAGAGGATGATCAGGCAAAGCATTAAGCAATTGGAGAAGCCTCCCCCAAGCTTGTGGGAGACTCTCTTCTTCAATTTGCACAAAATTAAATATCTCTTGCAAGGCAGCTTGCTTCTTATGAGCAGGAAAATATTTTTCAGAGAAGTAATAAATCATATCCTAGGGACTATGCACACAACCAGGAGCAAGAGTATTGTACCAAGCTTTAGCATCACCCTTTAATGAGAACAGAAACAATTTGAGAATATAGTAATAGCGAGCTTTCTCATCATGAGTAAAAAGGGTGGCTATGTCATTCAACTTAGTAAGATGTGCCACAACAGTTTTAGTTTCATAACCGTGGAAAGGATCTGATTCAACCAATGTAATTAACTCTGGGTCGACAGAGAATTCATAATCCTTATCATCAATAAAGATAGGTGAGGTAGCAAACTTAGGATCATATTGCATTCTAGCATTCAGAGATTTTTCTTTATACTTGCATAATAATTTCTCTAGATCATCTCTATCCTTACAAGCAAGAATATCTCTAGTTGTCTCCTCATTCATAACATAACCTTCCGGTACCTTAGGCATTTCATATATAGGAAGGCTAGTTCTAGCAGGTGTTTCAAGCTCATCATCAGATTCAACAACATCATGTTGTCTTACTCTAGCAATTTGTTCATCAACAAATTCACCTAGTGGCACATTATCATCAAGCAAGGTACTAGCATCATCATAAGCATCATTCATAGCAAAAGTAGCATCATCAATAACTTGCAACATATCAGGATTGATAACATGTGGTGTTGTTGCAAGTTTACTTATAATAGAAGGTGAATCTAAAGCGAGCTAGACGACGCCTTACCTCCCTCGTCTAAGAGGAAAACATAGTAGTCTTAGCATCCTTTAGATTCCTCATAGTGAATAATTGATAATAATCCCAAGTGACTCAACAAATATAGCTATGCTCCCCGGCAACGGCGCCAGATATAGGTCTTGATAACCCACAAGTATAGGGAATCGCAACAGTTTTCGAGGGTAGAGTATTCAACCCAAATTTATAGATTTGACAAAAGGGGAGCCAACGAATATTTGTAAGTATTAGCAGCTGAGTTGTCAATTTAACCACAGCTAGGGATTAATTATTTGCAGCAAAGTGATCAGTAACAAAGTAGTATGATAGTTTTGATAATAGTAGCAGTAGAAGTAGCAATAGTAACGGTAACAGTGATAGCAGTGATGCTGTAGCAAGTGCAACAGTAACAATAGTTGTAGTAACTTAGCAGAAACAATATAAGATAAATTCGTAGGCATTGGATCGGTAATTTGTTGGATGATATTCATCATGTGACAGTCATAACCTAGGCGATACAGCACTAGCTCCAGTTCATAAATGTAACACTCGGATAATTAAGCTACATTAATCCCTGCCAATGATGCCACGTCACTGTGATTAAAATCACGTTGATTCAAACCCGGTTTAAATCAAATTTAAAACTTAGGCAAACAATAAAAGTTTTCAAAAATGAAAACTAAAATGTTCGGGGGTTGTCAAATATTACAAAGTTAATTATGGGTGGGTGCACACATTTTTGTAAAGTGTTTGGATATTTTAAATAAACTAAAACAGAAAAGGAAAATAAGAAAAGGAAATAAAACAGAAAAAGAGTGGGGAGAAAACCCCATCGCCCAACAGGCCAAGCCCACTGCCCACCGGTGGAAACCCTAGCACCCATTCGCCTCCCGATCCCTTCTCCCTCCGCCTGATCTAGATCGGGCCGACCGATCCTGTCGCCCCGACCCCTGGCGACCCCGCCGCCCGACCGCACCTCCTCCTCCTCCCGACCTGCAGCGCGGCTCAAGGCCCCGACGCTGGGGTCGTCCCGACCCCACCCCACCGCGCGGATCCGCCCGTCGCGGACGGCCGCCTCCCGCCCTCCTCCTCACGGTCGCCACCAACCGCCCCGAGCAGCTTGCCGCGACCTGCGCCCCCCCCCGTGGATCCCTCTCTCCCTCGTCTCCCTCCCAGCGCCACCGCTCCCGTCGCCCGGCTTGGCCGCGCCACACCCCCCTCCCCTCGCGCCCGTCGCTCGACCGGACCCCTTCCCCACGCACAGGGCCTCCGCCCGCCCTCCCGATCTCTTCTCATCGCCGAACCTCGGCCCGGCGAGCACGCCGCCCGAGGGCCGCCGTCGCCGCCACGCCGGGGCACCTGCGCGCACCCCCGCCTCCCTCTCGCCCCATCCGGCCCCCTGCCCTCAGATGCGCCTGTCGGGCTCAAACCCTCCGCCACCTCCGCCGCTCGCATGGCGCCGATCCGGCCGAGCCCGCCAGCCACTCACCACCATCGAACGCGCCGCCCTCCACACGATCGAACGCGCCGCCACGCCCGTTTGGCCACCGGAAGGAAGTCCGTGACTCGGCCCCCCCATGGACGCCCACCGAGCCAACTCCGTACCCCCAATGACGTGGCCGACCGACCCACGCACGGGCCATCGACCAGTGGGCCCAGGCCCCCGCCGCTCTGTTGACTCGGTCGGCCAGGCTGACCGATCAACCCACCCCCGCCTATGACATGGGGCCCCACCTGAGCGATTTTTAAAAATAAAAAGAAAAGGAAAACGAAATTTAAATAAATATAAATAAAATGAATAAAACTAATTAATTAATTAATTAATTAATTAATTAAATAATTAATCTAATTATTCTGATTAATTAACCTAATGACTAATTAACCTAATTAACTCATCATTAATTAGACTAAGCTAGGTTAATTAGTTAGCAGTATGACTGACGGGATCCACATGTCGGGGTTGACTTAGTCAACCCTGTTGATCTTGACGTTAGCATGACATCATCTTGACGTCATAAATACATTTTTCGAATTAATTAATTAATTAATTAAATTCCGTAAATTAATAAAATCTTTTAAAGTCATATCTTTTAATCCGTAACTTCGGATTAAAATATTTTCAACATGAAAGTTGCTCGAACAGCGAGGCGAATCCGGATCGCAATCCGCTCGATCGCCACACCCCTAACCTATCGAACCTGCAACTTTCCCCCGGCTCCTCCGCTGAAAACACGAAACACCGGAATACTTTCCGGATGTTTCCCATAACCAAGACCCCTCATACCACGTTAGGGCACGCCTAGCATCGCTTCTTGACATGTCATGCATCGATATGCATCTGTTTACTTGGTATTCATTGTTTCTTCCCCTCTTCTCTCGGTAGACTACGAGACCGACGCCGCTGCTGCTGGCGATTCGACTACGGTGTTGACGACCCTCTCTCTTGCCGAGCAACCAGCAAGCCCCCCATTGATCACCGATATCGCCTACTCTTCTCTATACTGCTTGCATTAGAGTAGTATAGCATATTACTGTTTTTGGATACTCCTATCTTTGCTGCATAGCCTTTGTCCTTGTTATACATTGTTACCTTACCGCAATCCTATATGCTTAGTATAGGATGCTAGTACTTTCATCTGTGGCCCTACATTCTTGTCCGTCTGCGTGCTATACTATCGGGCCGTGATCACTCGGGAAGTGATCACGGGTATATACTATATACTTATACATGATACATGTGAGACTAAAGTCGGTCGGTGATGGAGCACCATGAGTGGATCTTTGAGGCGGAGCGGCAGGCAGGTTGAGACCGCCTAGGAGAGAGGTGGGCCTGGCCTGTTCGGCGTTCATGGTTACTTAACACGCTTAACGAGGTCTTGGTATTTGATCTGAGTTGGCTACGAGCTTATACACACTAACCATCTACGCGGGAGTAGTTATGGGTATCCCGCGTCGTGGTATCACCAAGCACTTCAGACGTCGGACGACGAGCGGGCGCGCCGGATTGGACTGAACGCCTTCTTGGCTAGGTCTGCTTCGGCACGTCACGCAACGTCTTGAGTGTGCTTTCGAGGCGATGGGCCCTGACCCTGCGCTTAGGTTTAGACCGGCGTGTTGGCCTCTCTGTTGTGCCTAGGTGGGGCTGCGGCGTGTTGATCTTCCGCGGCGGGCATGACCGAGAAAGTGTGTCCGGCCAAATGGGATCAAGCGTGCGGGGTAAGATGGTGCACCCTGCAGGAAGTTAATCTATTCGGATAGCCGTGATCTTGATAACAGGGCGACTTGGAGTTGTACCTTGAGCTTATGACAACTAGAACCGGATACTTGATAAAACACACCCTTCCCAAAGCGGATACAACGGTGGTCGCTCTCTCGTGGGGATATGAGGAGGGATCGCGGGTAGGATTATTGCTATGTGATGTTACTTGGAGGACTTCAGATCATCCTCTCCTACCTGTTGCAAGACAGGAGACCAGAAGCGTAGTCTTCGATAAGACTAGCTATCCCCCTCTTATTCTAGCTTTCTGTAGTGCAGTCCACTGATATGGCCCTTTACACATATACCCATGCATATGTAGTGTAGCTCCTTGCTTGCGAGTACTTTGGATGAGTACTCACGGTTGCCTTGTTCCCCCTTTTCCCCCTACCTCTACTCGATTGCTGCAACCAGACTATGGAGCCCAGGAGCCAGACGCCACTGTCGATGACGACTACTACTCTGGAGGTGCCTACTACTACGTGCAGCCCGCTGACGACGACCAGGAGTAGCTTAGGAGGATCCCAGGCAGGAGGCCTGCTCCTCTTTCGATCTGTATCCCAGTTTGTGCTAGCCTTCTTAAGGCAAACTTGTTTAACTTATGTCTGTACTCAGATATTGTTGCTTCCGCTGACTCGTCTATGATCGAGCACTTGTATTCGAGCCCTCGAGGCCCCTGGCTTGTATTATGATGCTTGTATGACTTATTTTGTTTGTAGAGTTGTGTTGTGATATCTTCCCGTGAGTCCCTGATCTTGATCGTACACATTTGCGTGCATGATTAGTGTACGATTGAATCAGGGGCGTCACAATAAATATAATGTAGGCATATATTCCGTAAATAGTCATACGTGCTTATTGAAAGAACTTGCATGACATCTTTTGCCCTACCCTCCCGTGGCAGCGGGGTCCTCTTGGAAACTAAGGGATATTAAGGCTCCCTTTTAATAGAGAACCGGAACAAAGCATTAACACATGGTGAATACATGAACTCCTCAAACTACGGTCATCACCGGGAGTGGTCTCGACTATTATCACTGTAGCGACCTGACCCAAAATCGGTCAAATCTCTGTGTTTGTACCATCCCAAGATCATGCTGGTACTCACGATACATCGATGAAATAATCAAAGTTCAATCACACCTGAATTTATTACACGATTCTCATATAGAGTCTTTATTACAAGAGAATAAATTCGGCTCAAGGCCAACTCATGAGAAATAAACTACTAATGCTGCGGAGCGTAGAAGATAAAGCGAGTCCATCCGACTCAAGGAAATCGCTAAGCGCGAGCGTAGCCTCACTCCCGATCGAATAAATCTACGCAACATAAGACGTTGCAGCCGTGTAGGTCAGCTTTTGAATAAGTGGCAAGTCATGAAGAGAATAACAATAATAAAATTACTATCACTATATGCATTTTTGGTGTGGGGCTCTAAGTTTCATAATTTTGCGAAAAGCAAATTTTTCCCTACTACAAAGGACTTGCTTGCAAATTACTACAATTGTTGGTAGTTATTGAGATGGTTCCGCCAACCAATATCTCATTCCCAAATTATTAAGTCATAAAACCCTCAAATTAATTCATTAGTTTTAGTGTTGAGATTTCGAATACTTCCAAGTTCCAGAGGCTCAATTTGTCCGTAATCGGGACACGGCTAATCGATTAGATCTTTAACTCTGCAGAGGTTTGTGCACTTTCCCGCAAGAATCATTCCTCCTTTTAAGTCTTAGCACTTCATGGTGTTTGAAGACGGACGAATGAAACAGGGTCTTCCAAAGAGTTCTTCCGCTACTGCCGTACCCATCCAATCCTACCGTTCTTCTACATCTCGTAGTACCGTCCAGCCAGCGTCACTACTAGGGTTGACCCAGCGAGCCCATAATGGCTTGCGGCTGCATGTAAGCTTCGGTCATGGGGCATCAATCCGTCTCTTCGTGGCTGGGTGAAGCTTTCCGCAAGATGTCACGGCACTTCTCCATGCATCCCGCCAACCACTGGGTTCTCCAGTGCCCGTCAACCGTCCTCCACCCAAGAGTAAATTCAAGTCCATCTTGATTCTTGTAGTTCATGGGGTTGTCATCATCATTGACTCTCACATCTTTCTTATGAATTTCACTCAACCAAAACCCGTCTACGAGCATAGCAAAGTAAACTACTTCGTCCCGGGGTCATGGTAACAGGGGATTGGTTCATCCTACCACATGATACTACTCAAGATTAAGAACTTCAAAATTTCAACTACTGCATGCATGGTGGGGTGGTGACAATTTCTAATGCACAAAAATCATAGGTATTGAAAATAACATGATCAAGACTTGCCTTCTTGATGATCCTCGTAAGCTAAAGATTCAGTAGTAGCAAGCTTAGACTCGGAAACTCTACCGAGACAAACAATAATCACGATAAGCATATAGCATAGGATCACATAACACAATAGCATAGCAATAGCAACATAACACACCAAAACAACCAAATCAAAACCCAAGGAAAACTCAAAGAAAACCAACTCAAGTTTCCTACTTCAAACAACAACTAGAATAGTTTTATATAACAAAAAATTTCTCAACATAACCTAATCATGGTTTTATGTTAACTTAACAGAAAAGATTTCATTAAGTAACTAGGAGCAAAAAGAATTAATTTCAAATCTATTATGAAACTCCTATTAGGCCTAATTCAATTTCTATTAAGAAAAATAAAATAAAACTTTTATTTATTATAAATAAAAGTTCATCCCTTAAAGAAACAGAAACTATCCTAGAATAATCAATCACATGTTAAAAATAAATTTATTTACTAATTAAAATAATAGGAAAACGGTAGCTAGTTAATTAATTAGGATTAACAAGATTCTGCTTAAAACTAAATTTTTATTAATCCTAAAATACCCAAATTAATTCCTATGGTTTGGCAATGTCAAAATAAAGTTGGGACAAAAGAATCATATAAAATAATTTTTCTAACTCATGTTATAACAGATTTACTATTCTGATTAAAACTAAATTAAAGCAATTTAAAAAAAAATTAACATAGCTAAATATATTTTCTACAGAAACTATAGAAAATTTGCAAACCAACAAAAAAAGAATCACCTAAAAATATTAAACAGAATAAAAGATATGAATTTTTCAAAACAGGAACTATTCTGTTAAAACAGAAAATGAAAATAAAAGAAAAATGGCCTAATGGGCCTAAACTACGCACTGAGCGTAATATAAACTAAACGGGCCTAGGGTTAAACTAAATCGGGCCGGGCTAAAAATAAAACCCTAACTTAAAAACTAAACCGGACTAAACCGGAGCGGACCGGTTTTATTAAAAGAACTTACCCCTTCGGGGGTGTTCTAATCCTAACCGTCGATTTGAGATCGGACGGGGTAGGGGATCTCCGGCGACTTACCGGAGCTCGGCGGCGGCGAAGTCGCTGGCCTCTCCGGTCGTCGGGAGGTCGGTGGAGTGGCCAGGCGGTGTCTTGACGAGCTCGGGAGGTGTTTGGTGGAGTCGGTGGGGTCGGGAGGGCTAGGGCGGCGGCGACGACGAAAATGGCGGCGGTGTAGGCTCGGCTCCGCGACGCAGAGAGAGAGAGGAGGGTTCCATGAGGGGGTAAGGGGAATGGGGTGCGGGGAGGGGCTTATATAGGCGGGGCCTCGGCGTGGCAAGGAGGCGATCGGGAGAGATCGGTGAGATCCGGAGATCTCGGGATCTCCGTGAGCAGCAGTGGCTGGCGTGGGCGAGGGGTTGGGGAGGTGGCCCACCCGCCGAGAGAGAGAGAGGGTGCGGGCGAAGGGTCGGCCGAGCCGAAACGTTTTCGGGCGCGGGGGAGAGCTGGTCGGCTCGCTGGCTCGCTGGGCTGGCCAGTTGGGCCGCTGGGTGGTAAAGTGTGAACCTTGGTGGGCAGAGGGGCCTGGCGGCTGAGGGGTTCCTTTTAAATTTTTATTTTTTAAATAAAACAAAACAGAGATATCTTTTAAAATATAAATATTTTATATAGGACATATATATACCAAAATGATCGGGAATATTCCTATCATTTGAACATTTTCAAAGGCAAAATCCAAACTTTATAAAATTTCATTTTTTCAAATTCAAATAAATCTCAAGTTTGAGTTCAAAACTTTTGGCAAGGTTTTCCTCGATATTATTGGAGTGTCATGTTTACTCCCTCATACTTTTGCTCAAGTATTTATCAGGTATAGTTTTTGAAATGATTCCCACTTGCCATAGTTTGAAATTCAAATATGAGAACTCAAAACTCTTCTGAAACTTTAAATGGCATTCAAATTCAAACAGGATGCATAGATGCTTAGCTATAATTGTAAAACATTCCAAATAGGAAATTTGGGATGTTACAAACCTACCACCTTAAGATGAATCTCGCCCTCGAGATTCGGGTTGGCTAACAAATAGGTGCGGATGGTCTCGAAGAAGGTCTTCTTCGCTTTCCTGTGTGGCTTCTTCCTCGGTGTGGTGACTCCACAAAGACCTTGCAAAATTTGATGACCTTGTTGCGGGTGACTCTGCTCATGATCTCGAGAATTCGGACGGGTTTCTCCTTGTAGGTTAGATCACTTTGTCAAGCTGTATGGCCTCTAGGGCACCTTGTGTCTCTCAACGGAACATCGGCCATGTCGGCATGACACTTCTTCAGCTGAGAAACATGGAAGACATCATGAACTCCGGACAATCCTTCCGGCAATTCCAACTTGTAAGCAACTTCTCCACGACGTTCGAGGATTTTGTAGGGGCCAATGAATCGGGGTGCTAACTTCCCTTTGACACCAAACCTCTTGATTCCACGAAGTGGGGACACACGAAGGTATGCTCGGTCTCCCGCTTCGTAAGTTACTTCCTTGCGTTTACTGTCGGCATAACTCTTCTGTCTCGACTGTGCTATGTTGAGTCTGTCTCGAATCAGCTTGACTTTCTCTTCGGAATCCCTGATAAGGTCGGAACCGAAAAGTGATCGATCACCAACACTATCCCACAGCAATGGTGTTCTGCACCTCCTTCCGTATAGAGCTTCGAAAGGGGCCATCTTCAAACTGGATTGATAATTGTTATTGTATGAGAATTCTGCGTATGGCAAATTATCATCCCAGCTAGACCCATAGTCTAGCACACAAGCTCTCAACATGTCCTCCAGAATCTGATTGACTCTCTCGGTCATCCCATCATGCTGCGGATGAAAAGCTGTCTTGAATTCCAGCCTCGTACCCAAAGTTTCATGCAACTGCTTCCAAAACTTTGAGGTAAACTGTGTTCCTCTATCGACACGATTTTCCTCGGAACTCCATGCGGACATACGATCCTGGTCATGTATATCTTGGCCAACTTAGCACTGGTATAGGTAGTCTTCACGGAATGAAGTGAGCTACCTTGGTCAAACGATCAACCACTACCCGGATAGAATCATAACCTGAACGGGTCTGGGTAATCCTGTGATGAAATCCATTCCAAGTTTCTCCCATTTCCAATCTGAATCGGCAAAGGTTGAAGCAACCCTGCTGGCTTCGATGTTCGCCTTTACTCGTTGACAAACATCGATACTGCTACGTACTCGGCAATATCCTTCTTCATACCTGTCCACGAAACTTTCCTTCAAATCCGGTACATCTTGGTGTTGCGGGGTGAATCGAGTACGGTGAATCATGAGCCTCTGAAGAATTAGCTTCTGAGTTCGGGATCATTGGGCACATAAATCGATCCTCGAACCATATAGTTCCGTGCTCATCCTTACGGAATCCTTTAGCTTTTCCTTCATTCATCTTCGCTTTATCTCATCAATTTCCTTGTCCGACTTACGGGCTTCACGAATCCTTTCGGCCAAAGTGGACTGTACTTCGAGTTGCAACAAATCCTCTCGGAACTATCTCCGATCGGAGATCTCGAGGTCATCGACTAACTCTGGGTAATCCTCCTGCTGTAAGCGTATTCACATAACTCTTACGGCTCAAAGCATCCGCTACAACATTAGCTTTACAGGTGGTAATGCAATCTCATGTCGTAGTCCTTTATCAACTCTAGCCATCTCCTCTGCCCGAGGTTCAATTCCTTCTGCGTGAAAATATACTTCAAGCTCTTGTGATCTGTAAACATCACAACGGTTTCCGATGAGGAAATGTCTCCAGTCTTGAGTGCATGCACTACGGCTGCTAACTCCAAATCATGTGGCATAATTCATCTCGTGAGGTCGTGGCTATCCGGAGGCATAAGCTACAACTTTTCCTTCCTGCATTAGTACTCCTCCGAGTCCTTGACGAGAAGCGTCACAATAAACCTGGTATTCCTTGTGTATGTCCGGCAAAATCAACACTGGGGCTATAACCAATCGTTTCTTCAATTCCTGAAAACTGGCTTCACATTCATCGGTCCAAACATACTTGGCTTCCTTCTTCAACAGCTCACCATGGGCTTGGCAATCTTCGAAGTTCTCAATAAACCTCCGATAATATCCTGCGAGTCCGAGAAAACTGCGGATCTCCTTGGTCGAGGTGGGTGATCGCCAATCGGTGATGATTCAACCTTGGCGGGATCAACTGCTATTCCTTCTCCTGAAATAACATGTCCGAGGAATCCAACTTCCTTCACCAAAATTCACATTTGTTGAACTTGGCATACAACGATGTTCTCGAAGTTTCTCGAACTAGACGCAAATGTTCCTTATGCTCTTCCTCGCTCTTGGAGAAAATCAATATATCATCGATGAACACCACGACAAACTTGTCCAGATATTCCATAAACACCTTGTTCAACAAATTCATGAAGTATGCAGGAGCATTAGTAAATCCAAATGACATGACGGTATACTCATATAAACCATACCTGGTAGTGAATGCTGTTTTGGGTATATCCTTTTCACGGATCTTCAACTGATGATACCCTGATCGGAGATCGATCTTAGAGAATACCTTGGCTCCAACTAGCTGATCAAACAGATCATTAATCATCGGCAGAGGGTACTTGTTCTTGATGGTTACTTCGTTCAATGCACGATAATCCACAACCATCCTCAAGCTTCCATCCTTCTTCTCTACCAAAAGAACTGGGCTCCCCAAGGTGATGAGCTTGGCGAATATATCCTTTCTCCAATAACTCCTTAATTTGATCCTTGATCTCTTTCAACTCATTCGGTGGCATCCGATAAGGTCTCTTGGATATTGGGGCTGTGCCGCAATAACTCGATCGAAACTCAATGTCCTGTCCGGTGGCATTCTGGTAATTCCTCCTAACACATCGGAAAATCTTGCACTCTGGCACTTCCTCTGAACAACTCCGTGAGGGAATGCACCGATTCTTCATCCGCTATGCCTGGCTACATACTTGATCCTCTTACGCTCCGGGGTGGTGAGCGAGAATAGACTTCTGAGCACAGCCTATGTTCCTTCAAACTTCGTCAACCAATCCATGCCTAGGATTACATCCAAGGTCAGGGTTTCCAACACTATGAGGTCTGCGGAAATTTATGGTTCCCGATGTTGAGGGTTGCATGACAGCCTAAACCTGCCATCATTTCTCCTCCTGCGGGCCGACGCGAAGGGGGCTTCTAAGGGTTTTAGTGGGCAACCCGCACTTTTCCACAACTACCCTTGATATGAATGAATCGTTGCACCGAATCAAAGAGTACCAATACTGAGCGTGAATTCAATAAAACTTACCAACCACGATGTCGGCTGATCATAGACGTCCTCCACGTCGATGTGGTTCACCCGAGCACGAGGGAACGGATTGGGCTTCTTCACGAGCCTCCATTGCCATTTCCATTCCTCTGCTTGGCCTCCGGGCGTCGGTGGCATAGTGCCCTGCCTTCGGCACTTGAAGCGGTGATGTGGCTCGAGATCCTTGAGCCGGGCGAACGATGCTAATTGCCATTACGTTTCCATTGCCATTGCCATGGCCTGACTTGTTGTCCTGGTTGCGGTTGTTCCCATTTCCTCCATGGTTATGACCTCCATGGTTATGATGGGTGTGCCCTCCGAGTATGGTGCATAACGGGCTTCTGCGAGCTCTGAGTTGTGCTTCCCTGGCTGTACTTCCGCTTGCTTCTATCTGCTGCTGCTTGCCTTCAAGTATGGTGGCCTTGTCTACCAGCTCCGGTAGTTGTTGAAGGTAGCCACAATAAGCTGCATACTCAGCTCGTCATTGAGTCCCTCAAGGAACTTCTCTTGCTTTATGCATCTGTGGCCACATCATCCGGGGCATAGCGAGCTAGCTTGTTGAACTCATCCACGTCTTGTGCCACATGACGGTTCCCTGGCGTAAGTTGCGGAACTCACGCTTCTTGGACTCATGGCTCCACTGAAACATGAGCGGTGCGGAAGGCTCTTGGGCTGATCCCATGTGATGGCACCGATGGGATAAGTGGCGGTGTAGTTCTCCCACCAAGAAGCTGCAGGTCCATCAAGTTGATGCGCGGCAAAGCGCACCTTCTCTGCATCAGTGCATCCAACAGTGATTAGCTCTCTTCCGACTTTGCGGAGCCAATCATCAGCCACAATCGGCTCAGTGCTACTAGAGAACACTGGCGGATTCAGCCTCAGGAATCGAGTCAAGTTGTCCACAGGGGGTGGTGGCGGTGGATTGTTGGTGTTGTTGTTCTGATTCTGGATGAGTAGCTGCATGAGGGCATTCTGCTGCTGGAGCAGCTGGGTGAGCTCCGGCGGAAAACCAGTGTCACGTCTCGGAGGCATCTGGTGTTTTTGGAGTGGATGAGAAAATTAGAATAGAACAATGGTCTATGAGAAATAACACTACCCATATGAATGCACAATCATAAAACACACCAATCATTTATTCATTCCACTCAAACATGGTTCAATCTCGATTACAAAAGCTCATGACTAATCGAAAATATCAGCCTAACTAATCGACGAAAAAGTAAGAAATAACATGGTGGTCGACTAAAAAGTCTTCATCAATAATCCTTGCGTCCTCAGTGCGATGTCCTCTGTTGTGGCGCCTCCTCTTGCGGCTTCCTCCAAGGAACTCCTTCATAATCCTGATCATTGCTCACGAGGGTCCGTCATCTCCACTCGGAAAAAGGTCCTCTCCCAAGTCCATCTTTTCCTCTATCGCGGCAAGCTTCATCTTCAGGTCGTCGACTGTCTCCATGAAGTCCGCGACTTCTTCCTCATGGTTAAGGAAGTCTGCGTGTGCCTTCTCCTCCAGTTCCAGTTCACGGAACAAAAGCCTCCTATGTGCCTTCGAGTTACGGCGAGTCTGAATCTCCCGTTTCCTGAGGAGACACTCCAAGTCCTGGATATAAGAGAGAGTGGAGTCGTCCTCTACGGTGCGGATGATATCTCCATTCCTTGCTCTGCGAGAAACCATGGCGAGGTCTGAGGGATCGAGCTCGGCCCTGTACTCCTCTCGGAGATGTCCAAGGGCACGATAGATCGCCATGTCCTTCCGATGATCCAGTTGAAGTCGGTGAACTCAAAGTCAATAGGCTCCGTATGTCCTCCGAAGGTTCTCCACAGGATATGCACTTCAATCCTGAAGCGGGTGTCCGTCGGAGTGCATTGGTTGGCTTCCGGTGATCGAGGGCGAGCAATCTTCAGCTTCTTCACCATCTGAACCAGCTTCCTGCCGAAGGGCATCGTCTCATCGGGCTGGCAAAACTCCGGTAGCAAAACTGGGGCGAACTCGACGGCCATCTAGAATGTTGAAAATCGGAGAGGAGTTAGAAATTGAACAGGGGAGAATTACTGAATGATAAGGATATAAAGTAAATGGTCTCTTCCTATGGCTTTCCGATCCTAGGGGTTACGATCCTACGGTCAGCGTGTGCTCTGATACCATCTCTGTAGCGACCTGACCCAAAATCGGTCAAATCTCTGTGTCTGTACCATCCCAAGATCATCTTTGGTACTCACGAAGACATCGATGAAATAATCAAAGTTCAATCACACCTGAATTTATTACACGATTCTCATATAGAGTCTTTATTACAAGAGAATAAATTCGGCTCAAGGCCAACTCATGAGAAATAAACTACTAATGCTGCGGAAGCGTAGAAGATAAAGCGAGTCCATCCGACTCCAAGGGCAATCACCAAGCGGAGCGTAGCCTCACTCTGATCGGAATAAATCTACGCTACATAAGGCGTTGCAGCCGTGTAGGTCAGCTTTTGAATAAGTGGCAAGTCATGAAGAGAATAACAATAATAAAATTACTATCACTATATGCATTTTTGGCTGTGGGGCTCTAAGTTTCATAATTTTGCGAAAAGCAAATTTTTCCCTACTATAGTGGACTTGCTTGCAAATTACTACAATTGTTGGTAGTTATTGAGATGGTTCCGCCAACCAATATCTCATTCCCAAATTATTAAGTCATAAAACCCCTCAAATTAATTCATTAGTTTTAGTGTTGAGATTTCGAATACTTCCAAGTTCGGAGGCTCAATTTGTCCGTAATCGGGACACGGCTAATCGATTAGATCTTTAACTCTGCAGAGGTTTGCGACTTTCCCGCAAGAATCATTCCCTCCTTTTAAGTCTTAGCACTTCATGGTGTTTGAAGACGGACGAATGAAACAGGGTCTTCCAAAGAGTTCTTACAGCTCTGCGGTACCCATCCAATCCTACCGTTCTTCTACATCTCGTAGTACCGTCCAGCCAGCGTCACTACTAGGGTTGACCCAGCCAGAGCCCATAATGGCTTGTGGCTGCACAGGTAAGCTTCCGGTCATGGGGCATCCATCCGTCTCTTCGTGGCTGGGTGAAGCTTTCCGCAAGATGTCATGGCACTTCTCAATGCATCCCGCCAACCACTTGGGTTCTCCAGGTGCCCGTCAACCGTCCTCCACCCAGTAGTAAATTCCGAAGTCCATCTTGATTCTTGTAGTTCATGGGGTTGTCATCATCATTGACTCTCACATCTTTCTTATGAATTTCACTCAACCAAAACCCATCTACGAGCATAGCAAAGTAAACTACTTCGTCCCGGGGGTCATGGTAACAAGGGGATTGGTTCATCCTACCACATGATACTACTCAAGATTAATAACTTCAAAATTTCAACTACTGCATGCATGGTGGGGTGGTGACAATTTCTAATGCACAAAAAATCATAGGTATTGAAAATAACATGATCAAGACTTGCCTTGCTGATGATCCTCGTAAGCTAAAGATTCAGAGTAGCAAGCTTCAGACTCGGAAACTCTACCGAGACAAACAATAATCACGATAAGCATATAGCATAGGATCACATAACACAATAGCATAGCAATAGCAACATAACACACCAAAACAACCAAATCAAAACCCAAGGAAAACTCAAAGAAAACCAACTCAAGTTTCCTACTTCAAACAACAACTAGAATAGTTTTATATAACAAAAATTTTCTCAACATAACCTAATCATGGTTTTATGTTAACTTAACAGAAAAGATTTCATTAAGTAACTAGGAGCAAAAAGAATTAATTTCAAATCTATTATGAAACTCCTATTAGGCCTAATTCAATTTCTATTAAGAAAAATAAAATAAAACTTTTATTTATTATAAATAAAAGTTCATCCCTTAAAGAAACAGAAACTATCCTAGAATAATCAATCACATGTTAAAAATAAATTTATTTACTAATTAAAATAATAGGAAAACAGTAGCTAGTTAATTAATTAGGATTAACAAGATTCTGCTTAAAACTAAATTTTTATTAATCCTAAAATACCCAAATTAATTCCTATGGTTTGGCAATGTCAAAATAAAGTTGGGACAAAAGAATCATATAAAAATAATTTTTCTAACTCATGTTATAACAGATTTACTATTCTGATTAAAACTAAATTAAAGCAATTTAAAAAAAAATTAACATAGCTAAATATATTTTCTACAGAAACTATAGAAAATTTGCAAACCAACAAAAAAGAATCACCTAAAAATATTAAACAGAATAAAAGATATGAATTTTTCAAAACAGGAACTATTCTGTTAAAACAGAAAATGAAAATAAAAGAAAAATGGCCTAATGGGCCTAAACTACACACTGAGCGTAATATAAACTAAACGGGCCTAGGGTTAAACTAAATCGGGCCGGGCTAAAAATAAAACCCTAACTTAAAAACTAAACCGGACTAAACCGGAGCGGACCGGTTTTATTAAAAGAACTTACCCCTTGGGTGTTCTAATCTAACCGTGATTTGAGATCGGACGGGAGGATCTCCGCGACTTACGGAGCTCGGCGGCGGCGGCAGCGGCGGCGAGAAAAGTTAGCCTCTCCGGTCGTCGGGAGGTCGGTGGAGTGGCCAGTGGAAAGTGACGAGCTCGGGAGGTGTTTGGTGGAGTCGGTGGGGGTCGGGAGGCTAGGGGGCGGCGACGACGAAAAATGGCGGCGGCGGTAGGCTCGGCTCCCGACGGCGAGGGAGAGGAGGAGGGTTCCATGAGGGGTAAGGGGAATGGGGTGCGGGGGGGGCTTATATAGGCGGGGCCTCGGCGTGGCAAGGAGGCGATCGGGAGATCGGTGAGATCCCGAGATCTCGGGATCTCCGTGAGCGGCGGTGGCTGGCGTGGGCGAGGGGTTGGGGGAGGTGGTGGCCCACCTGCCAGAGAGAGAGAGAGGGGTGCGGGGCGAGCGGTCGGCCGAGCCGAAACGTTTTCGGGCGCGGGGGAGAGCTGGTCGGCTCGCTGGCTCATGGGGGCTGGCAGTTGGGCCGCTGGTGGGCTGGTGCTTGAACCTTGGGTGGGCAGGGGGCTGGTGGCGCTGGGGGTTTCCTTTTAAATTTTTATTTTTTAAATAAAACAAAAACAGAGATATCTTTTAAAATATAAATATTTTATATAGGACATATATATACCAAAATGATCAGTGAATATTCCTATCATTTGAACATTTTCCAAAGGCAAAATCCAAACTTTATAAAATTTCATTTTTTCAAATTCAAATAAATCTCAAGTTTGAGTTCAAAACTTTTGGCAAGGTTTTCCTCTGATATTATTGGAGTGTCATGTTTACTCCCTCATACTTTTGCTCAAGTATTTATCGTATAGTTTTGAAATGATTCCCACTTGCCATAGTTTGAAATTCAAATATGAGAACTCAAAACTCTTCTGAAACTTCAAATGGCATTCAAATTCAAACAGGATGCATAGATGCTTAGCTATAATTGTAAAACATTCCAAATAGGAAATTTGGGATGTTACAAACCTACCACCTTAAGATGAATCTAGCCCTCGAGATTCGGGTTAACTAACAAATAGGTGCGGATGGTCTCAAGAAGGTCTTCTTGGCGTTCCCAGTGGCTTCTTCCTCGGTGTGGTGACTCCACAGCACCTTGCAAAATTTTATGACCTTGCATGGGTGTCTGCTCATGATCTCGAGAATTCAGACGGGTTTCTCCTTGTAGGTCGATCACCGCTGTCAAGCTGTATGGCCTCTAGGGGCACCGTGTCTCTCAACGGAACATCGGCCATGTCGGCATGACACTTCTTCACCGAGAAACATGGAAGACATCATGAACTCGGATAATCCTTCCGCAATTCCAACTTGTAAGCAACTTCTCCACGACGTTCGAGGATTTTGTAGGGGCCAATGAATCGGGTGCTAACTTCCTTTGACACCAAACCTCTTGATTCCACGGTGGGGACACACGAAGGTATGCTCGGTCTCCGCTTCGTAAGTTACTTCCTTGCGCCATCGTCGGCATAACTCTTCCGTCTCGATTGTGCTATCTTGAGTCTGTCTCGAATCAGCTTGAATTTCTCTTGAATCCCGATAAGGTCGGAACCGAAAAGTGATCGATCACCAACACTATCCCACAAAGAATGGTGTTCGCACCTCCTTCCGTATAGAGCTTGAAGGGCCATCTTCAAACTGGATTGATAACTGTTGTTGTATGAGAATTCTGCGTGTGGCAAATTATCATCCCAGCTAGACCCATAGTCTAGCACACAAGCTCTCAACATGTCCTCCGTAATCTGATTGACTCTCTCGGTCTGTCCATCTGCTGCGGATGAAAAGCTGTCTTGAATTCCAGCCTCGTACCCAAAGTTTCATGCAACCGCTTCCAAAACTTTGAGGTAAACTGTGTTCCTCTATCGACACGATTTTCCTCGGAACTCCATGCAGACATACGATCCTGGTCATGTATATCTTGGCCAACTTAGCACTGGTATAGGTAGTCTTCACGGAATGAAGTGAGCTACCTTGGTCAAACGATCAACCACTACCCGATAGAATCATAACTGAGCGGGTCCCGGGTAATCCTGTGATGAAATCCATTCCAAGTTTCTCCCATTTCCAATCTGAATCGGCAAAGGTTGAAGCAACCCTGCTGGCTTCGATGTTCGCCTTTACTCGTTGACAAACATCGATACGGCTACGTACTCGGCAATATCCTTCTTCATACCGTCCACCGAAACTTTCCTTCAAATCCGGTACATCTTGGTGTTGCCGGGTGAATCGAGTACGGTGAATCATGAGCCTCTGAAGAATTAGCTTCCTGAGTTCGGGATCATTGGGCACATAATCGATCCTCGAACCATACAGTTCCGTGCTCATCCTTACGGAATCCTTTAGCTTTTCCTTCATTCATCTTCTTCTTTATCTCATCAATTTCCTTGTCCGACTTACGGGCTTCACGAATCCTTTCGGCCAAAGTGGACTGTACTTCGAGTTGCAACAAATCCTCTGGAACTATCTCCATCGGAGATCTACGAGGTCATCGACTAACTCCTGGGTAATCCTCCTGCTTTGTAAGCGTATTCACATAACTCTTACGGCTCAAAGCATCCGCTACAACATTAGCTTTACCTGGGTGGTAATGCAATCTCATGTCGTAGTCCTTTATCAACTCTAGCCATCTCCTCTGCCTGAGGTTCAATTCCTTCTGCGTGAAAATATACTTCAAGCTCTTGTGATCTGTGTAAACATCATAGCGGTTTCCGATGAGGAAATGTCTCAGTCTTGAGTGCATGCACTACGGCTGCTAACTCCAAATCATGTGGCATAATTCATCTCGTGAGGTCGTAGCTGTCTGGAGGCATAAGCTACAACTTTTCCTTCCTGCATTAGTACTCCTCCGAGTCCTTGACGAGAAGCGTCACAATAAACCTGGTATTCCTTGTGTATGTCCGGCAAAATCAACACTGGGGCTGTAACCAATCGTTTCTTCAATTCCTGAAAACTGGCTTCACATTCCTCGGTCCAAACATACTTGGCTTCCTTCTTCAACAGCTCAGTCATGGGCTTGGCAATCTTCGAGAAGTTCTCAATAAACCTCCGATAATATCCTGCGAGTCCGAGAAAACTGCGGATCTCCTTGGCTGAGGTGGGTGACTGCCAATCGGTGACTGATTCAACCTTGGCGGGATCAACTGCTATTCCTTCTCCTGAAATAACATGTCCGAGGAATCCAACTTCCTTCAGCCAAAATTCACATTTGCTGAACTTGGCATACAACTGATGTTCTCGAAGTTTCTCGAGAACTAGACGCAAATGTTCCTTATGCTCTTCCTCGCTCTTGGAAAAATCAATATATCATCGATGAACACCACGACAAACTTGTCCAGATATTCCATAAACACCTTGTTCATCAAATTCATGAAGTATGCAGGAGCATTAGTCAATCAAATGACATGACGGTATACTCATATAAACCATACCTGGTAGTGAATGCTGTTTTGGGTATATCCTTTTCACGGATCTTCAACTGATGATACCCTGATCGGAGATCGATCTTAGAGAATACCTTGGCTCCAACTAGCTGATCAAACAGATCATTAATCATCGGCAGAGGGTACTTGTTCTTGATGGTTACTTCGTTCAATGCACGATAATCCACAACCATCCTCAAGCTTCCATCCTTCTTCTCTACCAAAAGAACTGGGGCTCCCCAAGGTGATGAGCTTGGCCGAATATATCCTTTCTCCAATAACTCCTTAATTTGATCCTTGATCTCTTTCAACTCATTCGGTGGCATCCGATAAGGTCTCTTGGATATTGGGGCTGTGCCGCAATAACTCGATCGAAACTCAATGTCCTGTCCGGTGGCATTCTGGTAATTCCTCCGGAAACACATCGGAAAATCTTGCACCATCGCACTTCCTCTGAACAACTCCGTGAGGGAATGCACTGATTCTTCATCGGCTATGCTGGCTACATACTTGATCCTCTTCGCTCCGGGTGGTGAGCGAGAATAGACTTCTGAGCACGATCTATGTTCCTTCAAACTTCGTCAACCAATCCATGCCTAGGATTACATCCAAGGTTTGGGTTTCCAACACTATGAGGTCTGCGGAAATTTATGGTTCCCGATGTTGAGGGTTGCATGACAGCCTAAACCTGCCATCATTTCTCCTCCTGCGAACCGACGCGAAGGGGCTTCTAAGGGTTTTAGTGGGCAACCCGTACTTTTCCACAACTACCCTTGATATGAATGAATCGTTGCACCGAATCAAAGAGTACCAATACTGAACGTGAATTCAATAAAACTTACCAACCACGATGTTCGGCTGATCATAGACGTCCTCCACGTCGATGTGGTTCACCGAGCACGAGGAACGGATTGGGCTTCTTCATTGAGCCTCCATTGCCATTTCCATTCCTCTGCTTGGCCTCCGGGCAGTCGGTGGCATGGTGCCCCGTCTTCGGCACTTGAAGCGGTGATGTGGCTCAGATCCTTGGGAGCCGGGCAAAACGATGCTGATTGCCATTACCGTTTCCATTGCCATTGCCATGGCCTGACTTGTTGTCCTGGTTGCGGTTGTTCCCATTTCCTCCATGGTTATGACCTCCATGGTTATGATGGGTGTGCCCTCCCGAGTATGGTGCATAACGGGCTTCTTGAGCTCTGAGTTGTGCTTCCCTGGCTGTACTTCCGCTTGCGACTTTCTATCTGCTGCTGCTTGCCTTCAAGTATGGTGGCCTTGTCTACCAGCTCACGGTAGTTGTTGAAGGTAGCCACAATAAGCTGCATACTCAGCTCGTCATTGAGTCCCTCAAGGAACTTCTCTTGCTTTATGCATCTGTGGCCACATCATCCGGGGCATAGCGAGCTAGCTTGCTGAACTCATCCACGTCTTGTGCCACAAGACGGTTCCCCGGCGTAAGTTGCGGAACTCACGCTTCTTCGCACTCATGGCTCCAAATGAAACATGGCGGTGCGGAAGGCTGCTGGAACTGATCCCATGTGATGGCACCGATGGGATAAGTGGCGGTGTAGTTCTCCCACCAAGAAGCTGCAGGTCCATCAAGTTGATGCGCTGCAAAGCGCACCTTCTCTGCATCGGTGCATCCAACGTGATTAGCTCTCTTCCGACTTTGCGGAGCCAATCATCACCACAATCGGCTCGGTGCTACTAGAGAACATCGGCGGATTCAGCCTCGAGAATCGAGTCAAGTTGTCCACGGGGGTGGTGGCGGTGGATTGTTGGTGTTGTTGTTCGATTACGGATGAGTAGCTGCAGAGGGCATTCGCTGCTTTGGAGCAGTGGGTGAGCTCCGCGGAAAACCGATGTCACGTCTCGGAGGCATCTGGTGTTTTTGGAGTGGATGAGAAAATTAGAATAGAACAATGGTCTATGAGAAATAACACTACCCATATGAATGCACAATCATAAAACACACCAATCATTTATTCATTCCACTCAAACATGGTTCAATCTCGATTACAAAATCTCATGACTAATCGAAAATATCAGCCTAACTGATCGACGAAAAAGTAAGAAATAACATGGTGGTCGACTAAAAAGTCTTCATCAATAATCCTTGCGTCCTCTGGTGCGATGTCCTCTGTTGTGGCGCCTCCTCTTGCGGCTTCCTCCAGTGGAACTCCCTTCATAATCCTGATCATTGCTCACGAGGGGTCCGTCATCTCCACCCGGAAAAAGGTCCTCTCCCAAGTCCATCTTTTCCTCTATCGCGGCAAGCTTCATCTTCAGGTCGTCGACTATCTCCATGAAGTCCGCGACTTCTTCCTCATGGTTAAGGAAGTCTGCGTGTGCCTTCTCCTCCAGTTCCAGTTCACGGAACAAAAGCCTCCTATGTGCCTTGAGTTATGGCGAGTCCGAATCTCCGTTTCTGAGGAGACACTCCAAGTCCCGGATATAAGAGAGAGTGGAGTCGTCCTCTATGGTACGGATGATATCTCCATTCCTTGCTCTGCAAGAAACCATGGCGAGTCCGAGGATCGAGCTCGGCCTGTACTCCTCTCGGAGATGTCCAAGGGCACGATAGATCGCCATGTCCTTCCGATGATCCAGTTGAAGTCGGTGAACTCAAAGTCAATAGGCTCCGTATGTCCTCGAAAGGTTCTCCTGGGATATGCACTTCAATCTCAGAGCGGGTGTCCGTCGGAGTGCATTGGTTGGCTTCCGGTGATCGAGGGCGAGCAATCTTCAGCTTCTTCACCATCTGAACCAGCTTCTGCCAAGGGCATCGTCTCATCGGGCGGCAAAACTCCGTAGCAAAACTGGGCGAACTCGACCATCTAGAATGTTGAAAATCGGAGAGGAGTTAGAAATTGAGCAGGGAGAATTACTGAATGATAAGGATATAAAGTAAATGGTCTCTTCCTATGGCTTTCCGATCCTAGGGGTTACGATCCTACGGTCAGTGTGCTCGATACCATCTCTGTGGCGACTGACCCAAAATCGGTCAAATCTACGTATGCATACCATCCCAAGATCATCTTTGGTACTCACGGTACATCGATGAAATAATCAAAGTTCAATCACACCTGAATTTATTACACGATTCTCATATAGAGTCTTTATTACAAGAGAATAAATTCGGCTCAAGGCCAACTCATGAGAAATAAACTACTAATGCTGCGAAGCGTAGAAGATAAAGCGAGTCCATCCGACTCCAAGGGCAATCGCCAAGCGCGAGCGTAGCCTCACTCTGATCGAATAAATCTCGCAACATAAGACGTTGCAGCCGTGTAGGTCAGCTTTTTGAATAAGCTGGCAAGTCATGAAGAGAATAACAATAATAAAATTACTATCACTATATGCATTTTTGGCTGTGGGGCTCTAAGTTTCATAATTTTGCGAAAAGCAAATTTTTCCCTACTACAGTGGACTTGCTTGCAAATTACTACAATTGTTGGTAGTTATTGAGATGGTTCCGCCAACCAATATCTCATTCCCAAATTATTAAGTCATAAAACCCCTCAAATTAATTCATTAGTTTTAGTGTTGAGATTTCCGAATACTTCCAAGTTCCAGAGGCTCAATTTGTCCGTAACCGGGGACACGGCTAATCGATTAGATCTTTAACTCTGCAGAGGTTTGCGCACTTTCCCCGCAAGAATCATTCCCTCCTTTTAAGTCTTCGCACTTCATGGTGTTTGAAGACGGACGAATAAACAGGTCTTCCAAAGAGTTCTTCTGCTCTGCGGTACCCATCAATCCTACCGTTCTTCTACATCTCTTAGTACCGTCCAGCCAGCGTCACTACTAGGGTTGACCCAGCGAGCCCATAATGGCTTGCGGCTGCAGTAAGCTTCGGTCATGGGGCATCCATCCGTCTCTTCGTGGCTGGGTGAAGCTTTCCGCAAGATGTCATGGCACTTCTCAATGCATCCCGGCCAACCACTGGGTTCTCCAGGGTGCCCGTCAACCGTCCTCCACCCAGTAGTAAATTCCGAAGTCCATCTTGATTCTTGTAGTTCATGGGGTTGTCATCATCATTGACTCTCACATCTTTCTTATGAATTTCACTCAACCAAAACCCATCTACGAGCATAGCAAAGTAAACTACTTCGTCCCGGGGGTCATGGTAACAAGGGGATTGGTTCATCCTACCACATGATACTACTCAAGATTAATAACTTCAAAATTTCAACTACTGCATGCATGGTGGGGTGGTGACAATTTCTAATGCACAAAAAATCATAGGTATTGAAAATAACATGATCAAGACTTGCCTTGCTGATGATCCTCGTAAGCTAAAGATTCGTAGTAGCAAGCTTCGCACTCCGGAAACTCTACCGAGACAAACAATAATCACGATAAGCATATAGCATAGGATCACATAACACAATAGCATAGCAATAGCAACATAACACACCAAAACAACCAAATCAAAACCCAAGGGAAAACTCAAAGAAAACCAACTCAAGTTTCCTACTTCAAACAACAACTAGAATAGTTTTATATAACAAAAAAATTTCTCAACATAACCTAATCATGGTTTTATGTTAACTTAACAGAAAAGATTTCATTAAGTAACTAGGAGCAAAAAGAATTAATTTCAAATCTATTATGAAACTCCTATTAGGCCTAATTCAATTTCTATTAAGAAAAAATAAAATAAAACTTTTATTTATTATAAATAAAAGTTCATCCCTTAAAGCAACAGAAACTATCCTAGAATAATCAATCACATGTTAAAAATAAATTTATTTACTAATTAAAATAATAGGAAAACAGTAGCTAGTTAATTAATTAGGATTAACAAGATTATGCTTAAAACTAAATTTTTATTAATCCTAAAATACCCAAATTAATTCCTATGGTTTGGCAATGTCAAAATAAAGTTGGGACAAAAAGAATCATATAAAAATAATTTTTCTAACTCATGTTATAACAGATATACTATTCTGATTAAAACTAAATTAAAGCAATTTAAAAAAATTAACATAGCTAAATATATTTTCTGCAGAAACTATAGAAAATTTGCAAACCAACAAAAAAAGAATCACCTAAAAATATTAAACAGAATAAAAGATATGAATTTTTCAAAATAGGAACTATTCTGTTAAAACAGAAAATGAAAATAAAAGAAAAATGGCCTAATGGGCCTAAACTACGCACTGAGCGTAATATAAACTAAACGGGCCTAGGGTTAAACTGAATCGGGCCGGGCTAAAAATAAAACCCTAACTTAAAAACTAAACCGGACTAAACCGGAGTGGACCGGTTTTATTAAAAGAACTTACCCCTTCGGGGGTGTTCTAATCCTAACCGTCGATTTGAGATCGGACGGGGGAGGGGGATCTCCGGCAACTTACCGGAGCTCGGCGGCGGCGGCGGCGGCGGCGGCGAGTGCGCTGGCCTCTCCGGTCGTCGGGGAGGTCGGTGGAGTGGCCCGGCGGGTGCGGACGAGCTCGGGGAGGTGTTTGGTGGAGTCGGTGGGGGTCGGGGAGGGCTAGGGCGGCGACGACGACGAAAATGGCGGCGGCGGTAGGCTCGGGCTCCGGCGACGGCGAGAGAGGAGGAGGGTTCATGCGGGGGTAAGGGGAATGGGGTGCGGAGGGGGCTTATAGGCGGGGCCTCGGCGTGGCAAGGGAGGCGATCGGGAGTCGGTGAGATCCCGAGATCTCGGGATCTCCGCGAGGGCGGTGGCGTGGGCGAGGTTGGGAGGTGGTGGCCCACCTGCCAGAGAGAGAGAGGGTGCGGGCGGCGGTCGGCCGAGCCAAACGCTTTGGGCGCTGGGAGAGCTGGTCGGCTCATTGGCTCATTGGGGCTGGCTTGGGGCGCTGGTGGGCAGTCTTGTAAGGGCACTGGCTGGGCAGGGGGCTGGTGGCGCTGAGGGGGGTTTCCTTTTAATTTTTTTTTAAAATAAAACAAAACAGAGATATCTTTTGAAATATAAATATTTTATATAGGACATATATATACCAAAATGATCAGGGGAATATTCCCTATCATTTGAACATTTTTCCAAAGGCAAAATCCAAACTTTATAAAATTTCATTTTTTTTCAAATTCAAATAAATCTCAAGTTTGAGTTCAAAACTTTTGGCAAGGTTTTCCTCTGATATTATTGGAGTGTCATGTTTACTCCCCTCATACTTTTGCTCAAGTATTTATCAGGTATAGTTTTTGAAATGATTCCCACTTGCCATAGTTTGAAATTCAAATATGAGAACTCAAAACTCTTCTGAAACTTCAAATGGCATTCAAATTCAAACAGGACGCATAGATGCTTAGCTATAATTTTAAAACATTCCAAATAGGAAATTTGGGATGTTACAATCACTCCGGGGTTGCCGGATCATAACACGTTGTAGGTGACTATAATTTGCAAGATCGGATCTAGAACATGGATATAATGGTGATAACATAAACAGTTCAGAAATGAAATCATGGCACCCGGGCCCAAAGTGACAAGCATTAAGCATGGCAAAGTCATAGCAACATCAATCTCAGAACATAGTGGATACTAGGGATCAAGCCCTAACAAAACTAACTCGATTACATGATGAATCTCATCCAACTCCTCACCGACCAGCGAGCCTACGAAGGAATTACGCACTCCCGGTGGGGAGAATCATGGAATTGGCTATGGAGAAGGGTTGGTGATGATGAAGAACGAAGACCCCCCTCTCCGGAGCCCCAAACGGACTCCAGATCTGGCCTCCCGATGAAGAACAGGAGGTAATGGCGGCTCTGTCTCGTGGAACGCGATAATTCTTTCTCCCCAATTTTTTTCTAGGAAAATGTGATTTTATAGCGTCGGTTTCAGGGTTTGCGGGGCCACCAGGTGGGGACAACTCACCTGGGCGCCCTTGGGGGGGTAGGTGCGCCCTGGTGGGTTGTTCCCACCCAGGTTCCCCCTCAGGTGGCTCTTGGCTCCAGAAATTATCTTTTATTGTATAAAAATTCCTCGCAAAGTTTCGTTCCATTCCGAGAACCCTTATTTCTGCACAAAAACAACACCATGGTAGTTCTGCTGAAAACAACGTCAGTCCGGGGTTAGTTTCATCCAAATCATGCAAATTAGAGTCCAAAACAAGAGGAAAAGCGTTAAGAAAAGTAGATACGTTGGAGACGTATCAAACAACAACTGGCACTGGGCACTATGTCAATAGGTTAGTCCTAAAAATGATATAAAGTTGCTATAAAATAATTGTAAAACATCAAAGAATGATAATATAACAACTTGGAACAGTAAAAAATTATAGATACATTTGAGACGTATCAACCTGCTAGATCCAGCCGGGGCCCCCTCCTTTGCCAGATCCGCCGCCCTCGACCACCTTCTGGCGCCGGTTGTCACCGCCCGATCCACCGCGCCTGCTGCTTCGAACCTTCCAACGAGCCGCCCTGTGCTCCTACGTAAGCTCCCCGACCTTTCCCCTTTGCTAGCGTTGTCGATCTCACCCTCTAGATGCCATCACCATTGCTACCGAAGCTCAGCTCCACCGCCGCGCTCGCTGCCCTTGCTGCAGCCCTTCTCATGGCTAGTGAGCACATGAGCGTGCTCATGGACTCGTGTGGCTGCCCGTGCCTTAGATCGCATGGTTGCGTTCTCGCAAGCGTCGACTCCGTCGAGCACCCGTAGCTGCCCGTGCCTTAGATGCACTAATCCCCGGATGGTTTTTGTAATTCATAACAACATATAGCTCATTGAACTAATATCCACTCAAGATGAATATTTCAGGAAGTTCAATGAATGGCATGGCATGGACTAGAAATGTGGACCCTCAAAATTCTAAGGACACATATTGGCAAAAGTCAAGACTCTTCATCTTTGCTTTAGTGATCCCAGATCACATTGAGTCCATAGGAAAGCCAATACTATTAAAGGGGATGAGGTGTTGCTTAATGGCTTGCTTGATCAAATGCTTAGTGATATTGCTCCAAAACCTTCAACCACTTTCTCCATCCAGATATGTCAAAACCCTAAACTCCAACTCGACCACATCGATACTTCCTACCCGGACCCACTGAGTTCACTTGACATAGCCACTACCATAAACCCTAACAGTTTGGTCCGACCAATGTGGATCTCGGTCTCATCGAGATGGCCCTGCAATCTCTCTGTTTCCCATTGTAACATTTTGGTCTCACCGAAATGAGCGATCGGTCTCACCGAGTTTGCTTGACAGACTCTCTGTTTGCTCTTTGCTAAATTCGGTCTCACCAGTTTATGCGATCGGCGTCACCGAGATGATGTTTTGCCCTTAGCCCTAGCACATCGGTCTCACCGAGTTGTTCCAGTCGGTCCCATCAAGATTCCTAACGTTCACCTATTTGAACTAATCGGTGGCACCGAGTTCTTCTATTCGGTCTCACCGAGTTGGGTCATATGTGTGTAACGGTTGGATTTTTGTGTGGAGGCTATATATACCCCTCCACCCCCTCTTCATTTGGAAGAGAGCTGGGGGAGTCCTGGATTAGGGGGTGTCCGGATAGCCGAACTATAACCGTTGCCCGGACTCCTAGACTATGAAGATACAAGATTGAAGACTTCGTCCCGTGTCCGGATGGGACTTTCCTTGGCGTGGAAGGCAAGCTTGGCGATACGGATATGCAGATCTCCTACCATTGTAACCGACTTTGTGTAACCCTAACCCTATCCGGTGTCTATATAAACCGGAGGGTTTTAGTCCTTAGGACGAACAACAATCATACCATAGGCTAGCTTCTAGGGTTTAGCCTCTCTGATCTCGTGGTAGATCTACTCTTGTACTACCCATATCATCAATATTAATCAAGCAGGAGTAGGGTATTACCTCCATCGAGAGGGCCCGAACCTGGGTAAAAACATCGTGTCCCTTGTCTCCTGTTACCATCCGCCTAGACGCACAGTTCGGGACCCCCTACCCGAGATCCGCCGATTTTCACACCGACATTGGTGCTTTCATTGAGAGTTCCTCTGTGTCGTCACCTATAGGCCCGATGGCTCCTTCGATCATCAACAACGACGCAGTCCAGGGTGAGACTTTTCTCCACGGACAGATCTTCGTATTCAGCGGCTTTGCATCTGCGGACCAATTAAGCAGGCCATCCGGAGCAGATCGAAGCTACGCCCGCCATCGTGTCAGATTTGGGAGTTTGAACTACACGTCCGATGTCCGCGGAGACTTGATCTTCGACGGATTCGAGCCACAGCCAAGCGCGCCGCTCTATCTCGATGGGCATGATCTAACTCTGCCGCCGAATAGTGTCCTGGAGGCCGCACTAGTGTCCGCTCCGACCATTGATTCGGAGCCGATCTCGCCGATCGAGGATGGTTTGTTGGACACCACCTCGGGGGCTGAAATCTCTACGGCGATTGAGCCAAACACCATCCCTGTCCTTTACAAAGCTCGTGACTCCCAGGTGCCGGAGTGCCATCGGGAGGGGAATCATTGCCATGGTGATCGTCTTCATCAACATCACCATCATCATCACCATCCTCATCTCTTTTACGCGGTCCACTCTCCCGCACACCGCTGTAATCCCCTACTTGAACATGGTGCTTTATGCCACATATTATGATCCAATGATTTGTTGCCATTCTATGATGTTTTGAGTAGATATCTTTTGTCTTTGGGTTGATTGATGATCTAGATTGGTATGAGTTGTATGTTTTACTTTGATGTTGTCCTATGGTGCTCTCCGTGTCGTGCAAGCGTGAGGGATTCCCGCTGTAGGGTGTTGCAATACGTTCATGATTCACTTATAGTGGGTTGCTAGAGTGACAGAAGCTTAAACCCGAGTAAGAGGGATTATTGTGTATGGGAATAAAGAGGACTTGATGCTTTAATGCTATGGTTGGGTTTTACCTTAATGATCTTTAGTAGTTGCGGATGCTTGCTAGAGTTCCAATCATAAGTGCATATGATCCAAGTAGAGAAAGTATGTTAGCTTATGCCTCTCCCTCATATGAAACTGCAATAGTGATTACCGTTCTTGTTAACAATTGCCTAGGACAATTCCGCACACCGATCCACCATTATTCCACACTCGCTATTTATAATACTAAGTAATATATTCTAAATTTATGATAACAGCACCTACTTTTATGTTTTAGCTCTCCGATACCATGCAAAGTTATCCTCTTCATACCGACAACGTAGTTTTATTTCTCGTTGCTAGTTGGAAGCAAACGTTGATTGCACGAGAGTCGTGTCGATGGCAGATAGGGCTTGAGAGAATATTGATATTACCTTTAGCTCCTTGTGGGTTCTACACTCCATACTTATCACTTCCAACTTTGGAAAGTGCTACGATGATTCCTTGCACTTGGGGATTATCAAGCTCTTTTCTGGCGCCGTTGCGTGGGAGCAATAGCGTGGGGTTGATATTCTCGTGTGTGCTTGTTTGCTTTCTTCACTAAGTAGATTTTGTTTTTCCTTTTTGTTTCTGTTTAGTTGTGGGTGAAACATACAAAAAAAATAAAAAATGAAAATTCAAAAATTATTACTTGCCACTCATGCCTAAAAGTTTTTCAAAAAGAGAAGTGATTAGAAGGTTTTGCATTGAAGAAGTGAGGGTCGACCTTGAACACTTGTGTTCATGCTCACGGAAACAATGTAGAATTTTTCATGGAAGTTTCTCTGTAAATAATTATCCCCTTGTATATATTCATTGTATTATAAAAATAATGTGCCAAGCTTTGGTTTTAGGATGATTAGATTGCTTGTTTGCTATGTGCAGAACAAAAACAGAAACTTTGGCTGTAGTGCATGAATTTACATTTTAACTGGAAAGTCAAATGGTTCTGATTCTTTTTGCACATTACTTATGTACAAAATTTTCAAATTTTCAAATTTAGTTCATATTTTTAGGAGTTACATAAGTTTGCCAAACTTCCAGATTACTACAGATTGTTCTGTTTTTAACAGATTCTGTTTTGCGTGTGTTGTTTGCTTATTTCGATGATCTATGGCTAGTATTGGAGGGTATGAACCATATAGAAGTTGGAGTACAGTAGGTTTAACACCCATATAAATAAAGAATGAGTTCATTACAGTACCTAAAGGTAGTGATTTGCTTTATTACACTAACGGATCTCACAAGTTTTTGTTAAAGTTTTGTGTGGATGAAGTGCCCGAAGGTCGAGGAGCTATCAATATGAGAAGAATAAAGAAAGGAAAGAGTTCAAGCTTGGGGATGCCCAAGGCACCCCAAGTAAATATTTCAAAGTATACTCAAGCATCTAAGCTTGGGTATGCCCCGGTTGGCATCCCATCTTTCTTCTTCAACAAATATCGGTATACCTCGGTTTTTGTTTTATTCACATGCTTTGTGTCCTTTGTGTTTTTCTTTTTATTCAAGAACCATGCTAGCATGATATATCCCTTCATTTATTTATAGAATACTTCATGTGCTTCACTTATATCTTTTAAGTATGGTCTTATAGAATTGCTCTTTGTGCTTCACTTAAATCTTTTGAGTATGGTTTTATAGAATGCTTCATGTGCTTCACTTATATATTTTGAGCTTGGATATTGGTTAGTCTTTGTTAATTGTAGAATGCTCCATGAACTTCACTTATATCTTTTGGAGTATGAATAATACTATCATTAAAGTGGGTTGGAAGAGTGTCAACTTTAGGAATTAGTGATCCCACTATTTTGGAGGATGTTGAATCTTAGTGTGATATTTATGAAAGTAGATTTGGAAGAGTGTCAACTTTAGCTAATAATGATTCCACTATTTCGGAAGAGGTTCCAATTGAGTATGAGAACAAATTTGCTATCCATGATGCTACTGAAAATTATTATGAGGAAGGAATACATTCTTGTAGGAGTTGCAATAATATCAAGTTTCCTCTCCATGTGCTTAAAGTTTTGAAGTTATACTTGTTTTGCCTTCCTATGCTAGTTGATTGTTGTTCTTATAAGTTGTGTGCTCACAAAATCCCTAGGCATAGTAAGCATGTTAGATTTAAATGTGCTAGTCATATTCTTCAAGATGCTCTCATTGTGCTTTAATTCCTATCTTTTATGAGAGCATCATTGAAATCATCATGCCTAGCTAAAAGGCATTAAAGAAAAGCGCTTGTTGGGAGACAACCCAATATTTACCCTTACTGTTTTTATGTGTATACATGATTAAGCTACTGTAGTAATCATGTTTTATAGCTTTTGTTTCAATAAAGTGCCAAGTAAGACCTTTGGGAAGACTTGGGTGAAAGTTAATGTGATCTTGCTGTAAAAAACAGAAACTTTGCGTTCACGAGAATAGATGTCATTTTTTACATAAGAGTGATTTTGAGTTGATTATTTTTGCAGAAGTTTAATAGAAAAATTCCTCACGTCCACCAATTTATTTCATAATTTTTGGAGTAGCAGAAGTATGGTTATTGTTCAGATCATTGCAGACTGTTCTGTTTCTGACAGATTCTGTTTTCATTGCATAGTTTGCTTGTTTTCTAGTTTCTATGACTTATATTCTTCAATATAAATTGTAGAAATGATATGGTACAGTAGGCATTGTATGAAAACAATTATGAACCTTGTTATTGTCAGTACCAAAGTGAATGGTTTGCTCTTTATCATACTAACCTATCTCACGAAGTTTGGTTAAGTTTTGTGTGATTGAAGTTTTCAAGTTTTGAGTGAGATATCGATATGAGGAGAATAAGGAGTGGAAAAACCCTAAGCTTGGGGATGCCCAAGGCACCCCAAGGTAATATTCAAGGAAGACTCAAGCGCCTAAGCTTGGGGATGCCCCGGAAGGCATCCCCTCTTTCGTCTTCAACACTATCGGTATACTTTACTCGGAGCTATATTTTTATTCATCACATGATATGTGTTTTGCTTGGAGCGTGTTTTCGATTTTACTTGCTGTTTGAATAAAATCATTGCATCTGAAATATTGAATGAAAAAGAATCCTCCCGTGCCTAGTTAATTATTTGACTACTCGGTGTTCTTCACTTATATCTTTTGGAGTAGTTTGTCAATTGCTCATGTGCTTCATGTATATCCTATGAGTAAATGGTTGAATAAATTGAATGTCATAAACCTGAATTTATATATGTTTCATATGCTTATAAAATGGGGAGTAATGACTTCACACATAACAAGTATGGGTAGTAAAACTTATTGGAAGTTTGCAAACGTAGAATCGGTCACTTGAACAATTCATGAAAGAATATTGAAGGAAGAGGAGCTTCACATATAAATATACTATCTTGGACATCTTTTATGATTGGGAGCACTCATTAAAATATGACATGCTAAAAGAGTTGATGTTGGACAAGGAATACAACGTAATGGGTTATGTTTTCTTATATCTGAGATAAAGTATGTTGTCATGGATCCTCTAACATGTTGAGCTTGCCTTACCCCCTCGTGCTAGCCAAAAATCTCAGCACCAAGTAGAGATACTACTTGTGCTTCCAAAATCCTTAAACCAGTTCTGCCATGAGAGTCCACCATATCTACCTATGGATTGAGTAAGATCCTTCGAGTAAGTTGTCATCGGTGCAAAGCAATAAAAATTGCTCTAAATATGTATGATTGATTGGTGTGGGAGAAATAAGATTTATACGATCTTGTGATGTGGAAGTAATAAAAGCGACGGACTGCATAATAAAGGTTCATATCACAAGGGGCAATATAAAGTGACGTTCTTTCACATTGAGATTTTATGCATCCAACCATAAAAGTGCATGGCAACCTCTGCTTCCCTCTGCGAAGGGCCTATCTTTTATTATTATCTTCTACCTTATGCAAGAGTCACGGTGATCTTCACCTTTCCTTTTTCATTTTATCCTTTGGCAATCCCAACATATTGGAAAGAACCTGATATATATATCTAATTGGATGTAGGGGAGCATGAGTTATTATTGTTGACATTACCCTTGAGGTAAAAGGTTGTGGGGCAAAACTATAAGCCCCTATCTTTCTCTGTGTCCGATTAAAACTCCATAACCACAAGTATTGCGTGAGTGTTAGCAATTGTGAAAGATTAAATGATAGTTGAGTATGTGAAGTTTGCTGAATCAAAGCTCTGACATAGATTCTTCCTGAAAATAGGATGAATTACAATTGTTTGATGACCGAGAATATTGTTTGTTAGTTTTCAAGAAAGTTTATGATCCATACTTTAAACTTGTGAATTGCTTGTTACTTGATCTTGAAAAGTTTTATGATATGAGCTATTGTTATGATATGTAGTGATGCTAGAAAAAGTGATTGGAATTATCATTGATCAAACTTAAGCACTTACTAGCATTCCACATCAAAAATTATCTTTTTTATCATTTACCTACTCGAGGACGAGCAAGAATTAAGCTTGGGGATGCCTGATACGTCTGCAACGTATCTATAATTTTTGATTGCTCCATGCTATATTATCTACTGTTTTGGACTATCTTGGGCTTTATTTTCCACTTTTATATTACTTTTGGGACTAACCTATTAACCGGAGGCCCATCCCAGATTTGCTGTTTTTTTTGCCTATTTCAGTGTTTCGAAGAAAACAAATATCAAACGGAGTCGAAACGGAACAAAATCAACTAGAGAAGTTATTTTTGGAAGGAAAGCCACCGGATAGACTTGGACTCTACGTCAGAAGATACGGGAGGTGCTCACGAGGGTGGGCGGCGCCCCCCTAGGGAGTGTCCCCCTGCCTCGTGGGGCCCCCGTAGCTCCTCGCACTTCGCACCCATATATACTCACGTACCCTAAAACTTCCAGAACGGAGATTGGATCAGAAGTTCCGCCGCCGCAAGCCTCTGTAGCCACGAGAAATCAATCTAGGCCCTCTCCGGCACCCTGCCGGAGGGGGCCATCATCACCGTGGCCATGGAGGAGTATCCGGAGGGTCTTCATCACCATGAAGGCCAAGGACCAGAAGGTGGAGGCCATGGAGGAGGAAGCACAAGGGGGAGAACCTCTCCTCCTCTCTTCCAGTGGCGCCGGAGTGCCATCGGGAGGGGAATCATCGCCATGGTGATCGTCTTCATCAACATCACCATCATCATCACCATCCTCATCTCTTTTACGTGGTCCACTCTCCCACACACCGCTGTAATCCCCTACTTGAACATGGTGCTTTATGCCACATATTATGATCCAATGATGTGTTGCCATCCTATGATGTTTTGAGTAGATATCTTTTGTCTTTGGGTTGATTGATGATCTAGATTGGTATGAGTTGTATGTTTTACTTTAATGTTGTCCTATGGTGCTCTCCGTGTCGCGCAAGCGTGAGGGATTCCCGTTGTAGGGTGTTGCAATACGTTCATGATTCGCTTATAGTGGGTTGCTAGAGTGACAAAAGCTTAAACCCGAGTAAGAGGGATTGTTGCGTATGGGAATAAAGAGGACTTGATGCTTTAATGCTATGGTTGGGTTTTACCTTAATGATCTTTAGTAGTTGCGGATGCTTGCTAGAGTTCCAATCATAAGTGCATATGATCCAAGTAGAGAAAGTATGTTAGCTTATGCCTCTCCCTCATATGAAACTGCAATAGTGATTACCGGTCTTGTTAACAATTGCCTAGGACAATTCCTTTACCGATCCACCATTATTCCACACTCGCTATTTATAATACTAAGTAATATATTCTAACTTTATGATAACAACACCTACTTTTATGTTTTAGCTCTCCAATACCATGCAAAGTTATCCTCTTCATACCCACAACGTAGTTTTATTTCTCGTTGCTAGTTGGAAGCAAACATTGATTGCACGTGAGAGTCGTATCGATGGCGAGATAGGGCTTGAGAGAATATTGATCTTACCTTTAGCTCCTTGTGGGTTCGACACTCCATACTTATCATTTCCATCTTTGGAAAGTGCTACGATGATTCCTTGCACTTGGGGATTATCAGTGTACAGCAAGGATGATTGTGATAAACTAAAAATCAAAGTCTAAAATCATACAAGACGCTCCAAGCAAAACACATATCATGTGGTGAATAAAAATATAGCTCCAAGTAAAGTTACCGATGGAAGTAGACGAAAGAGGGGATGCCTTCCGGGGCATCCCCAAGCTTTGGCTTTTTGGTGTCCTTTGATTATCTTGGGGTGCCATGGGCATCCCCAAGCTTAGGCTCTTGCCACTCCTTGTTCCATAATCCATCAAATCTTTCACCCAAAACTTGAAAACTTCACAACACAAAACTTAACAGAAAATCTCGTGAGCTCCGTTAGAGCAAGAAAACAAAAGACCACTTCAAGGTACTGTAATGAAATCATTCTTTATTTATATTGGTGTTAAACCTACTATATTCCAACTTCTATATGGTTTATAAACTATTTTACTAGCCATAGATTCATCAAAATAAGCAAACAACACACGAAAAACAGAATCTGTCAAAAACAGAACAGTCTGTAGTAATATGTAACTAACGCAAACTTCTGGAACTCCAAAAATTCATAAAAAATAGGACGACCTAGACAATTTGTTTATGGATCAGCAGAAATTGGAATCAATATTTTATCATGTTCTGGTGATTTTTAACAATTATTTTCGTGAATAGAAAGTTTCTGGAATTTTCTGCAAGATCAAATAACTATCATCCAAGAAGATCCTATAGGTTTAACTCGGCACAAACACTAAATCAAACATAAAAACACATCTAACCAAAGGCTAGATCAAAGATTTATTCCTAAACAGAAGCAAAAAGTAAAAAAAACTGGGTTGCCTCCCAACAAGCGCTATCATTTAACGCCCCTAGCTAGGCATAAGATTTCGACGATGCTCACATGAAAGACAAGAATTGAAGCACAAAGAGAGCATCATGAAACACGTGACAAACACATCTAAATCTAAAATACTTCCTATGCATAGGCATCTTATAGGCAAACAAATTATCATAGCAACCAAAAACTAGCATATGCAAGGAAGTGGAAAGAAACAGTAGCAATCTCAACATAACGAGAGGTAATTTATTATCATGAAAATTTCTACAACCATATTTTCCTCTCTCATAATAATTACATGTGGGATCATAAGCAAATTCAACAAAATAGCTATCACAATAAATATTTTCAACACGATCCACATGCATGCAAAGTTGACACTCTTCCAAAATAGTGGGATTAACATTAGCTAAAGTCATGACCTCTCCAAACCCACTTTTATCAAGAACTTCATAAGATTGAACATTCTCCAAATATGTGGGATCTAAAGTTGACACTCTTACAAACCCACTTTCAATATTATTGCAAACACCATTATCATATTCATCATGGGGCTTAAATAAATTTTCAAGATCATAAGAAGAATCACCCCAATCATGATCATTGCAACAAGTAGTAGACATAGCAAAACTAGCATCCCCAAGCTTAGGGTTTTGCATATAATTAGCACAATTGACATCAAGAGAATTTATAATAACGTCATTGCAATCATGCTTTTTATTTAAAGATCTATCGTGAATCACTTTATAAAGCACTTCATCACAATTTTCAGATTCACGGATTTCAAGCAAAACTCCATAAAGATAATCTAGTGCACTCAACTCACTAGCAATTGGTTCATCATAATTGGACCCTTTAAAAAGATTAGCGTGTATGGGGATCCATAAACTCTTAGCAAGCGAAGATGCAAGCAAAAAGAAGGAACATGGAAAAACGAAGCGGAAAAGAGGGTGAATAAAACGGCAAGGGTGAAGTGGGGGAGAGGAAAACGAGAGGCAAATGGCAAATAATGTAATGCGGGAGATAAGGGTTTGTGATGGGTACTTGGTATGTTGACTTTTGCGTAGACTCCCCGGCAATGGCGCCAGAAATGGCTCTTTGTCGGGAGTCCAAATCTTGACTTGACCTTGCGTAAGCCTCCCCAGCAACGGCGCCAAAAATCCTTCTTGCTACCTCTTGAGCACTGCGTTGGTTTTCCCTTGAAGAGGAAAGGGTGATGCAGTAAAGCAGCGTAAGTATTTCCCTCAGTTTTTGAGAACCAAGGTATCAATCCAGTAGGAGGCCACGCACGAGTCCCTCGCACCTACACAAACAAATAAATCCTCGCAACCAACGCGATAAGGGGTTGTCAATACCTACACGGTCACTTACGAGAGTGAGATCTAATAGACATGATAGGATAATATTTTTGGTATTTTTATGATAAAGATGCAAAGTAAAATAGAAGCAAAATAAAAGGCAACGGAAATAGCTTGTCGATGGAAGATTAATATGATGGAAAATAGACCCGGGGGCCATAGGTTTCACTAGTGGCTTCTTTCAAGAGCATAAGTATTTACGGTGGGTGAACAAATTACTGTTGAGCAATTGACAGAATTGAGCATAGTTATGAGAATATCTGGGTATGATCATGTATATAGGCATCACGTCCGAGACAAGTAGACCGACTCCTGCCTGCATCTACTACTATTACTCCACACATCGACCGCTATCCAGCATGCATCTAGAGTATTAAGTTCATAAGAACAGAGTAACGCTTTAAGCAAGATGACATGATGTAGAGGGATAAACTCATGCAATATGATATAAACCCCATCTTGTTATCCTCGATGGCAACAATATCAGACGTGCCTTGCTGCCCCTCATCACACCGGGAAAGGACACCGCAAGATTGAACCCAAAGCTAAGCACTTCTCCCATTGCAAGAAAGATCAATCTAGTAGGCCAAACCAAACTGATAATTCGAAGAGACTTGCAAAGATAACCAATCATACATAAAAGAATTCAGAGAAGATTCAAATATTGTTCATAGATAAACTTGATCATAAACCCACAATTCATCGGTGTCAACAAACACACCGCAATGGAAGATTACATCGAATAGATCTCCACGAGAGAGGGGGAGAACATTGTATTGAGATCCAAAAAGAGAGAAGAAGCCATCTAGCTAATAACTATGGACCCGAAGGTCTGAGGTAAACTACTCACACATCATCGGAGAAGCTATGGTGTTGATGTAGAAGCCCTCCGTGATCGATGCCCCTTCCGTCAGAGCTCCGGAATAGGCCCCAAGATGGGATCTCACCGGTACAGAAGGTGGCGGCAGTGGAATTCGATTTTTGGCTCCGTATCTGGTAGTTTGGGGGTACGTAGGTATATATAGGAGGAAGAAGTACGTCGGTGCAGCAACAGGGGGCCCACGAGGGTGGAGGGCGCGCCTAGGGGGGGTAGGCGCGCCCCCTACCTCGTGCCCTCCTGGTTGATGTCTTGACGTAGGGTCCAAGTCCTCTGGATCACATTCGTTCCGAAAATCACGTTCCCGAAGGTTTCATTCCGTTTGGACTTTGTTTGATATTCTTTTTCTTCGGAACTCTGAAATAGGCAAAAAACAGCAATTCTGGGCAGGGCCTCCGGTTAATAGGTTAGTCCCAAAAGTAATATAAAAGTGTATAATAAAGCCCAATAATGTCCAAAACAGAATATAATATAGCATGGAGCAATAAAAAATTATAGATATGTTGGAGACGTATCAATCATCTCATACAACAATTTATCTCATCACGTCTTGACCATATCACATCACAACATTCCCTGCAAAAACAAGTTAGACGTCCTCTACTTTGTTGTTGTAAGTTTTACGTGGCTGCTACAGGCTTAGCAAGAACCGTTCTTACCTACGCATCAAAACCACAACGAGTTTGCGTCAAGTGTGTTGTTTTAACCTTCAAAAAGGACCGGGCGTAGTCACACTTGATTCAACTAAAGTTGGGGAAACCGGTACTCACTAGCCACCTGTGTGCGAAGCACGTCGGTAGAACCAGTCTCGCGTAAGCAGTATGACATGCTGGTAAGTAGTATGAATATTATCGCCCACAACTCTTTGTGTTCTACTCGTGCATATAACATCTCGCATAGACCTGGCTCGGATGCCACTGTTGGGGAACGCAGTATTTCAAAAAAATTCCTACGATCACGCAAGATCTATCTAGGAGATGCATAGCAACGAGCGGGGAGAGTGTGTCCACGTACCCTTGTAGACCGAAAGCGGAAGCGTTAAGTAACATGGTTAATGTAGTCGAACGTCTTCGCGATCCAACCGATCAAGCACCAAACGCACGGCACCTCCGTGATCTACCCACGTTCAGCTCGGTGACGTCCCTCGTACTCTTGATCCAGGTGAGGCCGAGGGAGAGTTTCGTCAGCACGACGGTGTGGTGACGGTGATGATGATGTTACCGAGGCTGGGCTTCGCCTAAGCACTACAACGATATGACCGAGGTGGAAATCTGTGGAGGGGGGCACCGCACACGGCTAAAACAACTGTTAACTTGTGTGTCTATGGGGTGCCCCCCTCCCCCGTATATAAAGGAGCAAGGGGGAGGCCGGCCGGCCCTCATAGGGCGCGCCCAAGGGGGCAATCCTACTCCAAGTAGGAGTTGGATCCCCCCTTTCCTAGTCCTAATAGGAGAAGAAGGAAGGAGAGGGGAAAGAGAAGGAAGGAGGGGGAGCCGCCCCTTCCCCTAGTCCAATTCGGACTAGGCCCATGGGTGGGCACGCGGCCAGCCCTTGGCTGCCCCTCTCTCTCCCCTAGGCCCAGTAAGGCCCATTACTTCTCCGGTGGTTCCGATAACCCTTCTAGCACTCCGATATTTATCGGGTGACTCCCGGAACTCATCCGGTGTCCGAATAACATCGTCCAATATGTCAATATTTATGTCTCGACCATTCGGAGACTCCTCGTCATGTCCGTGATCACATCCGTGACTCCGAACAACCTTCGGTACATCAAATCACATAAACTCATAATACCGATCGTCATCGAACGTTAAGCGTGCGGACCCTATGAGTTCGAGAACTATGTAGACCTGACCGAGGCTCATCTCCGGTCAATAACCAATAGCGGAACCTAGATGCTCATATTGGCTCCCACATATTCTATGAAGATCTTTATCGGTCAAACTGCATAACAACATACGTTGTTCCCTTTGTCATCGGTATGTTACTTGCCCGAGATTCGATCGTCGGTATCTCAATACCTAGTTCAATCTCGTTACCGGCAAGTCTCTTTACTCGTTCTGTAATGCATCATCCCGCAACTAACTCATTAGTCACATTGCTTGCAAGGCTTATAGTGATGTGCATTACCGAGAGGGCCCAGAGATACCTCTCCGGCAATCGGAGTGACAAATCCTAATCTCGATCTATGCCAACTCAAAAACACCATCGGAGACACCAGAGAGCATCTTTATAATCACCCGATTCGTTGTGACGTTTGATAGCACACTAAGTGTTCATCCGGTATTCGGGAGTTGCATAATCTCATAGTCATAGGAACATGTATAAGTCATGAAGAAAGGAATAGCAACAAACTAAACAATCATCGTGCTAAGCTAACGGATGGGTCTTGCCAATCACATCATTCTCTAATGATGTGATCCCCTTAATCAAATGACAACTCGTGTCTATGGCTAGGAAACTTAACCATCTTTGAATAATGAGCTAGTCAAGTAGAGGCATACTAGTGACACTCTGTTTGTCTTTGTATTCAAACATGTACTAAGTTTCTGGTTAATACAATTCTAGCATAAATAATAAACATTTATCATGATATAATGAAATATAAATAACAACTTTATTATTGCCTCTAGGGCATACTTCTTCATTAAGTTCATGGAAAAACGGAGTAATGCAATAAGAACAATGACATGTAGACAAGATCTATTTATGTAGGAATAGACCCCATCTTGTTATCCTTAATGGCAATGATACATACGTGTTGGTTCCCCTTTTGTCACTAGGATCAAGCACCGTAAGATCGAACCCATCACAAAGCACCGCTGCCCACAACAAGATAAATAGATCGAGATGGCCAATAAAACCCAAATATCAGAGAAGAAATACGAGGCTATAAGTAATCATGCATATAAGAGATCAAAAGACTCAAATAACTTTCATGGATAAAAATATAGAACTGGTCATAAACTCAAAGTTCATCGGATCCCAACAAACACACCGCAAAAAGAGTTACATCAAATAGATCTCCAAGAGACCATTGTATTGATAATTAAATGAGAGAGAGGAAGCCATCTATCTACTAACTACGGACCCGTAGGTCTACAATGAACTACTCACGCATCATCGGAGAGGCACCAATGAGGATGATGAACCCCTCCGTGATGGTGTCTAGATTGGATCTGTGGTTTCTGGAACTTTTAGCGGCTAGAATTGATTTTCGTCGACTCCCCTAGGGTTTCTGGAATATTGGGGTATTTATAGAGAAAAGAGGCGGTGCGGGAGGCCACCGAGGTGGGCATAACCCACCTGGGCGCGCCTGGGGTTGTGCCCCCCTCGGGGCATGCCTCTGGTACTTCTTCGGCCATCTTGTGTCTTCTGGTCCAGAAAAAATCCACAAAAATTTTCATTGCGTTTGGACTCCGTTTGGTATTGATTTCCTATGATGTAAATAACAAGCAGAAAACACCAGCTGGCACTGGGCACTATGTCAATAGGTTAGTCCCAAAAATGATATAAATTTGCTATAAAATGATTGTAAAACATCCAAGAATGACAATATAATAGCATGAAACAATAAAAAATTATAGATACGTTGGAGACGTATCAGCATCCCCAAGCTTAATTCCTGCTCGTCCTCGAGTAGGTAAATGATAAAAATAGAATTTTTGATGTGGAATGCTGCCTAACATGTTCATCACATATTCTTTTCTTTGTAGCATGGACATTTGGACTTTTATATGGTTCAAAGCAATAGTCTAGTTTTGACATGAAGATTTCAATACTCAAGCATATCAACAAACAACCATGTCTTTCAAAATATCAACACTAAAGCAAGTTATCCCTAGCCCATTATGCCCAATCATTGATCCATTCATGAAACACACTTGCATATTAGCTACACCCAATGCTCAAGTACGATCATAGTGCCCCTTAGTTGGTGCTTTATAAGATAAGATGGAGACTCAAATAAAAATAAAAATTGCATAAAGTAAAAGAAAGACCCTTCGCAGAGGGAAGTAGGGTTTTGTAGAGGTGCCAGAGCTCAAAGCGAAAAAGGTAGAGATAAAACATTTTGGGTGGCATGCTTTTCCTGTCAACGAAAATGATCGAGTAGTTCCCAGTACTTCCACATTCCTGTCAACGAAAACGATCAAGTAGTTCCCAGTACGAAAAAGATAGAGATATATCATAGGCGGTTCCCAAACAGAAAATAAAGTTTATTCCTTTTTCCACCATACTTTCACATTCCACGGCTAACCGAATCCACGAGTGCCGTCCATACCAACACTTTCCAAGGAATTTATTATTTGACAACATAAAGTAAATTCATTTTTCATTTCGGGACTGGGCATCCCTAATACCTTTGCCATACTCCCGTGCAATGACAAGTGAATAAACACTCATCTTGAGAATAACACATCTAGCATGGAAATATATTAGCCACCCCCTACCGTTTCTTCAGCGGTACAAGCACACAAAAGGGAAGTTTATTTTGAAAATTAAAGATGGCACATACAAATTTTCTTAGAACGGCACGTAAATACTGCATATAGGTAGGTATAGTGGACTCATGTGGCAAAAACTGGCATAAATGATTTTTGATGCACAAGTAGTGATCATACTTAGTGCAAATGAAGGCTAGCAAAAGACTGAGAAGCATCCAACCAAGAAACGAAAAATCTCATAAGCGAGCATTAAGCATAACTAACACCGAATAATGCACCACAAGTAGGATGTAATTTCATTGCATAACGTTTGACTTTCGTGCTTGCATAGGGAATCACAAACCTTAACACTAATATTCTTACTAAAGCATAATTACTCATCAACATGACTCACATATTATCAACATATCGCAAAACTATTACAAGGAATCAAGTTTATTTTGTGCTATGATCTTCATGAAAGTTTTTATTGTATCCCTCTTGAATATCTATCACTTTGGAACTAGTTTTATATGTTTCTTTTTTAATAAGCTCAAACAAATATAAGTGAAGAACATGAGCATCATATTTATTTCTCTGAAATTAATCTAAGTGAAGCAAGAGAGAATTTCTTCAAAGATAACAAAGCACACTGTGCTAAAAAAGACACAAGTGAAGCACTAGAGCAATTCCAATGCTCTAAAAATTTAAGTGAAGCATAGGAGCAATTCTAACAAGTCAAAGCATAATTTTGGCTCTCTCAAATAGGTGCATCCAGCAAGGATTCATCACTTAAAATAAAAAGAAAAATAAGCAAAGAATCATATCATACAAGACGCTCCAAGCAAAACTCATAATATGTGACGAATAAAAATATAGTTCCGAGTAAAATACCGATGGTTGTTAGAAGAAAGAGGGGATGCCACTCGAGGGCATCCCCAAGCTTAGTTGCTTGATACTTCTTGAATATTATCTTGGGGTGCCTCGGGCATCCCCAAGCTTAGCCTTTTGCTAATCCTTATTCCTTCATCCATCGTAATATCACCCAAAACTTTTAAACTTCAATGACACAAAACTCAACAAAACCTTCGTGAGATCCGTTAGTATAAGAAAACAAATCACTACTATATGTATTGTTGCAAACCCATTCATATTTTATTTTTGCATTATATCTACTGTATTCCAACTTTTCTATGGCGAAAACTCTTCAAACGAAACCATAGAATCATCAAAACAAGCACAAAACGCAAAGAAAATAGAATCTGTCAAAAACAGAACAATCTGTAGCAATCAGGGAACTTTGTATACTTCTCTAACTCCAAAAATTCTGGAAAATTAGGAAAACATGGGAAATTTGTATGTAAATCTTGTGTACAAAATTCAGAGCAAAATCACGTTTTTCTGATTTATGAAAATTATTTTTCTGAGCACAAAATTTTCTGTTTTTCAACAAGATCAAATCAACTATCACCCAACATGATCCCAAAGGCTTTGCTTGGCACAAACACTAATTTAAACCACAAAACACTTCTAACCATAGGCATAATTGGGTATTTAAAACAACAAGAAAACCAAAAAGCAAAAAGATACAAGTTGGATTGCCTCCCAACGAGCGCTATCATTTTACGCCCCTAGCTAGGCATAATGCAAAGGATCTAAGTATTGTCATCTTCGTTTTCATTCTCCTTAGAGGAGTTTTTCATGGGAGGTTTTGCAAAAACAACATAAAACACATTATCCATAGAAACCTTCACACTGTCAAGTTGCTTATCATCATAACCCCTTTGATTTCCGGCAACAATCCAAGAATAATGTTGATTAACATCATTGAAAACTTGTTGGACTATATCTAAAACAGGGACTTCCTTTTTAAGATTGTCATCAAAGATTTGATTATCCCTAAGAAAATGTCTTAATGCATAATCACTATTATAGAGAATTTCATCTATCACCGGTTTTTCATGATTCATACCATAGAAATCAAATATTTCCCTTGCTTCACGTACTATGTAATCAAATTCATTCATAAGAACAAGGGTGGCCAACTTTTTAGCTTTGGGATTCTTTATAATGGGTAACTCGAAAAACAATCTTTGCAAGGTAGGATGAGTATGGATAAATTTATTTTCAAGTCTCAGAACTAGTACTGAAATAGCTTCCGCATAAGTTTTAGTCCTCTTAAGTATAGGAATATCATAAGGACTTAGATTTCCTACACAATTGAAAAATTCTTGGATACGTTCTTTTCCTATAACGTTCCCTTGCCCCAAAACAAAATTTTAGCATCCAGATTGCCAGATCGTCCAATTTTAGGAGTTAGGCCATCATTTGTTTCTGCCATACCAAAGTCACTCATGTTGCCAGCAAGAAGATATATCTGACGAGAAAACGGCGAACGAAAAAGAGGGCGAATAAAACGGCAAATTTTTGTTAAGTGGGGGAGAGGAAAATGAGAGGCAAATGGAAAATAATGTAAATTACAAGGAGATGAGGTTTTTGATTAGGAACCTGGTAGATGTTGATGATGTCTCCCCGGCAACGGCGCCAGAAATTCCTTTTGACGCGGCTTGAACTATGTCGGTATTTCCCCAAAAAGGAAGGGATGATGCAGCGCAGTTACGGTAGGTATTTCCCTCAGTGATGAGACCAAGGTTATTGAACCAGTAGGAGAACCACGCAACACCACGTAAACAACTCTTGCACACAAAGAACAAATACTTGCAACCCGACGTAAGAGAGGGGTTGTCAATCCCTCATGGGTAAAAAGATAGGTAAAATTGTAGTAAATTGGATAAATAGATCTCGCGGGAACGCGAGATAAAATAAATAAATATTGCAGCAAGGTATTTTTGTACTTTTGGATTAATAGATCGGAAAATAAAAGCAAATAAAAATAGATCGCGAAGGCAAATATAATAAAGAAGTGACCCGGGGGGCGTAGATTTCACTAGTGGCTTCTCTCGAGAAAAATAGCATACGGTGGGTAAACAAATTACTTTTGGGAAATTGATATAACTTCAAAGAATCATGACGATATCCAGGCAATGATCATTATATAGGCATCACGTCCAAGGTTAGTAGACTGACTCCTGCTTGCATCTACTACTATTACTCCACACATCGACCGCTATCCAGCATGCATCTAGTGTATTAAGTTCATGGAAAAACGGAGTAATGCAATAAGAACAATGACATGATGTAGACAAGATCTATTTATGTAGAAATAGACCCCTTCTTGTTATCCTTAATGGCAACGATACATACGTGTTGGATCCCCTTCTGTCACTGGGATCAAACACCGTAAGATCGAACCCATCACAAAGCACCTCTTCCCACAGCAAGATAAATAGATGGAGTTGTCCAAACAAAACCCAAATATCAGAGAAGAAATACGAGGCTATAAGTAATCATGCATATAAGAGATCAAAAGACTCAAATAACTTTCATGGATAAAAACATAGATATGATCATAAACTCAAAGTTCATCGGATCCCAACAAACACACCGCAAAAAGAGTTACATCAAATAGATCTCCAAGGGACCATTGTATTGAGAATTAAATGAGAGAGAGGAAGCCATCTAGCTACTAACTACGTACCCGTAGGTCTACAATGAACTACTCATGCATCATCGGAGAGGCACCAATGAGGATGATGAACCCCTCTGTGATGGTGTCTATATTGGATTGTGGTTTCTGGAACTTGCGGCGGCTGTAATTGATTTACGTCGACTCCCCTAGGGTTTATGGAATATTGGGGAATTTATAGAGCAAAGAGGCGGTGCAGGAGGCCACCGAGGTGGGCATAACCCACGTGGGTACGCCTGGGTCCCCAGGCGCGCCCTGGTGGGTTGTGCCTCCTCGGGGCACCCCTATGGTACTTCTTCGGCCCATCTTGTGTCTTCTGGTCCAGAAAAAATCCACAAAAAGTTTCGCTGCGTTTGGTCTCCGTATGGTATTGATTTCCTGCGATGTAAAAAACAACCAGAAAAGAATGATAACCCACAAGTATAGGGAATCGCAATAGTTTTCGAGGGTAGAGTATTCAACCCAAATTTATAGATTCGACACAAGGGGAGGCAAAGAATATTTGTAAGTATTAGCAGCTGTGTTGTCAATTCAACCACAGCTGGAGATTAATTATCTACAACAAAGTGATCAGTAGCAAAGTAGTATGATAGTTTTGATAATACTAGCAGTAGCAATAGTAACGGTAATAGTGATAGCAGTGATTTTGTAGCAAGTGCAACAGTAAAAATAGCAGTAGTAACTTAGCAGAAACAATATAAGACAAATTCGTAGGTATTGGATCGGTAATTTGTTGGATGATATTCATCATGTGACAGTCATAACCTAGGGCGATACGGCACTAGCTCCAGTTCATAAATATATTGCAGGCATGTATTCCGTAAATAGTCATACGTGCTTATGGAAAGAACTTGCATGACATCTTTTGTCCTACCCTCCCGTGGCAGCGGGGTCCTATTGGAAACTAAGGGATATCGAGGCCTCCTTTTAATAGAGAACCGGGACAAAGCATTAACACACGGTGAATACATGAACTCCTCAAACTATGGTCATCACCGGGAGTGGTCCCGACTATTGTCACTCCGGGGTTACCGGATCATAACATGTAGTAGGTGACTATAACTTGCAAGATCGGATCTAGAACATGGATATAATGGTGATAACATAAATGGTTCAGATCTGAAATCATGGCACCCAGGCCCAAAGTGACAAGCATTAAGCATGGCAAAGTCATAGCAACATCATTCTAAGAACATAGTGGATACTAGGGATCAACCTCTAACAAAACTAACTTGATTACATGATGAATCTCATCCAACTCCTCACCGACCAGCGAGCCTACGAAGTAACTACTCACTCCCGGTGGGGAGCATCATGGAATTGGCGATGGAGAAGGGTTGGTGATGACAAAGAACAAAGACCCCCCTCTCCGGAGCCCCAAACGGACTCCAGATCTGGCCCCGATGAAGAACAGGAGGTGACAGCGGCTCCATCTCGTGGAACGCGATGATTCTTTCTCCTGATTTTTTCTGGAAAATGTGATTTTATAGCGTCGGTTTGGGGTCTCACGGGCCACCAGTGGGGACAACCCACCGGCGCGCTGAGGCGCGCGCGCCTGGGGGTTGTGCCCACCTGGTGCCCCCTCGGTGGCTCTTGGCTCCGAAATTCTCTTTTATTGTATAAAAATTCCTCGCAAAGTTTTGTTCCATTCCGAGAACCTTTATTTCTGCACAAAAACAACACCATGGTAGTTCTGCTAAAAACAGTGTCAGTCCGGGGTTAGTTTCATTCAAATCATGCTAATTAGAGTCCAAAACAAGAGGAAAAGCGTTAGGAAAAGTATATACGTTGGAGACGTATCAACTCCCCCAAGCTTAAACCTTTGCTTGTCCTCAAGCAATTCAGTTGATAAACTGAAAGTGAAAAAGAAAAACTTTTACGAACTCTTTTGCTCTTGTTTGCATAAATAAGCTTAAACAACACCCAGGTTTTCAGCCAATATTATAACTAACCATGTCGCTAATAACTCTTAAAAATTATATTAACTCATATCAATGACATAATCAGCTAGCGAGCAATAATAAGGTATCTCAAACGGCAAGATGTTATCAAAACAACCATGATATAATATGACAATAGTGGTATCTCGCTAGCCCTTTCTGAGACCACAAAACATAAATGCAGAGCACCTCCAAAGTCCGGGCAGCGACTAAACATTGTAATTCATTGTAGAAGAGATCCAGTCGTGATGCACCCAACATTAGCTACATACAATGCATCAGCATGACAGCAGTGCTCTCAGGTTCTGGCGCTTATTTTAGAAGGTGATGACACAACATAAAAGTAAATAGATAGTCGCTCAGCAGAGAAGAAGCGATGATTTGCAGAGGTGCCAGAGCTCAAGTTTTAAAACAGAGGTAAATGATATTTTGAGACATGCACCCTTCTCATTTACTTCACGACTATCAGTTATCAATATCTTCCATGCTAAACACGCTAGTGGCGGTTCCCAAGCGATAAAGTAAAGGTTATGACTCCATTGGGAGTTTTTGTTTGATTATTTGGGAGATCAATTCTTTTTGCAGTTTGGGACTGGGCATCCCTACCGCCCTTTTCTCGTGTGATGGTGAGTGAATAAACACTCGACCTGAGAATAACCTGCTTAGCATGGAAGATACCGACTACCTCATGTTGTTCCATGAACGATCCAGGCACACAAAATGGATAATTGTTTGAAGTTTTTAGAGATGGCACATGCAAATTTACTTAGGACGACAGGATAATACCGCATATAGGTAGATATGGTGGGCTCAACTGGAATAACTTGGGTTCAATGTTTTTGATGTACAAGCAGAATTCCCACTTGGTACAGGCGAAGGCTAGCAAATAGGTTGAGAAGCGGCCAACTACAGAGCAACAACGGTCATGAACATGCATTATGCATAAGTAACATTGGACACTAGCATGAGTAGGATATGAACACCATGAACATAAATATCATAGAGGCTATGTTGGTTTTGATTCAACTACATGCATGAACATGTGCCAAGTCAAGCCACTCGAACATTCAGAGGAGGATACCATATCATCATACTACATCACAATTATTTTAATGCAATGTTGACATCCAAGATAAATCATTATCCACTCCTAGCTACTTATGCATGGCATGAGAAACTATAATCTCTAATTGTCATTGCGAACATGTTTAATCATAATGGGCTGAATCATGGATACTAGGTTAAACACATTTACAAAAATAGAACAAGTCGTGTTCATACCCGTTTCTCTCTACCATGGCCAGTTCATCGAATGTCGTCATTATTGCCTTTCACTTGCATGACCGAACGATAAGAAAATAATAATAGTGCAAGAGTGCCATGGACTAAGCTAGAATATGCAAACATTTTATTCAACAGGAGAAGACAAGGTAAAATGGGCTCTTTGTTAAATCAACAATTATGCATATGAGAGCCACTCAACATTTTCATCGTGGTCTTCTCCTTGGTACGACTCAATAAAAAGAAAAGAAATTCAGAGAAACACACTGAAATATTTTTGGAGTTTTTTATTTTCTAGAACAAGCAAATAAAAGGGAAAAGCAAAAACAAGAAAACTATTTACACAGTAAAGCTCCCAACAAGCAAAACAAGAACAAAGAAATCTTTTTGGGTTTGTTTTTAGTGCTATGGCTAACTACTCTAGAAAGAAAATAAAAAAGAAGCAGGAAATGTTTTTGTATTTTCTCAAAGTTATTCAAACACACAAGAAGAAAGCGAGAAAATAAATTTTGGATAATACAATGAAAAAGTGTGAACACCGACAACTGAAATGTGTGAACATGAATGTAAAGTCAGTGAGAAACACGTACTCCCCCAAGCTTAGGCTTTTGGCCTAACTTGGTAAACATTCAGTAGCTCGGATAGTAGTCCGAGTGGTAGCTCATGGAGGCTCTCGGTGCGGATGCCTCGGTCTTCCGTGTAGCCTCAACAGCCGCGTTGTGGGCTCGAGCCTCACTCTCAAGAACAAAATACCTTCCCTTGCTGTGATAATCAAAGAGATCAGTCACAGGCAAATATGTGTACACCACAGATTCATGGTTAAACAACAATTTATAGGTGAAATTATGAATATCTCCTTTAAGGATCTTATGATGTTTCATAGCATCAATGTCTAAATACTACGTGGGTAGAATAGGGTCATGAGGTAGAGGTGAAACACCCAGCTCACTTGCTAAATGCGTGGCATAAATTCCACCATAGAAATCGCCACTATTAGCGTTGTGTTGCAACCTCGTCGACACAATTTCTCCAAGATTATAACTCCTATCACTGGTTAGAGCGGTGCGTATGAGGCTCAAACCTGGAGCACAAAGTATACTACAATCTTGTTTGCCTACAATATATTTCCCATTAAATAAAGCAAAAGTACTGAATTGCGGTAAAATAAATGCTCTTTATTCTACCTTGCGTCACTCCCCTCGTCTCACCGTAGCAAAGACTAGTAAAAAATGATTGATACTCTTCCCTTGGTGGTTCGTCAAGCAAACCCCAGAATGGGATTTTGCAGTGGTGAGCAAAACTCTAGTGATACGGTAAATGGATTTTCATAAAGTTTAAAAGACACTCTAGACTCACGGGGGTGGAATTTAAATCCTTTGACAAATGATTCATTGAGAGTGTGATTTTGATTGCACTTATCTGAAATGTAGGGACCGAGGCCAGCATTGTGGACATATTGTTCAAATTCCTCCATAATGCTCGCACACACCATATAGTCGTCAGACGGGCACAAGCATGTTTTGGTGGCGGCATCTCGTATGGAACTTTCACTTGGTTCAACACAAGACCGACGAGCGGAGCTATCACTAGAAGATGCCCCCGAGGATATCCTCCTCGAAGAACTCCTTCCAAAAAGGTTCATCATATCTGCGTACAATTTTCTGAAAAAATTTGGGTGACAAAAATGTATCAACAAAACTTTATAAGATGGATAGCATCTACTCAGAGGGATATATAGAGGCCATAACAAGCATTCAAACTACTTAGAACTCTAAGAATTCAACATGCAAGCTCATCCACAGCAGCACCAAGAGTAGCTAATTATTCAAAATATAAACTACTAAAGCAAAAACTAATTGGACAAACGGAGGAGTCACATACCAAGCAACACTCTCCCAAAACAGTTTCGGAAACGGAGCTTCGAGCAAAGAGATCGAAATCCGCGGGTTTGAGAGCAAGAACACGAGAGAGAGAGAGAGAGAGAGAGAGAGAGAGAGAGCAATGACGAATTTTTTTCTGGAGGTAGGTGATGATGTGGTGTGAAGGGATAAGTGAGGGGGCCCACGTGGGGACCACAACCCACCAGGCGCCTGGGGTTCCTGGCGCGCCTAGGTGGGTTGTGCCCACCTGGTGCACCTCCCTCTGATTTTATTTGCACCAGAAATTCTTAAATATTCAGAAACAAATCGTATTACATTTTGAGCATTACGAGAACTTTTATTTTGGGTCATTTTTATTGCACGAGAAATTCAGCAAACCGACAAAACATAGCATTTTTATTTAACTAATAAGAATAGAAAATAAAAGGTAGGGACAGAAGGTAGTGCTCACTAAATTCATCAACTCCATACCTCTAAAAAATGTTCCATTAATAAGGTTGATCAGGTCTTATTAACAACCACTTTCGATTAGCATGAAACCGAAGAACTTTCGTAAATCACTAAGTTACCTCAACGGGGATATGAATGTCGCCAACAATAAGCATTTCATATTTCTTTTTAACAATAGGTAGAGGTAGTTGAAAACTTCCAATAGTGATTGTCAGAGATTTTTCAATAACATTAATACCATTCACTTGGAATAGTTTCTTTGGAAAGTGCACCGTATGCTCATTACCATTGCTATGAGAAGTGACCTTGCTTTTATTGCAATCAATAACATCCCCTGCAGTATTCAAGAAGGTTCTACCAAGGATAATCGACATGTTGTCGTCCTCGGGCATCTCAAGTATAACAAAGTCAGTCAAAATTGTAACATTAGCAACAACAGCGGGCACATCCTCACAGATACCGATAGGTATGGCAGTTGATTTGTCAGCCATTTGCAAAGATATTTCAGTAGGTGTGAGTTTATTCAAATCAAGTATTTTATATAAAGACAAAGGCATAACACTAACACCAGCTCCTAAGTCACATAAAGCAGTTTTCACATAATTTCTTTTGATGGAGCAAGGTATAGTTGGTATTCCTGGATCTCCAAGTTTTTTAGTTACTCCATCTTTAAAAGTATAATTAGCAAGCATGGGTGAGATTTCAGCTTCCGGTATTTTTCTTTTATTAGTGATGATGCCTTTCATGTACTTTGCATAAGGAGGCATTTTCAAGATATTAGTCAAGCGAGTACGCAAAAAGACTAGCCTCAGCATTTCAGCAAAGCGTTCAAATTCTTCATCATCTTTCTTTTTAGTTGACTTGGGTGGAAAAGGCATAGGTTTTTGAACCCACGGTTCTCTTTCTTTGTCGTGTTTTCTAGCTACAAAGTCTCTTTTATCATATCGTGTATTTTTGGGTTGTGGGTTATCAAGATCAACAGCTGGTTCTATTTCAACATCATTATCTGGTTATTTTTCATTATTTGGTTGAGCATCTTCATGAACATCAGCATTATCTTTTTCATTATCACTAGGTGAATGTTCATTATCAGATTGAGTTTCAGCATCAGAAATAGAAACATCATTATCATTATCATTATCAGGAGGTTTTTCTATTTCAGGTTCACTAGTGGCATGCAAAGTCCTATCATTTTTCTTTTTATTCTTCTTTTTAGAAGGACTAGGTGCAATGGTGTTGTTCCTTTGTGAATCCTGTTCAATTCTTTTTGGGCGTCCCTTAGGATAAAGTGGTTCCTGAGTCATTTTACCTCCTCTAGTTGCAACTCTAACAGCAAAGTCATGTATGTTATTATTCATTTCATCTGGCAATTCTCTTTGAGATTTAGCAACTTGTTCTAACTGGGTTTGTACCATAGAAGCATGCGTTCCCACACCTCTAACATCATTTGATATTCTAAATAACAAGTTACTCAAGCGTGCAATCATATCAGAATTATATTTCAATTGTTTCATAACATTTGCATTGAAGCGATCTTGCTTTCTAATATAATTCTCAAACTCACAAAGGCATTGGCTAGGGTGCATATTATGAGGAATATCATTATCATTGAATTTCATTAGAGAACTTACCTCTACCACCTTAGGCAGTGGTGGTGTATCAAGCCCATAATTTTTTGACATCCTTAGCTTTAATACCTTTTTCCTTCATAGATTTCTTTGCCTCTTGCATATCTTCAGGACTGAGATATAATATACCCTCTTCTTCGGAGTGAGTTTAGGAGGTGGTTCAGGGAGAGTCCAATCATCATAATTTTTCAATATGTAATTCAATAATTCTCCAGCTTGCCCAATAGTTCGTTCCCTGAAAACACAACCATCACAACTATCTAGGAAGTCCCAAGAAGCATCGATTAGTCCATTATAGAAGATATCAAGTATTCCATTTTTCTTAAGAGGATGATCAGGCAAAGCATTAAGCAATTGGAGAAGCCTCCCCCAAGCTTGTGGGAGACTCTCTTCTTCAATTTGCACAAAATTAAATATCTCTTGCAAGGCAGCTTGCTTCTTATGAGCAGGAAAATATTTTTCAGAGAAGTAATAAATCATATCCTAGGGACTATGCACACAACCAGGAGCAAGAGTATTGTACCAAGCTTTAGCATCACCCTCTAATGAGAACAGAAACAATTTGAGAATATAGTAATAGCGAGCTTTCTCATCATGAGTAAAAAGGGTGGCTATGTCATTCAACTTAGTAAGATGTGCCACAACAGTTTCAGTTTCATAACCGTGGAAAGGATCTGATTCAACCAATGTAATTAACTCTGGGTCGACAGAGAATTCATAATCCTTATAATCAATAAAGATAGGTGAGGTAGCAAACTTAGGATCATATTGCATTCTAGCATTCAGAGATTTTTCTTTATACTTGCATAATAATTTCTCTAGATCATCTCTATCCTTACAAGCAAGAATATCTCTAGTTGTCTCCTCATTCATAACATAACCTTCCGGTACCTTAGGCATTTCATATATAGGAAGGCTAGTTCTAGCAGTGTTTCAAGCTCATCATCGATTCAACAACATCATGTTGTCTTACTCTAGCAATTTGTTCATCAACAAATTCACCTAGTGGCACATTATCATCAAGCAAGGTACTAGCATCATCATAAGCATCATTCATAGCAAAAGTAGCATCATCAATAACTTGCAACATATCAGGATTGATAACATGTGGTGTTGTTGCAAGTTTACTTATAACAGAAGGTGAATCTAAAGCGAGCTAGACGACGCTTCCTTACCTCCCCTCGTCTAAGAGGAAAAATAGTAGTCTTAGCATCCTTTAGGTTCCTCATAGTGAATAATTGATAATAATCCCAAGTGACTCAACAAATATAGCTATGCTCCCCGGCAACGGCGCCAGATATAGGTCTTGATAACCCACAAGTATAGGGAATCGCAACAGTTTCGAGGGTAGAGTATTCAACCCAAATTTATAGATTTGACAAAAGGGGAGCCAACGAATATTTGTAAGTATTAGCAGCTGAGTTGTCAATTTAACCACAACTAGGGATTAATTATCTGCAGCAAAGTGATCAGTAACAAAGTAGTATGATAGTTTTGATAATAGTAGCAGTAGCAGTAGCAATAGTAACGTAATAAAGATGATAGCGATGATGTTGTAGCAAGTGCAACAGTAACAATAGTTGTAGTAACTTAGCAGAAACAATATAAGATAAATTCGTAGGCATTGGATCGGTAATTTGTTGGATGATATTCATCATGTGACAGTCATAACCTAGGCGATACAGCACTAGCTCCAGTTCATAAATATAATGTAGGCATGTATTCCGTAAATAGTCATACGTTCTTATTGAAAGAACTTGCATGACATATTTTGTCCTACCCTCCCGTGGCAGCGGGGTCCTCTTGGAAACTAAGGGATATTATGGCCCCCTTTTAAGAGAGAACCGGAACAAAGCATTAACACACGGTGAATACATGAACTCCTCAAACTACGGTCATCACCGGGAGTGGTCCCGACTATTATCACTCCGGGGTTGCCGGTCATAACACGTTGTAGGTGACTATAACTTGCAAGATCGGATCTAGAACATGGATATAATGGTGATAACATAAACGGTTCAGAAATGAAATCATGGCACCCGGGCCCAAAGTGACAAGCATTAAGCATGGCAAAGTCATAGCAACATCAATCTCAGAACATAGTGGATACTAGGGATCAAGCCCTAACAAAACTAACTCGATTACATGATGAATCTCATCCAGCTCCTCACCGACCAGCGAGCCTACGAAGGAATTACGCACTCCCGGTGGGGAGAATCATGGAATTGGCTATGGAGAAGGGTTGGTGATGATGAAGAACGAAGACCCCCCTCTCCGGAGCCCCAAACGGACTCCAGATCTAGCCTCCCGATGAAGAACATGAGGTAATGGCGGCTCCGTATCGTGGAACGCGATAATTCTTTCTCCCCAATTTTTTCTAGAAAAATGTGATTTTATAGCGTCGGTTTCAGGGTTTGCGGGGCCACCAGGTGGGGACAACTCACCTGGGCGCGCTTGGCGGGGGTAGGTGCGCCCTGGTGGGTTGTTCCCACCCAGGTTCCCCCTCAGGTGGCTCTTGGCTCCAGAAATTATCTTTTATTGTATAAAAATTCCTCGCAAAGTTTCGTTCCATTCTGAGAACCCTTATTTCTGCACAAAAACAACACCATGGTAGTTCTGCTGAAAACAACGTCAGTCCGGGGTTAGTTTCATCCAAATCATGCAAATTAGAGTCCAAAACAAGAGGAAAAGCGTTAGGAAAAGTAGATACGTTGGAGATGTATCAAACAACAACTGGCACTGGGCACTATGTCAATAGGTTAGTCCTAAAAATGATATAAAGTTGCTATAAAATAATTGTAAAACATCAAAGAATGATAATATAACAACTTGGAACAGTAAAAATTATAGATACATTTGAGGCGTATCAACTTTGCTAGATCCAGTAATGGGCCCTCCTTTGCGGATCCGCCGCCCTCGACCACCTTCTGGCGCCGGTGGTCACCGCCCCGATCCACCGCGCCTGCTGCTTTGAACCTTCCAACGAGCCGCCCCGTGCTCCTACGTAAGCTCCCCGACCTTTCCCCTTTGCTAGCATTGTCGATCTCACCCTCTAGATGCCATCACCATTGCTACCGAAGCTCAGCTCCACCGCCGCGCTCGCTGCCCTTGCTGCAGCCCTTCTCATGGCTGGCTGAGCACATGAGTGTGCTCATGGACTCGCGGCGAAGCTGCCCGTGCCTTAGATCGCATGGCCGTGCCCCGCGACGTCGACTCCGTCGAGCACCCGTAGCCGCCCGTGCCTTAGATGCACTAATCCCCAGATGGTTTTTGTAATTCATAACAACATATAGCTCATTGAACTAATATCCACTCAAGATGAATATTTCAGGAAGTTCAATGAATGGCATGGCATGGACTAGAAATGTGGACCCCTCAAAATTCTAAGGACACATATTGGCAAAAGCTGAAGACTCTTCATCTTTGTTTTAGTGATCCCAGATCACAGTGAGTCCATAGGAAAGCCAATACTATTAAAGGGGATGAGGTGTTGCTTAATGGCTTGCTTGATCAAATGCTTAGTGATATTGCTCCAAAACCTTCAACCACTTTCTCCATCCAGATATGTCAAAACCCTAAACTCCAACTCGACCACACCGATACTTCCTACCCGGACCCACTGAGTTCACTTGACATAGCCACTACCATAAACCCTAATAGTTTGGTCCGACCAATGTGGATCTCGGTCTCATCGAGATGGCCCTGCAATCTCTCTGTTTCCCATTGTAACATTTTGGTCTCACCGAAATGAGCGATCGGTCTCACCGAGTTTGCTTGACACACTCTTTGTTTGTTCTTTGCTAAATTCGGTCTCACCAGTTTATACGATCGGCGTCACCGAGATGATGTTTTGCCCTTAGCCCTAGCACATCGGTCTCACCGAGTTGTTCCAGTCGGTCCCATCAAGATTCCTAACGTTCACCTATTTGAACTAATCGGTGGCACCGAGTTCTTCTATTCGGTCTCACCGAGTTGGGTCAAATGTGTGTAACGGTTGGATTTTTGTGTGGAGGCTATATATACCCCTCCACCCCCTCTTCATTTGGAAGAGAGCTGAGGGAGTCCTGGATTAGGGGGTGTCCGGATAGCCGAACTATCACCGTTGGCCGGACTCCTAGACTATGAAGATACAAGATTGAAGACTTTGTCCCGTGTCCGGATGGGACTTTCCTTGGCGTGGAAGGCAAGCTTGGCGATACGGATATGTAGATCTCCTACCATTGTAACCGACTCTGTGTAACCCTAACCCTATCCGGTGTCTATATAAACCGGAGGGTTTTAGTCCTTAGGACGAACAACAATCATACCATAGGCTAGCTTCTAGGGTTTAGCCTCTCTGATCTCGTGGTAGATCTACTCTTGTACTACCCATATCATCAATATTAATCAAGAAGGAGTAGGGTATTACCTTCATCGAGAGGGCCCGAACCTGGGTAAAAATATCGTGTCCCTTGTCTCCTGTTACCATCCGCCTAGACGCACGATTGGGACCCTTACCGAGATCCGCGGTTTTGACACCGACATTGGTGCTTTCATTGAGAGTTCCTCGTGTCGTCACCTATAGGCCCGATGGCTCCTTCGATCATCAACAACGACGCAGTCCGGGTGAGACTTTTCTCCCGGACAGATCTTCGTGATTCGGCGGCTTTGCATGCGGGCCAATTAAGCAGCCATCCGGAGCAGATCGAAGCTACGCCCGCCATCAGGTCAGATTTGGGAGTTTGAACTACACGGCCGATGTCCGCGGAGACTTGATCTTCGACGGATTCGACCAACAGCCAAGCGCGCCGCACTATCTCGATGGGCATGATCTAACTCTGCCGCCGAACAGTGTCCTGGAGGCCGCACTAGTGTCCGCTCCGACCATTGATTCGGAGCCGATCTCGCCGATCGAGGATGGTTTGTTGGACACCACCTCGGGGGCTGAAATCTCTACGGCGATTGAGCTGAACACCATCCCTGTCCTTTGCAAAGCTCGTGACTCCCAGGTGCCGGAGTGCCATCGGGAGGGGTATCATTGCCATGGTGATCGTCTTCATCAACATCACCATCATCATCACCATCCTCATCTCTTTTACGCGGTCCACTCTCCCTTTTGCTGTAATCCCCTACTTGAACATGGTGCTTTATGCCACATATTATGATCCAATGATGTGTTGCCATCCTATGATGTTTTGAGTAGATATCTTTTGTCTTTGGGTTGATTGATGATCTAGATTGGTATGAGTTGTATGTTTTACTTTGATGTTGTCCTATGGTGCTCTCCGTGTCGCGCAAGCGTGAGGGATTCCCGCTGTAGGGTGTTTGCAATACGTTCATGATTCACTTATAGTGGGTTGCTAGAGTGACAGAAGCTTAAACCCGAGTAAGAGGGATTGTTGCGTATGTGTAACATCCCAAATTTCCTATTTGGAATGTTTTACAATTATAGCTAAGCATCCTATGCATCCTGTTTGAATTTGAATGCCATTTGGAGTTTCAGAGGATTTTGAGTTTTGAATTTGAATTCAAACTTTGGCAAGTGGGAAACATTTCAAAAACTAAGCCTGATAAATACTTGATCAAAAGTATGAGAGGAGCAAACATGACACTCCAAAATATCGAGAGAAAACATTGCCAAAAGATTTGGATTCAAATCTGAATTTTATTTGAATTTGAAAAAATGGATTTTTATAAAGTTTGGATTTTGTCTTTGGAAAATGTTCAAATGAAAGGAATATTCCCGATCATTTTGGTATATATATACCCTATATAAAATATTTATAGTTATTGTTTTATTTCTGTTTTGTTTTGCTAAAAAATAAATTCAGAAAAAGGAAAAACCCCAGCGCCAGGCTAGGCCCCTCGCCCACCCAGCGCCAGACCCACCACTGGCCCAGCCAGTGCCCCTTCCTTTGGCCCACCAGCGCCCACTGCCAATCGCCAGCCCCAGCTCCCCTCGCCCGAACCCCTCTGGCTTCGGTCGACCGCTCGCTCCTCACCCCTCTCTCTCTCATCGACCAGGGCCCACGCCCATCTTCTTCCCCCCGCCCCACGCCACGCCGTCGCCGCTGCGGATCGCCGGATCCCGAAGGATCCGGGATCCCGATCGCCCCCGATCGCCCCCCGAAGCGAGGACGACCCCCTGGCTATAAAAGCCCACACCTCCGCACCCCATTCCCCCTAGCCCTCGCCGAGCCCTCTCCCTCTCTCTCCCGAGCACGCTGGGAGACCCGAGGCTCCGCCTCGCCATTGTCACCGCCGTCGCCGCCCTAGGCCACCCCGACCCCCAACGACTCCACCAAGCCTCCCCGAGCTCCCCACACCAGACGGCTACTTCCCCGACCTCGCCGACGCCCGGAGCCCTCGCCGCACTCTCGCCGCCGCCGCCGCCGTCGCCGAACTCCGGTAGGTCGCCGGAAAACTCCCCCCCCCTCCCGTCTGATTCCAAATAGACGGCCAGGATTAGACCCCGAAGGGGTACGTTTTTTATAAAAGACCGGCCCGGTTCTTTCCGGTTTAATTAGTTAGGTTTATTTGTTTTGAGCCGGCCCGTTTTAGTTTAACCCTAGGCCCGTTTAGGCTATTTGACGCCTAGTGCACAGTTTAGGCCCATTAGGCCTTTTTCTTTTATTTTTGTTTTTCTGTTTTAGCAGAATAGTTTCTGTTTTAAAAATTCATATATTTTATTCTGTTTAATATTTTTAGGTGATTCTTTTTTGTTGGATTGCAAATTTTATGTAGTTTCTGTAGAATATATATTTAGCTATGTTAAAACTTATTAAAATTGCTTTAATTTAGTTTTAGTCAGAATAGTAAATCTGCTATAACTTGAGTTAGAAAAATTATTTTGGATGATTCTTTTGTCCCAACTTTATTTTAACATTGCCAAACCATAAAAATTAATTTGGGTATTTTAGGATTAATAAATAATTAGTTTTAAGCAGAATCTTATTAATCCTAATTAATTAACTAGCTACTGTTTTCCTATTAATTTAAATAGTAAATAAATTTATTTTTAACATGTGATTGATTATTCTAGGATAGTTTCTGTCACTTTATAGGATGAACTTTTATTTATAATTAATAAAATTTTATTTTATTTTTCCTAATAGAAATTGGATTAGGCCTAAAATGAGTTTTATAATAGCCTTTTAATTAATTCTTTTTGCTCCTAGTTGCTTAGTGAATCCTTTTCTGTTAAGTTAACCTAAAACCATGATTAGGTTATGTTAAGAAATTTTGTTTATAAAACTATTTTAGTTATTGTTTGAAGTAGGAAAACTTTGAATGGGTTTTTCTTTGAGTTTTCCCTTTGGATTTTGATTGGTTGTTTTGGTGTGTTATGTTACTTTTGTTATGCTATTGTGTTATGTGATCCTATTGCTATATGCTTATTGTGATTTGTTTGTCTCGGTAGAGTTTCCGGAGTGCGAAGCTTGCTACTACGAATCTTTAGCTTACGAGGATCATCAGCAAGGCAAGTTTTGATCATGTTATTTCTATACCTATGTTTTTGTGCATTAGAATTGTCACCACCCCACCATGCATGCAGAGTTGAAATCTTGAAGTCATTAAACTTGAGTAGTATCATGTGGTAGGATGAACCAATCCCTTGTTACCATGACCCGGGATTAAGTAGTTTACTTGCTATGCTCGTAGACGGGTTTTGGGTTGAGTGAAATTCATAAGCAAGATGTGAGAGTCAATGATGATGACAACCCCATGAACTGCAATGATCAAGATGGACTTCGGAAAATCACTCTTGGGTGGAGGATTTGTTGACGGGCACCTGGAGAACCCAGTGGTGGCGGGATGCATGGAGAAGTGCCATGACATCTTGCGGAAAGCTTCACCCAGCCATGAAGAGAAGGATGGATGCCCCATGACCGGAAGCTTACTGCAGCCGCAAGCCATTATGGGCTCTGGCTGGGTTGACCCTAGTAGTGACGCTGGCTGGGCGGTACTACGAGATGTAGAAGAACGGTAGGATTGGATGGGTACCGCGGTAGCGGAAGAACTCTTTGGAAGACCTGTTTCATTCGTCCGTCTTCAAACACCATGAAGTGCGAAGACTTTAAAGGAGGGAATGATTCTTGCGGGAAAGTCGCAACCCTCTGCAGAGTTAAAGATCTAATCGATTAGCCGTGTCCCGATTACGGACAATTTGAGCCTCTGGAACTTGGAAGTATTCGGATATCTCAACACTAAAACTAATGAATTAATTTTGAGGGTTTTATGACTTAATAATTTGGGAATGAGATATTGGTTGGCGGAACCATCTCAATAACTACCAACAATTGTAGTAATTTGCAAGCAAGTCCACTTTGTAGTAGGATAAAATTTGCTTTTTCATAAAAATGATGAAACTTAGAGCTCCACACCAAAATGCATATAGTGTTAGTAACTTTATTATTGTTATTCTTCATGACTTGCCGACTTATTCCAAAAGCTGACCTACATGGCTGCAACGTCTTATGTTGCGGAGGTATATTCCGATCGGGGTGAGGCTACGCTCCGCGCTTAGCGATTGCCCTTTGAGTCGGATGGACTCGCTTTACTTGACGCTTCGCAGCATTAGTAGTTTATTTCTCATGAGTTGGCCTTGAGCGAATTTATTCCTTGTAATAAAGACTCTATATGAGAATCATGTAATGATATTCAGGTGTGATTGAACTTTGATTACTTTATCGATGTCTTGTGAGTACCAAAGATGATCTTGGGATGGTACAGAACACGTAGATTTGACTGATTTTGGGTCAGGTCTCTCTGAGAGATGGTATCGAGCACACGCTGACCGTGGGATCGTAACCCCTAGGATCGGAAAGCCATAAGCGAGACCATTTACTTTAAATCCTTTTCATTCCGTAATTCTCCCTGTTCAATTCGACTCTTCTCATATTTTCAACATTCTAGATGGCCGTCGAGTTCACCCCAGTTTTGCTACGGAGTTTTGCCACCCGATGAGACGATGCCCTTGAAGAAAGCTGGTCCAGATGGTGAAGCAGCTGAAGATTGCTCGCCCTCGATCACGGAAACCAACCAATGCACTTCCGACGGACACCCGCTTCTGAGTTGAAGTGCATATCCAGGAGAACCTTCGAGGACACACGAGCCTATAGACTTTGAGTTCACCGAGTTCAAGCTGGATCATCGGAAGGGACGTGGCGATCTATCGAGCACTTGGACATCTCCGAGAGGAGTACAGGGCCGAGCTTGATTCCTCAGACCTCGCCATGGTTTCTCGCAGGGCAAGGAATGGAGATATCATCCGTACCGTGGAGGATGATTCCACTCTCTCTTACATCCAGGACTTGGAGTGTCTTCTCAGGAAACGGGAGATTCAGACTCGCCGTAACTCGAAGACACACCGGAAGCTTTTGTTCCGTGAACTCGAACTGGAGGAGAAGGCACGCGCAGACTTCCTTGGCCATGAGGAAGAAATCACGGACTTCATGGAGACAATCGACGACCTGAAGATGAAGCTTGCCGCGATAGAGGAAAGGATGGACTTGGGAGAGGACCTTTATCCGAGTGGAGATGAAGGACCCCTCGTGAGCAATGATCAGGATTTTGAAGGGAGTACCACTGAAGGAAGCCACAAGAGGAGGCGCCACTGATGAAGACTTTTTAATCGACCACCATGTTATCTTTTACTTTTTCGTCGATCAGTTAGGCCGATGTTTTTCCTTCGATTAGTCATGAGCTTTTGTAATCGAGTTTGAACCATGTTTGAGTGGAATGAATAAATGATTGGTGTGTTTATGTTTGTGCATTCATATGGGTAGTGTTATTTCTCATAGACCATTGTTCTATTCTAATTCTCTCATCCACTCCAAAACACCAGATGCCTCCGAGACGTGACACTTTGGTTTTCCACCGGAGCTCACCCAGCTGCTCCAAAGCAGAGAATGCACTGATGCAGCTACTTATTCAGAATCAGAACAACAACGCCAACAATCCACCGCCACCACCCCCTGTGGACAACTTGACTCGATTTCTGAGACTGAATCCGCCAGTGTTCTCTAGTAGCACTGAGCCGATTGTGGCTGATGATTGGCTCCGCAAAGTCGGAAGAGAGCTAATCACTGTGGGATGCACTGATGCAGAGAAGGTGCGCTTTGCCGCGCATCAACTTGATGGACCTGCAGCTTCTTGGTGGGAGAATTACACCGCCACTTTTCCCATTGGTGCCATCACATGGGATCAATTCCAGCAGGCCTTCCGCACCGCTCATGTCTCAGCTGGAGCCATGAGTCTGAAGAAGCGTGAGTTCCGCAACTTGCGCCAGGGAACCGTCTTGTGGCACAATGCGTGGATGAATTCAGCAAGCTTGCTCGCTATGCCCCGATGATGTGGCCACAGATGCCGCCAGGCGGGAGAAGTTCCTTGAGGGACTCAATGATGAACTGAGCATGCAGCTTATTGTGGCTACCTTCAACAACTACCGGAGCTGGTAGACAAGGCCACCATACTTGAAGGCAAGCAGCAGCAGATAGAAAGCATAAGCGGAAGTACAGCCGGGGAAGCACAACTCGGGAGCTCAGCGAAGCCCGCTATGCACCATACTCGGGAGGGCACACCCATCATAACCATGGAGGTCATAACCATGGAGGAAATGGGAACAACCGCAGCCAGGACAACAAGTCGACCATGGCAATGGCAATGGTAGCAGTAATGGCAATCAGCACCGTTCTGCCCGGCTCAAGGATCTGAGCCACATCACCGCTTCAAGTGCCGAAGACAGGGCACTATGCCACCGACTGCCCGGAGGCCAAGCGAGGAATGGAAACGGCAATGGAGGCTCAGTGAAGAAGCCCAATCCGTTCCCTCATGCTCGGGTGAACCACATCGGCGTCGAGGGCGTCTATGATCAACCGAACATCGTGGTTGGTAAGTTTTATTGAATTCACGTTCAGTTTTGGTTCTCTTTGATTACGGTGCAACGCATTCATTCATATCAAGGGTAGTTGTGGAAAAATGCGGGTTGCCCACTAAAACCCTTGAAGCCCCCTTCGCGTCGGTTCGCAGAGGAGAAATGATGGCGGCGTGAGGCTGTCATGCAACCCTCAACATCGGGAACCATAAATTTCCCAGACCTCATAGTGTTGGAAACCCGGACCTTGGATGTAATCCTAGGCATGGATTGGTTGTCAAAGTTTGAAGGAACATAGATGTGCCCAAGAAGTCTATTCTGCTCACCACCCGGAGCGAAGAGGATCAAATATGTAGCCAGCACAGCCGGATGAAGAATCAGTGCATTCCCTCACGGGAGTTGTTCAGAGGAAGTGCCGTGGTGCAAGATTTTCCGATGTGTTTCGGAGGAATTACCAGAATGCCACCGGACAGGACATTGAGTTTGTGATTGAGCTATTGCGGCACAGCCCCAATATCCAAGAGACCTTATCGGATGCCACGAATGAGTTGAAAGAGATCAAGGATCAAATTAATGAGTTATTGGAGAAAGGATATATTCGTCCAAGCTCATCACCTTGGGGAGCCCCAGTTCTTTTGGTAGAGAAGAAGGATGGAAGCTTGAGGATGGTTGTGGATTATCGTGCGTTGAACGAAGTAACCATCAAGAACAAGTACCCTCTGCCGATGATTAATGATCTGTTTGATCAGCTAGTTGGAGCCAAGGTATTCTCTAAGATCGATCTTCGATAAGGGTATCATCAGTTGAAGATCCGTGAAAAGGATATACCCAAAACAGCATTCACTACCAGGTATGGTTTATATGAGTATACCGTCATGTCATTTGGATTGACTAATGCTCCTGCATACTTCATGAATTTGATGAAGAAGGTGTTCATGGAATATCTGGACAAGTTTGTCGTGGTGTTCATCGATGATATATTGATTTTCTCCAAGAGCGAGGAAGAGCATAAGGAACATTTGCGTCTAGTTCTGGAGAAACTTCGAGAACATCAGTTGTATGCCAAGTTCAGCAAATGTGAATTTTGGCTGAAGGAAGTTGGATTCCTCGGACATGTTATTTCAGGAGAAGGAATAGCAGTTGATCCCGCTAAGGTTGAATCAGTCACCGATTGGCAGTCACCCACCTCAGTCAAGGAGATCCGCAGTTTTCTCGGACTCGCAGGATATTATCGGAGGTTTATTGAGAACTTCTCGAAGATTGCCAAGCCCATGACTGAGCTGTTGAAGAAGGAAGCCAAGTATGTCTGGACCGAGGAATGTGAAGCCAGTTTCCAGGAATTAAAGAAACGGTTGGTCACAGCCCCAGTGTTGATTTTGCCGGACATACACAAGGAATACCAGGTTTATTGTGACGCTTCTCGTCAAGGACTCGGAGGAGTATTAATGCAGGAAGGTAAAGTTGTAGCTTATGCCTCCAGACAGCTACGACCTCACGAGATGAATTATGCCACACATGATTTGGAGTTAGCAGCCGTAGTGCATGCACTCAAGACCTGGAGACATTTCCTCATCGGAAACCGTTGCGATGTTTACACAGATCACAAGAGCTTGAAGTATATTTTCACGCAGAAGGAATTGAACCTCAGGCAGAGGAGATGGCTAGAGTTGATAAAGGACTACGACATGAGATTGCATTACCACCCAGGTAAAGCTAATGTTGTAGCGGATGCTTTGAGCCGTAAGAGTTATGTGAATACGCTTACAGCAGGAGGATTACCCCAGGAGTTAGTCGATGACCTCAGAGATCTCCGACTGGAGATAGTTCAAGAGGATTTGTTGCAACTCGGAAGTACAGTCCACTTTGGCGAAAGGATTCGTGAAGCCCAGAAGTCGGACAAGGAAATTGATGAGATAAAGCAGAAGATGAATGAAGGAAAAGCTAAAGGATTCCGTAAGGATGAGCACGGAACTGTATGGTTCGAGGATCGTATTTATGTGCCCAATGATCCCGAACTCGGGAAGCTAATTCTTCAGAGGCTCATGATTCACCGTACTCGATTCACCCGGCAACACCAAGATGTACCTGGATTTGAAGGAAAGTTTCGGTGGGCGGTATGAAGAAGGATATTGCCGAGTGCGTAGCCGTATCGATGTTTGTCAACGAGTAAAGGCGAGAACATCGAAGCCAGCAGGGTTGCTTCAACCTTTGCCGATTCAGATTGGAAATGGGAGAAACTTGGAATGGATTTCATCACAGGATTACCCAGACCCGTTCAGGTTATGATTCTATCTGGGTAGTGGTTGATCGTTTGACCAAGGTAGCTCACTTCATTCCGTGAAGACTACCTATACCAGTGCTAAGTTGGCCAAGATATACATGACCAGGATCGTATGTCTGCATGGAGTTCCGAGGAAAATCGTGTCGATAGAGGAACACAGTTTACCTCAAAGTTTTGGAAGCGATTGCATGAAACTTTGGGTGCGAGGCTGGAATTGATCACAGCTTTTCATCCGCAGCATGATGGACGCACCGAGAGAGTCAATCAGATTCGGAGGACATGTTGAGAGCTTGTGTGCTAGACTATGGGTCTAGCTGGGATGATAATTTGCCATCGCAGAATTCTCATACAACAACAGTTATCAATCCAGTTTGAAGATGGCCCTTCGAAGCTCTATACGGAAGGAGGTGCGAACACCATTGCTGTGGGATAGTGTTGGTGATCGATCACTTTTGGTTCCGACCTTATCAGGGATTCCGAAGAGAAATTCAAGTTGATTCAAGACAGACTCAAGATAGCACAATCGAGACGTAAGAGTTATGCCGACGATGGCGCAAGGAAGTGACTTACGAAGTGGGAGACCGAGCATATCTTCGTGTGTCTCCACTTCGTGGAATCAAGAGGTTTGGTGTCAAGGGAAGTTAGCACCCGATTCATTGGCCCTACAAAATCCTCGAGCGTCGTGGAGAAGTTGCTTACAAGTTGGAATTGCGGAAGGATTGTCCGGAGTTCATGATGTCTTCCATGTTTCTCACCAAGAAGTGTCATGCCGACATGGCCGATGTTCCGTTGAGAGACACAAGGTGCCCCTAGAGGCCATACAGCTTGACGGTGATCTGACTTACAAGGAGAAGCCCGTCCAATTCTCGAGACTGCAAGCGAGTCACCCGCAGCAAGGTCATCAAATTTTGCAAGGTCTGTGGAGTCACCACACCGAGGAAGAAGCCACACAGGGCGCCAAGAAGACCTTCTTGAGACCACCCGCACCTATTTGCTAGCCAACCCGAATCTCGAGGGCGAGATTCATCTTAAGGTGGGTAGGTTTGTAACATCCCAAATTTCCTATTTGGAATGTTTTACAATTATAGCTAAGCATCCTGTGCATCCTGTTTGAATTTGAATGCCATTTGGAGTTTCAGAGGATTTTGAGTTTTGAATTTGAATTCAAACTTTGGCAAGTGGGAAACATTTCAAAAACTAAGCCTGATAAATACTTGATCAAAAGTATGAGAGGAGCAAACATGACACTCCAAAAATATCAGAGGAAAACATTGCCAAAAGATTTGGATTCAAATCTGAATTTTATTTGAATTTGAAAAAAATGGATTTTTATAAAGTTTGGATTTTGTCTTTGGAAAAATGTTCAAATGAAAGAGAATATTCCCCTGATCATTTTGGTATATATATACCCTATATAAAATATTTATAGTTATTGTTTTATTTCTGTTTTTGTTTTGCTAAAAAAATAAATTCAGAAAAAAGGAAAAACCCCAGCGCCATTAGGCCCCTGCCCAGCCAGCGCCGCACCACCACTGGCCCAGCCAGCACAGCACCCACCACTGGCCCAGCCAGGTCACCGCACCCAGCCTGGCCCGGCCAGCCCACTGCCAATCGCCAGCACCACCTCCCCTCGCCCGAACCCCTCTGGCTTCGGTCGACCGCTCGCTCCTCACCCCTCTCTCTCTCACTGACCGCGGGGCCCACGCCCATCTTCTTCCCCCCGCCCCACGCCACGCCGTCGCCGCGCATGGATCGCGGATCCCGAGGATCCGAGATCCCGAGGATCCGGATCCCGATCGCCCCGATCGCCCCAGCAGGACGACCCCGGCTATAAAGCCCACACCTCCGCACCCCATTCCCCCTAGCCCTCGCCGAGCCCTCTCCCTCTCTCTCCGAAACACGCTGGAGACCCGAGGCTCCGCCTCGCCATTGTCACCGCCTTGCCGCCCTAGGCCACCCCGACCCCCAACGACTCCACCAGAAGCCTCCCCGAGCTCCCCCGCACCCGCACGGCTACTTCCCCGACCTCGCCGACGCCCGGAGCCCTCGCCGCCCTCTCGCCGCCGCCGCCTCCGTCGCCGAACTCCGGTAGGTCGCCGAAAACTCCCCGTCCGATTCCAAATAGACGGCTAGGATTAGACCCCGAAGGGGTACGTTTTTTATAAAAGACCGGCCCGGTTCTTTCCGGTTTAATTAGTTAGGTTTATTTGTTTTGAGCCGGCCCGTTTTAGTTTAACCCTAGGCTCGTTTAGGCTATTTGACGCCTAGTGCACAGTTTAGGCCCATTAGGCCTTTTTCTTTTATTTTTGTTTTTCTGTTTTAGCAGAATAGTTTCTGTTTTAAAAAATTCATATCTTTTATTCTGTTTAATGTTTTTAGGTGATTCTTTTTTTCTTGGATTGCAAAATTTATGTAGTTTTTGTAGAATATATATTTAGCTATGTTAAAACTTATTAAAATTGCTTTAATTTAGTTTTAGTCAGAATAGTAAATCTGCTATAACTTGAGTTAGAAAAATTATTTTGGATGATTCTTTTGTCCCAACTTTATTTTAACATTTCCAAACCATAAAAATTAATTTGGGTATTTTAGGATTAATAAATAATTAGTTTTAAGCAGAATCTTATTAATCCTAATTAATTAACTAGCTACTGTTTTCCTATTAATTTAAATAGTAAATAAATTTATTTTTAACATGTGATTGATTATTCTAGGATAGTTTCTGTCACTTTATAGGATGAACTTTTATTTATAATTAATAAAAGTTTTATTTTATTTTCCTAATAGAAATTGGATTAGGCCTAAAATGAGTTTTATAATAGCTTTTTAATTAATTCTTTTTGCTCCTAGTTGCTTAGTGAATCCTTTTCTGTTAAGTTAACCTAAAACCATGATTAGGTTATGTTAAGAAATTTTTGTTTATAAAAACTATTTTAGTTATTGTTTGAAGTAGGAAAACTTTGAATGGGTTTTTCTTTGAGTTTTCCCTTTGGATTTTGATTGGTTGTTTTGGTGTGTTATGTTACTTTTGTTATGCTATTGTGTTATGTGATCCTATTGCTATATGCTTATTGTGATTTGTTTGTCTCGGTAGAGTTTCCGGAGTGCGAAGCTTGCTACTACGAATCTTTAGCTTACGAGGATCATCAGCAAGGCAAGTTTTGATCATGTTATTTCTATACCTATGTTTTTGTGCATTAGAATTGTCACCACCCCACCATGCATGCAGTAGTTGAAATCTTGAAGTCATTAAACTTGAGTAGTATCATGTGGTAGGATGAACCAATCCCCTTGTTACCATGACCCGGGATTTAAGTAGTTTACTTGCTATGCTCGTAGACGGGTTTTGGGTTGAGTGAAATTCATAAGCAAGATGTGAGAGTCAATGATGATGACAACCCCATGAACTGCAATGATCAAGATGGACTTGGAAAATCACTCTTGGGTGGAGGATTTGTTGACGGGCACCTGGAGAACCCAGTGGTGGCGGGATGCATGGAGAAGTGCCATGACATCTTGCGGAAAGCTTCACCCAGCCATGAAGAGAAGGATGGATGCCCCATGACCGGAAGCTTACATGCAGCCGCAAGCCATTATGGGCTCTGGCTGGGTTGACCCTAGTAGTGACGCTGGCTGGGCGGTACTACGAGATGTAGAAGAACGGTAGGATTGGATGGGTACCGGCGGTAGCGGAAAGAACTCTTTGGAAGACCTGTTTCATTCGTCCGTCTTCAAACACCATGAAGTGCGAAGACTTTAAAGGAGGGAATGATTCTTGCGTGGAAAGTGCGCAACCCTCTGCAGAGTTAAAGATCTAATCGATTAGCCGTGTCCCCGGTTACGGACAATTTGAGCCTCTGGAACTTGGAAGTATTCGGATATCTCAACACTAAAACTAATGAATTAATTTTGAGGGGTTTTATGACTTAATAATTTGGGAATGAGATATTGGTTGGCGGAACCATCTCAATAACTACCAACAATTGTAGTAATTTGCAAGCAAGTCCACTGTAGTAGGATAAAATTTGCTTTTTCGCAAAAATGATGAAACTTAGAGCTCCACAGCCAAAATGCATATAGTGTTAGTAACTTTATTATTGTTATTCTTCATTACTTGCCAGCTTATTCCAAAAGCTGACCTACATGGCTGCAACGTCTTATGTTGCAGAGGTATATTCCGATCAGGAGTGAGGCTACGCTCCGCGCTTGGCGATTGCCCTTTGGAGTCGGATGGACTCGCTTTACTTGACGCTCCAGACATTAGTAGTTTATTTCTCATGAGTTGGCCTTGAGCGAATTTATTCCTTGTAATAAAGACTCTATATGAGAATCGTGTAATGATATTCAGGTGTGATTGAACTTTGATTACTTTATCGATGTACTGTGAGTACCAGCATGATCTTGGGATGGTACAGACACAGAGATTTGACCGATTTTGGGTCAGGTCGCTACAGTATGGGAATAAAGAGGACTTGATGCTTTAATGATATGGTTGGGTTTTACCTTAATGATCTTTAGTAGTTGCGTATGATTGCTAGAGTTCCAATCATAAGTGCATATGATCCAAGTAGAGAAAGTATGTTAGCTTATGCCTCTCCCTCATATGAAACTGCAATAGTGATTACCGGTCTTGTTAACAATTGCCTAGGACAATTCCGCACACCGATCCACCATTATTCCACACTCGCTATTTATAATACTAAGTAATATATTCTAAATTTATGATAACAGCACCTACTTTTATGTTTTAGCTCTCCGATACCATGCAAAGTTATCCTCTTCATACCCACAGCGTAGTTTTATTTCTCGTTGCTAGTTGGAAGCAAACGTTCGGTGCACGTAGAGTCGTATCAGTGGCAGATAGGGCTTGAGAGAATATTGATCTTACCTTTAGATCCTTGTGGGTTCTACACTCCATACTTATCACTTCCATCTTTGGAAAGTGCTATGATGATTCCTTGCACTTGGGGATTATCAAGCTCTTTTCTGGCGCCGTTGCCTGGGAGCAATAGCGTGGGGTTGATATTCTCGTGTGTGCTTGTTTGCTTTCTTCACTAAGTAGATTTTGTTTTTCCTTTTTGTTTCTGTTTAGTTGTGGGTGAAACATACAAAAAAATTAAAAATGAAAATTCAAAAAATTATTACTTGCCACTCATGCCTAAAAGTTTTTCAAAAAGAGAAGTGATTGGAAGGTTTTGCATTGAAGAAGTGAGGGTCGACCTTGAACACTTGTATTCATGCTCACGGAAACAATGTATAATTTTTCATGGAAGTTTCTCTGTAAATAATTATCCCCTTGTATATATTCATTGTATTATAAAAATAATGTGCCAAGCTTTGGTTTTAGGATGATTAGATTGCTTGTTTGCTATGTGCAGAACAAAAACAGAAACTTTGGCTGTAGTGCATGAATTTATATTTTTAACTGGAAAGTCAAATGGTTCTGATTCTTTTTGCCCATTACTTATGTACAAATTTTTCAAATTTTCAAATTTAGTTCATATTTTTAGGAGTTACATAAGTTTGCCAAACTTCCAGATTACTACAGACTGTTCTGTTTTTAACAGATTCTGTTTTGCGTGTGTTGTTTGCTTATTTCGATGAATCTATGGCTAGTATTGGAGGGTATGAACTATAGATAAGTTGGAGTACAGTAGGTTTAACACCCATATAAATAAAGAATGAGTTCATCACAGTACCTAAAGGTAGTGATTTGCTTTATTACACTAACGGATCTCACAAGTTTTTGTTAAAGTTTTGTGTGGATGAAGTGCCCGAAGGTCGAGGAGCTATCAATATGAGAAGAATAAAGAAAGGCAAGAGTTCAAGCTTGGGGATGCCCAAGGCACCCCAAGTAAATATTTAAAAGTATACTCAAGCATCTAAGCTTGGGGATGCCCCGGTTGGCATCCCATCTTTCTTCTTCAACAAATATCGGTATACCTCGGTTTTTGTTTTGTTCACATGCTTTGTGTCCTTTGTGTTTTTCTTTTTCTTCAAGAACCATGCTAGCATGATATATCCCTTCATTGATTTATATAATACTTCATGTGCTTCACTTATATCTTTTAAGTATGGTCTTATAGAATTGCTCTTTGTGCTTCACTTAAATCTTTTGAGTATGGTTTTATAGAATGCTTCATGTGCTTCACTTATATATTTTGAGCTTGGATATTGGTTAGTCTATGTTAATTGTAGAATGCTCCATGAACTTCACTTATATCTTTTGGAGTATGAATAATACTATCATTAAAGTGGGTTGGAAGAGTGTCAACTTTAGGAATTAGTGATCCCACTATTTTGGAGGATGTTGAATCTTAGTGTGATATTTATGAAAGTGGATTTGGAAGAGTGTCAACTTTAGCTAATAATGATTCCACTATTTCGGAAGAGGTTCCAATTGAGTATGAGAACAAATTTGCTATCCATGATGCTACTGAAAATTATTATGAGGAAGGAATACATGCTTGTAGGAGTTGCAATAATATCAAGTTTCCTCTCCATGTGCTTAAAGTTTTGAAGTTATACTTGTTTTGCCTTCCTATGCTAGTTGATTGTTGTTCTTATAAGTTGTGTGCTCAAAAAATCCCTAGGCATAGGAAGCGTGTTAGATTTAAATGTGCTAGTCATATTCTTCAAGATGCTCTCGTTGTGCTTCAATTCCTATCTTTTATGAGAGCATCATTGAAATCATCATGCCTAGCTAAAAGGCATTAAAGAAAAGCGCTTGTTGGGAGACAACCCAATATTTACCCTTACTGTTTTTGTGTGTCTACATGATTAAGCTACTGTAGTAATCATGTTTTATAGATTTTGTTGCAATAAAGTGCCAAGTAAGACCTTTGGGAAGACTTGGGTGAAAGTTAATGTGATCTTGCTGTAAAAAACAGAAACTTTGCGCTCACGAGAATAGATGTCATTTTTTTACATAAGAGTGATTTTGAGTTGATTCTTTTTGCAGAAGTTTAATAGAAAAATTCCTCACGTCCACCAATTTATTTCATAATTTTTGGAGTAGCAGAAGTATGGTTATTGTTCAGATCATTGCAGACTGTTCTGTTTCTGACAGATTCTGTTTTCATTGCATAGTTTGCTTGTTTTCTAGTTTCTATGACTTATATTCTTCACTATAAATTGTAGAAATGATATGGTACAGTAGGCATTGTATGAAAACAATTATGAACCTTGTTATTGTCAGTACCAAAGTGAATGGTTTGCTCTTTATCATACTAACCTATCTCATGAAGTTTGGTTAAGTTTTGTGTGATTGAAGTTTTCAAGTTTTGAGTGAGATATCGATATGAGGAGAATAAGGAGTGGAAAAACCCTAAGCTTGGGGATGCCCAAGGCACCCCAAGGTAATATTCAAGGAAGACTCAAGCGCCTAAGCTTGGGGATGCCCCGGAAGGCATCCCCTCTTTCGTCTTCAACACTATCGGTATACTTTACTCGGAGCTATATTTTTATTCATCACATGATATGTGTTTTGCTTGGAGCGTGTTTTCGATTTTACTTGCTGTTTGAATAAAATCATTGGATCTGAAATATTGAATAAAAAAGAATCCTCCCGTGGCTAGTTAATTATTTGACTACTCGGTGTTCTTCACTCATATCTTTTGGAGTAGTTTGTCAATTGCTCATGTGCTTCATGTATATCCTATGAGTAAATGGTTGAATAAATTGAATGTCATAAACCTGAATTTATGTATGTTTCATATGCTTATAAAATGGGGAGTAATGACTTCACACATAATAAGTATGGGTAGTAAAACTTATTGGAAGTTTGCAAACGTAGAATCGGTCACTTGAACAATTCATGAAAGAATATTGAAGGAAGAGGAGCTTCACATATAAATATACTATCTTGGACATCTTTTATGATTGGGAGCACTCATTAAAATATGACATGCTAAAAGAGTTGATGTTGGACAAGGAATACAACGTAATGTGTTATGTTTTCTTATATCTGAGATAAAGTATGTTGTCATGGATCCTCTAACATGTTGAGCTTGCCTTACCCCCTCGTGCTAGCCAAAAATCTCAGCACCAAGTAGAGATACTACTTGTGCTTCCAAAATCCTTAAACCAGTTTTGCCATGAGAGTCCACCATATCTACCTATGAATTGAGTAAGATCCTTCGAGTAAGTTGTCATCGGTGCAAAGCAATAAAAATTGCTCTAAATATGTATGATTGATTGGTGTGGGAGAAATAAGATTTATACGATCTTGTGATGTGGAAGTAATAAAAGCGACGGACTGCATAATAAAGGTTCATATCACAAGGGGCAATATAAAGTGACGTTCTTTCACATTGAGATTTTATGCATCCAACCATAAAGGCGCATGGCAACCTCTGCTTCCCTCTGCGAAGGGCCTATCTTTTATTATTATCTTCTACCTTATGCAAGAGTCACGGTGATCTTCACCTTTCCATTTTCATTTTATCCTTTGGCAAGCCCAGCATGTTGGTAAGAACCTGATATATATATCTAATTGGATGTAGGGGAGCATGAGTTATTATTGTTGACATTACCCTTGAGGTAAAAGGTTGTGGGGAAAAACTATAAGCCCCTATCTTTCTCTGTGTCCTATTAAAACTCCATAACCACAAGTATTGCGTGAGTGTTAGCAATTGTGAAAGATTAAATGATAGTTGAGTATGTGAAGTTTGCTGAATCAAAGCTCTGACATAGATTCTTCCTGAAAATAGGATGAATTACAATTGTTTGATGACCGAGAATATTGTTTGTTAGTTTTCAAGAAAGTTTATGATCCATACTTTAAACTTGTGAATTGGTTGTTACTTGATCTTGAAAAGTTTTATGATATGAGCTATTGTTATGATATGTAGTGATGCTAGAAAAAGTGATTGGAATTATCATTGATCAAACTGAAGCACTTACTAGCATTCCGCATCAAAAATTATGTTTTTTATCATTTACCTACTCGAGGACGAGCAGGAATTAAGCTTGGGGATGCCTGATACGTCTGCAACATATCTATAATTTTTGATTGCTCCATGCTATATTATCTACTGTTTTGGACTATCTTGGGCTTTATTTTCCACTTTTATATTACTTTTGGGACTAACCTATTAACCGGAGGCCCATCCCAGATTTGCTGTTTTTTTTTGCCTATTTCAGTGTTTCGAAGAAAAGGAATATCAAACGGAGTCGAAACGGAACGAAATCAACTAGAGAAGTTATTTTTGGAAGGAAAGCCACCGGATAGACTTGGACTCTACGTCAGAAGATACGGGAGGTGCTCACGAGGGTGGGGGGCGCCCCCCCTAGGGCGCGTCCCCCTGCCTCGTGGGGCCCCCGTAGCTCCTCCAACGTACCCCCTGCACCCATATATACTCACGTACCCTAAAACTTCCAGAACGGAGATTGGATCAGAAGTTCCGCCGCCGCAAGCCTCTGTAGGCACGAGAAATCAATCTGGGCCCTCTCCGGCACCCTGCCGGAGGGGGCCATCATCACCGGTGGCCATGGAGGAGTATCCCGGAGGGGTCTTCATCACCATGAAGGCCAAGGACCAGAAGGTGTAGGCCATGGAGGAGGAAGCACAAGGGGGAGAACCTCTCCTCCTCTCTTCTAGTGGCGCCGGAGTGCCATCGAGAGGGGAATCATCGCCATGGTGATCGTCTTCATCAACATCACCATCATCATCACCATCCTCATCTCTTTTACGCGGTCCACTCTCCCGCACGCCGCTATAATCCCCTACTTGAACATGGTGCTTTATGCCACATATTATGATCCAATGATGTGTTGCCATCCTATGATGTTTTGAGTAGATATCTTTTGTCTTTGGGTTGATTGATGATCTAGATTGGTATGAGTTGAATGTTTTACTTTGATGTTGTCCTATGGTGCTCTCCGTGTCGCGCAAGCGTGAGGGATTCCCGTTGTAGGGTGTTGCAATACGTTCATGATTCGCTTATAGTGGGTTGCTAGAGTGACAGAAGCTTAAACCCGAGTAAGAGGGATTGTTGCGTATGGGAATAAAGAGGACTTGATGCTTTAATGCTATGGTTGGGTTTTACCTTAATGATCTTTAGTAGTTGCGGATGCTTGCTAGAGTTCCAATCATAAGTGCATATGATCCAAGTAGGGAAAGTATGTTAGCTTATGCCTCTCCCTCATATGAAACTGCAATAGTGATTATCGGTCTTGTTAACAATTGCCTAGGACAATTCCGCACACTGATCCACCATTATTCCACACTCGTTATTTATAATACTAAGTAATATATTCTAACTTCATGATAACAGCACCTACTTTTATGTTTTAGCTCTCCGATACCATGCAAACTTATCCTCTTCATACCCACAACATAGTTTTATTTCTCGTTGCTAGTTGGAAGCAAACATTCGTGCACGTGAGTCGTGTCGATGGCGATAGGGCTTGAGAGAATATTGATCTTACCTTTAGCTCCTTGTGGGTTCGACACTCCATACTTATCACTTCCATCTTTGGAAAGTGCTACGATGATTCCTTGCACTTGGGGATTATCAGTGTACAACAAGGATGATTGTGATAAACTAAAAATCAAAGACTCAAATCATACAAGACGCTCCAAGCAAAACACATATCATGTGGTGAATAAAAATATAGCTCCAAGTAAAGTTACCGATGGAAGTAGACGAAAGAGGGGATGCCTTCCGGGGCATCCCCAAGCTTTGGCTTTTTGGTGTCCTTTGATTATCTTGGGGTGCCATGGGCATCCCCAAGCTTAGGCTCTTTCCACTCCTTGTTCCATAATCCATCAAATCTTTCACCCAAAACTTGAAAACTTCACAACACAAAACTTAACAGAAAATCTCGTGAGCTCCGTTAGAGAAAGAAAACAAAAGACCACTTCAAGGTACTGTAATGAACTCATTCTTTATTTATATTGGTGTTAAACCTACTGTATTCCAACTTCTCTATGGTTTATAAACTATTTTACTAGCCATAGATTCATCAAAATAAGCAAACAACACACGAAAAACAGAATCTGTCAAAAACAAAACAGTCTGTAGTAATCTGTAACTAACGCAAACTTCTGGAACTCCAAAAATTCAGCCAAAATAGGAAGACCTAGACAATTTGTTTATTGATCAACAGAAATTGGAATCAATATTTTATCATGTTCTGGTGATTTTTAACAATTATTTTCTTGAATAGAAAGTTTCTGGAATTTTCTGCAATATCAAATAACTATCATCCAAGAAGATTCTATAGGTTTAACTTGGCACAAACACTAATTTAAACATAAAACACATCTAACCAAAGGCTAGATCAAAGATTTATTCCTAAACAGAAGCAAAAAGTAAAAAAAAAATTGGGTTGCCTCCCAACAAGCGCTATCGTTTAACGCCCCTAGCTAGGCATAAGATTTCGACGATGCTCACATGAAAGACAAGAATTGAAGCACAAAGAGAGCATCATGAAACACGTGACAAACACATCTAAATCTAAAATACTTCCTATGCATAGGCATCTTATAGGCAAACAAATTATCATAGCAACCAAAAACTAGCATATGCAAGGAAGTGGAAAGAAACATTAGCAATCTCAACATAACGAGAGGTAATTTATTATCATGAAAATTTCTACAACCATATTTTCCTCTCTCATAATAATTACATGTGGGATCATAAGCAAATTCAACAAAATAGCTATCACAATAAATATTTTCAACACGATCCACATGCATGCAAAGTTGGCACTCTTCCAAAATAGTGGGATTAACATTAGCTAAAGTCATGACCTCTCCAAACCCACTTTTATCAAAAACTTCATAAGATTGAACATTCTCCAAATATGTGGGATCTAAAGTTGACACTCTTCCAAACCCACTTTCAATATTATTGCAAACACCATTATCAATCTCATATTCATCATGGGGCTTAAATAAATTTTCAAGGTCATAAGAAGAATCACCCCAATCATGATCATTGGAACAAGTAGTAGACATAGCAAAACTAGCATCCCCAAGCTTAGGGTTTTGCATATAATTAGCACAATTGACATCAAGAGAATTTATAATAACGTCATTGCAATCATGCTTTTTATTTAAAGATCTATCGTGAATCACTTTATAAATCACTTCATCACAATTTTCAGATTCACGGATTTCAAGCAAAACTCCATAAAGATAATCTAGTGCACTCAACTCACTAGCAATTGGTTCACCATAATTGGACCCTTTAAAAAGATTAGCAAGTGGATGGGGATCCATAAACTCTTAGCAAGCGAAGATGCAAGCAAAAAGAAGGAACATGGAAAAACGAAGCGGAAAGGAGGGTGAATAAAACGGCAAGGGTGAAGTGGGGGAGAGGAAAACGAGAGGCAAATGGCAAATAATGTAATGCGGGAGATAAGGGTTTGTGATGGGTACTTGGTATGTTGACTTTTGCGTAGACTCCCCGGCAATGGTGCCAGAAATGGCTCTTTGTCGGGAGTCCAAATCTTGACTTGACCTTGCGTAAGCCTCCCCAGCAACGGTGCCAAAAATCCTTCTTGCTACCTCTTGAGCACTGCTTTGGTTTTCCCTTGAAGAGGAAAGGGTGATGCAGTAAAGCAGCGTAAGTATTTCCCTCAGTTTTTGAGAACCAAGGTATCAATCCAGTAGGAGGCCACGCACGAGTCCCTCGCACCTACACAAACAAATAAATCCTCGCAACCAACGCGATAAGGGGTTGTCAATACCTACACGGTCACTTACGAGAGTGAGATCTGATAGATATGATAGGATAATATTTTTGGTATTTTTATGATAAAGATGCAAAGTAAAATAGAAGCAAAATAAAAGGCAACGGAAATAGCTTGTCGATGGAAGATTAATATGATGGAAAATAGACCCGGGGGCCATAGGTTTCACTAGTGGCTTCTTTCAAGAGCATAAGTATTTACGGTGGGTGACCAAATTACTGTTGAGCAATTGATAGAATTGAGCATTGTTATGAGAATATCTGGGTATGATCATTTATATAGGCATCACGTCCGAGACAAGTAGACCGACTCCTGCCTGCATCTACTACTATTACTCCACACATCGACCGCTATCCAGCATGCATCTAGAGTATTAAGTTCATAAGAACAGAGTAACGCTTTAAGCAAGATGACATGATGTAGAGGGATAAACTCATGCAATATGATATAAACCCCATCTTGTTATCCTCGATGGCAACGATCTCAGACGTGCTTTGCTGCCCCTCATCCACGGGAAAGGACACCGCAAGATTGAACCCAAAGCTAAGCACTTCTCCCATTGCAAGAAAGATCAATCTAGTAGGCCAAACCAAACTGATAATTCGAAGAGACTTGCAAAGATAACCAATCATACATAAAAGAATTCAGAGAAGATTCAAATATTGTTCATAGATAAACTTGATCATAAACCCACAATTCATCGGTCTCAACAAACACACCGCAATGGAAGATTACATCGAATAGATCTCCACGAGAGAGGGGGAGAACATTGTATTGAGATCCAAAAAGAGAGAAGAAGCCATCTAGCTAATAACTATGAACCCGAAGGACTGAGGTAAACTACTCACACATCATCGGAGAGGCTATGGTGTTGATGTAGAAGCCCTCCATGATCGATGCCCCTTCCGTCGGAGCTCCGGAATAGGCCCCAAGAGGGGATCTCACGGGTACAGAAGGTGGCGGCGGTGGAATTCGATTTTTGGCTCCGTATCTGGTAGTTTGGGGGTACGTAGGTATATATAGGAGGAAGGAGTACGTCGGTGCAGCAACAGGGGGCCCACGAGGGTGGAGGGCGCGCCTAGGGGGGGGTAGGCGCGCCCCCTACCTCGTGCCCTCCTGGTTGATGTCTTGACGTAGGGTCCAAGTCCTCTGGATCACATTCGTTCCGAAAATCACGTTCCCGAAGGTTTCATTCCGTTTGGACTCTGTTTGATATTCTTTTTCTGCGGAACTCTGAAATAGGCAAAAAACAGCAATTCTGGGCAGGGCCTCCGGTTAATAGGTTAGTCCCAAAAGTAATATAAAAGTGTATAATAAAGCCCAATAATGTCCAAAACAGAATATAATATAGCATGGAGCAATCAAAAATTATAGATATGTTGGAGATGTATCAATCATCTCATACAACAATTTATATCATCACGTCTTGACCATATCACATCACAACATTCCCTGCAAAAACAAGTTAGACGTCCTCTACTTTGTTGTTGTAAGTTTTACATGGCTGCTACAGGCTTAGCAAGAACCGTTCTTACCTACGCATCAAAACCACAACGAGTTTTCGTCAAGTGTGTTGTTTTAACCTTCAAAAAGGACTGGGCGTAGTCACACTTGATTCAACTAAAGTTGGGGAAACCGGTACTCACTAGCCACCTGTGTGCGAAGCACGTCGGTAGAACCAGTCTCGCGTAAGCAGTATGACATGCTGGTAAGCAGTATGAATATTATCGCCCACAACTATTTGTGTTCTACTCGTGCATATAACATCTCGCATAGACCTGGCTCGGATGCCACTGTTGGGGAACGCAGTATTTCAAAAAAATTCCTACGATCACGCAAGATCTATCTAGGAGATGCATAGCAACGAGCGGGGAGAGTGTGTCCACGTACCCTCGTAGACCGAAAGCGGAAGCGTTAAGTAACATGGTTAATGTAGTCGAACGTCTTCGCGATCCAACCGATCAAGCACCGAACGCACGGCACCTCCGTGATCTGCCCACGTTCAGCTCGGTGACGTCCCTCGTACTCTTGATCCAAGTGAGGCTGAGGGAGAGTTTCGTCAGCACGACGGTGTGGTGACGGTGATGATGATGTTACCGAGGCTGGGCTTCGCCTAAGCACTACAACGATATGACCGAGGTGGAAATCTGTGGAGGGGGGCACCGCACACGGCTAAAACAACTGTTAACTTGTGTGTCTATGGGGTGCCCCCCTCCCCCGTATATAAAGGAGCAAGGGGGAGGCCGGCCGGACCTCATAGGGCGCGCCCAAGGGGGCAATCCTACTCCAAGTAGGAGTTGGATCCCCCCTTTCCTAGTCCTAATAGGAGAAGAAGGAAGGAGAGCGGAAAGAGAAGGAAGGAGGGGGAGCCGCCCCTTCCCCTAGTCCAATTCGGACTAGGCCCATGGGGGGGCACGCGGCTAGCTCTTGGCTGCCCCTCTCTCTCTCCCCTAGGCCCAATAAGGCCCATTACTTCTCCGGTGGTTCCGATAACCCTTCTAGCACTCCGATATTTATCCGGTGACCCCCGGAACTCATCCGGTGTCCGAATAACATCGTCCAATATGTCAATATTTATGTCTCGACCATTTGGAGACTCCTCATCATGTCCGTGATCACATCCGAGACTCCGAACAACCTTCGGTACATTAAAACACATAAACTCATAATACCGATCGTCATCGAACGTTAAGCGTGCGGACCATACGGGTTCGAGAACTATGTAGACCTGACCGAGGCTCATCTCCGGTCAATAACCAATAGCGGAACCTAGATGCTCATATTGGCTCCCACATATTCTACGAAGATCTTTATCGGTCAAACCGCATAACAACATACGTTGTTCACTTTGTCATCAGTATGTTACTTGCCCGAGATTCGATCGTCGGTATCTCAATACCTAGTTCAATCTCGTTACCGGCAAGTCTCTTTACTTGTTCTGTAATGCATCATCCCGCAACTAACTCATTAGTCACATTGCTTGCAAGGCTTATAGTGATGTGCATTACGGAGAGGGTCCAGAGATACCTCTCCGGCAATCGGAGTGACAAATCCTAATCTCGATCTAGGCCAACTCAACAAACACCATCGGAGACACCTGTAGAGCATATTTATAATCACCCAGTTACGTTGTGACGTTTGATAGCACACTAAGTGTTCATCCGGTATTCGGGAGTTGCATAATCTCATAGTCATAGGAACATGTATAAGTCATGAAGAAAGCAATAGCAACAAACTAAACAATCATCGTGCTAAGCTAACGGATGGGTCTTGTCAATCACATCATTCTCTAATGATGTGATCCCCTTAATCAAATGACAACTCGTGTCTATGGCTAGGAAACTTAACCATCTTTGAATAACGAGCTAGTCAAGTAGAGGCATACTAGTGACACTCTGTTTGTCTTTGTATTCAAACATGTACTAAGTTTCTGGTTAATACAATTCTAGCATAAATAATAAACATTTATCATGATATAATGAAATATAAATAACAACTTTATTATTGCCTCTAGGGCATACTTCTTCATTAAGTTCATGGAAAATCGGAGTAATGCAATAAGAACAATGACATGTAGACAAGATCTATTTATGTAGGAATAGACCCCATCTTGTTATCCTTAATGGCAACGATACATACGTGTCGGTTCCCCTTCTGTCACTCGGATCAAGCACCGTAAGATCGAACCCATCACAAAGCACCTCTTCCCACAGCAAGATAAATAGATCGAGTTGGCCAAACAAAACCCAAATATCGAGAAGAAATACGAGGCTATAAGTAATCATGCATATAAGAGATCAAAAGACTCAAATAACTTTCATGGATAAAAATATAGATCTGGTCATAAACTCAAAGTTCATCGGATCCCAACAAACACACCGCAAAAAGAGTTACATCAAATAGATCTCCAAGAGACCATTATATTGATAATTAAATGAGAGAGAGGAAGCCATCTATCTACTAACTACGGACCCGTAGGTCTACAATGAACTACTCACGCATCATCGGAGAGGCACCAATGAGGATGATGAACCCCTCCGTGATGGTGTCTAGAGGATCTGTGGTTCCTGCAACTTTTAGCGGCTAGAATTGATTTTCGTTGACTCCCATAGGGTTTCTGGAATATTGGGGTATTTATAGAGAAAAGAGGCGGTGCGGGAGGCCACCGAGGTGGGCATAACCCACCTGGCGCGCTGGGTTGTGCCCCCTCGGGCATGCCTCTGTACTTCTTCGCCATCTTGTGTCTTCGGTCCGAAAAAATCCACAAAAATTTTCATTGCGTTTGGACTCCGTTTGGTATTGATTTCCTGTGATGTAAATAACAAGCAGAAAACACCAGCTGGCACTGGGCACTATGTCAATAGGTTAGTCCCAAAAATGATATAAATTTGCTATAAAATGATTGTAAAACATCCAAGAATGACAATATAATAGCATGGAACAATAAAAAATTATAGATACGTTGGAGACGCATCAGCATCCCCAAGCTTAATTCCTGCTCGTCCTCGAGTAGGTAAATGATAAAAATAGAATTTTTGATGTGGAATGCTGCCTAACATGTTCATCACATATTCTTTTCTTTGTAGCATGGACATTTGGACTTTTATATGGTTCAAAGCAATAGTCTAGTTTTGACATGAAGATTTCAATACTCAAGCATATCAACAAACAACCATGTCTTTCAAAATATCAACACTAAAGCAAGTTATCCCTAGCCCATTATGCCCAATCATTGATCCATTCATGAAACACACTTGCATATTAGCTACACCCAATGCTCAAGTACGATCGTAGTGCCCCTTAGTTGGTGCTTTATAAGATAAGATGGAGACTCAAATAAAAAAAATTGCATAAAGTAAAAGAAAGACCCTTCGCAGAGGGAAGTAGGGATTTGTAGAGGTGCCAGAGCTCAAAGCGAAAAAGGTAGAGATAAAACATTTTGGGTGGCATGCTTTTCCTGTCAACGAAAACGATCGAGTAGTTCCCAGTACTTTCACATTCCTGTCAACGAAAACGATCAAGTAGTTCCCAGTACGAAACATATAGAGATATATCATAGGCGGTTCCCAAACAAAAAATAAAGTTTATTCCTTTTTCCACCATACTTTCACATTCCACGGCTAACCGAATCCACGAGTGCCGTCCATACCAACACTTTCCAAGGAATTTATTATTTGACAACATAAAGTAAATTCATTTTTCATTTCGGGACTGGGCATCCCTAATACCTTTGCCATACTCTCGTGCAATGACAAGTGAATAAACACTCATCTTGAGAATAACACATCTAGCATGGAAATATATTAGCCACCCCCTACCGTTTCTTCAGCGGTACGAGCACACAAAAGAGAAGTTTATTTTGGAAATTAAAGATGGCACATACAAATTTGCTTAGAACGGCACGTAAATACTGCATATAGGTAGGTATAGTGGACTCATGTGGCAAAAACTGGCATAAATGATTTTTGATGCACAAGTAGTGATCATACTTAGTGCAAATGAAGGCTAGCAAAAGACTGAGAAGCATCCAACCAAGAAACGAAAAATCTCATAAGCGAGCATTAAGCATAACTAACACCGAATAATGCACCACAAGTAGGATGTAATTTCATTGCATAACTTTTGACTTTCGTGCTTGCATAGGGAATCACAAACCTTAACACCAATATTCCTACTAAAGCATAATTACTCATCAACATGACTCACATATTATATCAACATATCGCAAAACTATTACAAGGAATCAAGTTTATTTTGTCCAATGATCTTCATGAAAGTTTTTATTGTCTCCCTCTTGAATATCTATCACTTTGGGACTAGTTTTATATGTTGCTTTTTTAATAAGCTCAAACAAATATAAGTGAAGAACATGAGCATCATATTTATTTCTCTCAGATTAATCTAAGTGAAGCAAGAGAGAATTTCTTCAAAGATAACAAAGCACACTGTGCTCAAAAAGACACAAGTGAAGCACTAGAGCAATTCCAACGCTCTAAAAATTTAAGTGAAGCATAGGAGCAATTCTAACAAGTCAAAGCATAATTTTGGCTCTCTCAAATAGGTGCATCCAGCAAGGATTCATCACTTAAAATAACAAGAAAAATAAGCAAAGAATCGTATCATACAAGACGCTCCAAGCAAAACTCATAATATGTGACGAATAAAAATATAGTTCCGAGTAAAATACCGATGGTTGTTAGAAGAAAGAGGGGATGCCACTCGGGGGCATCCCCAAGCTTAGTTGCCTGATACTTCTTGAATATTATCTTGGGGTGCCTCGGGCATCCCCAAGCTTAGCCTTTTGCTAATCCTTATTCCTTCATCCATCGAATATCACCCAAAACTTTTAAACTTCAATGACACAAAACTCAACAAAACCTTCGTGAGATCCGTTAGTATAAGAAAACAAATCACTACTATATGTATTGTTGCAAACCCATTCATATTTTATTTTTGCATTATATCTACTGTATTCCAACTTTTCTATGGCAAAAACTCTTCAAACGAAACCATAGAATCATCAAAACAAGCACAAAACGCAAAGAAAATAGAATCTGTCAAAAACAGAAAAATCTGTAGCAATCAGGGAACTTTGTATACTTCTCTAACTCCAAAAATTCTGGAAAATTAGGAAAATATGGCAATTTGTATATAAATCTTGTGTACAAAATTCAGAGCAAAATCACGTTTTTGTGATTTATGAAAATTATTTTTCTGAGCACAAAATTTTCTGTTTTTCAACAAGATCAAATCAACTATCACCCAACATGATCCCAAAGGCTTTGCTTGGCACAAACACTAATTTAAACCACAAAACACTTCTAACCATAGGCATAATTGGGTATTTAAAATAACAAGAAAACCAAAAAGCAAAAAGATACAAGTTGGATTGCCTCCCAACGAGCGCTATTGTTTTACGCCCCTAGCTAGGCATAATGCAAAGGATCTAAGTATTGTCATCTTCGTTTTCATTCTCCTTAGAGGAGTTTTTCACGGGAGGTTTTGCAAAAACAACATAAAACACATTATCCATAGAAACCTTCACACTGTCAAGTTGCTTATCATCATAACCCCTTTGATTTCCGGCAACAATCCAAGAATAATGTTGATTAACATCATTGAAAACTTGTTGGACTATATCTAAAACAGGGACTTCCTTTTTAAGATTGTCATCAAAGATTTGATTATCCCTAAGAAAATGTCTTAATGCATAATCACTATTATAGAGAATTTCATCTATCACCGGTTTTTCATGATTCATACCATAGAAATCAAATATTTCCCTTGCTTCACGTACTATGTAATCAAATTCATTCATAAGAACAAGGGTGGCCAACTTTTAGCTTTGGGATTCTTTATAATGGGTAACTCGAAAACAATCTTTGCAAGGTAGGATGAGTACGGATAAATTTATTTTCAAGTCTCGAAACTAGTCTTGAAATAGCTTCCGCATAAGTTTTAGTCCTCTTAAGTATAGGAATATCATAAGGACTTAGATTTCCTACACAATTGAAAAATTCTTGGATACGTTCTTTTCCTATAACGTTCCCTTGCCCCAAAAAAAACTTTTAGCATCCAGATTGCCAGATCGTCCAATTTTAGGAGTTAGGCCATCATTTGTTTCTGCCATACCAAAGTCACTCATGTTGCAAGCAAGAAGATAGATCTGACGAGAAAACAGCGAACGAAAAAGAGGGCGAATAAAACGGCAAATTTTTGTTAAGTGGGGGAGAGGAAAATGAGAGGCAAATGGAAAATAATGTAAATTACAAGGAGATGAGATTTGTGATTAGGAACCTGGTAGATGTTGATGATGTCTCCCCGGCAACGGTGCCAGAAATTCCTTTTGACGCGGCTTGAACTATGTCGGTATTTCCCAAAAGAGGAAGGGATGATGCAGCGCAGTTACGGTAGGTATTTCCCTCAGTGATGAGACCAAGGTTATTGAACCAGTAGGAGAACAACGCAACACCACGTAAACAACTCTTGCACACAAAGAACAAATACTTGCAACCCGACGTAAGAGAGGGGTTGTCAATCCCTCATGGGTAAAAAGATAGGTAAAATTGTAGTAGATTGGATAAATAGATCTCGCAGGAACGCGAGATAAAATAAATAAATATTGCAGATTTTTGTACTTTTGGATTAATAGATCGGAAAATAAAAGCAAATAAAAATAGATCGCGAAGGCAAATATAATAAAGAAGTGACCCGGGGGGCGTAGATTTCACTAGTGGCTTCTCTCGAGAAAAATAGCATACGGTGGGTAAACAAATTACTTTTGGGAAATTGATATAAATTCAAAGAATCATGACGATATCCAGGCAATGATCATTATATAGGCATCACGTCCAAGATTAGTAGACTGACTCCTGCTTGCATCTACTACTATTACTCCACACATCGACCGCTATCCAGCATGCATCTAGTGTATTAAGTTCATGGAAAGACGGAGTAATGCAATAAGAACAATGACATGATGTAGACAAGATCTATTTATGTAGAAACGGACCCCATCTTGTTATCGTTAATGGCAACGATACATACGTGTTGGATCCCCTTCTGTCACTGGGATCAAACACCGTAAGATCGAACCCATCACAAAGCACCTCTTCCCACAGCAAGATAAATAGATCGAGTTGCCAAACAAAACCCAAATATCAGAGAAGAAATACGAGGCTATAAGTAATCATGCATATAAGAGATCAAAAGACTCAAATAACTTTCATGGATAAAAACATAGATATGATCATAAACTCAAAGTTCATAGGATCCCAACAAACACACCGCAAAAAGAGTTACATCAAATAGATCTCCAAGAGACCATTGTATTGAGAATTAAATGAGAGAGAGGAAGCCATCTAGCTACTAACTACGTACCCGTAGGTCTACAATGAACTACTCATGCATCATCGGAGAGGCACCAATGAGGATGATGAACCCCTCCGTGATGGTGTCTATATTGGATCTGTGGTTTCTGGAACTTGCGGCGGCTGGAATTGATTTACGTCGACTCCCCTAGGGTTTCTGGAATATTGGGGTATTTATAGAGCAAAGAGGCGGTGCGGGAGGCCACCGAGGTGGGCATAACCCACCTGGGTACGCCTAGGTCCCCAGGCGCGCCCTGGTGGGTTGTGCCTCCTCGGGGCACCCCTATGGTACTTCTTCGGCCCATCTTGTGTCTTCTGGTCCAGAAAAAATCCACAAAAAGTTTCGCTGCGTTTGGTCTCCGTATGGTATTGATTTCCTGCGATGTAAAAAACAAGCAGAAAAGAATGATAACCCACAAGTATAGGGAATCACAATAGTTTTCGAGGGTACAGTATTCAACCCAAATTTATAGATTCGACACAAGGGGAGGCAAAGAATATTTGTAAGTATTAGCAGCTGAGTTGTCAATTCAACCACAGCTGGAGATTAATTATCTACAGCAAAGTGATCAGTAGCAAAGTAGTATGATAGTTTTGATAATACTAGCAGTAGCAATAGTAACGGTAATAGTGATAACAGTGATTTTGTAGCAAGTGCAACAGTAAAAATAGCAGTAGTAACTTAGCAGAAACAATATAAGACAAATTCGTAGGTATTGGATCGGTAATTTGTTGGATGATATTCATCATGTGATAGTCATAATCTAGGGCGATACGGCACTAGCTCCAGTTCATAAATATATTGCAGGCATGTATTCCGTAAATAGTCATACGTGCTTATGGAAAGAACTTGCATGACATCTTTTGTCCTACCCTCCCGTGGCAGCGGGGTCCTATTGGAAACTAAGGGATATCAAGGCCTCCTTTTAATAGAGAACCGGGACAAAGCATTAACACACGGTGAATACATGAACTCCTCAAACTATGGTCATCACCGGGAGTGGTCTCGACTATTGTCACTCCGGGGTTACCAGATCATAACATGTAGTAGGTGACTATAACTTGCAAGATCGGATCTAGAACATGGATATAATGGTGATAACATAAATGGTTCAGATCTGAAATCATGGCACCCGGGCCCAAAGTGACAAGCATTAAGCATGGCAAAGTCATAGCAACATCAATCTAAGAACATAGTGGATACTAGGGATCAAGCTCTAACAAAACTAACTTGATTACATGATGAATCTCATCCAACTCCTCACCGACCAGCGAGCCTACGAAGTAACTACTCACTCCAGGTGGGGAGCATCATGGAATTGGCGATGGAGAAGGGTTGGTGATGACGAAGAACGAAGACCCCCCTCTCCGGAGCCCCAAACGGACTCCAGATCTGGCCCCCGATGAAGAACAGGAGGTGACAGCGGCTCCATCTCGTGGAACGCGATGATTCTTTCTCCCTGATTTTTTTCTGGAAAAATGTGGTTTTATAGCGTCGGTTTCAGGGTCTACGGGGCCACCAGGTGGGCACAACCCACCGGGCGCGCTGAGGGCAGGCGCGCATACAGTGGGTTGTGCCCACCTAGGTGCCCCCCTCAGGTGGCTCTTGGCTCCAAAAATTCTCTTTTATTGTATAAAAATTCCTCGCAAAATTTTCTTCCATCCCGAGAACCTTTATTTCTGCACAAAAACAACACCATGGTAGTTCTGCTAAAAACAGCGTCAGTCCGGGGTTAGTTTCATTCAAATCATGCTAATTAGAGTCCAAAACAAGAGGAAAAGCGTTAGGAAAAGTAGATACGTTGGAGACGTATCAACTCCCCCAAGCTTAAACATTTGCTTGTCCTCAAGCAATTCAGTTGATAAACTGAAAGTGAAAAAGAAAAACTTTTACGAACTCTTTTGCTCTTGTTTGCATAAATAAGCTTAAACAACACCCAGGTCTTTAGCCAATATTATAACTAACCATGTCGCTAATAACTCTTAAAAATTATATTAACTCATATCAATGACATAATCAGCTAGCGAGCAATTATACTACATCACAATTATTTTAATGCAATGTTGACATCCAAGATAAATCATTATCCACTCCTAGCTACTTATGCATGGCATGAGAAACTATAATCTCTAATTGTCATTGCAAACATGTTTAATCATAATGGGCTGAATCATGTATACTAGGTTAAACATATTTACAAAAATAGAACAAGTCGTGTTCATACCCGTTTCTCTCTACCATGGCAAGTTCATCGAATGTCGTCATTATTGCCTTTCACTTGCATGACCGAACGATAAGAAAATAATAATAGTGCAAGAGTGCCATGGACTAAGCTAGAATCTGCAAACATTTTATTCAACAGGAGAAGACATGGTAAAATGGGCTCTTTGTTAAATCAACAATTATGCATATGAGAGCCACTCAACATTTTCATCGTAGTCTTCTCCTTGGTACGACTCAATAAAAAGAAAAGAAATTCAGAGAAACACACTGAAATATTTTTGGAGTTTTTGATTTTCTAGAACAAGCAAATAAAAGGGAAAAGCAAAAACAAGAAAACTATTTACACAGTAAAGCTCCCAACAAGCAAAAGAAGAACAAAGAAATCTTTTTGGGTTTTCTTTTAGTGCTATGGCTAACTATTCTAGAAAGAAAATAAAAAAGAAGCAGGAAATGTTTTTGTATTTTCTCAAAGTTATTCAAACACACAAGAAGAAAGCGAGAAAATAAATTTAACATGGATAATACAATGAAAAAGTGTGAACACCGACAACTGAAATGTGTGAACATGAATGTAAAGTCGGTGAGAAACACGTACTCCCCCAAGCTTAGGCTTTTGGCCTAACTTGGTAAACATTCAGTAGCTCGGATAGTAGTCGGAGTGGTAGCTCATGGAGGCTCTCGGTGTTGATGCCTCGGCCTTCCGTGCAGCCTCAACTGCCGCGTTGTGGGCTCGAGCCTCACTCTCAAGAACAAAATACCTTCCCTTGCTGTGATAATCAAAGAGATCAGTCACAGGCAAATATGTGTACACCACAGATTCATGGTTAAACAACAATTTATAGGTGAAATTATGAATATCTCCTTTAAGGATCTTATGATGTTTCATAGCATCAATGTCTAAATACTGCGTGGGTAGAATAGGGTCATGAGGTAGAGGTGAAACACCCAGCTCTCTTGCTAAATGCGTGGCATAAATTCCACCATAGAAATCGCCACTATTAGCGTTGTGTTGCAACCTGCGTGCGACAATTTCTCCAATATTATAACTCCTATCACTGGTTAGAGCGGTGCGTATGAGGCTCAAATCTGGAGCACAAAGTATACTACAATCTTGTTTGCCTACAATATATTTCCCATTAAATAAAGCAAAAGTACTGAATTGCGGTAAAATGAATGCTCTTTATTCTACCTTGCGTCACTCCCCTCGTCTCACCGTAGCAAAGACTAGTAAAAAATGATTGATACTCGGCCCTTGGTGGTTCGTCAAGCAAACCCCAGAATGGGATTTTGCAGTGGTGAGCAAAACTCTAGTGATACGGTAAATGGATTTTCATAAAGTTTAAAAGACACTCTAGACTCACGGGGGTGGAATTTAAATCCTTTGACAAATGATTCATTGAGAGTGTGATTTTGATTGCACTTATCTGAAATGTAGGGACCGAGGCCAGCATTGTGGACATATTGTTCAAATTCCTCCATAATGCTCGCACGCACCATATAGTCGTCAGACGGTCACAAGCATGTTTTGGTGGCGGCATCTCGTATGGAACTTTCACTTGGTTCAACACAAGACCGACGAGCGGAGCTATCACTAGAAGATGCCCCCGAGGATATCCTCCTCGAAGAAATCCTTCCAAAAAGGTTCATCATATCTGCGTACAATTTTCTGAAAAAATTTGGGTGACAAAAATGTATCAACAAAACTTTATAAGATGGATAACATCTACTCAGAGGGATATATAGAGGCCATAACAAGCATTCAAACTACTTAGAACTCTAAGAATTCAACATGCAAGCTCATCCACAGCAGCACCAAGAGTAGCTAATTATTCAAAATATAAACTACTAAAGCAAAAACTAATTGGACAAACGGAGGAGTCACATACCAAGCAACACTCTCCCAAAATAGTTTCGGAAACGAAGCTTCGAGCAAAGAGATCGAAATCCGCGGGTTTGAGAGCAAGAACACGAGAGAGAGAGAGAGAGAGAGAGCAATGACGAATTTTTTTCTGGAGGTAGATGATGATGTGGTGTGAAGGGATAAGTGAGGGGCCCACATGGGGACCACAACCCACCAGGGCGCGCCTGGGGGTCCTGGCGCGCCCAGGTGGGTTGTGCCCACCTGGTGCACCTCCCTCTGATTTTATTTGCACCAGAAATTCTTAAATATTCAGAAACAAATCGTATTACATTTTCAGAGCATTCTGAGAACTTTTATTTTGGGTCATTTTTTATTGCACGAGAAATTCAGCAAACCGACAAAACATAGCATTTTTTATTTAACTAATAAGAATATAAAATAAAAGGTAGGGACAGAAGGTAGTGCTCACTAAATTCATCAACTCCATACCTCTAAAAAATGTTCCATTAATAAGGTTGATCAGGTCTTATTAACAACCACTTTCGATTAGCATGAAACCGAAGAACTTTCGTAAATCACTAAGTTACCTCAACGGGGATATGAATGTCACCAACAATAAGCATTTCATATTTCTTTTTAACAATAGGTAGAGGTAGTTGAAAGCTTCCACTAGTGATTGTAAGAGATTTTTCAATAACATTAATACCATTCACTTGGAATAGTTTCTTTGGAAAGTGCACCGTATGCTCATTACCATTGCTATGAGAAGTGACCTTGCTTTTATTGCAATCAATAACAGCCCCTGCAGTATTCAAGAAGGTTCTACCAAGGATAATCGACATGTTGTCATCCTCGGGCATCTCAAGTATAACAAAGTCAGTCAAAATTGTAACATTAGCAACAACAACGGGCACATCCTCACAGATACCGGTAGGTATGGCAGTTGATTTGTCAGCCATTTGCAAAGATATTTCAGTAGGTGTGAGTTTATTCAAATCAAGTATTTTATATAAAGACAAAGGCATAACACTAACACCAGCTCCTAAGTCACATAAAGCAGTTTTCACATAATTTCTTTTGATGGAGCAAGGTATAGTTGGTATTCCTGGATCTCCAAGTTTTTTAGTTACTCCATCTTTAAAAGTATAATTAGCAAGCATGGGTGAGATTTCAGCTTCCGGTATTTTTCTTTTATTAGTGATGATGCCTTTCATGTACTTTGCATAAGGAGGCATTTTCAAGATATCAGTCAAGCGAGTACGCAAAAAGACTAGCCTCAGCATTTCAGCAAAGCGTTCAAATTCTTCATCATCTTTCTTTTTAGTTGACTTGGGTGGAAAAGGCATAGGTTTTTTAACCCACGGTTCTCTTTCTTTGTCGTGTTTTCTAGCTACAAAGTCTCTTTTATCATATCGTGTATTTTTGGGTTGTGGGTTATCAAGATCAACAGCTGGTTCTATTTCAACATCATTATCTGGTTATTTTTCATTATTTGGTTGAGCATCTTCGTGAACATCAGCATTATCTTTTTCATTATCACTAGGTGAATGTTCATTATCAGATTGAGTTTCAGCATCAGAAATAGAAACATCATTATCATTATCATTATCAGGAGGTTTTTCTATTTTAGGTTCACTAGTGGCATGCAAAGTCCTATCATTTTTCTTTTTATTCTTCTTTTTAGAAGGACTAGGTGCAATGGTGTTGTTCCTTTGTGGATCCTGTTCAATTCTTTTTGGGCGTCCCTCAGGATAAAGTGGTTCCTGAGTCATTTTACCTCCTCTAGTTGCAACTCTAACAGCAAAGTCATGTATGTTATTATTCATTTCATCTGGCAATTCTCTTTGAGATTTAGCAACTTGTTCTAACTGGGTTTGTACCATAGAAGCATGCGTTCCCACACCTCTAACATCATTTGATATTCTAAATAACAAGTTACTCAAGTGAGCAATCATATCAGAATTATATTTCAATTGTTTCATAACATTTGCATTGAAGCGATCTTGCTTTCTAATATAATTCTCAAACTCACAAAGGCATTGGCTAGGGTGCATATTATGAGGAATATCATTATCATTGAATTTCATTAGAGAACTTACCTCTACCACCTTAGGCAGTGGTGGTGTATCAAGCCCATAATTTTTTGACATCCTTAGCTTTAATACCTTTTTCCTTCATAGATTTCTTTGCCTCTTGCATATCTTCAGGACTGAGATATAATATACCCTCTTCTTCGGAGTGAGTTTAGGAGGTGGTTCAGGGAGAGTCCAATCATCATAATTTTTCAATATGTAATTCAATAATTCTCCAGCTTGCCCAATAGTTCGTTCCCTGAAAACACAACCATCACAATTATCTAGGAAGTCCCAAGAAGCATCGATTAGTCCATTATAGAAGATATCAAGTATTTCATTTTTCTTAAGAGGATGATCAGGCAAAGCATTAAGCAATTGGAGAAGCCTCCCCCAAGCTTGTGGGAGACTCTCTTCTTCAATTTGCACAAAATTAAATATCTCTTGCAAGGCAGCTTGCTTCCTATTAGCAGGAAAATATTTTTCAGAGAAGTAATAAATCATATACTGGGGACTATGCACACAACCAGGAGCAAGAGTATTGTACCAAGCTTTAGCATCACCCTTTAATGAGAACAGAAACAATTTGAGAATATAGTAATAGCGAGCTTTCTCATCATGAGTAAAAAGGGTGGCTATGTCATTCAACTTAGTAAGATGTGCCACAACAGTTTCAGTTTCATAACCGTGGAAAGGATCTGATTCAACCAATGTAATTAACTCTGGGTCGACAGAGAATTCATAATCCTTATCATCAATAAAGATAGGTGAGGTAGCAAACTTAGGATCATATTGCATTCTAGCATTCAGAGATTTTTCTTTATACTTGCATAATAATTTCTCTAGATCATCTCTATCCTTACAAGCAAGAATATCTCTAGTTGTCTCCTCATTCATAACATAACCTTCCGGTACCTTAGGCATTTCATATATAGGAAGGCTAGTTCTAGCAGGTGTTTCAAGCTCATCATCAGATTCAACAACATCATGTTGTCTTACTCTAGCAATTTGTTCATCAACAAATTCACCTAGTGGCACATTATCATCAAGCAAGGTACTAGCATCATCATAAGCATCATTCATAGAAAAAGTAGCATCATCAATAACTTGCAACATATCAGGATTGATAACATGTGGTGTTGTTGCAAGTTTACTTATAACAGAAGGTGAATCTAAAGCAGAGCTAGACGACAGTTCCTTACCTCCCCTCGTCTAAGAGGAAAAAATAGTAGTCTTAGCATCCTTTAGGTTCCTCATAGTGAATAATTGATAATAATCCCAAGTGACTCAACAAATATAGCTATGCTCCCCGGCAACGGCGCCAGATATAGGTCTTGATAATCCACAAGTATAGGGAATCGCAACAGTTTTCGAGGGTAGAGTATTCAACCCAAATTTATAGATTTGACAAAAGGGGAGCCAACGAATATTTGTAAGTATTAGCAACTGAGTTGTCAATTTAACCACAGTTATGGATTAATTATCTGCAGCAAAGTGATCAGTAACAAAGTAGTATGATAGTTTTGATAATAGTAGCAGTAGCAGTAGCAATAGTAACGGTAACAGTGATAGCAGTGATGTTGTAGCAAGTGCAATAGTAACAATAGTTGTAGTAACTTAGCAGAAACAATATAAGATAAATTCGTAGGCATTGGATCGGTAATTTGTTGGATGATATTCATCATGTGACAGTCATAACCTAGGCGATACAACACTAGCTCCAGTTCATAAATATAATGTAGGCATGTATTCCGTAAATATACATACGTTCTTATTGAAAGAACTTGCATGACATCTTTTGTCCTACCCTCCCGTGGCAGCGGGGTCCTCTTGGAAACTAAGGGATATTAAGGCCCCCTTTTAAGAGAGAACCGGAACAAAGCATTAACACACGGTGAATACATGAACTCCTCAAACTACGGTCATCACCGGGAGTGGTCCCGACTATTATCACTCCGGGGTTGCCGGATCATAACACGTTGTAGGAGACTATAACTTGCAAGATCGGATCTAGAACATGGATATAATGGTGATAACATAAACGGTTCAGAAATGAAATCATGGCACCCGGGCCCAAAGTGACAAGCATTAAGCATGGCAAAGTCATAGCAACATCAATCTCAGAACATAGTGGATACTAGGGATCAAGCCCTAACAAAACTAACTCGATTACATGATGAATCTCATCCAGCTCCTCACCGACCAGCGAGCCTCGAAGGAATTACGCACTCGGTGGGGAGAATCATGGAATTGGCTATGGAGAAGGGTTGGTGATGATGAAGAACGAAGACCCCCTCTCCGGAGCCCCAAACGGACTCCAGATCTAGCCTCCCGATGAAGAACATGAGGTAATGGCGGCTCTGTCTCGTGGAACGCGATAATTCTTTCTCCCAATTTTTTCTAGAAAAATGTGATTTTATAGCGTCGGTTTCAGGGTTTGCGGGGCCACCAGGTGGGGACAACTCACCTGGGCGGGCTTGGGGGGGGGGGGGTAGGTGCGCCCTGGTGGGTTGTTCCCACCTGTGTTCCCCTCGTGGCTCTTGGCTCCGAAATTATCTTTTATTGTATAAAAATTCCTCGCAAAGTTTCGTTCCATTCTGAGAACCCTTATTTCTGCACAAAAACAACACCATGGTAGTTCTGCTGAAAACAACGTCAGTCCGGGGTTAGTTTCATCCAAAGCATGCAAATTAGAGTCCAAAACAAGAGGAAAAGCGTTAGGAAAAGTAGATACGTTGGAGACGTATCAAACAACAACTGGCACTGGGCACTATGTCAATAGGTTAGTCCTAAAAATGATATAAAGTTGCTCTAAAATAATTGTAAAACATCAAAGAATGATAATATAACAACTTGGAACAGTAAAAAATTATAGATACATTTGATACGTATCAACCTGCTAGATCCAGCCGGGGCCCCCTCCTTTGCCAGATCCGCCGCCCTCGACCACCTTCTGGCGCCGGTGGTCACCGCCCCGATCCACCGCGCCTGCTGCTTCGAACCTTCCAACGAGCCGCCCCGTGCTCCTACGTAAGCTCCCCGACCTTTCCCCTTTGCTAGCGTTGTCGATCTCACCCTCTAGATGCCATCACCATTGCTACCGAAGCTCAGCTCCACCGCCGCGCTCGCTGCCCTTGCTACAGCCCTTCTCATGGCTAGCTGAGCACATGAGCGTGCTCATGGACTCGCGGCGAAGCTGCCCGTGCCTTAGATCGCATGGCCGTGCCCCGCGGCGTCGACTCCGTCGAGCACCCGTAGCCGCCCGTGCCTTAGATGCACTAATCCCTGGATGGTTTTTGTAATTCATAACAACATATAGCTCATTGAACTAATATCCACTCAAGATGAATATTTCAGGAAGTTCAATGAATGGCATGGCATGGACTAGAAATGTGGACCCCTCAAAATTCTAAGGACACATATTGGCAAAAGCTTAAGACTCTTCATCTTTGTTTTAGTGATCCCAGATCACATTGAGTCCATAGGAAAGCCAATACTATTAAAGGGGATGAGGTGTTGCTTAATGGCTTGCTTGATCAAATGCTTAGTGATATTGCTCCAAAACCTTCAACCACTTTCTCCATCCAGATATGTCAAAACCCTAAACTCCAACTCGACCACACCGATACTTCCTACCCGGACCCATAGAGTTCACTTGACATAGCCACTACCATAAACCCTAACAGTTTGGTCCGACCAATGTGGATCTCGGTCTCATCGAGATGGCCCTGTAATCTCTCTGTTTCCCATTGTAACATTTTGGTCTCACCGAAATGAGCGATCGGTCTCACCGAGTTTGCTTGACACACTCCCTGTTTGCTCTTTGCTAAATTCAGTCTCACCAGTTTATGCGGTCGGCGTCACCGAGATGATGTTTTGCCCTTAGCCCTAGCACATCGGTCTCACCGAGTTGTTCCAGTCGGTCCCATCAAGATTCCTAACGTTCACCTATTTGAACTAATCGGTGGCACCGAGTTCTTCTATTCGGTCTCACCGAGTTGGGTCAAATGTGTGTAACGGTTGGATTTTTGTGTGGAGGCTATATATACCCCTCCACCCCCTCTTCATTTGGAAGAGAGCTGAGGGAGTCCTGGATTAGGGGGTGTCCGGATAGCCGAACTATCACCGTTGGCCGGACTCCTAGACTATGAAGATACAAGATTGAAGACTTTGTCCCGTGTCCGGATGGGACTTTCCTTGGCGTGGAAGGCAAGCTTGGCGATACGGATATGTAGATCTCCTACCATTGTAACCGACTCTGTGTAACCCTAACCCTATCCGGTGTCTATATAAACCGGAGGGTTTTAGTCTTTAGGACGAACAACAATCATACCATAGGCTAGCTTCTAGGGTTTAGCCTCTCTGATCTCGTGGTAGATCTACTCTTGTACTACCCATATCATCAATATTAATCAAGAAGGAGTAGGGTATTACCTCCATCGAGAGGGCCCGAACCTGGGTAAAAACATCGTGTCCCTTGTCTCCTGTTGCCATCCGCCTAGACGCACAGTTCGGGACCCCTACCGAGATCCGCCGGTTTGACACCGACATTGGTGCTTTCATTGAGAGTTCCTCCGTGTCGTCACCTATAGGCCCGATGGCTCCTTCGATCATCAACAACGACGCAGTCCGTGGTGAGACTTTTCTCCCGGACAGATCTTCGTACTCGGCGGCTTTGCTGCGCGGGCCAATTAAGCAGCCATCTGGAGCAGATCGAAGCTACGCCCCAGCCATCAGGTCGATTTGGGAGTTTGAACTACGGCCGATGTCGCGGAGACTTGATCTTCGACGGATTCGAGCCACAATAAGCGTCGCACTACCTCGATGGGCATGATCTAACTCTGCCGCCGAACAGTGTCCTGGAGGCCACACTAGTGTCCGCTCCGACCATTGATTCGGAGCCGATCTCGCCGATCGAGGATGGTTTGTTGGACACCACCTCGGGGGCTGAAATCTCTACGGCGGTTGAGCCGAACACCATCCCTGTCCTTTGCAAAGCTCATGACTCCCAGGTGCCGGACTCCTTTCCGGACTCCGAACCTCCCGCGCCCCTACCAGTCGAATCCGACTGGGCACCGGTTATGGAGTTCACCGCCGCGGACATCTTTCAGCATTCGCCCTTTGGCGATATCCTGAACTCATTAAAGTATCTCTCTTTGTCAGGAGAGCCCTGGCCGGACTACGGTCAGGAAGGTTGGGATGCGGACGACGAAGAAATTCAACGCCCACCCACCACCCACTTTGTAGCCACTGTCGAAAGCTTAAACGACGTGCTCGATTTCGACTCCAAAGACATCGACGGTATGGACGACGATGTAGGAGATAACCATGAACCAGCACCTATAGGATACTGGACAACAACCTCATCCCATGATGTATACATGGTGGATACACCTAAAGGAAGTGACGACGAGGAACGACGGGACACTCTGAAGGATAAATCCTCGGCAGTCAAATGGCAGCGTAAGCGCCGCACCAAGTCCCGCCGACAAAGACCCAGCCATAGAGCAGAGGCGAACCGGTGGACGACGAACATCTTTGTCGAGCAACCGTCGAACAGGACAACTTGGAGAAACAACCCGTCCCGGCGAAGATAACAGTCCGGACGATCTCACGCGGACAAATTGTTGGAGCGAAGAACCTCCACAAAGGCTCATCGCCACTGCTGCGTAGCCTGAAAAAGCAGAAGCGGAAGCTCAAAACAGCGGAAGATGCACTTAGAATCAGATGGAGCAAAGTACTCAACACCACAGATAAATATGGCGACAGTCGCGGAACAAAGAGCTACCCAAAGAGAAAACTACTGCCCGAATTTGATGAGGAGGCCATAAAGCCCCCACAATCAAAAAGCAAGAAGGCCACCCGGTCGGATGGACGACCCCACGGCAAACAGAGAGCGGCAAATGGCGCCGCACACAAGCCAACACGTGATCCGCATAAGGATTCGCATCAAAAGGATGGCCCAGTTAGGTCCATCTATGGGCCGAGAAAGCAAGCTCCTCAAAGCAATGCAACATGCCAAATATCCGAACATCACGGCACACCCAAATATAGGGGTGTCGCACACCCCCTGTGTTTCACCGATGAGGTGCTGGATCACGAATTCCCAGCGGGATTCAAACCCGTAAACATAGAGGCATACGACGGAACAACAGACCCTGGAGTCTGGATTGAGGATTACATCCTCCACATACACATGGCTAGAGGAGATGATCTCCACGCCATAAAATACTTACCCCTCAAGCTCAAAGGGCCAGCCCGACATTGGCTCAAAAGCCTCCCTGAAAATACCATTGGAAGTTGGGAAGAGCTTGAGGATGCTTTTCGGGCAAATTTTCAAGGGACTTATGTCCGTCCTCCGGATCTGCACGATTTAAGTCATATAACTCAACAACCGGAGAGTCAGCCATAAATTCTGGAACAGGTTCCTCCCAAAAAGAACCAAATAGTCGACTGTCCGGACGCCGAAGCCTTAGCAGCTTTCAAACACAACGTCCGAGACGAATGGCTCGCCAGACACCTCGGCCAGGAGAAGCCGAGAACCATGGCCGCATTAACAAGCCTCATGACCCGCTTTTGCGCGGGAGAGGATAGCTGGTTAGCAAGATGCAGCACCAGCGACCCAAGTACATCCGAGGTCAGGGATGGAAATGGGAAACCACGACGCAACAAGGACCAGCGCCGGATTAAGGGGAACGGTCCAAAGAGCGCGGCAGTCAACGCTGGATTCAAAAGTTCACGGCAGAACAATAAAAAACTGCCCCTTAAGGACAATAGCGATGAGCTATCCAACTTAAACAAAATCTTGGACAAGATATCTCAAATCCACAGTACCCCCGGGAGGCCTGCAAACCATACCCACAGAGATTGTTGGGTCTTCAAGCAGTCCGGCAGACTCAACGCCGAACACAAGGGGACCGACACACCAAGTGAGGATGATGACGAACCCCACAAGCAGAGCACCGGAAAACAAAAGAATTTCCCACAAGAGGTTAAAACAGTAAACTCACTTCACGTGATAAAAGGGAAAAACATAGTGGCGCCCATTAAGATGCACGCCGCACATACTACCCTAGCGGAGTACCAACATTGGTTGTCAAAACCAATCACCTTCGACCATCAGGACTACTCCGTAAGTATCCGGAACGCAAGATGCACTGCCTTGATATTGGATCCCATAATCGACGGATTCCAATTTACAGAAGTCCTAATGGATGGCGGCAGTGACATAAACCTGATATATCAGGACACAATCCGTAGGATGGGGATAGACCCAACCAAAATTAGCCATAGCAACACTTCCTTTAAAGGAATAATGCCAGGCACATATGCCCATTGTACGGGCTCCCTACTGCTAGAAGTTGTGTTCGGCTCATCCGACAACTTCCACCGCGAAAACTTAACCTTCCACATCGCCCCATTCGAAAGTAGCTATCAAGCACTACTGGGGCGTGAAGCTTTCGCCCGCTTTAAATGCAATACCGCATTATGCATCTCTTACACTTAAAATGCCCGGTCCACGTGGCATCATCTCATTAAAAGGGAGTATTAAGTGTTACTCGAGCACGGAAGAACGTGAGACTGCCTTGACAGCCCCACACCAATCCGGCTCCGCTAATCAAAGCACCTAAATGGGTCATTCAAACCCCGAACATGGCTAGACGAGTCCGGCACCTACTAGCGGCATACCCCCATACAAGGGGCTGCACACACGTACAACAAGAGACAATAAAGCTCAATTTTATTCACCTTCCAAACCGTACTCTGTTTATTTAATATAAAGTACATTTCTCGCACGATATTTTTTTCTTTTCAACTAAGTTCCTCTCTTTTACAGATGAACACCGTGCTACACCCGTCCAGGATATGGCACAATGGAGACACAGGCGCAGACGTGCAACAGGGACCCGTCGCAAGGATTCTTTTCAGATTAAGACCCTGCGTAAACCTTTTTTTACTGTCTCTTGTTGATACACATCCCCCAGTTTCTTACTATAACTGAGGAGGAGGTTGATGTTTTGGCATCGGCCGCGTCAGAATCTTGCACGTACCTGGACACCAGGGGCTTGTTACCAAGGGCATTGTTTGGCCCACTTTATAAAAGACTGAATACCTTAGGGAGTGTTTGGCGTCTCGAGTTAGGCCTTATATGCATCAGCTCCGAATCATGTCTTTGGTCAAATGTTGGGTTTGCCCTGCTCCTGTGTTTTGCTGCCTTACGTTCCGTTCTATCGGCTAACGCGACACCAGGAGAACTACTGCGATTGTGCCCCGGTTCGGCCGGGCGAGCACCTCGATGAAAGCCAAAACTGATCGTCATTATATAGCGAGAGACTGGTCAACCACTCGATGACTCACCGAATGTTTAGAATTCCTCCGCATTAACGAAGGACCATTTTTCGGTCGAGCACATACGCACCCTGAATTCGGGAGAGTGCGGTGCCCCCAAGGGCTATATAGTAGCCCCACCCTCGAACCCCTATGGCTAAGTGAAAGTGATAAAGCATTATAGTCCGGTTGCCTAGTTTGCTACGCTACCACCTCCTTTATAGGACCAAGACGTTGGATTAAGTGTGAAAACGCGACTTCTTTGCAAACACCCCCGCACTATGTGCGTGGGGGCTGAAGCCGAAGACTGCCATCTTTCAGGTTATATACATATATACATCAATGGCCGCACAGGAGGTAGTTTACTACTTGAAGGCACAAGTATAAAAAGCTCTTCTATTATATTGAAACGTTGTTTCATAAATCATACATGTCATTCAAACATAATATCCTTCGAGCACTGCGTCTCTATTAAACGAGCGCCCTGCAGGACTTCCTCAAAATAGTGCTCGACAGGTACTCGGCTTCTGTCTGAATCTTGGGATGCAACGTCGGTGGCCTTCATTTCCGCCTAGTATGTATTGACACGGGCAAGAGCCATCCACGCTCCCTCTATGCATGCTTACCGCTTCATTTCATCGATATGCGGCACCGCACCAAGGAACTATTGCATCAAGCCAAAATAACTCTTCGGCTTGGGGCTTTTCGGCCACAAATGAGTCACGACAGCCTTCATGGCAAGTCCGGACAACCTATTCAGCTCGGCCCATTCGGCCAACCAATCGGCTAATGGAAGAGGACGCTCTGGACTATGGAACTGCGACCAAAACAGCTCTTCCCTTCTGTGCCCCTTCTGGCCTCGGAAGTGCTCGATCGCGTCCACGGCACTCGCCGCTAAATCCAGATAAGCACCCTCCGAACTCCACAACCGGTCCAACTGAACATACTTCGGATCTGTGAACTTCCTCCGCAGCAGAAAAGGCTTTCCAACAGCTACATCCACAGCCTGACGCAGCTCCTCCTTTGCAGCTCTCATTGCGGAACGGGCATCCTTGGATTCGGCGGTGGCCATTTTCAGGTCCTCTTGTTCCGCTTGACGTTCTTTTTCAAGAACCTCGCAGCGGTCGGTAGTATTCTTCAGTTTCAGGGCCAAATCGGCCATTTCCTCTTTGCTTCGGCAATGAGCAGCCCGTTCAGCTTTCAGCTCTTCAGCTGCCTTTAAAGCGGCCGCATTACTATTTCTGGCTTGCTCTTTCGCTCGGGCGAGTTCCGCCCGCAGCTCCTCCACAGCAGCGGCACCGTCTGCATCAAAAGCATACAAGTAGTAAGGCATGGGCGTCAAGCTCCCTTACCAGGTGACCGCGGAGAAGTCGCATACCTTGTGACTCGTCAAACCGCTTATTGACAAGCGCGATGTCTGCATCTACCTCGTCAAGTTGCCGCTTTAGTTCGGCAAATTCATCAGTCCGGCTGGCCACCGGACGCCCCGCCACCTATTTAGGAGCGGTGATATGTTATAACTAAGATTATGATCCTCGGCACGCTGTCAATTTTGACAACATACCGAGTCTCAGGGGCTACTATCTATACAGGGCGCATTCTATATGCATAACTGTCAGAAGGTACATCATTTTTGCGTACCTCGAACCCCGTTAGTAAGCTTCTGACGGCTTCATGCAATCCGCTCTCAGCGGATGCAATTCTTTCAATCACCATACCCATTAGCGCGCGGTGATCTTCTGAGATAACCGCTCGCCCGAGCAGATCCTTCAGCTCCTCCGACCGCACGCCACTTGGTGCCGGACCTTCCGGCCCCGCCGGACTTGGGGAAACCCTCCGTGACGACACATCAGGGTCGTCCGCCTTGCATGAGGGTGCGACAGGTGGAGGCGTTTCGCTCTCCATCATCTCCGGAAGAAGATCCCCCGAAGACGAGCTCTGCTGAGAAGGGCTGAGATCCGAACTACAAGGTACAATTTCGGTTATCTTCTGAAATAAATACAGGGATGTTCCTTATTTACAAGACCCCTTCTTTTTACTTACGGCTCGCTGGAGGGCTGATCCCCTAGGGGAAATAGTGCGGCTGGGTTACTTCCCCGCGCCGGACTCTCTGACGAAGATTTCTTTCCCCTCTTTGAGGCCTTGACCTCCGGATCTTCCGAAGCGGTCCTCTTCTCTCCTTGGAGGGTGGGACTTTTGATCCCTCCTTCCTCGGAAGCCTCCTTCGTGGAGGCAGTTGCTTCCCTGCTCCCCCCTTCGCCTTCTTTAAAAGGCGCGGCCTTCAACATCTTGGTCAGCATGGGATCCGGCGTGGTCTCTGGGAGGGGAGCCGGACACCTTATCAACTTTGCCTTCGCTATCCACTCCTGTTCAAGAAATAGCTCCTTTAAGGGCAAGTCTATGATAAATGAACGGACAGCCTGTCCGGATACAGGACTACTTACTTGAGTATCTGGGCGATTGCAGCTTAGTCCTGCGTCCTCAGTCAGGTCCGGACACTTCTCTTGTGATCCGAAGAACAGTCTATACATCTCCACGGGCGTTGTACCCATAAAATGTTGGAGAGCTCGTGGTCCCTCGGATTGAATTCCCACAGACGGAGGCGGCGTTCTTGCAGGCGAAGGCGCCGAATCAACATAACATGCGCCACTGCGACCAGATTGATCTCTCTTTCTTGGAGGTCTCGAATACGGCCCTGCAGCAGAGGAACATCCTTGGACGGCCCCCAGTCGAGACCCTTGTTGACCCATGACGCCACCGCTGTGGTGGACTGGCGAGCGAAGGCGGAAGCGCCACCAATTTGGTGCCCTATGAGCGGTGATATAAAACCACTCCTGTTGCCACAAACCAAGCTCCTCTTGAAAAGAGCCCTCGGGCCACGGAGCATCAGCACACTTGCTTATGACCGCCCCTCCGCACTCTGCTTGTTGCCCCCCGATCATCTTCGCCTCCACCTTGAAGGTCTTGAGCCACAATCCAAAGTGAGAGGTAATATGGAGGAAGGCTTCACATACGACAATGAATGACGAGATATGGAGCATGGACTCCGGATTCAAGTCATGGAAATCCAGCCCATAATAAAACATGAGCCCCCGCACAAAGGGATCCGTCGGGAAGCCTAAACCCCGAAGGAAGTGAGACACTAACACCACGCTCTCGCCGGGCTCGGGAGTGGGAATGACCTGCCCTGGAGCAGGCAGCCTATGCGAAATCTCGCCGGTTAGATACCTGGCGTCTCGCAGCTTTAGCACATCTTCTTCTGTGACGGAAGAAGACATCCATCGGCCGAGCTGGTCGGAGCCGGACATCATCGAAGGTCCGAAGCGCCTAAATCTGAAGTTTTGGGTGTTAGAACTCGAAGCGCGAGGCGAACTCGATGGAGGGTGTAAAAAAGAAAAGGGCCTTGGTCTCATTATAAAGAGGTTGAATACCAAGAGCCCTCCCGTGGTCGATTAGGACTCGCCGATAGAGGAGCGTGCCAGCGAACGGCACGTTGGGTTACCCACGTCCGTATTGATGAGAATCCCGGAATAAGGGGCACGATCTACGCTTTGATAAGGCGTGCCAAGGAAACCGCCTCGCTAAATCGCTAAGGTGGAACATTAAAAACGATTCATATAAAGGCCTGGCCGTGGTGTGATGTCACGCCGCGGAATATGTCAGCAGATCTGCAAAAAGTTATTCTCTCTATGGTGGTATGTGGAACTTGTTTTGCAGAGCCGGACACTATCCTGGTGTTCAAAATCTTCTATGAAGTATTCGGAGGAGGAACCCGCCTTGCAATGCCGAAGACAATATGCGCGCCGGACTCGTCGTCATTGAAGCCTGGTTCAGGGGCTACTGAGGGAGTCCTGGATTAGGGGGTGTCCGGATAGCCGAACTATCACCGTTGGTCGAACTCCTAGACTATGAAGATACAAGATTGAAGACTTTGTCCCGTGTCCGGATGGGACTTTCCTTGGCGTGGAAGGCAAGCTTGGCGATACGGATATGTAGATCTCCTACCATTGTAACCGACTCTGTGTAACCCTAACCCTATCCGGTGTCTATATAAACCGGAGGGTTTTAGTCCTTAAGACGAACAACAATCATACCATAGGCTAGCTTCTAGGGTTTAGCCTCTCTGATCTCGTGGTAGATCTACTCTTGTACTACCCATATCATCAATATTAATCAAGCAGGAGTAGGGTATTACCTCCATCGAGAGGGCCCGAACCTGGGTAAAAACATCGTGTCCCTTGTCTCCTGTTACCATCCGCCTAGATGCACAGTTCGGGACCCCCTACCTGAGATCCGCCGGTTTTGACACCGACAAGAGCCATCAGAATTTGCCTACACTTCCACCATACATTTTCTGAGAGAGAACCACCTACGCATGTGTTGAGATCAAGACATTCCAATCCTACCACAAGAATCTTGATTTCTAGCCTTCCCCAAGTTGCTTTCCACTCAAATATTCTTTCCACCTGTAACGCCCTCGATGCGGCTATATCTCCCACGTGTCGAAGCACGACTTAGAGGCATAACCGCATTGAAAGCAATGTCGCAAGTGAGGTAATCTTCACACAACCCATGTAATACATAAGGGAAAAGAGATACATAGTTGGCTTACAATCGCCACTTCACACAATACATGAGTAAAACATTACATCATACAGATACAATCAAGGTCCGACTACGGAACCAAAATAAAAGAAGACTACCCCAAAAGCTACACAGATCCCCGATCGTCCCAACTGGGCTCCACTACTGATCAACTGAAACGAAACAACACAAAGAACAAGATCTTCATCGAGCTCCTCCTTGAGCTCGGGTCCATCACCTGCACGGTTTCATCGGCACCTGCAAACTGGTTTTGGAAGTATCTGTGAGTCACGGGGACTCAGCAATCTCACACCCGCGAGATCAAGACTATTTAAGCTTAAAGGTAGGACAGGGTAGTGAGGTGGAGCTGCAGCAAGCGACTAACATATATGGTGGCTAAACATACGCAAAAGAGAGCGAGAAGAGGAGCAAAGCACGGTCGAACAACTATGATCAAAAAGTGATCCTAGAACAACCTCGCCAAACATAACTCCAACACCGTGTTCACTTCCCGGACTCCGAGAAAGAGACCATCACGGTTACACACGCGTTGGTGTATTTTAATTAAGATCAACTTCGGGTTTTCTACAACCGGACATTAACAAATTCCCATCTGCCACATAACCGCGGGCACGGCTTTCAAAGTTCAAACCCTGCAGGGTGTCCCAACAGCCCATGATAAGCTCTCGCGATCAACGAAGAATAGACCTTCTCCCGGGAAGCCCGATCAGTCTCGGAATCCGGCTACAAGACATTTCACAGCAATAAAACAAGACCAGCAAGACCTCCCGGCGTGCCGACACCACGATAGTAGCCGCAGATCTCGTCTCGAGCCCACGACCGGATGAGCAGATCGTCGGCAACCGACGATACCCCAAGTTGCCTCGGGCGGCACCGCAAGTGGCTCTAGTTTGGACCAACACTTAGACAAGCATTGGCCGGGGGTAAATAAAGATGACCCTCGGGATCTTGCGACTCCCAAGGGAAAAAGGCTAGGTGAGGCAAATGTAAAACCAATGTTGGGCCTTGCTGGAAAAGTCTTATTCAAAGCGAACTGTCAAGGGGTCCCATAAATCACCCGACCGCGTTAGGGACGCAAAATCCGGGAACATAACACCGATATGGCGGAAACTAGGGCGGCAAGAGGGAACAAAACACCAGGCATAAGGCCGAGCCTTCCACCCTTTACCAAGTATATAGATGCATTAATTAAATAAGATATATTGTGATATCCCAACAAGTAAACATGTTCCAACAAGGAACAACATCTCCATATTCAACAAGGAACAAACTTCAACTTCACCTGCAACTAACAACGCTATAAGAGGGCTGAGCAAAGCGGTAACATAGCCAAACAACGGTTTGCTAGGAAAGGATGGTTAGAGGTTTGACATGGCAATGTGGGTGGCATGATATAGCAAGTGGTAGGCATCGTAGCATAGGCATAGCAAAAGAGCGAGCATCTAGCAAGCAAAGATAGAAGTGATTTCGAGGTATGGTCATCTTGCCGAAATCCCATAAGGAAGAAGATCAAGTCCATGAAGAGGACAAGCGGGCGTAGTCGAGCGAATCCTCACAACTCCGGAGCGAACCCGAAGCTAACGAGAGAAGCAAACCGGAAAGAAGCAAACAACATAGTAAACACACAATCATAAACATGGCATGATGCACAAAAAATATGATGCATGTCCGGTTTAATGAGGCATGGCATGGCAATATGCACAAACAACACTACAAGTTAAGTGGAGCTCAATATGCAGCGAGTTGCATATTGACGGAATTTCACAACACTTATTTAGTTCTCTCTCGGTTAGGTACTCAACAATATTAAATGTTATTAAACATGGAAAGAGGTGAAGCATGATGAAACTACCTATCTAGGCAAGTTTAAATGAGGCCGGAAATAAGAAACAACAATTCCGGAAAATCCCCATGAGCAATATTTTAGATTCGGTACTGTTCTGCCCTAAACACAATTTTAGAGTTGTTGAACAGCAACATAAAGTGGACCATGTTAATCTAGGCATTTTTCCACCCCATTTACATATAAAGAACATTTAATTCCAAGTTACGGTTATTTAGTTATGAATTAAAGCATTTTAGCATGGCATTATGCAAAATAAACACAAACAGCATGTTAAACATTTTAAACATGGATGAAAATGGCATATAATTAATCTACACGAAATTCTAAGCAATTTACATGTTTAAACCATTTTAATCCGATGCACGGTTGATGAGTTATTAAATGCATGAAGTCTAAGGGGTTTTATGCAAATCTGTTAAAATCACTGGATAAATAGACAAATCGCAGACGGAAAAAAAATGCAACGGGCCGAAACTAGTCAACCCACAAGTGCACAGGAGAGGGGGGCTGCTCACCCCGGCCAAGGCCCGGTCGGTGGGGAGGAGGCCAGGCGGGCGCTGGGCGAATCTGTCTTGGGCTGGAGGGGCGCTGGCTGGCTGGCTGGCCGGCTTGCCATGGCGCTGGGGAGGCCCACGTGGGTGCGGCGCTGGAGATCGCCGCCCTCCTCTGCTCGTTCAGAGGCAGGAACGGCAAGCCAAGGGGCGGAGGGGAAGCCGGCAGGGCGAGGATGGCGGAGGAGGCCGGATCCGGAGAGGAGGCGGATCCGGGCGTCGTGGTTCCGTTCAGCGGCGGCGGCAGGGGAGCCTCGGCGGCGACAGGCTGAGCACCACGGCGGGCGGGGTTCTGCAGGGAGCGAGAAGGGGTGAGGCAGGCAAGAGAAAGAGGGAAGGAGAGGCGCGAGGCGGAGCTGGCCAGGGGTCGCCGGCGGGGACGGCCGCACCACTCCGGCGAGGCTGCCGGGCGGGGGGCGGCGGAGGCGTCTTGAGAGTCTTGAGGCGGGCGCCCCGATCCGGATCGGAGGCAGCGGCGCATGGCTGCTGGCTGGGCCCAGATGGGCTTCAAGCGGGCCCGATCTGGGCCTCATGAACTGAGGCGGAGGAGGCTTGGGGGGAGGCGAGGTGGCGCGAGGAGAGGTGGAGGGCGACGGCGCGGTGGCGGCTGACCTCGAGGGAAGCGCCAAGTGGCGGAGGAGGCTGGCCGGCGCGAAGCGGAGGAGTTTGGTGGCGGGGCTCGAGGAGGGGGCTTGGCTGCCAAAAATGGAAGGAGGGTGTCCATATATAGGCGGGGATGGCTAGGGTTTGGGTTTAGGGGGGTTTCGGGACCTTCGGATCGCGATCGAGCGGCTCCGGACAGAGGGGGAACTAGGTGGGCTGCGGTTGGGCTGTGACGAGAGGGTCTGGACTGAGGGGAGAGAATAGAAAAGCAGCCCGGCAAGCTGTTTCCGGAGACCGAAAACGTCAACGAAGGTACCGACAACGGTACCGCTATGTTCAACGGTTGGGCTAACAGATGGACTCGAATCGCGATTTAAAACTTGGCAGGCGGCCTGTCTACACTATAATAAGACCGCATGACAAGTTGCAACCCATTCCGAGAACATTATTATGCCACTTATAAAATAATATTTCGAGGTGCAGCGGCGCGTGCGAGTGTATCCGGACTCGGAGCGGACAACGGAGAGAACCGGCGGAACCGAGCGGATGCAAGTTTTGAAAAACATGCGGATGAAATGCAGATGATGACATGAGATGAGATGCATAACAAGAACAAAATGCAAAACAACAGATAAAACCCAACCACGAAGGAAATATCATATCGCATCTCCGAAAAAGGCAAGAGTTGGAGTTACGAATATGGAAAGTTGTATCCGGGGCGTTACACCACCATATCCAAATCTATGAGAGAGAGTTGAGTGTTGGGGATACTATCATTTGAAGCACAAGAGGAAGGAGTTTATCATCAACACACCATCTATTACCTTTTGGAGAGTGGTGTCTCCTAGATTGGTTAGGTGTCGCTTGGGAGCCTCCGTGAAGAGATGTGGAGTTGAACCAAGAAGTTTGTAAGGGCAAGGAGATCGCCTACTTCGTGAAGATCTACCCGAGTGAGGCAAGTCCTTCGAGGGTGATGGCCATGGTGGGATAGACAAGGTTGGTTCTTCATGGACCCTTCGTGGTGGAGCCCTCCGTGGACTCGCACAGCCGTTACCCTTCATGGGTTGAAGTCTCCATCAACGTGGACGTATGATAGCACCACCTATCGGAACCATGCCAAAAATCTCCGTGTCTCCATTGCTTTTGCTCTTTCCAAACCCTACCTTTTACCTTCATATGCAATGTTCTACTTTCCGCTGCTATACTCTTAGAATTGCATGTGTAGGTAGATTACTTGACTTGTACAACTTGCTAAAATCTGCCCACAACTAAAATTGGGAAAAGGCTAGATTTTTATTTGGTCAAGTAGTCTAATCACCCCCCTCTAGACATACTTTCGATCCTACAGGCGTCGACTCCGTCGAGCACCCATAGCCGCTGCCTCCTGCCATCGTAGCTCCAGCCAGCTCCAGCCTCCCCTTTGACTGCCACCGCCACCATTGGACGCATCGCCTCGCGCGTAGTCGGACACGCCCACACGCGCCCTGCCTTACCTCATAGTGCCGGAACCCGCCATCCCATGCTCCGGCCACTGCCAGCCGTCGTAGCAGCGGCCATCTCCGATCACCCCAGCTCTGGCTACTGCCTCTATTCAATGCGTTGCACCGTCCGCGTTCGAACGAGCCCACCTGCGCGCCAAATGGCCCGCCGTAGGCGAATCATGATCGCCTCCCGACCTCCTCCGCCGTGTTTTCTGCCGCCGCTGGCGGAGCCCCGCCGCCCGCAGACGTGGCACCACCTGGGGTCCACCCAGGGTCACTGCCAGTGGCCCCGGTGGGTCCCATTGACTGGGTTGACCTGGTCAACCTTGCTGACTGGGCAGCCCCAGTCGCTGACATGTGGGCCACCCCCCTAAATAAACTAAAAAAGTAATTATATTGATTAGGTAATCTCAATGTTGAGGATATTGCTTATCATTATCATCTCGGTCAGGTGGGGATTAGAGATTAATTGGAAATCAACCGATTAATTGATTTTATCGGTCGACTATTCATCGCATAACTTTTGCAAATCCCTGGTTCCTAACACTAAAATACGCTATATTCAACACCAAAACAATATCGGACAGAAGTGTTACCTTGATTCCTAGCCTTTAAATCCTCGTATAATGACAAACAAAATAGGACAGCGGTACATATTATGTAAAAAAGGTCCAGAAAACACAAATCAACCTACTTTTTGCAAACATAATGCTATGAATAGGTCCAATTTATCGTTCCCGATAAATCACTTGACAGAGCGATACATCCGCCCAAAAGATAAACGGTGAAGATAAGGCGTAATCTTATCGGTGACCCCCCGATTAGCGATAAATCAGAAGATTAATTGCTGAATCGGAAGATTTCTTGAACATTGGTTAATCTAATTAGTCACTGGCTAGTGGGCCCTGCTAGCTAATTAACTAAATTAGTTAAATTTAAACCCTGTTAACTCTTCCGTCAATGACATGTGGGACCCAGCGCTCAGGTCTGACCTGGACCAGCTGGATTGACTACTGACGTCATCCTAACGTACTGTTGGTGCAATAAAATTATTATTGAATTACATTAATTCTAGAAATTTAAAAAATGTTAAATATTTGGAAAATCATATAAAATAATATATGTCAGATGAAAATAATTTATATATGAAATTGCTCCAAAAAATATGGCGAATCTGAATATGCTATCCATTCATCTGACACATGCCTCTAACATGATGAACATGGATCCCTCCCCTCCGATTCATCTGTTCAAAAACTGCCAAACACCGGGAAAACATTCCAAGATGTTTCCCGCTTCATCTGTAACGTGTAGCACTACATTAGGTCACCCCTAGCACTACATATTGCCATGTCATGCATCGGTGATGCATTTATCCGCCTTATTTTTATTGTTTCTTCCCCCTCTTCTCTCCGGTAGACCACGAGACTAACGTTGCTCCATAGTACGACTATGCCACTGATGTTCAGTCCCTTTCAGTAGAGCTTTCAGGCAAGCAAAACCCCCTTGATCATTCCTATGTCTCCCATTCTTACTCTCTCATGCTTGCATTAGATTTTGCTACTGTTGTTCAATAGCTCCTATTCTGATGCATAACTGCTTTTGTAACCTGCTTTGGTACTTTACCTGCTATCCTATATGCTTAGTATAGATTGGTTAGTGATCCATTGGTGACCCCTCACCTTGTCCTGATTGCCCCTGCTTCATCACTGATGACTCAATCAACGTGATCGATGTGTAGATACCGACACATCACCGCACCCACCTTAGTTGCACGACTTTGCAGAGGTACTATCGAGTGCCGAGGGTGATACCTCGTAACGCACTCCTGATGATATCTCTGTAGTGTAGCTAATCGGTCGTGGATTACGAAGGGTGATTCCTTCTTCACCACTCCTGATAACGACTCTGTCGTTCAACACCTCAAGTGTGAACCCTTCGTGGGTGATTCCTCCAAGTTCACCTTGATGGATACATCGAGTAGGAATCCATCAAGGGTGATTCCTCGCGTTTTCCCCTTGATGTTATCAACACATAGTTACTTTGACTTTACCCCCAGAACCATGTTAAATACGGGTCGGCCCCGAGGGGTACCCATAAGATAAATGCGAAGTCGGGTTGACTGTGAGGGTACCCGCGAGTGATGTGGAGTCGGGTTGACCTGGAGGGTGCCCGCAAGTGAAGGAAATATGCCCTAGAGGCAATAATAAAGTTTTTATTTTATATTTCCTTATATCGTGATAAATGTTTATTATTCATGCTAGAATTGTATTAACCGAAAACTTGATACATGCGTGGATACATAGACAAAACACTGTGTCCCTAGTAAGCCTCTACTAGACTAGCTCGTTAATCAAAGATGGTTAAGTTTCCTGACCATAGACATGTGTTGTCATTTGATGAATGGTATCACATCATTAGGAGAATGATGTGATGGACAAGACCCATCCGTTAGCACAGCATATTGATCATTCAGTTTTATTGCTATTGCTTTATTCATGTCAAATACAATTCCTTCGACTATGAGATTATGCAACTCCAGATACCGGAGGAATACCTTGTGTGCTATCAAATGTCACAACATAACTGGGTGATTATAAAGATGCTCTACAGGTATCTCTGGAGGTGTTTGTTGGGTTGGCATAGATCGAGATTAGGATTTCTCACTCCGAGTATCGGTGAGGTATCTCCGGGCCCTCTCTGTAATGCACATCATAAAGAAACCTTGCAAGCAAAGTGACCGACGAGTTAGTTGTGGGATGATGTATTACAAAACGAGTAAAGAGACTTGCCGGTAATGAGATTGAACTAGGTATGAAGATACCGACGATCGACTCTCGGGGTAAGTAACATACCGATGACAAAGGGAATAACGTATGTTGTCATTACGGTTAGACCGATAAAGATCTTCATGGAATATGTAGGAGCCAATATGAGCATCCAGGTTCTGCTGTTGGTTATTGACCGGAGAGGTGTCTCGGTCATGTCTACATAGTTCTCGAACCCGTAGGGTCCGCACGCCTAATGTTCGATGACGATTTAGTATTATATGAGTTATGTGATTTGGTGACCGAATGTTGTTCGGAGTCTCGGATGAGATCACGGTCATGACTAGGAGTGTCAAAATGGACGAGAGGTAAATATTGATATATAGGACGATAGTATTCGGACACCGGAAGTGTTCCGGAGGGTACCGGGTACATATTGGTCACCGGAAGGGGCTCCGGGCACCCCTGGCAAAAGATATGGGCCTAATGGACCAAGAGGGGAAACGCAGCAGCCAGCAGGGGCTGCTGCGCCCCCATATGGGCTAAACCAGAGGAGAAGGAAAGAGGGTAAGAGAGAAGGAAGGGGAGGGATTCGGCCTCCCCATTCCTTCCCTCCTCCCTCCTCCTCCCTTTCCCCTCCGGAACTTATGGAAGGGGTAGGCCGAATTGGGGAGGCGCCCAAGTAGGATTCCTCCTACTTGGGGCGCCCCCTTGCTGCTCCCCTCCCTTCTCCACAGGTTACACCCTCGGTCATATTCTCGCGGTGCTTAGGTGAAGCCCTGCGCGGATCACTTCACCATCACCATCACCACACCGTCATGCTGACGGAACTCATTTACTTCCTCGACACTTTGTTGGATCAAGAGTTCGAGGGACGGCATCGAGTTGAACGTGTGCAGAACTCGGAGGTGTCGTACGTTCGGTACTTGATCGGTCGGAATGAGAAGAAGTTCGACTACATCAACCGCGTTGTCAAACGCTTCCGCTTTTAGTCTATGAGGGTACGTAGACACACTCTCCCCCTCTCATTGCTATGCATCTCCTAGATAGATCTTGCGTGAGCGTAGGAATTCTTTTGAAATTGCATGCTACATTTCCCAACAACAAGATAATTACGCGGCACGGCCGAGCATTCTTAGCCCTTACCGTAAGTCCGCGAGACGGGGCGACGGGACCATAGATCATGGATCATTGATCATCTCCGCGCGCTCCCAAGACACTAACAGTTTGGATATGTGATCCGAGCAGGCCTCTGGCCTTTTCGCACGGACCACCACGCGGGAATAAGTATTGGCACTCTGTGTCGTACGATTCTCCGAAAGCTCTTTGGACGTCAGCGATTGAGCGGCGCACGCACGGTTGGACGAGAACCACCTGCGCTTGTATTAGGGAGTGGGTCTGCTCGAGGCCGTGTATGCAACGTGCAAGAGTGCAAAAGGCGATGGACCCAAGACCCCTGCACGCTTAGGATGTAGACTGCGTGCTGGCCTCTCCGTTAAGCCTAGGTAGGACTACGACGTGTCGATCAGCCAAGGCCGGGCATGACCTAGGAAAGTGTGTTCGGACGGAGTTAATCGAGCGTGTTGGGTAGGTTTGTGCACCCTTGCAGGAAAGTTAATCTATTCAAATAGCCGTGTCCATGGTAACAGACGCTCGGAGTTGTATCCCGATCTATACATCTAAACTGGATACTGTAGACATGAAATGGATATGATGGCTCCGGGATTGCTTTCTCGCAGGGAGTTGAGAAAGGATCATTGGGTGTTACTACAACTTGATTACTACTATATCTTATGCTAATATGCACTCTTCTAATGCTGCAATATGCTTCAAGATGCTAGTCTTCGATATGCTAGGTCTTCCCTTCTATTCTGGCATTTCTGTGGCTCAGTCCAAAGATATAGTCCCATTCCTTTGATACTGATGCATACTTTGTATAGATCTGATGTAAGTCTTACGAGTACTTTGGATGAGTACTCATGGCTGCTTTGCTTTGCTACCCCTTTTCCCTTTTACCCGATTGATGCGATCAGATGATGGATCCCAGGAGTCAGCTGACACCGTCGACGACTACTACTACCCCGACGGAGCCTACTACTACGTGGAACCGTCGACGATCAGGAGTAGATAGGAGGCTCCCAGGCAGGAGGCCTTGCCTTTTCGATCCGTGTTGCGGTTGTTTTTGCTAGCCTTCTTAAGGCAGACTTGTTTATTTATGTCTGTACTCGGATATTGTTGCTTCCGCTGACTTGTTTGTACTCGAGCCCTCAAGGCCCTGGCTTGTAATATAAAGCTTGTATGACTTTCTTTTTGTGCTTAGAGTTGTGTTGTGATATCTTCCCATGAGTCTTTGATCTTAATCATGCGCATTTGCGTGTATGATTAGTGCATGATTAAGTCAGAGCGTCACACCAGGCGTCCACGAGAGCTATGTGTCACCAGTACTGCTTCCTATTAGAAATCGCTGGCAGGTGATGCTCTAGTGGGCTGGCCCATTAAGCACGACAGTCGGTGTCGCTTCTAGCGCAGATTGTTGTATGTTCGATCAATCTGTTTTTTTTTTCATTTCTTGTTGTATTTTCGTTTGTTTATTTGGTTTTCATCATTTTCATTTTTTTGGTTTTTTGTTATCTCACCCGTTTTTGTTTCATTCTTCATTATATTTGGTTTTCTTTGTTTTTTTGCTATTCCTTTTTGTTTCTTTGTGGTTTTTATTGGTTCTTTTTTTTATCCATGTCTACCTTTTTCTCAGGTCACAATGTACATTTTTAGAGCACACATGAAACATCTTTTGATACACTTCCGTCATTTTTTTAATACACGAGGTACATTTTATTAAAATACATGTTTTGAATGCTTTTTGAATACCCAACAACATTTTCTACGTATACATTGTACATTTTTAATGGCAACAAATACTTTTTTAAACTCCATGAACATTTGCTTTACATTTTTTTTGAAAAAGAAAGGGGCTCCATGCCGCCTTTATATTTCAAAACAGGTCGTAGCCTGAGGGACAACGTACGGTTACATGAAGCTTGTGGGGTGCACTTTAGTGCAAACCCAACAAGAACTGATAAAAGAGAGGGGTTGAGGTAGGAGAAAAACAACAAGAGGACATGATGTGACTATGTTGCTACAAGATTGCCCCAAAACATGAGGTCCTCCTTATCTTGTTGCTTATTGGTCCTGCAGCACCAAAGGCGGATCAAATCTGCAGCATAGTATCTTACGTAAGAGTCTGTCCATGAACGTGAGTTGAAAACACGATCGTTTCGTGCATGCCAGAGAGTGATGGCACATGCAGCAAAAGCCACGTTCCATTTGTGCTTGAACTGTAGATGAGCAGCAGCTTGTTGGACGAAGGATAGTATATCGGGTGACCTGTCAGCCAGCGATGCCAAGCGTAGGTGATGCCATAGTGTAGACGCCGCCCTGCAGTGCAGCATTATATGATGAACCGATTCCACTGCTAGACATAGATCACAACCGGAGCTTGCAGCAACGGTCATCCAATGCTTCTTAATCATGTGGTCTCTCGTGTTTAGCCGGCCCCAAAATGCTAACCAGAGGAAGGTTTTGTGCTTCAAGGGGATCAACACATCCCAGACCCAATCATGGAAGGTACAAGAAACGCCATGGAAGGTCAGCAGACGATAGAAGTAGCCCGTGCTGATTTGGTTATCAAAAACTAAGGGAGTATGCCTGTCCTCGCGCGAACCGTCGGGAGCTAGAGAAGCAATAAGATGACACAACAGCAGTAGCTCGCGCTCAGCAGAGTGGGAGAGATTGGGGTGGAGTTGTACTGACCAAGCACCATCCGAGAACTGTGAGCTAACCGAGCAGCAACGGTTCCTGGCAAAGGAGTAGAGAACAGGTAGCAGAAGAGCCTGCCTGCTTCAACCCAAAGATCATGCCATAAGGAAATGAGCTTGCCCAAGCCCAGAGTGCACCGTGAGGAGTTTATGACCATGGGGATATGATCCTTGAAACCATGCCACATGGCAGTGTCTCTGCTGGAAGCCCCAAGAGGTATAGCTGGCTGGCAGTACTGCAGAGCGAACCACTGGTAGCAAAGAATGTCAGAGTGCTGCAGGATCTTGGAGAGGAACTTGCATAGCATTGCCTGGTTATGGGCCTGCTGGTTTCTCACCCCCAGGCCTCCATTTTGTTGGTGGAGCATGACCTTATCCCGAGCTACAAGGCACTGGCCCCCCTTAACTCTGTTCTTGCCCTGCCAAAGAAAAGCATGCAACAGGCTTTCCAAAGAGCTAAGCGACTCCTTAGGCCATGGGAAGCAGGACATAAAGTAGCTAGGTATGCCGGCGAGCACAGAGTTGACGAGTGTGAGCCTCCCTCCAAGAGATAAGAAAGTGGCCAACCATCCCGAGAGCCTACGGTCAACTTTGTGAATAATTGGCATCAACATCCCATGAGTGATCTTATTCAGTGACAGGGGCAGTCCAAGATACGTGCATGGGGTGGAGGAGATAGGACAACCAAGCAAATGAGCGATCTCAGAGGCCACGATTGCATCCACAGAGACAGGCACTAACGTGCTCTTGTGAAAATTGATGGCTAAACCTGAGAAGGCCGAAAAGGAGGTCAGGATGTCCTTGATAATCGTGGCCTGCTCGAGATCCCCATTGAAGATGATCAAAGTGTCGTCCGCGTACTGCAGCACCGGGAAGATGCGATCTGTGCCAAGAGGATGCTGCAGGGTCCCGTTTTGATAGTACAAACAACATAGCCTTTGCAACACATCTGCCACCAGGATGAAGAGATAAGGTGACAGAGAGTCACCCTAACGGAAGCCACGCTTAGCAAGAATGGGGGCCCCAGCTCGCCATTGATCATGACCCTTGAGCGTCCGGAAGAGAGGAGGTTGGAGACCCACTGCCTCCAGGGTTGGGGAAAGCCCCTTGCTTCCATGACTAGCTTCAGACAGTGCCAACTGACACTATCAAAGGCCTTATGGAAGTCCAACTTTAAAGTGATGACTGGCAACTTTATTTTGTGAGCACATTGTATTAACTCAGCAGCCAGCGCAAAATTCTCAACAATGGAGCGACCTTTTAGAAACCCAGACTGCAGAGAATGCACTAAGGCCGGAATCTGCCGCTGTAGCCGATTTGCCATGACCTTGGAAGCTAGCTTGGGCATGCTATGAACCAAAGAGATGGGTCTGTAGTCCTTTATTTCCAAGGGCATATCCTTTTTGGGCAGCAAAGTGATGTAGGCAGTATTGATGCCATCAAGGTTGACATTGTTACTGTGCAAGTCTTCGAAGAACCTGATTAAGTCATCCTTAAAAAGATGTTTGAAAACCTTGTAGAACTCATTGGTAAACCCGTCCAGTCCTGGGCTCCTATTATTTGGAACTTTTTTGATAGCCTCACAATCTCAACCCAGGAGACAGGAACCGCAAGCCCAAAAAGATCCATAGGCGTGTACAAGGAGCTAAGCTGTACTGTTGGCAAAGAAACAGCCGACTGTCCCAAAACCGCAGAAAAATACTCAGTTGCAATGCTAAGCTTCTGGTCGTTCTGGTAGTGCTCGACCCCATTGTAGATTAGGACTTTAACCTTATTGCGATGGGCTTGCCAGTTGGCCGCTGCGTGGAAGAACTTGCAATTTTCGTCCCCAGATACACACCACCTCACTTTGGCCCTGCGACGCCAAATCACGGTTTGCCATAAGATCAACTGCTTTGCCTTGGCTGAGGTGACTTCCCAGAGAACAGTTTCCAAACAAGACAATTGCCTCCTCTCCCTGAAAGTGCTAGTTATCGACTAGAGGGGGGTGAATAGGCAATTTTTAGGAATGTCTTCAAAACACGGATGTTTCGAAGACAAACAATAGAGATGACCTAATTGATATGCAGCGGAAGATTAACTACAACAAGCAAACCATAGTCTAGTATGCAATAACGTGAAAGTACAAGACTAATAGCAGCTTGGTAGTAGGATCAAGATGGAAGATAGTGAGAAGCCAATCAACAAAAGTAGTCAAGCAATGAAGTCAAACAGGTATGACAAATAGGCAATGACTTCACGAAGACAAACTCTAAGTAAAGGGAGGGAGAAGATAGAACCAGTCACTTGTTGAAGACACAGGATTTGTTGGACCAGTTCCAGTTGCTGTGACAACTGCACATCTAGTTAGGGAGGCTGAGATTCAACTCAAAAGACCGCGTCTTCACCTTATTCCCCTTGAGCAAAGGACACACAGTCCTCGCCCAATCACTCTGGTAAGTCTTCAAGGTAGACTTCCGAACCTTCACAGACTTCGTTCACCGGCAATCCACAATGACTCTTGGATGCTCAGAACGCGACGCCTAACCGGCTGGAGGATTCACAGTCCTCAAGTGTAATAAGTCTTGGTCACATGAGACGAGAAAGACTTGATGATGCCTAACACTCTTTGGCTCTGGGTGTTTGGGCTTTGTCCTCGCAAGGATTTCTCTCTCTCAAAGGCTTCGAGGTGGGTTGCTCTCAAACGACAAAAGTCGTGCACTAACTCTGAGCAGCCACCAATTTATGGTGTAGGGGGTGGGCTATTTATAGACACTAGGCAACCCGACCTATTATCTCCGAAATGACCCTGGGTCACTAAGGAACTCACACGTGTTCCAACGGTCAGATTTCAGACACACACAACAACTTTACTTGGGCTACAAGCAAAGCTGACTCATCCAGCTTTGGATAAGTTTTGCTCTCATTGTCTTCGCTCGAAGACATAGGATTTGGGTTGAGCATCACTTCAGTCATTCTGATATGATCACTTGGACCCCACTTAACAGTACGGTGGTTCCTATGACTCAACAAAGAAGAGAAGGAAACAACGAAACGACACAGTCTTCGCGCTCCATAGTCTTCACTCAATGTCTTCTCATGTCATAGTCTTCAGTGTGAATATCTTCACATACCACCATTGTCGTCAATGTCTTCATACATTTTTAGGGGTCGTCTCCGGTAGGTAAACCGAATCAATGAGGGACACTACCTGCGTTATCCTGCAATTCTCACAAACGCATTAGTCCCTCAACCACATTTGTCGTCAATACTCCAAAACCAACTAGGGGTGGCACTAGATGCACTTACAATCTCCCCTTTTTTCGTGATTGATGACAAACTGGTTGAAGTTTTCCACGGGGATAAAATATGTGAAATTGTAAAGGATAGGGAATTGTCTTCATAAGTGGCAAAGGCTCCCCCTGAAGATGTGCATATAAGTAGTTTGCTTTTGGAACGCAAATGCACATGGCAGGTTGTACTTGTGGAGATCCTCTTCAACTTATGAAGATAATTCATCATGCATGAAATGATATAACTAAGAGAATGACATGCATAATGAAAAATGGACGTCTGCAGAATGATCTAAGTGCGGAAGTTATCGTCGCACATGCGGAATTTATCATCGCACCAGAGTAAAGCAAATAAGTAGTAGACGACCATCAAGTTTAAGTGTTGCAACTCAAAGAACCAAATGTATCAAAAGCGAGAGTTGTAAACACTAGGCAAAATATTATGCAACCGCCCTTATGAACCCGCTTGAAGACTATCAAACTCATATACTTCTCCCCCTTTTGTCAGTAAGGACCAAAAAGGTTTGAAGACATAGAGCATCTACTCGTCCTCTTCAGAAGTAGATGATGCAGCAGGGTTGTCGTTGTTGGTTGGCAGTGCAGACGAGCTTGGTGCAGTGCCGATACATGCAGAAGTAGGAGGCGGTGAAGTAGCATCATCTTCATCATCGATCACTCTGGCATTGACAGTTGCCGCGGAGGAAGAATAGTCAGAGTCTTCAAGGGATGGAGTTCGTCATTGGACTGCATTCCGTGGAGGAGTGGATTCAAACTTGAAGCATTCAGTGAAGCCATCGTCTTGAAGATCTGCTTCAGCACTGAGCAGGGTCAAACTCTTCCATGATCGCGGACAGGTCTCATGAGTGACAAAAGCATTCTTGGTGGCAAGGTTTCGAATGCGATTGACGTCCACCAGGAGGCTTTGCATTTGTCGCTTGAGCCAGGAGTGATGCTTATCTTGTTTTTGATGCAGCGCGGCAAGAAGTTCTCGATCATTGATGACTCGAGAGCGCTTCCGAGGCCTTTGGCCAATTGTGCTCTCAGTGGCTTCAGTCCGCGCACGACGAGGCAGACGTGTGTTCCCAACCAGAGGATAGACACGAGATACTGCTGGGACGCCTTCCATGGGTTGAGAGAAGCTGTGGTGATCTGCATTCTGAAGACAAAGTGGCGTTTTGGCAGGCTCAGGGTATATGGCTTCAATTGACATATCAACCTCTGGTAGAAAGATCAGATGATTGCGAGCGGAGGGTTGATAGTTGATAGCAGAGTGCATCTTGATGAGGCGCATGACCCATGGAGCATAAAATTTCAGACCAAACAGATCAGGTCCAGACGCAGCCAATTGTCGGATGAAGAATTCTTGCGTGTTGAAGCTGATGCCCTTGAGAATGTAAAAGACCAATGTCTTCATTGCTCCTTCAAGCTTTGCAGATGATGAATGCCCTTTGATAGGCCATAGAGTTTGCCTGATGATGTGATATATTGTACGAGGCAGATACTCAAGGTCATCAACAAAGAAGTCTTGAGGGTATTCAGCGTCATGTGGCGATGGCTTCATCATGCTCAACATCGGCTCATGTCGGGTTACGGCTTATGAAATATGCTCTCCGATGCATCGCGGTGGAGTTGACAACCAGTTCAAACAGCTCTCCGGGAGTGGGTAGGCCTGTGAGCTCAATGATGTCAAGAGCTTTGGCTTCATGATGAACATTTCTGTCATCCACTCGAGAACCCATGTCTTCGTATCTCTGTTGTAGCCGGATGTGGAGGGTAGCATAGAATTGAAGCACAAGTTCTTCATTCCAGTGTTCTTTATGCATGTGAACGGCCGAGCAGACTGCATCATGAAAGCAATCAAGTGCTTCTTCTAAGCACGGCAGTCCGGCAATAGCTTGATGTCGGCGCATATGAGGAAAATCGCCCTTGATCATCTGAACACATGAGTAATAGCCGTTGCTAATAGCTCGAAACGGTCGGATGATATCCTTGGCCTTGTGTAGGGGTTCTTTGCTCTGTCAAAGAAAGTGTTGTGGGCTTTGAAGCCATTTGCATTGAAAGAGCTGTAGATGTGGCGATGCACAGAAACCTTGGCGATCTTGGCTTGACTTCGGACTGAGGCTTATCGCAATATGATAGTCGAGGCCGAGGACCCGAGGCATGAGGCGGAGGGACGAGCAGGCCATCTTACTATGACTAGCTCACCATAGTTGTATGCTTGCTCAATTGTGTAAGGCCTTGGAGGCGGAACTGGAGCAGTGGCAATAACTGAGGCTTCAGGCTGCTCAGCAGATGCTTTGGGAGCAGTAGCCTCATTGGCTCAGGAGCTATTGGTGCAGGCTCCACATTTGCTTCAGCCATGACCACGTCATTGGCTTCATTGGTGTTGGAGGTGGCAGCCTCAATGTTTTCAACCTCCACTTGAGGAGCTGGAGGGTCGAACCTTTGCGTTGATATCGGAATAAGTTGTTCAATTCTGAGGGGTGTAGGGACACGTTCTTCTTCTTCTTGGGTGTCTGCGGCTGATGCAGCCGTATTGTCTTCAACAGCTTTGGCTTGAGACTCGGAGATATTCACAGTTGGAGTGGCTTCTGAAAACACTTGACATGCAACAGGTTGGTGGTGCACTTCTCCTACAGAACAGCTCGAGAGAGGTACTTGAGGCCTTTGACCTTTGCGAAGCTGCTCATGAAATCTTGGCGGCGCCTTTGGAGATGGGGTTGCTGGGCCTCAAAGTCTTCCTCTTCTTCTTGCTGTTGTTGTTGGGGAGTGACTTGTTGTTGGGGAGTACTAGGGAGTCTTGTTGTTGTTGGCGATCAGCCCATGAAGCATCCTGAGCAATTGGCGTTAGAGGACGACCAATGCTGATGAGTTCGCTGTTCGTACGAACAGGCGATGATACCACATTGTACTCAATTTGAGGAAGAACTTCATCATCTTCACCATTGCCATGGTGACCAATGTCTTCAGCAGTGATGGGATCAGCTGCTGGAATCTCTTCAGCTTCAGGAGCCTCTGTGGAAGCAGGCTCATGAACAGTCATGCGAAGTTCTTGGGTTGCGAGAGCAGGGGGGCGAACCAATCGAAATGGGTTCAACAACCAAGGGCTCTGTGGGAGCAGCCCGATTCTTCTTGGTCTTAAGCTTCTTCTTGGAGGGAGCAGCATCAGAGGCGTCAGGATTTTTACTTTTTCTGGCTTCAGCCTCGGCAGCCCTCGTCTTCTTCTGTTCAGAAGCGGTTGACCGGACCTTTGGCTTCGAGCCAGTCATGCTGCTTGGGAAGACTATGCGGGGTACTTCCTGCCTTGAAGGTGCAGCTTGGTCAGTTGAAGACTTCTTCTTCTTTGCAGCCATTCTGGGGTTAATGCCAGGACGGCCAAGAGCCTTGCGCTTCTCAGCCTCATTGTAGGCAAGCACACACTTGTCAGCCAGACTCTTCATGCGCTCACGAGAGCCTCTGGCTTCTTCTCGCTTCTTGAGAAAAGCTTCTTTGAGCTCGTGCAGCATGACCTTGAAGTTTTTGACATCTTGCACGATGAGTGCAGCCATATGCTTCTTGAACTGAGCCTTCACATAGTCAATCTTGTGCTTTAGTTCAACAATGCGCTGAGCTAGAGCTAGCTCAGAAGCAATGGCTCCATTGAAGGAGACGCTGAGGCCAATTGGAAGTTGCAGATCTTCAAAGCTGATGTTTGGGGTGTCAAACCACTCATCAATGAAGTGATGGATGATTGCCACATCAAAGAGAGGCAAATTGTTGAAGATTTCCGCTTCTTCTTTGCTCTTGATAAGTTGCTCAAGAGCATCATCACAACATCTTCATCCTTTGGACAGATCAATGTGCTCTTCACGCAGAATGGCAGCAGGAGTCAGTGTCAGTTCAGTATGCTTGACAATTTTCTTTCTCTTCTCCGTCTTCTTGGAGATACGGGATTGATCTTGAGCACTGCTGGCTTCGGGAGGTGCGGTGGCGGTGCTTCTGCGTGAAGCTTTTGGTGGAGCAGCTGAATTTTAAGCCTTGACTTTCTTTTGCTTCTGCGGCTTTGGAGCAGGAGCAGGAGCAGGAGCTGGAGCTGGGGCTTCATCAGACTCAGCATCGTCATCAGAGTGATCCACTTTGGCACCTTGGACCAGGATGTAGGTGATGAGGCCATCAAGGTTTGAAAAGGACCGATGACATTGGGTTCGGCGTCCGTGAGCCATCGGCCGCAGGGAGCATAGGGACCAGGGTTGAAGTCTAATCCCAATGACTTCTTGTTTTCCTTTGCGAAGCCTTTGCGTCTTTGGAAGTTGCGCTTGAAGAGATTATTGTCACGACACGAGCAATGGCGTTGGGTCGGCATTTTCGGTGAGGTCCACGGACCATACAAGGATAGAAACCTTGTGCAATAGCTTCACCATGTTCTTGGGTGGAAGGCCTCGAAGAGAATATCACCCCAAGGGCATCGATAGCATTATTCTCGGCGTATTCTGGGTGGCGAAATTGTACTTGAACCATTGTTCAGCCCAATATCGAGCGAATCCATTGGATTCGCGTCTTCTGATTGTAATTCTCTTGGGATCTGTCTTGTAAAGCTCTGCGAGGTCATCGAGGCAGATCTTTTGAGGTTCCCTCACGGCGCTGTCGCCACCCTTCTGACTGATTTATGCAGCCATGAACTTCAAACTGAATGGCTTCACGTTCAAAACTTCAAAGGCTTGTGTTTGCTGGACAAACAGGAATCGGCGGCCGGGAGAGTTAGTTTGATCTTGTAAGAATTCTGCAAGCGAATGCAGACTATGAGAACCAAGGGATTCTCCACGGACATGTACCCGTGACAGCATTAGAATGCGAGGAAGGGAAGAGGTCATATGCATTCTCGGAAGATTTTGAAGATAAATCGGTTTGAAGACATTGACCTCATGATGCGAAGACATTCACTTATCTGTTGAGAGTTGGTTCCGATTTATGCGAATCCGTGAATAAGTACAAGTGAGGAATCTAACTAGTTGTGAAGCTTAAGTGAATATACTAGGCGATATGAGATCTGACAGAATAGATCTAACATATTATGGGCAGAAACCAATTTTGGTAAGTAGGATGAATCTTGAAGATCAAACTGATGGTAAAAATAGAGTTATATTTACCACTTCGAAGAACTGCTAGACGGGAAGAAAGGAGGCCGAGCAGTTCAATCCACCGAGCCCTAACTTGGCGATGGATAACAGCTACGGCGGCGTCGGAGATGACGATGTTCGCGGCCGGCGTGAAGACGGCGTCGGAGAAGTCACGGCAGCTAAGCGCTTACATCCTTTGGCGTCGTCGAGAGCTAGCGGTGGCGCTAGGGTTTTGACGAGGTGGAGAGGTGGAAGAAGATTTTCTTTACCGCAGGGATAGGTATTTATAAGGGGTGTGCGGCACAGCGCAATTCTGCAGTGCCTGGCGGTTCACATCGAGGGGGCACGTGGCAAGCATGCAACATACTACGAGATGTCCCACGTTCCCACACCCGCCAGTTTGTCGGATGGTCGTTCCGGCTTCTCCGGATTTCAACAGTAATGATGAATCATTTAAAACAGACTTAAAGTTTGTCTCGTGTCTTCACGACAAGGACGCAGAAGACATTCGACGTTTCAATAGAATGCATATGATTTGGATGAGATAGAGTTTGAGATAGAAAGCATAGAGAGATTGGGGTCCGATCACATTCACTTAGTTCAAAAGATTCAACTTGGAAGACATAGCTATAAGTGAATCTTGTAGAGGACAGAAAATATATATATATATATATATATATATATATATATATATATATATATATATATATATATATATATATATATATATATATATCGAACGACAACCAAATCAACATAGTGAATCATGAAGATAGGTTGAAGTTGAAGACAAATCAAATGCGAAGATATTGCAGAAATAACGCCATGTGTGAAACACTTCAAACAAAGAAATTTGATGGTGGTGTTACCCACCGTATAGGAAGTATTAGACCCAGACACGGCGCACAATTATCGTGGCGCTCTGAAGTCAAATTCCATGTTAATGTATTCACACTCTTTCGAATGTAAGTCTTCATTGATTGAAGACATACGTTACTTCGTGTGTTGCACATCTAAGTCATCAACATGCTGTAACATCCCAAATTTCCTATTTGGAATGTTTTACAATTATAGCTAAGCATCCTATGCATCCTGTTTGAATTTGAATGCCATTTGAAGTTTGAGAGAATTTTGAGTTTTGAATTTGAATTTCAAACTTTGGCATGTGGGAAACATTTCAAAAACTAAGCCTGATAAATACTTGATCAAAAGTATGAGAGGAGCAAACATGACACTCCAAAAATATCGGAGGAAACAATGCCAAAAGATTTGGATTCAAATCTGAATTTTATTTGAATTTGAAAAAATGGATTTTTATAAAGTTTGGATTTTGCCTTTGGAAAAATGTTCAAATGAAAGGAATATTCCCTGATCATTTTGGTATATATATACCCTATATAAAATATTTATAGATATTGTTTTATTTCTGTTTTGTTTTATTTAAAAAATAAAAGTTTTAAAAGAAAAAACCCCGGGCGCCAACCAAACCACCCAGGCCAATGAAGCCTTGCACCCACCCTTTGGCCCAGCCCAGCTGCCCACAGCCAGCAGCCAGCCGAGCCGAGCCGCCCACTCACCCCCCGACTGAACCCGTTGGCCTCGGCCACCGCGCCGACCCCACCTCCTCTCTCTCTCGACCCGTGGGCCCCCCCATCTTCTTCCCCCTCGCCCGCGCCGCCTTGCCTTGATCGCGGATCCCGGGATCCGGATCCCGATCGCCCGATCCCCAGGCGAGGACAGACCCAGGGCTATAAAAGCCGGCCCCCACCCCATCCCCGAGACCTCGCGGACCCCTCTCCCTCCCGTTCGTGCTCGCTGGGCCCCCGAGCTCGCCTGCCGCCAAAGTCGCCGCCGTCGGCGCCCTACCCCTCCCGACCACCCCGACCCCACCGAACCACTCCCGACCTCGTCCGCATCCTCCCGACGACTTCCCGAGCTCACTGGCCTTGGAAGCCCACGCACTCGCTGCCCGCCCGCCGCCGTCGCCGGACTCCGATAAGCCAGGAAAACTTCTCCCGTCCAGATCCCAAGCAGTGGCCACGATTAGAACCCCAAGAAGAATAAGTTTTATTAGAAAACCGGCGGTTCAATCGGTTTATTTATTAGTTAGGTTTATTTTTTAACCCGGTTCGTTTAGTTTAAACCACTAGGCCCAATTAGACTATTTGGCCTTACGAGAACACAGTATAGGCCCATTAGGCCTTTTCTTTTATTTTGATTTTCTGTTTTAACAGAATAGTTTCATTTTCAAAATTCATATCTTTTATTCTGTTTATTATTTTAGATGATTCTTTTTTGTTGGATTGAAAATTTTATGTAGTTTCTGTAGAATATATATTTAGCTATGTTAAAATTAATTAAAATTGCTTTATTTTAGTTTTAGTCAGAATAGTAAATCTGCTATAACTTGAGTTAGAAAAATTATTTTTGCATGATTCTTTTTGTCACAACTTTATTTTAACATTGCCAAACCATAGAAATTAACTTGGGTATTTTAGGATTAATAAATAATTAGTTTTAAGCAGAATCCTATTAATCCTAATTAATTAACTAGCTCCTCTTTTCCTAATATTTTAATTAGTAAATGAATTTATTTTTAACTTGTGATTAGTTATTCTAGGTTAGTTTCTGTCACTCTAGTAGATGAACTTTTATTTATAATTAATAAAAGTTTTAATTTATTTTCTTAATAGAAATTGGATTAGGCCTAAAATGAGTTTTATAATAGCTTTTAATTAATTCTTTTTGCTCCTAGTTGCTTAGTGAAACCTTTTCTGTTAAGTTAACTTAAAACCATGATTAGGTTATATTAAGAAAATTTTGTTATATAAAAAAACTATTTTGCCATTGTTTGAGGTAGGGAAAAACTTTGAATTGGTTTTCTTTGAGTTTCCTTTTGGATTTGGTTTTGGTTGTTTTGTTATGTTACTTTTGTTATGTTGTGTGATCCTATTGCTTTGTGCTTATTGTGTTATTGTTTGTCTCGGTAGAGTTTCCGGAGTGTGAAGCTTGCTACTACGACTCTTTAGCTTACGAGGATCATCAGCAAGGCAAGTTTTGATCATGTTATTTCTATACCTATGTTTTTGTGCATTAGTAATTGTCACCACCCCACCATGCATGCAGTAGTGAAATCTTGAAGTCATTAAACTTGAGTAGTATCATGTGGTAGGATGAACCAATCCCTTGTTACCATGACCCGGGACATAGTAGTTACTTTGCTATGCTCGTGAGACGGGTTTTGGGTTGAGTGAAATTCATAAGCAAGATGTGAGAGTCAATGATGATGACAACCCCATGAACTACAATGATCAAGATGGACTTGGAAAATCACTCTTTGGGTGGAGGGCGGTTGGCGGGCACCTGGAGAACCAGTGGTGGCGGGATGCATGGAGAAGCGCCATGACATCTTGCGGAAAGCTTCACCCAGCCACGAAGAGAAGGATGGATGCCCCATGACCGAAGCTTACATGCAGCCGCAAGCCATTATGGGCTCTGGCTGGGTTGACCCTAGTAGTGACGCTGGCTGGGCGGTACTACGAGAAGTAGAAGAACGGTAGGATTGGATGGGTACCAAGCGGTGGCGGAAGAACTCTTTGGAAGACCCTGTTTCATTCGTCCGTCTTCAAACACCATGAAGTGCGAAGACTTTAAAGGAGGAATGATTCTTGCGGGGAAAGTCGCAACCCTCTGCGAGTTAAAGATCTAATCGATTAGCCGTGTCCCGATTCACGGACATTTGAGCCTCTGGAACTTGGAAGTATTCGGATATCTCAACACTAAAACTAATGAATTAATTTGAGGGTTTTATGACTTAATAATTGGGAGCGAGATATTGGTTGGCGGAACCATCTCAATAACTACCAACAATTGTAGTAATTTGCAAGCAAGTCCATTGTAGTAGGATAAAATTTGCTTTTAGCAAAATGATGAAACTTAGAGCTCCACAGCCAAAATGCATATAGAGTTAGTACTCTTATTATTGTTATTCTTCATGACTTGCCGACTTATTCCAAAAGCTGACCTACATGGCTGCAACGTATTATGTTGCGAGATATATTCGATCGGAGTGAGGCTACGCTCCGCGCTTGGCGATTGCCCTTTGAGTCGGATGGACTCGCTTATCTTCGACGCTTCCGCAGTGTTATTAGTTTATTTCTCATGAGTTGGCCTTGATGCAAATTTATTCTCTTGTAATAAAGACTCTATATGAGAATCGTTTAATGATATTCAGGTGTGATTGAACTTTGATTACTTTATCGATGTCTTGTGAGTACCAAAGATGATCTTGGGATGAATACGGACCACGTAGATTTGACCGATTTTGGGTCAGGTCGCTCTGAGATGGTATCGAGCACACACTGACCGTGGGATCGTAACCCCTAGGATCGGAAAGCCATAGGAAGAGACCATTTACTTTGAATCCTTTTCATTCCATAATTCTCCCTGTTCAATTCGACTCTTCTCCCATTTGCAACATTCTAGATGGCCGCGAGTTCACCCAGTTTGCTACGGAGTTACGCCACCCGATGAGGCGATGCCCTTGGAAAGCTGGTCGAGATGGTGAAGCAGCTGAAGATAGCTCTACCCTCGATCACGGAAACCCACTAATGCACTTCCGCGGACACCCGCTTCTGGATTGAGGTGCATATCCTGGAGAACCTTTGGAGGACACACGGAGCCTATCAACTTTGAGTTCACGAGTTCAAGCTGGATCATCGGAAGGGGCGTGGCGATCTATCGAGCACTTGGACATCTCGAGAGAGTCAGAGGCGAGCTCGATCACTCGAGACCTCGCCATGGTTTCTCGCAGGGCAAGAAATGGAGATATCATCCGTACCATTGAGGCGATTCCACTCTCTCAGACATCCAGGACTTGGAGTGTCTTCTCGTGAAGCGGGAGATTCGGACTCGCCGTAACTTCGAAGACACACGGAAGCTTTGTTCCATGACTGGGCTGGAGGAGAAGGCACGCGAGACTTCCTTGGCCATGAGGAAGAAATCACGGACTTCATGGAGATAGTCGGCGACCGAAGATGAAGCTTGCGCGATAGAGGAAAAGATGGACTTGGGAGAGGACCTTTACCCGAGTGGAGATGAAGCACCCTCGTGAGCAATGATCAGGATTTGAAGGAGTACCACTGAAGGAAACCCCAAGAGGGCGCCAGCGATGAAGACTTTTAGTCGACCACCATGTTATCTTTTACTTTTTAAATCGATCCGTTAGGCCGATGTTTTCCTTCGATTAGTCATGAGCTTTTGTAATCGAGTTTGAACCATGTTTGAGTGGAATGAATAAATGATTGGTGTGTTATGATTGTGCATTCATATGGGTAGTGTTATTCCTCATAGACCATTGTTCTATTCTAATTTTCTCATCCCTCCAAAACACGGATGCCTCAGGGCGTGACCTTTGGTTTCCCGGAGCTCACCCAGCTGCTCCAACAACGAGAATGCAGTTGATGCAGCTACTTATTGAGAATCGAACAACAACGCCAACAATCCCCGCCACCGCCACCACCCACCGTGGACAACTTGACTCGATTTACGAGGTTGAATCCGCCAGTGTTCTCTAGTAGCACCGAGCGATTGTGGCTGATGATTGGCTCCGCTAAATCGGAAGAGAGCTAGTCACCGTTGGATGCACCGATCTTGAGAAGGTGCGCTTTGCGCGCATCAACTGGATGGACCTGCAGCTTCTTGGTGGGAGAATTACACCCACTTTTCCCATTGGTGCCATCACTTGGGATCAATTCCAGCAGCCTTCCGCACGCTCATGTCTCAGTGGAGCCATGAGTGCGAAGAAGCGTGAGTTCCGCAACTTGCGCCGGGGAACCGTCTTGTGGCACGATCGTGGATGAATCAACAAGCTCGCTCGCTATGCCCCGATGATGTGGCCACGGATGCCGTAAGCAGGAGAAGTTCCTTGAGGGACTCAATGATGAACTGAGCATGCAGCTTATTGTGGCTACCTTCAACAACTACCGGAGCTGGTAGACAAGGCCACCATTCTTGAAGGCAAGCAGCAGCAGATAGAAAGCATAGCGGAAGTATAGCCGGGGAAGCACAACTCAGGGAGCTCAGCGAAGCCCGCTATGCACCGTACTCGGGAGTACACCCATCATAACCATGGAGGTCATAACCATGGAGGAAATGGGAACAACCGCAGCCAGGACAACAAGTCAGGCCATGGCAATGGCAATGGCAATGGTAATGGCAATCAGCACCGTTCTGCCCGGCTCGAAGGATCTGAGCCACATCACCTGCTTCAAGTGCGGAAGGCAGGGCACTCGCCACCAACTGCCGGAGGCCAAGCGGAGGAATGGAAATGGCAATGGAGGCTCGTGAAGAAGCCCAATCCGTTCCCTCGTGCTCGGGTGAACCACATCGGCGTGGAGGGCGTCTATGATCAACTAGACACTTGTGGTTGGTAAGTTTTATTGAATTCACGTTCAGTTTTGGTTCTCTTTGATTACGGTGCAGCGCATTCATTCATATCAAGGGTAGTTGTGGAAAAAATGCAGGTTGCGCACTAGAACCCTTAGAAGCCCCTTGGCGTCGGTTCGCAGGAGGAGAAATGATGGCAGGTGTAGGCTGTCCTGCAACCCTCAACATCGGGAACCACAAATTTCCGTGGACCTCATAGTGTTGGAAACCCAGGACCTTGGATGTAATCCTAGGCATGGATTGGTTGTCAAAGTTTGAAGGAACATTGGTGTGCCCATAAGTCTATTCTGCTCACCACCCCGGGCGAAGAGGATCAAGTATGTAGCCAGCACAGCCGGATGAAGAATCGGTGCATTCCCTCACGGGAGTTGTTCAGAGGAAGTGCGATGGTGCAAGACTTTCCGATGTGTTCCGGAGGAATTACCGGGAATGCCACCGACGAGGGACATTGAATTTCTGATTGAGCTATTGCGGCACAGCCCCAATATCCAGAGACCTTATCGGATGCCACGAATGAGTTGAAAGAGATCAAGGATCAAATAAATGAGTTATTGGAGAAAGGATATATTCGTCCAAGCTCATCACCTTGGGGAGCCCAGTTCTTTTGGTAGAGAAGAAGGATGGAAGCTTGAGGATGGTTGTGGATTATCGTGCATTGAGCGAAGTAACCATCAAGAACAAGTACCCTCTGCCCATGATCAATGACTTGTTTGATCAGCTTGTTGGAGCCAAGGTATTCTCTAAGATCGATCTTGATCGGTATCATCAGTTGAAGATTCGTGAAAAGGATATACCCAAAACAGCATTCACTACCAGGTATGGTTTATATGAGTATACCGTCATGTCATTTGGATTGACTAATGCTCCTGCATACTTCATGAATTTGATGAACAAGGTGTTCATGGAATATCTGGACAAGTTTGTCGTGGTGTTCATCGATGATATATTGATTTTCTCCAAGAGCGAGGAAGAGCATAAGGAACATTTGCGTCTAGTTACGGAGAAACTTGAGAACATCGATTGTATGCCAAGTTCAGCAAATGTGAATTTTGGTTGAAGGAAGTTGGATTCCTCGGACATGTTATTTCAGGAGAAGGAATAGCAGTTGATCCCGCCAAGGTTGAATCAGTCACCAATTGGCGATCACCCACCTCGATCAAGGAGATCCATGATTTTCTCGGACTCGCGAGGATATTATCGGAGGTTCATTGAGAACTTCTCGAAGATTGCCAAGCCCATGACTGAGCTGTTGAAGAAGGAAGCCAAGTATGTTTGGACGAGGAATGTGAAGCCAGTTTTCAGGAATTGAAGAAAGCGGTTGGTCACCGCCCGATGTTGTTTTTGCGGACATACACAAGGAATACCAGGTTTATTTGGCGCTTCTCGTCAAGGACTCGGAGGAGTATTGATGCAGGAAGGTAAGGTTGTAGCTTATGCCTCCAGACAGCTACGGCCTCATGAGATGAATTATACCACACATGATTTGGAGTTAGCAGCCGTAGTGCATGCACTCAAGACACAGAGACATTTCCTCATCGAAATCGTTGTGATGTCTACACAGATCACAAGAGTTTGAAGTATATCTTCACGCAGAAGAATTGAACCTCGAGCGAGAGGAGATGGCTAGAGTTGATAAAGGACTATGACATGAGATTGCATTACCACCCGGTAAAGCTAATGTTGTAGCAGATGCTTTGAGCCGTAAGAGTTATGTGAATACTCTTACAGCGGGAGGATTACCCAGGAGTTAGTCGATGACCTCGTAGATCTCCGGCGGAGATAGTTCAAAAGGATTTGTTGCAACTCTGGAAGTTCAGTCCACCTTGACCGAAAGGATTCGTGAAGCCGAAGTCGGACAAGGAAATTGATGAGATTAAGCAAAAGATGGATGAAGGAAAAGCTAAAGGATTCCGTAAGGATGAACATGGAACTATATGGTTTGAGGATCGTATTTATGTGCCCAATGATCCCGAGCTCGGAAGCTAATTCTTGGAGGCTCATGATTCACCGTACTCGATTCACCCGGCAACACCAAGATGTACCTGGATTTGAAGCAAAGTTTACGGTGGGCGGGAATGAAGAAGGATATTGCGAGTGCGTAGCGATATCGATGTTTGTCAGCGTGTAAAGCGAACATTAGAAGCCAGCGGGGTTACTTCAACCTTTGCGATTCGATTGGAAATGGGAGAAACTTGGTATGGATTTCATCACAGGATTACCGGGACCCGTTCAGGTTATGATTCTATCTGGGTAGTGGTTGATCGTTTGACTAAGGTAGCTCACTTCATTCCGTGAAGACTACCTATACCAGTGCCAAGTTGGCCAAGATATACATGACCAGGATCGTATGTCGCATGGAGTTCGAGGAAAATCGTGTCGGATAGAGGCACGCAGTTTACCTCAAAGTTTTGGAAGCAGCTTGCATGAAACTTTGGAGTGCGAGGCTGGAATTGATGACAGCTTTTCATCCATGAGACGGATGGACATACCGAGAGAGTCAACCAGATTACGGAGGACATGTTGAGAGCTTGTGTGCTAGACTATGGGTCTAGCTGGGATGATAATTTGCCATCGCAGAGTTCTCATACAACAACAATTATCAATCCGGTTTGAAGATGGCCCCTTCGAAGCTCTATCACGGAAGGAGGTGCGAACACCATTCTTTGTGGGATAGTGTTGGAGATCGATCACTTTTGGTTCCGATCTTATCAAGGATTCGAAGAAAGTCAAGCTGATTGAGACAGGCTCAAGATAGCACAATCGAGACGGAAGAGTTATGCCGACGATGAACGCAAGGAGGTGACTTACGAAGTGGGAGACCGAGCATATCTTCGTGTGTCTCCACTTCGTGGAATCAAGAGGTTTGGTGTCAAGGAAAGTTAGCACCCGATTCATTGGCCCTACAAAATCCTCGAGCGTCGTGGAGAAGTTGCATACAAGTTGGAATTGCGGAAGGATTGTCCGGAGTTCATGATGTCTTCCATGTTTCTCGGTGAAGAAGTGTCATGCCGACATGGCGATGTTCCGTTGAGAGACACGGTGCCCTAGAGGCCATAAAGCTTGCGGTGATCGACTTACAAGGAGAAACCCGTCCAATTCTCGAGACGCAAGCGAGTCACCCGCAGCAAGGTCATCAAATTTTGCAAGGTCTTGTGGAGTCACCACACCGAGGAAGAAGCCACCTAGGAGCGAAGAAGATCTTCTTGAGACCACCCGCACCTATTTGCTAGCCAACCCGAATCTCGAGGGCGAGATTCATCTTAAAATGGTAGGTTTGTAACATCCCAAATTTCCTATTTGGAATGTTTTACAATTATAGCTAAGCATCCTATGCATCTGTTTGAATTTGAATGCCATTTGAAGTTTGGAGAATTTTGAGTTTTGAATTTGAATTTCAAACTTTGGCATGTGGGAAACATTTCAAAAACTAAGCTGATAAATACTTTATCAAAAGTATGAGAGGAGCAAACATGACACTCCAAAAATATCGAGGAAACAATGCCAAAAGATTTGGATTCAAATCTGAATTTTATTTGAATTTGAAAAAATGGATTTTTATAAAGTTTGGATTTTGCCTTTGGAAAAATGTTCAAATGAAAGGAATATTCCCTGATCATTTTGGTATATACATACCCTATATAAAATATTTATAGATATTGTTTTATTTCTGTTTTGTTTTATTAAAAAAATATAAAGTTTTAAAAGAAAAACCCCGGGCCAAATTGAGCCACCCCAGGCCCACCAGCAGCCGCCACCCACCCGGCCCAGCCCAGCCAGCTGCCCACCAGCCAGCCGAGCCAGCCGGCCCGGCTCACCCCCCCCCTTTGAACCCGTTGGCGTCGGCCACCCGCTCGACCCCCACCTCCTCTCTCTCTCGACCCGTGGGCCCCGCCCATCTTCTTCCCCCTCGCCCACGCATCGCCCGCCGCTGGAGATCGCGGATCGAGGATCCGGATCCCCGATCGCCCCGACCCCCAGGCGAGGCAGACCCCAGGCTATAAAGCCGAGCCCCGCACCCATTCCCCCACCCCGAGACCTCGCGGACCCCTCTCCCTCCCGTTCGTGCTCGCTGGAGCCCAGCTCGCCTGCCGCCAAAGTCGCCGCCGTCGACGCCCTACCCTCCCGACCACCCCGACCCCACCGAACCACTCCCGACCTCGTCGCATCCTCCCGCGACTTCCCAGCTCACCGGCCCTGAAGCCCAGCCTCTACTCGCCGCCGCCCATTGCCGCCGTCGCGGACTCCGGTAAGCCAGCGGAAAACTTCTCCCGTCCGATCCCAAGCAGTGGCCACGATTAGAACCCCAGAAGAATAAGTTTTATTAGAAAACCGGCGGTTCAATCGGCTTATTTATTAGTTAGGTTTATTTTTTTAACCCGGTTCGTTTAGTTTAAACCACTAGGCCCAATTAGACTATTTGACGCACAGGGCACAGTATAGGCCCATTAGGCATTTTTCTTTTATTTTGATTTTCTGTTTTAACAGAATAGTTTCTGTTTTCAAAAATTCATATCTTTTATTCTGTTTATTATTGTTAGATGATTCATTTTTTGTTGGATTGCAAATTTTATGTAGTTTCTGTAGAATATATATTTAGCTATGTTAAAATTAATTAAAATTGCTTTATTTTAGTTTTAGCCAGAATAGTAAATCTGCTATAACTTGAGTTAGAAAAATTATTTTGCATGATTCTTTTGTCACAACTTTATTTTAACATTGCCAAACCATAGAAATTAACTTGGGTATTTTAGGATTAATAAATAATTAGTTTTAAGCAGAATCCTATTAATCCTAATTAATGAACTAGCTCCTGTTTTCCTAATATTTTAACTAGTAAATGAATTATTTTTAACTTGTGATTAGTTATTCTAGGTTAGTTTCTGTCACTCTAGTAGATGAACTTTTATTTATAATTAATAAAAGTTTTAATTTATTTTCTTAATAGAAATTGGATTAGGCCTAAAATGAGTTTTATAATAGCTTTCTAATTAATTCTTTTTGCTCCTAGTTGCTTAGTGAAACCTTTTCTGTTAAGTTAACTTAAAACCATGATTAGGTTATATTAAGAAAATTTTGTTATATAAAAAACTATTTTGCCATTGTTTGAGGTAGGGAAAATCTTTGAATTGGTTTTCTTTGAGTTTCCTTTTGGATTTGGTTTTGGTTGTTTTGTTATGTTACTTTTGTTATGTTGTGTGATCCTATTGCTTTGTGCTTATTGTGTTATTGTTTGTCTCGGTAGAGTTTCCGGAGTCTGAAGCTTGCTACTCGACTCTTTAGCTTACGAGGATCATCGGCAAGGCAAGTTTTGATCATGTTATTTCTATACCTATGTTTTGTGCATTAGTAATTGTCACCACCCACCATGCATGCAGTAGTGAAATCTTGAAGTCATTAAACTTGAGTGGTATCATGTGGTAGGATGAACCAATCCCTTGTTACCATGACCCGGGGCGTAGTAGTTACTTTGCTATGCTCGTGAGCGGGTTTTGGGTTGAGTGAAATTCATAAGCAAGATGTGAGAGTCAATGATGATGACAACCCCATGAACTACAATGATCAAGATGGACTTGGAAAATCACTCTTTGGGTGGAGGGCGGTTGTGGGCACCTGGAGAACCAGTGGTGGCGGGATGCATGGAGAAGCGCCATGACATCTTGCGGAAAGCTTCACCCAGCCACGAAGAAGGATGGATGCCCCATGACCGGAAGCTTACATGCAGCCGCAAGCCATTATGGGCTCTGGCTGGGTTGACCCTAGTAGTGACGCTGGCTGGGCGGTACTACGAGAAGTAGAAGAACGGTAGGATTGGATGGGTACGGCGGTGGCGGAAGAACTCTTTGGAAGACCTGTTTCATTAGTCCGTCTTCAAACACCATGAAGTGCGAAGACTTTAAAGGAGGAATGATTCTTGCGGGAAAGTCGCAACCCTCTGCGAGTTAAAGATCTAATCGATTAGTCGTGTCCCGATTCACGGACATTTGAGCCTCTGGAACTTGGAAGTATTGGATATCTCAACACTAAAACTAATGAATTAATTTGAGGGGTTTTATGACTTAATAATTGGGAGCGAGATATTGGTTGGCGGAACCATCTCAATAACTACCAACAATTGTAGTAATTTGCAAGCAAGTCCATTGTAGTAGGATAAAATTTGCTTTTAGCAAAATGATGAAACTTAGAGCTCCACAGCCAAAATGCATATAGAGTTAGTACTCTTATTATTGTTATTCTTCATGACTTGCCGACTTATTCCAAAAGCTGACCTACATGGCTGCAACGTATTATGTTGCGTAGATATATTCGATCGGGGTGAGGCTACGCTCCGCTTGGCGATTGCCCTTTGGAGTCGGATGGACTCGCTTATCTTCGACGCTTCCGCAGTGTTATTAGTTTTATTTCTCATGAGTTGGCCTTGATGCAAATTTATTCTCTTGTAATAAAGACTCTATATGAGAATCGTTTAATGATATTCAGGTGTGATTGAACTTTGGTTACTTTATCGATGTACTGTGAGTACCAGCATGATCTTGGGATGGTACAGACACAGAGATTTGACCGATTTTGGGTCAGGTCGCTACACATGCATAAGTGTTAGGATGTGTGCTTGATCACAGGACATTTGAGGATTCCAAGATATTTAGCTCACACCATAACTTGCAAAACCTTTTCTCATCCAAGGGCTTTGTGAAGATATCGCGATTGCTCTTGAAAGTTGGCGTGAATGATGTCAATATCTTTCTTCATGACATGATCCACGAGAAAATGATGGCGAATTTCAATGTGCTTTGTCTTGAGTCTGTGGACTGGATTGTTGGCAATCTTGATGGCGCTCTCGTTGTCAGAAGAGAGGTACTTGTGTCAGATTGATGCCATAGTCCTTGAGAGTTTGCTTCATCCATAGAAGCTGAGCACAGCAAGATCCAAAGACAATGTATTCAGATTCAGCGGTTGAGAGTGATACAGTTACATTACGCTTCTTTGAAGACCAACGGACAAGTGATTGTCCCAAAAGTGACATGTGCCTGATGTAGACTTGCGATCCACCTTGTCACCAGCATAATCAGCATCCGAAAATCCAACCAAATCAAATTTTGAGCCCTTTGGATACCATAATCCGAGTGTTGGGGTGTGAGCCAAATATCGAAGAATTAAGCTTCACAGCTAAGTGATGCGATTCCTTTAGTGCCGCTTGAATCGAGCACACATGCAAACACTAAGCATAATATCTGGCCTAGATGCACATAGGTAAAGTAAGGAACCAATCATGGGCGGTATACCTTTTGATCGAACTCTTTACCATTGTCGTCGGGACCCGGATGGTGTTTAGGCTGGCATTGGCGTCATGTATCCTTTGCACTCTTGCATTCCAAACTTCTTGAGACAATCTTGGAGGTATTTTTCTTGAGATATAAAGATGCCATTCCTTTGCGACAAATTTGAAGACCAAGGAAGAACTTGAGCTCTCCATCATGGACATCGATATTGTTCTTGCATCATGTATCCAAATTCATCACTATACTTACGGTTGGTGCAGCCGAAGATAATGTCATCCACATATATTTGGCATACAAACAGTTCACCATCATATGTCTTCGTGAAGAGTGTGGGATCAAGAGATCCAGGTTTGAAGCCTTTGCTCTTCAGGAAGTCTTTGATCGTATCATACCAAGCGCGTGGAGCTTGTTTGAGGCCATACAGTGCTTTAATTAGCTTGTACACCATATCAGGATGTTTTGGATCTTCAAATCCAGGGGGTTGAGCGACATATACTTCTTCTTCAATCTTGCCGTTGAGAAATGCACTCTTCACATCCATTTGATATAGCAAGATGTTGTGGTGGTTAGCATAGGCTAGTAGTATGCGAATAGCTTCAAGCCTAGCTACAGGAGCAAATGTTTCATCGAAGTCAATTCCTTCAACTTGAGTATATCCTTGAGCCACAAGACGTGCTTTGTTTCTGACAACTTGACCATGCTCATCTTGCTTGTTTCGATATATCCATTTGGTGCCAATAATGTTATGCTTACTGACGGTCGGGGCGCTTGACAAGTTCCCAAACATTGTTCAGCTTGAACTGTTGAAGTTCTTCTTGCATAGCTTGTATCCATTCTGGTTCCATAAAGGCTTGACAAACTTTCTTGGGTTACGATATTGACACAAAAGAAAAGTGCCCACAGAAATTTGCTAGCTGTGTTGCTCTTGAGCGAGTAAGCGGACCAGGTGCATTGATGCTATCGATTATTGTCACGCCCAATATGCGACCCTATCCAAAAGGAACTCGACGGTCCCACCAAGGATAGACCCGCATATTGAAACGCTTTTGCAAGGTGGATATCATTACATCAACATTACATAATAGATGGGGATACATACATAAGGCACAAATGCCACAAGAATACATCAACATCATATACAAGAACAACATCCGACTATGGATGAAACATAAACAGAAACTCCAACGACATCCACCCTGCTAGCCCAGGCTGCCGACCTGGAACCTATCCCCTGATCGAAGAAGAAGCAGAAGAAGAACTCCAACACAAGCAAACATCGCTCTCGCGTCATGATCATCGCGAAACCTGTACCTGCAACTGGTGGTGTAGTAATCTGTGAGCCACGAGGACTCAGCAATCCCATTACCATGGGTATCAAGACTAGCAAAGCTTAAAGGGAAAGGAAGGGGTAAAGTGGTGAGGTTGCAGCAGCGACTAAGCATATATGGTGGCTAACATACGCAAATGAGAGCGAGAAGAGAAACAAAGGCGGTCGTCAACTAGTAATGATCAAGAAGTGATCCTGAACTCCTACTTACGTCGAGACATAACCCGAAACCGTGTTCTCCTCTCGATCAACCCCGAAAAGACACTCACGATTACGCTTTACGGTTGGTGTATTTTAGAAGAGTTTGCTTCAGTTTACTACAACGGATATTAACAAATTCCATCTGCCACATAACATGGGCACGGCTCTCGAAAGTATATACCCTGCAGGGTGTCCCAACAGCCCATGATAAGCTCTCGCGATCAGCGAAGGATATTCCTTCTCCCGGGAAGACCCGATCAGTCTCGGAATCCGGCTACAAGACATTCGACAACAATAAAACAAGACCAGCAAAGCCGCTTTGATGCGCCGACAATCCCGATAGGAGCTGCACATATCTCGTTCTCGAGGCAACACGGATGAGACATCCTCTGAGTAAAACCAATCCTCAAGTTGCCCCAAGGTGGCCCATGATCTACTCGGTTCAGGCCAGCACTTAGAGAAGCACGCGCAGGGGGCTAAAATAAGGATGACCCTTGGGCTCCGAAACCCAAGGAAAAAGGGCTAGGTGAGGCAAATGGTAAAACCAAAGTTGGGCCTTCTTTGGAAAAGTCTTATTCAAAGCGAACTGTCAAGGGGTCCCATAAATCACCCGACCGCGTTAGGGACGCAAAATCCGGGAACATAACACCGATATGACGGAAACTAGGGCGGCAAGAGTGGAACAAAACACCAGGCATAAGGCCGAGCCTTCCACCCTTTACCAAGTATATAGATGCATTAATAAAATAAGATATATTGTGATATCCCAACAAGTAAACATGTTCCAACAAGGAACAAACTTCGTCTTCACCTGCAACTAGCAACGCTATAAGAGGGGCTGAGCAAGCGGTAACATAGCCAAACAACGGTTTGCTAGGAAGGGTGCAAAAGGTTAGAGGCTGACATGGCAATTTGGGATGGCTTGATAAACAGGTAATAGGTAGCGCAGCATAGCGATAGAACGAAGCAACTAGCATAGCAATGATAGTAGTGAGATCCAGGATAGCGGTCATCTTTCCTGAAATCCCGCAAGGAAGAAGAACGAGTCCATGAAGAAGACGAACGGATGAAGCCGAACTAAGCGTAGACGAACGAATCCTCACGATCGCAACGAAACAGGAACTAACAAGAAGAAGCACACAACATGGTAAACACACCACACATAGGCAAGACATGATGCACAACCAGCATGATGCATGACAAAGCTACATGAAGCTACTCATTGCAAGGGATGATGCAAACAAGAGCAACACATCAAAGCAAGTTTAAATGAGGCCGGAAACAACATAGAGCAATTCCGGTAAGTCCTCATATGCAAATTTCGAAATTGGTCCAGATCTGAATAAACCTTATGTTAAAGTTGTTAAACAGCAAGATAAGATGCACCACGATGATCTACACGAAATTCTAGTCAAGTTACATATAATGTTCATTAGATTCGGAGCTACGGCCTAGAAGATATGAGCAAAACAAGTTAAACATGGCATTGATGCAAAATGCATACAAACATCAAGCAAACACCTCAAAACAAGGATGCAACATGATAATATGAAACTACATGCAAATCTAAGCAAGTTTCATATAGAGCACACTCAAAACGGAGCAACGGTTCAACACATACACACTATACAAGTCATGACAACAATCTGTCCAAAACAGCAACTAGGCATATTGCAAGCATCAAAACAACATTCTACAGGACCTCAACAAGAAAACAAAAGGCATGGGCATGATTTACAGGTAAAGCATGACAAAACATGAACACTGAGCTATCTCCACAAATCACTAGAACATGCTCAAACACACATGGCAACATTGCAAATAATAACAGTTTCAGACTTTAGCAGAAATAACATCAGGTTGCAATGTTTAGAGCTATCAAACAACATGTTACAGGAACTTATCATGGCAAACAAAGGCATGGCATGAATCTACTAATTGCATAGAACAAAAGTCCCTTACTGACCATAAGCCAAAAAGGATCAGAAGATATGATGACACCCATGTAAACATGGCAAGATATATTACAGATTCATACATGGCAGGAACAACAATAAGTAGGCATGTTGGTGAGCTTGAACCACTCACCACAGAGCAATACATGATAAACTAAGCATACATCCATCAAGAAGACATGGCATAGAAGCTATACATGGCAAGAACAACATCATAGCATACACGGATCAACTACAACAACCTTGGCAAAATTGAATAACATGTAAACAATCTGCCAGGAAACATTTTATAGAAAAAGTAGAGCTCGATTGACTCAAGCTATGGCACTCCATAATTGCAAACAAGGGCATGGATGGATAGAGAATAACCATATGTTCAAAACATCCTTACTGAAGTATCTCAAAATAAGCATGGATCTCTCTCAGAGCATCAAGTTTACATGGCATAAAAATATCAACAAAAGCAGGGCTGAAATCAGCAACATCATGAAGCCTAGTTTGCATGCTTGTGCTAGTCACCACAGAGATCATAAAATACATGGCACACACCCTGTAAAGATGGCATGGCATATTACAAAACACATGTAGGACTCAAGTTCATAGGGTGCACACATCAATCATGGCAAAAATGACAAAAGTGCATGTTCTGATAAGAATCTGAAACTAACATCACATAGCACTCTTCTAACAGCATTTAGGGCATCAAGATGAGCTCAAATGAAAATGATGCAATGAGATGAAATGATGTACTCGTCGAGTCGAACAATTTGACATATTACACGCCCAAAACGGAGCTACGGGTGAAGAGTTATGGCACGATGAACATGGCAAGAAAATGCAAAATGCTTGAGGACTTAGCAGAAAACGGAGGAGGGAGTCAACCGTGGCGCGGATTCTGAGGTTCGCGGAGGCAGACGCGGTGGCGGAGAAAGGCGCCAGAGTGGTCGGGTCGCGGATCAGGCGGCGCCGCCCGGATCTGGCCGAGGAGGCCGGGCAGGGCCGAGGAGGCGCTGAGGCGGCCGGGCGCTCATGGCCTTGGCCGGGGCAGCAGCGCCGGGCGTTGGAGGCGGCGGCGAACAACGGGCGCTGGCGGGCGCTGGCGTCTCGGCTCCGGCCGGCGGCCGGGGCGGAGGCGGATGGGCGCGGGGGCACGGCCTGGGCGGCGGCGCGCCGGGAGGCGACGGCAGGCGGCGGAGGCCTCCGGCGCAGGGGACGCAGCGTGGGCTCGTCCGGGCCCGATGGGCTCAGCGGGCCCGATCTGGGCAGGAGGGCCGGTGGCGGTGTGAGAGAGAGAGAGGGTGAGGTGGCGCGGTGGGATTGGGCGAGGGGAGAGGCTAGGCTAGGGTTTCGGGGGTTTGGACTGCGATTTTTTTGGAGGGGGAGGCTAATTTATAGGTAGAGGGAGCTAGGAGAGTCCAAATGAGGTGCGGTTTTCGGCCACACGATCGTGATCGAACGACCGAGAGCATGGATGGGAGTGTGCTATGTTTTGGGCCACTTTGAAAGAGGTGTTGGGCTGCAATACAAAAGAGGCTTTACGGATGCCCGGTTAACCGTTGGAGTACCAAACGACCTCCAAATGGCACGAAACTTGACAGACGGTCTACCGGTGGTGTACCAAGGCCGCTTGACAAGCCTCGGGCCATTCCGAGAAAGTTTAATACCCGCACAAGAAAAGAGGTAAAAGGGGGCGCCGGGAGACATAGGAGTGCCGGATTGCAAAACGGACAACGGGGAAAATGCTCGGATGCATGAGACGAACACGTATGCAAATGCGATGCACATGACGACATGATATGAAATGCAGATGATGACATGGCAAAGTGCACCATGCAAGCAAATGACATGGCAACGACGGCGAATAACTGGCAGACACGTGGCGCATCGGATCCGGGGCGTTACAACACTCCTCCACTAACAAGAGATCTCGTCCCGAGATCTTAGGACCGAGACGGAAGGGAAAAAGGAATGAGGTGAAACAAGAACTGAAGAGAAGAAGCAAAGAATCGAGAGCACTCGAGAAGAAGAGAGGAACGACGAGAATGAGGAGAATCAAAAACTCACGGAATCAGATAGACTATGAAAGCACTCGTTTTAACCGGAGTGGTTAGAATGAGAAAAGAAACGAATAAGACTGAAAGGATTTAGGCAGTACTCCGACTGAAACATGGAAGGATTAGAACATGAACTTCACAAGATGGAACGACACTTGATGAAGACATGACACAAAACCTCCGGAAAGAATTAAACGAGTTGAATGAAAAGAACGGAGAAGAAAATGACAACTTGTGTCACGAATGCAATTGAAAGCATCTTTAGAGGGAAGGATTGAACTGAGTTGTTGGAAAATCAACAACGAAAAGAAATAAGCTTGTTGTGGACTTATGGATAACCTCTCAAAATCATAAGGTGATAACCGACCACAAACGGAAATGATTGGATAGCTGAGAAGAACGAAGAAATGCAAATCTCCACTTCAAATGAATACGGAGAATTAAATGCACTTCGAGATGCGAGAAGAAAAGATACTTGAACTCCACAGACAAGAATCTTGATGAACTTTTGAAGAATGAATTAAATCATGAAGAACCACCGTGAAGAACTCCGGTAACAAAGGATGATGAGATAGAATGAAGGAAGAAAGAATAAGATGAGCCTTGCGGTGACTTAGATGGAGGTTCCGACGAGATGGTCGAGGAAATAATTGAACTCCGGAAAAGAAAAGATGAAAAGACTTGGAAGTAGAATTTATTCCTCAAGAACAAACTCCGAAGGAAAGGATTACTCACTTGGATGAAATAAGAATAAGATTTATTGTATGCTTATCCTTCATCAAATTAAATTGATGACCAACAATGGATTTTGCATACTACTTATTCACATTGGGGAAAAATTAAGGGGGAATATGACATGAAATTTGAGAAGGTCTTCATGAGCCTCCGGTAGGATTGAAAGGACGAATGGATTAAAATGATAATCAAGGAAAAAGAATCTTGAACAAACCACCGTGAAAATGAAAATGAACAAAGAGAAGAGAACGGGTCGCTGGAAAGAATTAGAAAAGCACGAAGATACTTGAGGGAATTTAGAGAAAAGAGATCGAAGAGATCGCGAACTGATTAACGAATGCTTGAACGCAGCACCGGAAGAATATTGAGACGAACGAAGGGGCACGGATATAGAATAATTGGAGAACGACTTTGAAAAACTTAGAATGGAGAGATATTCCAAAAAGGTGGTCTCCGGATGATCGAGAGGGAAAGCAACACCTGAAATACTCCAGATGGATGAAAAGAATTTGCATGACTGGAAACAATTCGGGAGGATAGCATTGAGCTAGCACCGTGAATCTCCGGGGGAACGGACAAGATTTAAGAGAAACTCTACTTCGATCTTCAAAGGCGACGATAAACACCACCAATGAAAAGCGAAGAGGTTGAGCCAACAATGAAATGATTTGAAATTGATCTTGGAAAAGGCATGTGACTGATGGGATCCATTCTTACATCACAAATGAAAAGAATAGCGAAAAACTCCGGGGGAATTAGAAGATTCAGGTAAGATCCTGGGAAAAGACCTGTGGGTTAGGGCCCACTGAAGCGATAACACCGTTGGAAAGGGATGTTGAACCGATAGATGATGCACCGGAACAATTGAAATATTTGACTGAGGTGACAACCTCGAATTAGTTGGAACACAGTCGAATCTCCTAAGATGTCTTCAGCACTCCGGAATGATAAACTGGCGAGAGGCGAACGAGCGAAGAGAACACTTCGAGGAAAAGAATATGATCAACACCGAAAAACTTGAATTGAATCCACCGGAAAAAGAAAGGGATGAAGAATGACGAACAAAACGAGAATTCACCGGTTCAAATAATTGAGGGAAGACTGAAGAGGCTCCACACGAATGGAATTGATGGTCGGAAGAAAAACTCGAACTCCGGGAATAATAGGGCGGGAGGGCGGGAAAACAAAGGCAACTGGAAGGGGAAATCGACGAATATCTTGAAGAGGAAAAACACCGATTGAAATCATTGAGGAGAGAAAGCAAAGACTTCACACGAGTAGGATGGATACTCGATTACGGACTCCGGTTCCGACAAGGAAAAGGGGGGGCCGGTGGGAAAAGAAAACAACTGGGGATTGGACTTGCAAAGATGAAGAGGGTCGAGTCAACTAGACGAGAGATGCACCGGACAAAAGAGGATGGACAACTCACGAAACTAACCACGTGATCCTAAAGAAAAATTTGAACGGGAAGAGGAGTAGTTCAAAACACCTACGTCAAGATTCCTGACCAGAGAGACGAAGGGGCTGAGGAGTAAAAAGAAATCCTACTCTCCGATATAACTAGACTCTAAAAACAGTTTTCTTCTAGAATCGACAACGGCCAAACTACACGATCAATCAAGGGGGCTCCTAGGGTCGGTCGAGGCTCTGATACCAACTTATCACGCCCAATATGCGACCCTATCCAAAAGGAACTCGACGGTCCCACCAAGGATAGACCCGCATATTGAAACGCTTTTGCAAGGTGGATATCATTACATCAACATTACATAATAGATGGGGATACATACATAAGGCACAAATGCCACAAGAATACATCAACATCATATACAAGAACAACATCCGACTACGGATGAAACATAAATAGAAACTCCAACGACATCCACCCTGCTAGCCAGGCTGCCGACACGAACCTATCCCCGATCGAAGAAGAAGCAGAAGAAGAACTCCAACACAAGCAAACATCGCTCTCGCGTCATGATCATCACGAAACCTGTACCTGCAACTGGTGGTGTAGTAATCTATGAGCCACGAGGACTCAGCAATCCCATTACCATGGGTATCAAGACTAGCAAAGCTTAAAGGGAAAGGAAGGGGTAAAGTGGTGAGGTTGCAGCAGCGACTAAGCATATATGGTGGCTAACATACGCAAATGAGGCGAGAAGAGAAACAAAGGCACGGTCGTCAACTAGTAATGATCAAGAAGTGATCCTGAACTCCTACTTCGTCGACATAACCCGAAACCGTGTTCTCCTCTCGATCAACCCGAAAAGAGACACTCATGGTTACGCACACGGTTGGTGTATTTAAGAAGAGTTTGCTTCAGGTTTACTACAACCGGATATTAACAAATTCCCATCTGCCACATAACCGCGGCACGGCTCTCGAAAGTTTATACCTGCGGGGTGTCCCAACTTAGCCCATGGTAAGCTCTCGCGATCAAAGAAGGATATTCCTTCTCCCGGGAAGACCGATCGCCTCGGAATCCGGCTACAAGACATTCGACAGACAATAAAACAAGACCAGCAAAGCCGCCCGATCTTGCCGACAATCCCGATAGGAGCTGCACATATCTCGTTCTCGAGGCAACACCGGATGAGACATCCTCTGAGTAAAACCAATCCTCAAGTTGCCCCAAGGTGGCCCCAGATCTACTCGGTTCGAGCCAGCACTTAGAGAAGCACCGGCCGGGGGGCTAAAATAAAGATGACCCTTGGGCTCCGAAACCCAAGGGAAAAAGGGCTAGGTGAGGCAAATGGTAAAACCAAAGTTGGGCCTTCTTTGGAAAAGTCTTATTCAAAGCGAACTGTCAAGGGGTCCCATAAATCACCCGACCGCGTTAGGGACGCAAAATCCGGGAACATAACACCGATATGACGGAAACTAGGGCGGCAAGAGTGGAACAAAACACCAGCATAAGGCCGAGCCTTCCACCCTTTACCAAGTATATAGATGCATTAATAAAATAAGATATATTGTGATATCCCAACAAGTAAACATGTTCCAACAAGGAACAACATCTCCATGTTCAACAAGGAACAAACTTCATCTTCACCTGCAACTAACAACGCTATAAGAGGGCTGAGCAAGCGGTAACATAGCCAAACAACGGTTTGCTAGGAAGGGTGCAAAAGGTTAGAGGCTGACATGGCAATTTGGGATGGCTTGATAAGCAGGTAATAGGTAGCGCAGCATAGCGATAGAACGAAGCAACTAGCATAGCAATGATAGTAGTGAGATCCAGGATAGCGGTTATCTTGCCTGAAATCCGCAAGGAAGAAAAGCGAGTCCATGAAGAAGGCGAGCGGATGAAGCCGAACCAAGTGTGAGCGAACGAATCCTCACGATCGCAGCAAGCAGGAACTAAAAAGAAGAAGCACACAACATGGTAAACACACCACACATAGGCAAGACATGATGCACAACAAGCATGATGCATGACAAAGCTACATGAAGCTACTCATGGCAAGGGATGATGCAAACAAGAGCAACACATCAAAGCAAGTTTAAATGAGGCCGGAAACAACATAGAGCAATTCCGGTAAGTCCTCATATGCAAATTTCGAAATTGGTCCAGATCTGAATAAACCTTATGTTCAAGTTGTTAAACAGCAATTTAAGATGCACCACGATGATCTACACGAAATTCTAGTCAAGTTACATATAAAGTTCATTAGATTCGGAGCTATGGCCTAGAAGATATGAGCAAAACAAGTTAAACATGGCATTGATGCAAAATGCATACAAACATCAAGCAAACACCTCAAAACAAGGATGCAACATGATAATATGAAACTACATGCAAATATAAGCAAGTTTCATATAGAGCACACTCAAAAGCAGACAGCGGTTCAACACATACACACTATACAAGTCATGACAACAATCATCCAAAACAGCAACTAGGCATATTGCAAGTATCAAAACAACATGCTACAGGACCTCAACAAGAAAACAAAAGGCATGGGCATGATGTACAGGTAAAGCATGACAAAACATGAACACTGAGCTATCTCCACAAATCACTAGAACATGCTCAAACACACATGGCAAGATTGCAAATAATAACAGCTTAGACTTTAGCGTAAATAACATCGAGGTTGCAATGTTTAGAGCTATCAAACAACATGTTACAGGAACTTATCATGGCAAACAAAGGCATGGCATGAATCTACTAATTGCATAGAACAAAAGTCCCTTACTGACCATAAGCCAAAAAGGATCAGAAGATATGATGACACCCATGTAAACATGGCAAGATATATTACAGATTCATACATGGCAGGAACAACAATAAGTAGGCATGTTGGTGAGCTTGAACCACTCACCACAGAGCAATACATGATAAACTAAGCATACATCCATCAATAAGACATGGCATAGAAGCTATACATGGCAATAACAACATCATAGCATACACGGATCAACTACAACAACCTTGGCAAAATTGAATAACATGTAAACAATCTGCCAGGAAACATTTTATAGCAAAAGTAGAGCTCGATTGACTCAAGCTATGGCACTCCATAATTGCAAACAAGGGCATGGATGGATAGAGAATAACCATATGTTCAAAACATCCTTACCGAAGTATCTCAAAATAAGCATGGATCTCTCTGTAGCATCAAGTTTACATGGCATAAAAATATCAGCAAAACAGGGCTGAAATCAGCAACATCATGAAGCCTAGTTTGCATGCTTGTGCTAGTCACCACAGAGATCACCAAAATACATGGCACACACCCCTGTAAAGATGGCATGGCATATTACAAATCACATGTAGGACTCAAGTTCATAGGGTGCACACATCAATCACGGCAAAAATGACAAAAGTGCATGTTCTGATAAGAATCTGAAACTAACATCACATAGCACTCTTCTAACAGCATTTAGGGCATCAAGATGAGCTCAAATGAAAATGATGCAATGAGATGAAATGATGTACTCGTCTAGGCGAACAATTTGACATATTACACGCCCAAAACGGAGCTACGGGTGAAGAGTTATGGCACGATGAACATGGCAAGAAAATGCAAAATGCTTGAGGACTTAGCGAGAAAAGCGGAGGGGGGGAGTCAACCGTGGCGCGGATTCGAGGTTCGCGGAGACGGACGCGGGTGGCGGAGAAAGGCGCCAGCGGGTCGGGGTCGCCGGATCCGGCGGCGCCCGCCCGGATCTGGCGGAGGAGGCAGGGCCGGAGGAGGCGTGCGCGGCGGCAGGCCGGCGGGCGGGCAGCGGCGCGGCGTTAGGCGGCGGCGGGCAACGTGGCGCGGCGGCGCAGGCCCGCAACTCGGCCCAGCAGCGCAGCAGCAGAGGCGGATGGGGCGGCGGGCACGGCAGCTGGGCGCCAGCAGCCAGCAGGGCGCCGGAGGCGACAAGCGGCGGCGCGGAGGCCTCCGGCAGCGGGGACGCCGGCGGCGGCCAGGGCTCGTCCGGGCCCCTATAGGCTCAGCGGGCCCCGATCTGGGCAGGAGGGCAGTGGCGGTGGAGAGAGAGAGGGTGAGGTGGCGGTGGGATTGGGTGAGGCGGCGGCGGGCGTGTCCGGCCGTCGGAGGACGCGTCCGGCCGTGTGAGAGAGGCTAGGCTAGGGTTTGGGGTTTGACCGCGATTTTTTGGAGGAGGCTAATTTATAGGTAGAGGGAGCTAGGAGAGTCCAAATGAGGTGCGGTTTTCGGCCACGCGATCGTGATCGAACGACCGAGAGCATGGAGGGGAGTTTGCTGGGTTTTGGGCCACTTTTAAAGGGGTGTTGGGCTGCAATACAAAAGAGGCTTTACGGATGCCCGGTTAACCGTTGGAGTACCAAACGACCTCCAAAAGGCACGAAACTTGACAGGCGGTCCACCGGTGGTGTACCAAGGCCGCTTGACAAACCTCGTGCCATTCCGAGAAAGTTTAATACCCGCACAAGAAAAGAGGTAAAAGGGGGCGCCGGGAGACATAGGAGTGCCGGATTGCAAAACGGACAACGGGGAAAATGCTCGGATGCATGAGACGAACACGTATGCAAATGCGATGCACATGACGACATGATATGAAATGCAGATGATGACATGGCAAAGTGCACCACGCAAGCAAATGACATGGCAACGACGGCGAATAACTGGCAGACACCTGGCGCATCGGATCCGGGGCGTTACAATTATCTTCTCAATCTGTACTTCATTTGCAACTCGAGGATGAACTGGACGAAGACTTTGCTCATGCTGATCATTGTCATCATTGTGAGGATTGTCTTCAGGCTGAGCATTGTCTTCAGGTTGGTTAGGTGCAGAAATGATAAGTTCTTCTTGGTGTGCTTGAAGGCATGATTTCACCGTTCCCATCGACTTGATAGATTATTTGGCGGAGCTTCATCTAGTGTGCTTGGCAGGAACTCTCTTTGTGAACCATTGGTTTCATCAAATCGCACGCGTCTACAGTTTCGACGATTTTGTAGAGATAAAGGTTGAAGACCACAGAGGAGTGCGAGTCCTTTCCGTAATCGAGCATGAAGCCTTCGTGAGCTTTGGGTTCAAATTTTGACTTGTGATGGGGATCCTTGATCCAAAGACTTAGCCCCAAATACTCAAGTAGCTGACATTTGGCTTCTTGCCAATGAAGGAGCTCATAGGATGTTTTGTTCAAAAGCTTATGGATATAAACACGGTTGATGGCGTGACATCTTTGTATCAATAGCTTCAGGCCGTAACTTTCTTGGTGTCTTGTACTCGTCGAGCATTGTTCGAGCCATCTCAATGAGGGTTCTGCTTCTTGCGCTCCACGATGCCATTTTGCCGAGGTGTGTATGGAGCAGAGAACTCATGAGTGATTCCATGGTATCGAGATAAAGATCAAGTCCGGTGTTCTTGAATTCAAAGGTGCCGTTATCACTTCTAATATGCTTGATCTTGGCGCCATAATTGTTCATTGCTCGATTGGTGAAGCGTCTGAAGACATCTTGCACTTGATCTTGTAGAAATTATGTGCACCCATGTGTATCTTGAGTAGTCATCAACAATGGCGAAGCCATAGATACAAGCAGTTGTTGTGAGGTAGAGTAATGAGTAGGGCCAAACAAATCCATGTGTAACATCTCGAAGGGTTGAGATGTCGTCATGATTGTCTTCGAGGGTGCTTTGCCTAGTCATCTTTCCACTTCGAGCACCACACAAATGATCCTTCTTGAACTTGACACCTTGATGCCTATGACATGCTTCTTCTTGGCGAGTGTGTGTAAGTTCCTCATGCCAACATGCCCCACCTCCGATGCGAGCCAAAGATTCAAGCTTTTGCAAGAAGACATACTGACAAGTCTGTGGACCTCTTGAGAAATCTACCATATATATCATCTTTCCTATACCCTTCAAAGACTAGAGACTTGTCGATTCCATTAGTACAAGACAACGATATTTTCCGAATATCACAATCATGTTCAAGTCACAAAGCATTGAGATAGACATCAAGTTGAAACCAAGGGATTCAACAAGCATCACTTATCCATGTGTTGATCCTTTGAGATTGCAACTCTACCTAGACCCAATACCTTGCTTTTACCAAAGGTCAAGAAATGTGATGTGACTCTTGTCGATGGGCGTAGGTTGAGTCCATGAGAAGACTTGATCACCAATCATATGATTAGTGCATCCACCGTCCATAATCCATTCGAAGCATGAGGTGTCATACCCTCTGATGCAGTTAGGGGTAGGCTTCACCAAGAGCATTGTGAAGCATAAACATTTGACAGGCAAGTGGATTATTGAAGCTTAAATCAAGATTAGGACTGATAGGATGAATGGCAAAAGATTCAGGAACAAAATACATAGTGAGACCATTTGGGCATTTGATCTTGTGCCCTACAAGATGTTTTAGGTCCCGAGCAATATCATCAGACGCCTTTGATTTTCGGCTGGAGACCCTTTCCTGCAAAAGAGAGTTAATTCTTCTTAACCACCCACATCCTCAGGGGTGGCTTAGAAGCAATGAGTCTAAGTGCAGCATCTGAGAACTTCGGCTTTGGAGCCCTAGCAAATAGCTTTGCAGGAGATGAATGATACTCATATGAATAAGCAGAAAAGTTCTTAGTTCTATGAACATAGCGTTTTGAAGACACATGCTCATATTCATAAATTTGAGTACGATTTCCCTGCAAAACATTGGCGTTAGGGTGACTCAGGTGAGTCCTCTGTCTGTATGAAGCCTTTGGACCATATGACGCCTTAGGTTTGGGGTTTGTCTTCTTCCCAGGTGGTGTCATGATGACATTCACTGGAAGATTCTCAAGACAGCTTTTGGGAACCCAGATCTTCTTCATGGGTGGTCCATTCCTGCAGTTAGTACCAATATACCGCAAACACTTCACCATTCTGATTCTTGAACAGCTTATAGTTTGCATCAAAGGATTCATCAATGATAATAGGGTTAGCACAGGTAAATCCAGATAAGGTGGATGGATCCATGAAGGTCCCTTTGCAAAGAACCCATGTGGTTTTGGGATCTTGCTCGGGCTTCCAAAGAGGAACCATCAACATTCATTTTCCTCTCGAACCCAACACCCTCTTTCCTAGGGTTTCGGTTCGAATCTTCTTTTGAGGACATCGCAAAGTGTCCGATGCCCTTCGCACTTTTATACATCCTGTTTCAAGCAATGTCTTCAACCTAGCATTTTCATCAGCAATAGCAGTGGTATCCTCCACAAAGGGGTTAGTTACCACATTAGTAGTTGAAGACAATGCAACAATGGCAGCAGTTGAACATTCAACAGCAGAGGTAGCGATATCACGCTCAAGACATTTTAGACATGGTGGTTCAAATCCATCTGGCGGAACTAATCTGTTGAGCGCTGTGACTCATTCTCTTTTGAAGATCTTCATGAGCCGCTCTCAATTTCTCAAGCTCTTGCTTCCTTTGAAGATAATCATAGGAGAGCTTTTCATGAGTAGTTGAGGCGTTTCATGACGACTTTAAACTTCTTGGTACTTAGCATGAAGATTTTAATGTCTTCAACTAAGGACTGCGAACGTGTCATTTCCGCGTCCAACAGTCATCGCTTTTGTCTAACAGTTTTTGAGTATGTTCCATAGCTCTTTGTTGTTCGGTTGCAATTTTAGCAAGTGTTTTGTAGCTGGGTTTGGATTCACAATCGAGTCATCTTCACTTGATGTTTGAAAGTAAGCATCACGCGATTTTACCTTGGCACCGCGTGCCATGAAGCGATAGGTGGGAGCAGGGTCGTCCTTGTCATCGCCTTGACGTTGGTGTAGAAGTCATTGTCTTGATGTTGAAGATGGACTTGGCAACATAGGTTGTGGCTAAAGCCAGACTTGCAACGCCAGGGTCGGACTCCTCTTCAGACTCTACCTCCACCTCCTCAGAAGCAGACTCCTCCTCTGAATCCATTTCCTTGCCAACAAAAGCACGAGCCTTGCCAGATGAGCTCTTCTTATGAGATGAAGACTATGATGAGGACTTAGAAGAAGACTTTGAAGATTTCTTCTTCTTCTTGTCACTAGAATCATATTCCTTGCTCTTCTTCTTCATCTTCTCATTGTCCCACTGTGGACACTCAGAGATATAGTGTCCAGTTTTCTTGCACTTGTGACAGGTTCTCTTCTTGTAGTCATGAGTGGAAGCTTCATCATTTCTTGAGCTGGATCGTGAAGACTTTACAAGCCTTTCTTCCTAGTGAACTTGGAACTTCTTCACAAGCATAGCAAGTTCCTTTCCAATGTCTTCGGGATCATCGAAACCGCAATCGATTCTTCTTCAGATGAGGAAACAACTTTTGCCTTCAAAGTGCGAGTTCGGCCATAGTTGGGACTATAAATATCACTTTTCTCAGAAAGCTGGAACTCATGTGTGTTGAGCCTCTCAAGTATATCAGACGGATCGAGTGTCTTGAAGTCAGGACGTTCTTGTATCATGAGGGCAAGGGTGTCAAAAGAGCTATCAAGTGATCTCAGTAGTGTCTCGACGATTTCATGCTTGGTGATCTCAGTGGTGCCGAGAGCATGAAGCTCATTTGTGATGTCAGTGAGGCGATCAAGCGTGAGCTGGACATTTTCATTGTCGTTTCTCTTGAAGCGGTTGAAGAGGTTGCGAAGAACACTTATCCTTTGATCTCTACGGGTTGAGGCGCATTCGTTGACCTTGGATAGCCATCCCGGACTAACCCGACGTTTCGGAGCACTCACACGGCCATACTGTCCTTTGGTCGATGACCACAGATGATGTTCTTTGCGGTAGAGTCCAGTTGGATGAACTTCTTGACATCAGCGGGGTGACACCTTCACCAGATTTGGGAGCGCCGTTCTTGACGACATACCGTAGGTCGACATCAATGGCTTCAAGATGCATGCGCATCTTATTCTTCCAGTAGGGATAGTCAGTTCAATCAAACAAGGGGCAAGCAACGGAGACTTTGATTATCCACGCAATCGACATAGCTAAAACTCCGGTGGTTAAACGAATCACACGTAACAAGGAGTACCTTGCTCGATACCAATTGAAAGTGCTAGTTATCGACTAGACGGGGGGTGAATAGGCAATTTTTAGGAATGTCTTCAAAACACGGATGTTTCGAAGACAAACAATAGAGATGACCTAATTGATATGCAGCGGAAGATGAACTACAACAAGCAAACCATAGTCTAGTATGCAATAACGTGAAAGTACAAGACTAATAGCAACTTGGTAGTAGGATCAAGATGGAAGATAGTGAGAAGCTAATCAACAAAAGTATTCAAGCAATGAAGTCAAACAGGCATGACAAATAGGCAATGACTTCACGAAGACAAACTCTAAGTAAAGGAAGGGAGAAGATAGAACCAGTCACTTGTTGAAGACACAGGATTTGTTGGACCAGTTCGATTCTTTGTGACAACTGTACATCTGGTTAGGGAGGCTGAGATTCAACTCAAGACCGCGTCTTCACCTTATTCCCCTTGAGCTAAGGACACACAGTCCTCGCCCAATCACTCTGGTAAGTCTTCAAGGTAGACTTCGAACCTTCACAGACTTCGTTCACGGCAATCCACAATGACTCTTGGATGCTCGAGCGCGACGCCTAACCGGTGGAGGATTCCACAGTACTCAAGTGTAATAAGTCTTGAGTCACACGAGACGGAAAGACTTGATGATGCCTAACACTCTTTGGCTCTGGGTGTTTGGGCTTTGTCCTTGCAAGGATCTCTCTCTCAAAGGCTTGAGGTGGGTTGCTCTCAAGCGACAAAAGCCGCACTAACTCTGAGCAGCCACCAATTTATGGTGTAGGGGTGGGCTATTTATAGCCACTAGGCAACCCGACCTGTTATGTCCAAATGACCCAGGTCACTAAGGAACCGACACGTGTTCCAACGGTCGATTTCAAACACACACGGCAGCTTTACTTGGGCTACAAGCAAAGCTGACTCATCGACTACTGGATAAGTTTTGCTCTCATTGTCTTCGCTCGAAGACATAGGATTTGGGTTGAGCATCACTTGATCATTCGACTATGATCACTTGGACCCCACTTAACGATGCGGTGGTTTCTATGACTCAACAAATAAGAAAAGGAAACAACCGAAACGACACAGTCTTCGCGCTCCATAGTCTTCACTCAATGTCTTCTCATGTCATAGTCTTCAATGTGAATATCTCCACATACCACCATTGTCGTCAATGTCTTCATACATTTTTAGGGGTCGTCTCCGGTAGGTAAACCGAATCAATGAGGGACACTACCTGCGTTATCCTGCAATTCTCACAAACGCATTAGTCCCTCAACCACATTTGTCGTCAATACTCCAAAACCAACTAGGGGTGGCACTAGATGCACTTACACTCCCCCACAACATTGAGGAAGCAAACAACATGTTTGTTGTTTCCAATCAGCACACGAAGACAAGTTTTGCGTCAATTCCATTATCGTAGGGCAGCCCGTAGCCGCCTCATCTTAAAGTTGATGAGGGTAACAGGGGAGGAGATGTGTCCGAGCTCTTTGTTCTAGCAGCTGACAATGATCTCTCTTGACTCTTCCATTTCCAACCAGTAGCTTTCCATGCGAAAGAACTTGCTCTTGGGAGTGTCAGCAGAGAAATGAAGAAGGATCGGAGCATGATCCGAGGTAATGGAAGGTGGGCAGGAGGCCGCAGTCTGCATAAAGCTTAGACCCAGGTAGCATTAACAAGAGCACGATCTAGACGAACCAAAGTTGGTGAGCTTCGCTTGTTGGACCAGGTAAACAACTTGTTCTCAATTGGGATGTCGTCCAGGCCTTGCTCTCTGATCCAAGAATTGAAATGTTCCATAGTAGTCCAACAAATCTGCCCCCTTGATTTCTCGTGTGAGAATCGGTACATGTTGAAGTCTCCCAAAATGGCTGATGGTGTGTCGGAATCGGCTGCCACTTCAGAAACTGCCTCAAAGAACGCAGACCGCTCAGTGCTCAGACAGGGTGCATACACAACAGTGAGCAAGAACTGGCAGTTAGTTTCAGTAGAACCCAACTTGACCGTAACGTGATATCTGTGCTCAGCAACAACTTGCCCAGTAACACTTGAGGAGTCCCACGTCACCAGAGTTCCCCCAGAGGTGCCTTCAGAAAGAGTAACAGCGTGATCTGTGAATTTCATGGGGAGGAACGATCTCAACTTGAACGGAGTGAGGGAGGCCAGCTTCGTTTCCTGCAAACAAACGACACTAGGATAGCAAGAAGTTATGGCATCACGGACGAGCGAACACTTATCATCATCACCGAGGCCGCGGACATTCTAGCTGAGTATCTTCATAGAGAAACATTGGGCATGCAACCCGAGAGGAAGAGTAGGCAAAGCACAAGAATGCTAGAAGAAACATGGGGCAGAAAGCAAACATGATAACTCTTGTTGGAAAGGAAACAGACTCGATACATATCAGTGCAGTACAGACTGATGCAGATAGCCACAGACACTACGAAGACAGCATGCACACAACTATGACTCGACTGCAAACCCTGGACTAGATAAGATGAAACACTAAGAAACATAGAAGACAGCAAAGCGGCGGTCTCAAGCGTCGACCACTGTGCACAACTGGCAACAGAGGAATTATGCATTTGGGGTGTCGAGGATGCGCACAGAGGAAGCAGAGGAAGCGTTAACAGAAGGGGAGGCAGGCGCCTCGCCTAAAGCAGCATAGTCCGAGCGGGTCCTAGCTTGGTCGAGGATGGCCGAGGTGTTGAGGTCGCAGCCTTGGGCGATCAGCTTGAGCTTGCTCCTGGTGAGGGGAGTCGGGGACGCAAGCAGAGGCAGCTCCAGGAGGCCAGCCACAGTCGGCGCCTTGGCCCTGTCCTTCTTGCATCGGTAGGAGGAGCTCGAGCGCCAGGAGGGGCCACTGACGGTGTCCTGGACTAGGGGGTACTCACCACATCGTCTCCCGGCCAGGTGATTCAGGCCGAGGACCCCCATGGCGGTTCACTCATGGGCCACTTCGGGCATCCCATGTCGCATACAAGGAGTATTCCACAAGACTTGGTGATCAAGACAAGGACTCCTCTCCCCAACGTATTCGGCTAGGACTCTCGTTATCCTAGGCCTCTGGTGCACTATATAAGCTAAGGCCAGGCTAGTCGATAGATTATGACATTATTCATCATACCCTCAGGTTTTAGACCACAACATATGATCTCGTGGTAGATCTACTCTTGTAATACTCATATTCATCAAGATCAATCAAGCAGGAAGTAGGGTATTACCTCCATAGAGAGGGCCCAAACCTGGGTAAACATCGTGTCCCCCGTCTCCTGTTACCATCAACCCTAGACGCACAGTTCGGGACCCCCTACCCGAGATCCGCCGGTTTTGACACCGACAATGGTGCTTTCATTGAGAGTTCCGCTGTGTGATCGGCAAAGGGTCAATGGCTCGTCTACAGATCGACTGCGACGTCGGCATCTTCATCGCCGGCTCGACTGGTCACCTTGGCTTGACCGAGGACTGTGCCCTGCCTCCGATCATCATATTCGGACGCGGGCCTCCATCAACATCAACTCCGATCCCTATCATGGTCATGGAGAAATCATCCTTGGAGCTCGGGGGCTCAACGTCAACATTGCCCTCGGGCGACCACGCTGTTTTTCCGAACAGCGAACTTGTATCCACTGCCACCACCTCCTCGAGCATTGTTTTGACGATTCCTTTGGTGGAATTGTGCGGAATTAATTCTACAACAACCATGCAAAATTTCGTCAAGTTCCGATGGAGGAATCTCCGGCAATCTACGATATACCGGAGCCCTGTCAAATCTGGACGGGAATCTGGATGAGTTTAGGGCGTGGTCTCCAGCACCTAGCTCGGATGTCCTTTGGAAGATTCAGCCGTTGATCGGCTGCGGAATTCCTATATCTACCAACCCTCAAAATTTCAACTCGATCCGACTGTCCAAACTCCGAGAACCTTCCGATTAGTGCATCACTTTTCGGATATGTTTTCTGCGCAAATACGGATCCGACCAAAATTCATGTTTCTTTATGAACGTGATATTGGACGACCTTCTTAAAGCAATTTTCTTCTAGGGTATTGTGCGTTGTTCTTAACACGTGCCCATAAAATTTTAAGCCTTCTTTGAGGCACTCTTCACCATCGCGCTGGTGTCAAACCAGCCCGGTAACATTGCTCCACGTCTGCCGACGTGCGCTAGACAGATCGTCGCTTCATCGAGCCGAGCCTAACCTTATCGGATCATCAGCTCGGCAAGCCGAACAAGAGTTCGGCATCGCGAAGGATAAATCATCACCAACACCATCGCCTAACGGATTGCATGGGTCAGGCACGCCGACATCGCCGCTTGGTCACTTCATCAATCCGGCATTGACCGCGTCACAAGTTATGACCAGCGTCGGCATGGCCGCACTGTTGCTTCTTCAAGCCGATGTCCATCACGCCGAACTGCTTCAACACCTCGGCTGACATGGCAGTTTCAACATCTCCTTACCGACCCGCTCCGTCATCTCGGCTAGACCGGGGACTTTGCTATTTCTTCATCAACCTACTCCGGTGACTTCGGCGTCACCAGCCGACCTGCATCGACTCATCGGCTGACATGGAGGCTTCGACACCTCGGCTGGACTGGGGACTTTGCCATTTCTTCATCAACATACTCCGGCGACTTCGGCGTCACTAGCCGACCAGCTTCGTCGCGTTAGCTAGACCGGGGGCTTTGCCTCGGCGAGCCCACCTTTGCCAGCATCGCCATGCCGTCGCTTTATCGCCCATCAGGCAATGGGTGTGCGGATCGAGTCCCAATTTTGGGAGTAACCTTTCTTCAGATTGCTACAACAGATAAACCAGGTGCTATTAATCCTAGTATTTTTTCTTGCTTGGGTTTATTGTTTCCAAGGAATTATTACTCTGGTTTGTTTCATCATCTGTACACAGTTCTATCAAATGGTGGTTGTATTAACGACGGTCGCGTGGTGGTTCGGTCAGTTTCCGTATACAGTTCGGCGAATGCTGCATCCGGAACTCGGACCGGCCTGTGAATTCAAGCTTTGCCACGTCTTCACCGCGTCACGCCGACGCCCTGCATCGACATTGACTTCAGCGCCAGGCCACTTCTCTTTAAATAAATTATTTTTGCAAAAAGAAATTATCCTTTTTGGACCGCACTATTTTATGTGTGTAGGTGTTCGACTTCGACTGCGTCACGTGGTCACTTCGGCAAGCCAACGTTGTTGTCCCAATCGGCATAAATCGGCTCACGTTCGGTTGCCTCGGGGACTTCGGCATCGCTGAGAGAGCTCTACCTCATCGAGTGTTCGGCACACGGGCCATATTTCTTTTATTACTCACTTTGCATAAATTATTAATTACGCAACAATTTTTTTAATTTATTATTATTCCTATTATCTCTGGCTTGCACTATTTTCTGTGCACAAGTAAAGGATCTGGGTCAGGCAACGCTGTCACCTCGGCGTACCGACGTACCACGTCACCTCGGCTGGACCAAGGGCTTCGTCATCACTTCATTAACCCACATCGGGGACTTCGGCGTCACACTGCCGGCCTGCATTGTTCGTGCTATGTCGCCACTTCGGAGTGTCGAGCTCTTCGCTCTGCTACCTCGGGACCGGCTTGGGGGCTGGGACCTTGTCCCGTCGTAAGCTCGGGACGTGCATCGACACAGAGCACATTAACCAGCTAAGTCGCTTTTATGCTCAGAATTTTCAATTTTAAATTTTGTTCGGTTCGACCAAAGCATTATACTTTTTTTGGCAAAAAGTAGTATGTGAAAAACTTCCTTGTCAAAACTTTGTTTGTGACACACAAATTCAAATACCCCGTTTACTTGGGGGCTTCCTTTATGAAGCTTTTCCTCTTGCATATGATTATACTTGTACGGCTTCGTTCCCTGTTTGTGTATTACGTCACAATATGCATCATGTTGACTTAAGTATTCCGCAAGCTGGGTTGCCTTGCTCCTGTGTTTACCCCTACATTCCCGATTGTTCAGCTAGGGAGTAAAGGGAGCACCTCTGCGATCGTCACGATCGGGTCATCCGAGCTCGGATCTCAGACTAGGTGAAGCTGAAAGCTAGCGGTCTTATTGTTTTCAATCATGGTCGGCACACAATGGAACTCATGAGTACAAAAAATCTATTGCACAAGTCTCATAGTAACAATGAGCACCGAAGAAAGGTATCGGTGGGGGTACTATTTTCTTCGAAGATGCTTCTTACACTTCGCAGTAATATAGCATAAGTTCCTGAGCGCTTTATCTCATTACAACCTTATGGCCTGATTGCCTGGTTATCGGAAACACCGTCGATATTCTCGACAGGTGGAGTACATAACACTTTTCGGCCCTTGACCGAATAGGGAGAAGCCGATGGTCGGTTAAGACGCGTTTAAAGTTCGGGTGAGCACAGATCTGAAATAAGTACTTCGATACATTGCTACCTCTTGAGCACTGCGTTGGATTTCCTTGAAGAGGAAAGGATGATGCAGCAAAGTAGCGTAAGTATTTCCCTCAGTTTTTGAGAACCAAGGTATCAATCCATAGGAGGCTACGCAGAGTCCCTCGTACCTACACAAAGCAAATAACTCCTCGCAACCAACGCGAATAGGGGTTGTCAATCCCTTCACGGTCACTTACGAGAGTGAGATCTGATAGAGATGATAGATAATATTTTTGGTATTTTTGTGATAAAGATGGAAAGTAAAATAAAAAGAAAAGTAAAAAAGCAAAGGCAATAATAAGGTGATGAAGATTAATATGATGGAGATAGACCCGGGGACCATAGGTTTCACTAGTAGCTTCTCTCAAGAGCATAAGTATTTTATGGTGGGTGAACAAATTACTGTTGAGCAATTGACATAATTGAGCATAGTTATGAGAATATCTAGGTATGATCATGTATATAGGCATCACGTCCGAGACAAGTAGACCGACTCGTGCCTGCATCTACTACTATTACTCCACTCATCGACCGCTATCCATCATGCATCTAGAGTATTAAGTTAATGAAAACAGAGTAACGCCTTAAGCAAGATGACATGATGTAGAGGGATAAATTCATGCAATATGATAAAAAAACCCATCTTGTTATCCTCGATGGCAACAATACAATACGTGCCTTGCTGCCCCTACTGTCACTAGGAAAGGACACCGCAAGATTGAACCCCAAAGCTAAGCACTTCTCCCATTGCAAGAAAAACCAATCTAGTAGGCCAAGCCAAACTGATAATTCGAAGAGACTTGCAAAGATAACCAATCATACATAAAAGAATTCAGAGAAGATACAAATATTGTTCATAGATAATCTTGATCATAAACCCACAATTCATCGATCTCAACAAACACACCGCAAAAAGAAGATTACATCGAATAGATCTCCACGAGAGAGGGAGGGAACATTGTATTGAGATCCAAAAATAGAGAAGAAGCCATCTAGCTACTAACTATGGACCCGAAGGTCTGAGGTAAACTACTCACACTTCATCGGAGGGGCTATGGTGATGATGTAGAAGCCCTCCGTGGTGGATGCCCCCTCCGTGAGCTCGGAACAGGCCCCAAGATGGGATCTCGTGGAGTACGAGAAGGTTGCGGCGGTGGAATTAGGTTTTTGGCTCCGTATCTGATCGTTTGGGGGTACGTAGGTATATATAGGAGGAAGAAGTACGTCGGTGGAGCAAGGTGGGGGCCATGAGGGTGGAGGGCGCGCCTGGGGAGGGAGGGCGCGCCCCCCTACCTCGTGCCCACCTCCTTCCTTTCTTGACGTAGGGTCCAAGTCTCCTGGATCATATTCGGTGAGAAAATCACGTTCCCGAAGGTTTCATTCCGTTTGGACTCCGTTTGATATTTCGTTTCTTCGAAACTCTGAAATAGGCAAGAAACAACACTTCTGGGCTGGGCCTCCGGTTAATAGGTTAGTCCCAAAAATAATATAAAAGTGGAAAATAAAGCCCAATATTGTCCAAAACAGTAGATAATATAGCATGGACCAATCAAAAATTATAGATACGTTGGAGACGTATCAGGCATCCCCAAGCTTAATTCCTGCTCGTCCTCGAGTAGGTAAATGATAACAACAGAATTTTTGATGCGGAGTGCTACTTGGTATAATTTCAATGTAATTCTTCTTAATTGTGGTATGAATATTCAGATCCGAAAGATTCAAGATAAAAGTTCATATTGGCATAAAAATAATAATACTTCAAGCATACTAACTAAGCAATTATGTCTTCTCAAAATTACATGGCCAAAGAAAGTTCATCCCTACAAAATCATATAGTTTAGTCATGCTCCATTTTAGTCACACAAGAATGCTCTCATCATGCACAACCCCGATGACAAGCCAAGCAATTGTTTCATACTTTAGTTATCTCAAACTTATAAACTTTCACGCAATATATGAGAGCGAGCCATGGACATAGCACTATGGGTGGAATAGAATATGATGATGAGGGTTATGTGGAGAAGACAAAAAAAGATCTCACATCAACGAGGCTAATCAATGGGCTATGGAGATGCCCATCGATTGATGTTAATGCAAGGAGTAGGGATTGCCATGCAACGGATGCACTAGAGCTATAAATGTATGAAAGCTCAACAAAAGAAACTAAGTGGGTGTGCATCCAACTTGCTTGCTCACGAAGACCTAGGGCACTTGAGGAGGCCCATTGTTGGAATATACTAGCCGAGTTCTATAATGAAAAGTTCCCACTAGTATATGAATGTGACAAAACAAGAGACTCTCTATCATGAAGATTATGGTGCTACTTTGAAGCACAAGTGTGGCAAAGGATAGTAGCATTGTCCCTTCTCTCTTTTTCTCACATTTTTTTGGGCCTTCTCTTTTTTTTATGGCCTTTCTTTTTTTTATTTTTTGTTCCTCACTTGGGACAATGCTCTAGAAAATGATGATCATCACACTTCTATTTATTTACAACTCAATGATTACAACTCGATACTAGAACAAAGTATGACTCTATATGAATGCCTCCAGCGGTGTACCGGGATATGCAATGAATCAAGAGTGACATGTATGAAAGAATTATGAACGGTGGCTTTGCCACAAATACTATGTCAACTACATGATCATGCTAAGCAATATGACAATGATGAATGTGTCATGATAAACGGAATGGTGGAAAGTTGCATGGCAATATATCTCGGAATGGCTATGGAAATGCCATAATAGATAGGTATGGTGGCTGTTTTGCGGAAGATATAAGGAGGTTTATGTGTGAAAGAGCGTATCATATCACGGGGTTTGGATGCACCGGCGAAGTTTGCACCAACTCTCAATGTGAGAAAGGGCAATGCACGGTACCGAAGAGGCTAGCAATGATGGAAGGGTGAGAGTGCGTATAATCCATGGACTCAACATTAGTCATAAAGAACTCACATACTTATTGCAAAAATCTACAAGCCATCAAAAACCAAAGCTCTACGCGCATGCTCCTAGGGGGATAGATTGGTAGGAAAAGACCATCGCTCGTCCCCGACCGCCACTCATAAGGAGGACAATCAAAGAACACCTCATGTTTCAAATTTGTTACAAAACGTTTACCATACGTGCATGCTACGGTACTTGCAAACTTCAACACAAGAATTTCTCAAATTCACAACTACTCAACTAGCACGACTTTGATATTATTACCTCCATATCTCAAAACAATCATCAAGCATCAAACTTTTCTTAGTATCCAACACACTCATAAGAAAGTTTTTACTATTTTTGTATACCTAGCATATTGAGATTATTAAGCAAATTACCATGCTATTTAAGACTCTCAAAATAATCTAAGTGAAGCATGAGAGATCAATAGTTTCTATAAAACAAATCCACCACCGTGCTCTAAAAGATATAAGTGAAGCACATAGAGTATTCTAACGAATTCCAATTCATGTATGGCTCTCTCAAAAGGTGTGTACAGCAAGGATGATTGTGGTAAACTAAAATCAAAGACTCAAATCATACAAGACGCTCCAAGCAAAACACATATCATGTGGTGAAGAAAAATATAGCTCCAAGTAAAGTTATCGATGGAAGTAGATGAAAGAGGGGATGCCTTCCGGGGCATCCCCAAGCTTTGACTTTTTGGTGTCCTTAGATTATCTTGGGGGTGCCATGGGCATCCCCAAGCTTAGGCTCTTGCCACTCCTTGTTCCATAATCCATCAAAAGATTTCACCCAAAACTTGAAAACTTCACAACACAAAACTCAACAGAAATCTCGTGAGCTCCGTTAGCGAAAGAAAACAAAAGACCACTTCAAGGTACTGTAATGAACTCATTCTTTATTTATATTGGTGTTAAACCTAATGTATTCCAACTTCTCTATGGTTTATAAACTATTTTACTAGCCATAGATTCATCAAAATAAGCAAACAACACACGAAAAACAGAATCTGTCAAAAACAGAACAGTCTGTAGTAATCTGTAACTAACGCAAACTTATGGAACTCCAAAACTTCAGCTAAAATAGGAAGACCTAGAAAATTTGTTTATTGATCAGCAGAAATTGGAATCAATATTTTATCACGTTCTGGTGATTTTTAACAATTGTTTTCGTGAACAGAAAGTTTCTGGAAATTACAGCAAGATCAAATAACTATTATCCAAGAAGATCCTATAGGTTTAACTTGGCACAAACACTAATTAAAACATAAAAACACATCTAACCAGATGATAGATCAAATATGTATTCCTAAGCAAAAGCAAAAGCAGAAAAACTAAAAATAAAATTGGGTTGCCTCCCAACAAACGCTATCGTTTAACGCCCCTAGCTAGGCATAAAAGCAAGGAAAGAACTAGGTATTGCCATCTTTGGTAGGCAATTCTTCAATGAGACATCTATCTTCCTTAGAAATTTCTTTCTTTTTAGTTATCAAACTTCTAGGCACAAGATCAAAAAATTCATTCGTAGCAAATGGTTCCTTAATCATATCAAAAAGATCGGGATGAATACTTATAGATTTAAGATCCGCAGTTTCCTTACTAGAGGATTCACCCTTATTTTTAGGAACATACATAAGCTTGGCAATTTTAGTAGGAGCACTTATTGTATACCTTGCTCTGAATTTGGCAAGGGAGTACAAGTATGATATGCTATGTAACAGACCTATTGTATACCTTGCTCTGAATTTGGCAAGGGAGTACAATAGTGATCTAGGAGTAGATCACTGGACATTGGTCAAGAACATCCTTAGTGAGGACTAAGGAAATATTTCTCGATTATGGAGGTGATAAAAGAGCCCGTCGTAAAGAGTTACATCGATGCAAGCTTTTTACACCGATCCAGATGACTCTAAGTCTCAATCTCGATACATATTGAAAGTGGGAGCAATTAGCTATAGTAGCTCCGTGCAGAGCATTGTAGACATAGAATATTTGCAAAATACATACGGCTCTGACTATGACAGGCCCGTTGACTAAGCCTCTCTCACGAGCAAAACATGATCACACCTTAGTACTCTTTTGGGTGTTAATCACATAGCGATGTGAACTAGATTATTGACTCTAGTAAACCCTTTGGGTGTTGGTCACATGACGATGTGAACTATGGGTGTTAATCATATACAGATATGAATATTGGTGTTAAATCACATGGCGATGTGAACTAGATTATTGACTCTAGTGCAAGTGGGAGACTGAAGGAAATATGCCCTAGAGGCAATAATAAAGTTATTATTTATTTCCTTATATCATGATAAATGTTTATTATTCATGCTAGAATTGTATTAACCGGAAACATAATACATGTGTGAATACATAGACAAACATAGTGTCACTAGTATGCCTCTACTTGACTAGCTCGTTGAATCAAAGATGGTTAAGTTTCCTAGCCATAGACATGAGTTGTCATTTGATTAACGGGATCACATCATTAGGAGAATGATGTGATTGACTTGACCCATTCCGTTAGCCTAGCACTTGATCGTTTAGTATGTTGCTATTGCTTTCTTCATGACTTATACATGTTCCTGTAACTATGAGATTATGCAACTCCCGTTTACCGGAGGAACACTTTGGGTGCTACCAAACATCACAACGTAATTGGGAGATTATAAAGGAGTACTACAGGTGTCTCCAAAGGTACATGTTGGGTTGGCGTATTTCGAGATTAGGTTTTGTCACTCCGATTGTCGGAGAGGTATCTCTGGGCCCTCTCGGTAATGCACATCACTATAAGCCTTGCAAGCAATGTAGCTAATGAGTTAGTTGCGGGATGATGCATTACATAACGAGTAAAGAGACTTGCCGGTAACGAGATTGAACTAGGTATTGAGATACCGACGATCGAATCTCGGGCAAGTAACATACCGATGACAAAGGGAACAATGTATGTTGTTATGCGGTTTGACCGATAAAGATCTTCGTAGAATATGTAAGAGCCAATATGAGCATCCAGGTTCCGCTATTGGTTATTGACCAAGAATAGTTCTAGGTCATGTCTACATAGTTCTCGAACGCGTAGGGTCCGCACGCTTAAGGTTTCGATGACAGTTATATTATGAGTTTATGAGTTTTGATGTACCGAAGGATTTCGGAGTCCCGGATGAGATTGGGGACATGACGAGGAGTCTCGAAATGGTCGAGACGTAAAGATCGATATATTGGACGACTATATTCGGAGTTCGGAAAGGTTCCGAGTGATTCGGTATTTTTCGAGTACCGGAGAGTTACGGAATTCGCCGGGAGTATATGGGCCTTATTGGGCTTTAGGGAAAGAGAGAGAGAGGTTGGGCGCCCCCAAGGCCTAGTCCGAATTGGACTAGGGGAGGGGCTGCCCCCTCCTTCTCTTCTCTCTCCCCTTTCCTTGACTCCTACTCCTACTACTTGGAGGGGGAATCCTACTCCGTGGGAGTAGGACTCCTCCTTAGGTGCGCCCCCTCCTAGGCCGGCCACCCCCTCCCTTGCTCCTTTATATACGGGGGCAGGGGGGCACCCCATAACACACAAGTTGATCTTCGTGATCGTTCCTTAGCCGTGTGCGGTGCCCCCCTCCACTATAGACCACCTCGATAATATTGTAGCGGTGCTTAGGTGAAGCCCTGCGACGGTAGAACATCAAGATCGTCACCACGCCGTCATGCTGACGGAACTCATCTCCGACACTTTGCTGGATCGGAGTCCGGGGATCGTCATCGAGCTGAATGTGTGCTGAACTCGGAGGTGTCGTACGTTCGGTACTTGGATCGGTCGGATCGTGAAGACGTACGACTAAATCAACCACGTTGTCATAACGCTTCCGCTATCGGTCTACGAGGGTACGTGGATAACACTCTTCCCTCTCGTTGCTATGCATCACCATGATCCTTGCGTGTGCGTAGGAAAATTTTGAAATTACTACGTTCCCCAACAGTGGCATCCGAGCCAGGTTTTATGCGTTGATGTTATATGCACGAGTAGAACACAAGTGAGTTGTGGGCGATACAAGTCATACTGCTTACCAGCATGTCATACTTTGGTTCAGCGGTATTGTTGGATGAAGCGACCCGGACCGACATTACGCGTACGCTTACGCGAGACTGGTTCTACCGACGTGCTTTGCACACAGGTGGCTGGGGGTGTCTGTTTCTCCAACTTTAGTTGAACCGAGTGTGGCTACGCCCGGTCCTTGCGAAGGTTAAAACAGCACTAACTTGACGAACTATCGTTGTGGTTTTGATGCGTAGGTAAGAACGGTTCTTGCTCAGCCCGTAGCAGCCACGTAAAACTTGCAACAACAAAGTAGAGGATGTCTAACTTGTTTTTGCAGGGCATGTTGTGATGTGATATGGTCAAGACGTGATGCTATATTTTATTGTATGAGATGATCATGTTTTGTAACCGAAGTTATCGGCAACTGGCAGGAGCCATATGGTTGTCGCTTTATTGTATGAAATGCAACGCCTACAGTAATTGCTTTACTTTATCACTAAGCGGTAGCGATAGTCGTAGAAGCAATAGATGGCGTAACGACAACTATGCTACGATGGAGATCAAGGTGTCGTGCCAGTGACGATGGTGATCACAACGGTGCTTCGGAGATGGAGATCACAAGCACAAGATGATGATGACCATATCATATCACTTATATTGATTGCATGTGATGTTTATCCTTTATGCATCTTATCTTTCTTTGATTGGCGGTAGCATTTTAAGATGATCTCTCACTAAAATTATCAAGAAGTGTTCTCCTAAGTATGCACCGCTATGAAAGTTCTTCGTCTTTGAGACACCACGTGATGATCGGGTGTGATAGGCTCTACGTTCAAATACAACGGGTGCAAAACAGTTGCACACGCGGAATACTCAAGTTAAACTTGACGAGCCTAGCATATAACAGATATGGCCTCGGAACACGGAGACCGAAAGGTCGAGCGTGAATCATATAGTAGATATGATCAACACATTGATGTTCACTGTTGAAACTACTCCATCTCACGTGACGATCGGACATGGTGTAGTTGATATGGATCACGTAATCACTTAGAAGATTAGAGGGATGTCTATCTAAGTGGGAGTTCTTAAGTAATATGATTAATTGAACTTTAATTTATCATGAACTTAGTCTTGGTAGTATTTTGCAAATTATGTTGTAGATCAATAGCTCGCGTTGTTGCTTCCCTATGTTTTTGCTTCCCTATGTTTTTATATGTGTTCCTAGAGAAAATTGTATTGAAAAATGTTAGTAGCAATGATGCGGATAGGATCTGTGATCTGTGGTTTATCCTCATTGCTGCACAGAAGTATTATGTCCTTAATGCACCGCTAGGTGACAGACCTATTGCAGGAGCAAATGCAGACGTTATGAACGTTTGGCTAGCTCAATACGATGACTACTTGATAGTTTAGTGCACCATACTTAACGGCTTAGAATCGGGACTTCAAAGATGTTTTGAACGTCATGGACCATATGAGATGTTCCAGGAGTTGAAGTTAATATTTCAAGCAAATACCCGAGTTGAGAGATATGAAGTCTCCAACAAGTTCTATAGCTAAAAGATGGAGGAGAATCGCTCAACTAGTGAGCATGTGCTCAGATTGTCTGGGTACTTCAATCGCTTGAATCAAGTGGGAGTTAATCTTCCAGATAAGATAGTGATTGACAGAATTCTCTAGTCACCATCACTAAGTTACTAGAACTTCGTGATGAACTATAGTATGCAAGGGATGATGAAAACGATTCCCGAGCTCTTCGTGATGTTGAAATCGACGAAGGTAGAAATCAAGAAAGAGCATCAAGTGTTGATGATTGACAAGACCACTAGTTTCAAGAAAAGGGCAAAGGGAAAGAAAGGGAAACTTCAAGTAGAATGGCAAACAAGTTGTCACTCCCTTGAAGAAGACCAAAGCTGGACCAAAGCCTGAAACTGAGTGCTTACACTGCAAAGGAAATGGTCACTTGAAGCAGAAATGCCCTGAATATTTTGTGGATAAGAAGGATGGCAAAGTGAACAAGAGTATATTTGATATACAGGTTATTGATGTGTGCCTTACTAGTGTTTATAGTAGCCCCGAGTATTTGATACTTGTTTGGTTGCTAAGATTAGTAACTCAAACAGAGTTCTGAATAAACAGAGACTAGTTGAAGGGGAAGTGACGATGAGTGTTGGAAGTAGTTCCAAGATTGATATGATCATCATCGCACACTCCCTATACTTTCGGGATTAATGTTGAACCTAAATAAATGTTATTTGGCGTTTGCGTTGAGCATGAATATGATTTGATCATGTTTATTGCAATACGGTTATTCATGTAAGTTAGAGAATAATTATTGTTCTGTTTACATGAATAAAACCTTCGATGGTCATACACCCAATGAAAATAGTTTGTTGGATCTCAATCGTAGTGATACACATATTCATAATATTGATGCCAAAAGATGCAAAGTTAATAATGATAGTGCAACTTATTTGTGTCACTGCCGTCCGGGTCATATCGGTGTAAAGCGCATGAAGAAACTCCATAAAGATGGATTTTCAGAATCACTTGGTTATGAATCATTTGATGCTTGCGAACCATGCCTTTTGGGCAAGATGACTAAAACTCCGTTCTCCAGAACAATGGAACGAGCTACTGACTTGTTGGAAATAATACATACCGATGTATGCGATCCGATGAGTGTTAAGGCTCGTGGCATGTATCGTTATTTTCTGACCTTCACAGATGATTTGAGCAGATATGGGTATATCTACTTGATGAAACATAAGTCTGAAACATTTGAAAAGTTCAAAGAATTTCAGAGTGAAGTGGAAAATCATCGTAACAAGAAAAATAAAGTTTCTACGATCTGATCATGGAGACGAATATTTGAGTTACGAGTTTGGTCTTCATTTGAAACAATGTGAAATAGTTTCGCAACTCACGCCACTTGGAACACCACAATGTAATGGTGTGTCCAGACGTCATAACCGTACTTTATTAGATATGGTACGATCAATGATGTCTCTTACTGATTTACCACTATCGTTTTGGGGTTATGCATTAGAGACAGCTGCATTCACGTTAAAAAGGGCACCATATAAATCCGTTGAGACGACACCGTATGAACTATGGTTTAGCAAGAAACCAAAGTTGTCGTTTCTTAAAGTTTGGGTTGCGATGCTTATGTGAAAAGTTTCAACATGATAAGCTTGAACCCAAATCGGAAAAGTGCGTCTTCATAGGATACCCAAAATGTTGGGTACACCTTCTATCACAGATCCGAAAGGCAAGACATTCGTTGCCAAGAATGGATCCTTTCTAGAGAAGGAGTTTCTCTCGAAAGAAGTGAGTGGGAGGAAAGTAGAACTTGATGAGGTAATTGTACCTTCTCCCTTATTGGAAAGTAGTTCATCACGAAATCAGTTCCAAAGATTCCTACACCAATTAGTGAGGAAGTTAATGATGATGATCATGAAACTTCAGATCAAGTTGCTACCAAACCTCGTAGGTCTTCCAGAGTAAGATCCGCACCAGAGTGGTACGGTAATCATGTTCTGGAAGTCATGTTACTAGACCATGATGAACCTACGAACTATGAGGAAGCGATGATGAGCCCAGATTCCGCGAAATGGCTTGAGGCCATAAAATCTGAGATAGGATCCATATATAAGAACAAAGTGTGGACTTTGGTTGACCTGCTCGATGATCAGCAAGTCAAGTTAAATAAATGGATCTTCAAGAGGAAGACGGACACTGATAGTAGTGTTACTATCTACAAAGCTCGACTTGTTGCAAAAGGTTTTCGACAAGTTCAAGGTGTTGAATACGATGAGATTTTCTCACTCATAACGATGCTTAAGTTTGTCCGAATCATGTTAGCAATTGCCACATGTTATGAAATCTGGCAAATGGATGTCAAAAACTGCATTCCTTAATGGATTTATTAAAGAAGAGTTGCATATGATGCAACCAGAAGGTTTTGTCAATCCTAAAGATACTAACAAAATGTGCAAGCTCCAACGATCCATCTATGGACTGGTGCAAGCATCTCAGAGTTGGAATACACGCTTTGATAAGTTGATCATAGCATATAGTTTTATACAGACTTGCGGTGAAGCCTGTATTTACAAGAAAGTGAGTGGGAGCACTACAACATTTCTGATAAGTATATGTGAGTAACATATTGTTGATCAGAAATGATGTATAATTTTTCTGGAAAGCATAAAGGAGTATTTAAAATGAGTTCTTTAAAAGAAAGACCTCAGTAAAGCTACTTACATATTGAGCATCAAGATCTATTGAGATAGATCAAGACGCTTGATAAGTTTTTTCAATAAGTACATACCTTGTCAAGATTTTGAAGTAGTTCAAAATGGAACAGTCAAAGAAAAGTTCTTGCCTGTGTTGCAAAGGTGTGAAATTGAGTAAGACTCAAATCCCGACCACGGCAGAAAATAGAAAAGAGAATGAAAGTCATTCCCTATGCCTCAGTCAGAGGTTCTATAAAGTATGATATGCTATGTAACAGACCTATTGTATACCTTGCTCTGAATTTGGCAAGGGAGTACAATAGTGATCTAGGAGTAGATCATCGGACATTGGTCAAGAACATCCTTAGTGAGGACTAAGGAAATATTTCTCGATTATGGAGGTGATAAAAGAGCCCGTCGTAAAGAGTTACATTGATGCAAGCTTTTTACACCGATCCAGATGACTCTAAGTCTCAATCTCGATACATATTGAAAGTGGGAGCAATTAGCTATAGTAGCTCCGTGCAGAGCATTGTAGACATAGAATATTTGCAAAATACATACGGCTCTGACTATGACAGGCCCGTTGACTAAGCCTCTCTCACGAGCAAAACATGATCACACCTTAGTACTCTTTTGGGTGTTAATCACATAGCGATGTGAACTAGATTATTGACTCTAGTAAACTCTTTGGGTGTTGGTCACATGACGATGTGAACTATGGGTGTTAATCATATACGATATGAATATTGGTGTTAAATCACATGGCGATGTGAACTAGATTATTGACTCTAGTGCAAGTGGGAGACTGAAGGAAATATGCCCTAGAGGCAATAATAAAGTTATTATTTATTTCCTTATATCATGATAAATGTTTATTATTCATGCTAGAATTGTATTAACCGGAAACATAATACATGTGTGAATACATAGACAAACATAGTGTCACTAGTATGCCTCTACTTGACTAGCTCGTTGAATCAAAGATTGTTAAGTTTCCTAGCCATAGACATGAGTTGTCATTTGATTAACGGGATCACATCATTAGTTGAATGATGTGATTGACTTGACCCATTCCGTTAGCCTAGCACTTGATCGTTTAGTATGTTGCTATTGCTTTCTTCATGACTTATACATGTTCCTGTAACTATGAGATTATGCAACTCCTGTTTACCGGAGGAACACTTTGGGTGCTACCAAACGTCACAACGTAACTGGGTGATTATAAAGGAGTACTACAGGTGTCTCCAAAGGTACATGTTGGGTTGGCGTATTTCGAGATTAGGTTTTGTCACTCCGATTGTCGGAGAGGTATCTCTGGGCCCTCTCGGTAATGCACATCACTATAAGCCTTGCAAACAATGTAGCTAATGAGTTAGTTGCGGGATGATGCATTACATAACGAGTAAAGAGACTTGCCGGTAACGAGATTGAACTAGGTATTGAGATACCGACGATCGAATCTCGGGCAAGTAACATACCGATGACAAAGGGAACAACGTATGTTGTTATGCGGTTTGACCGATAAAGATCTTCGTAGAATATGTAGGAGCCAATATGAGCATCCAGGTTCCGCTATTGGTTATTGACCAAGAATAGTTCTAGGTCATGTCTACATAGTTCTCGAACCCGTAGGGTCCGCACGCTTAAGGTTTCGATGCGATGCTTATATTATGAGTTTATGAGTTTTGATGTACCGAAGGAGTTAGGAGTCCCGGATGAGATCGGGGACATGACGAGAGTCTCGAAATGGTCGAGACGTAAAGATCGATATATTGGACGACTATATTCGAGTTCGGAAAGGTTCCGAGTGATTCGGTATTTTTCGAGTACCGGAGAGTTACGGGAATTCGCCGGGGAGTATATGGGCCTTATTGGGCTTTAGGGGAAAGAGAGAGGAGTGGTTGGGCGCCCCCCCAAGGCCTAGTCCGAATTGGACTAGGGAAGGGCTGCCCCTCCTTCCTTCTCTTCTCTTCCCCTTTCCTGACTCCTACTCCTACTACTTGGAAGGGGGGGGGGGGGGATCCTACTCCCGGTGGGAGTAGGACTCCTCCTTAGGTGCGCCCCCTCCTAGGCCGGCCACCCCCTCCCTTGCTCCTTTATATACGGAGGCAGGGGGGCACCCCATAACACACAAGTTGATCTTCGTGATCGTTCCTTAGCCGTGTGCGGTGCCCCCCTCCACTATAGACCACCTCGATAATATTGTAGCGGTGCTTAGGCGAAGCCTGCGACGGTAGAACATCAATATCGTCTACCACGCCGTCATCTTGACGGAACTCATCCTCGACACTTTGCTGGATCGGTCCGGGATCGCCATCGAGCTGAACGTGTGCTGAACTCGGAGGTGCCGACGTTCGGTACTTGGATCAGTCGGATCGTGAAGACGTACGACTAAATCAACCGCGTTGTCATAACGCTTCCGCTATCGGTCTACGAGGGTACGTGGATAACACTCTTCCCTCTCGTTGCTATGCATCACCATGATCCTTGCGTGTGCGTAGGAAAATTTTGAAATTACTACGTTCCCCAACACTAGCTACTAAGTATGGACCCGAAGGTCTAAGGTAAACTAATCACACTTCATCGGAGGGGCTATGGTGATGATGTAGAAGCCCTCTGTGGTGGATGCCCCCTCCGGCGGAGCTCCGGAACAGGCCCCAAGATGGGATCTCGTGGGTACAGAAGGTTGCGGCGGTGGAATTAGGTTTTGGCTCCGTATCGATCGTTTGGGTGCGTGAGGTATATATAGGAGGAGGAAGTACGTCGGTGGAGCAAGGTGGGGCCCACGAGGGTGGAGGGCGCGCCTGGGGGGGAGGGCGCGCCCCCCTTCCCCGTGCCCACCTCCTTTCTTTCTTGACGTAGGGTCCAAGTCTCCTGGATCATATTCGGTGAGAAAATCACGTTCCCGAAGGTTTCATTCCGTTTGGACTCCATTTGATATTCCGTTTCTTCGAAACTCTGAAATAGGCAAAAAACAGCAATTCTGGGCTGGGCCTCCGGTTAATAGGTTAGTCCCAAAATAATATAATAGTGGAAAATAAAGCCCAATATTGTCCAAAACAGTAGATAATATAGCATGGAGCAATAAAAAAATTATAGATACGTTGGAGACGTATCGTACATACAATCGTTATACATAAAATTCTTTTACCCAAGTCACTTGGGGGCTCTTAAAATTTACATGAGCCGTTTTATAATAAGTATTTTCTTCTTAGTCGCTGAAAAGTCTTTTTCTATCACTCCTTTTTTTTCGACGCGAGTGTGTGGTCAATAGCTGGGGAGCCTAATTTCTCTCTCAAAGCCGCTAGAGTTTAGTTTGCTAAACTGGCCTAACGAGAAGTACTCCGCATTCGGGATAGGAGGTTGAAGCCGTAGGCTGACCTGCTTTAAGTCTTGAGATAGGATGTGTCATGTTAAAGCACGACAGGAGCACAATTTTCTTTTCTAAGACCAATTTTCGGATTGACACCGAACACTTGATCTAGTTCGGACATTAAACTTTTGAATAAGTTTTTTGGCTTTTCGAGCCTATGGCACTTTTAAACTATTTGTGTGTTTCCAGCATTAGTCTCGCATTGCAACGTCGGACACCTTTAGAGATTCGGCAAAAACATTCTCGGATATTGCTATATATGCATCGGTCTCGAATTGCGTCTTCGGTCAATAGTTGGGTTGCCCGGCTCCTGTGCTTGCCTCCTACGTTCCGCTTTGTTCGGCTAGGTGTGCAAAGGGAGAACCACTGTGATTGTGCTTCCAGCTCGCATAGTTAAGCGCCTCGGTGGAGAAACCGAAAACTGACTGTCACAATAAGCGCAAACTGGTCGGCAATCCGATGACTGTGTTAAACTATAAGATCGATAGAGGTCACCCCGTGTTAAATGACGGGCCGTTCATAACATTGGCCGAAGTGTTTACGGCTTGACCTCGGCTGTCGCCGAACACTAACCGGGGGCTCATAGCTAGCTTCCCCGGTTTAAAGATCCTATGACTAAGTTAAAGTTATAAAGCCCTCATATCTGATTGCCTCGTTTCCGCTAACACAACCACCTTCGGGCACCGAGACGTCGGCTAAGGGTTGTTTTGTTATTACGGAAACACCCTGTGTAGCATCTACAAGGGGGTGGAAACCGACGATGGGCCACTTTCAATTGATAAACGGTCGCAACGGAGTCAAAATAAACATATCATCGGCGTTCGTATTTAATATACAAGGGCTGCCTTCCGTAATCATCGTCATAAAGCCATAAATATGCATCAATTTGACTTAAGATTTTGGCCAAGCTGGGTTGCCTGGCTCCTATGCTTACCCCTACGTTCCTGATTGTTCGGCTAGACGGTAAAGGGAGCACCTCTGTGATTGTTACTACCGGGTCATCCGAGTTAGTACCTCAGACTGGGTGAAGCCGAAAGCTAGCCATCTTAACGGATATAATTGGTCGGCAACGAGGAAGTGAAAATTTAGGTTCGCTAAAGACCACATAGTTCGGGAACTTTCCCCAAACTAAATCCTCAATATTTTTCTCCCGCATTGATTGGAGGTGAGGTTTCATGACCATGGTCGGCATGACAACCCAAAGAAAGGAACCGATAGCGGACCTATTTTCTTTGGAAGATGTTTCTTCATATAACATATCTCTCCGCATACCTTTGTTTATAAAACCATATGGTCGGATTGCCTCGTTTGCCACAAATCTTTGCCCTCATAAAGGCTTTAAAAAGTGGGACAAACACTCCCTGGCTACCAGCCGAGGAGGTTGAAGCCGATGGTCGGTCAACAAAGTTTTGTACAATGCGGATCCAAACATTAATGATGTTAAGTACTTGGGTACATAGAATCATTACACATAAATTGTGAGCAAAAATCAATTTTTCCACAGTCAATCTTTTAAAGAGTCAATGGCACAGTCTCTTTGAGACAACTGAGAAGATGACATAACGCTCTTATAGTTCCCTATTGGCATTGATTTCCTATCTCTTAAGCCCCTTAAGGCCGAACTTGGCGAGCTCAGCTTTTGTTAGCTCTATCTCCTTTATGATATCTTTTATTCTCTTTCCGAGAACTATGTGTTACACACAACAAAATTTTCTGTCAAACGGATATCGATCCTTAATTTGGCCACTTGTGGCCACATTAAGGCTCGGGGGCTACTGGGCTTTGCGCTCATTATTTACTAATATTAAAGAGGCACATCAATCCCCTGATCTGGTGTTGCCACCCGACCAGTGTCTCGGGGGCTACTGCATTGGCAATCCAGTGCAGAAAATTTAAGTGCAATATAGTTTTCGAGGAGATTATGATCCTCAGGTTGGTCGGCCGCACCCAACCTGAGTCTCGAGGACTTTGCACACCGCTTTTTGTGTCCCGAAGTATTCTGCCGAGCTAGGAGTTGATCCTCAGGCCGATTTTGCGAATCAACCTGAGTCTCACGGGCTACGGGGATCAGCGGTCTTATGTCATCCTTCAGGTGCATCTCGGGTTTTAGACTGATACACACCTTGAGGGCTACTGGCTATATATCTCGACAGAGATTAAATTGCACCAATCAAAAATATTGACAAAAAATCGGCCCATAGTTGGGGTGGTGCACCACCTCGAAAGCAGTCCGGCATAAAGCTCGGGCGCCAGTGGCTGGCTCCATAGAGGGCATTTCTGGCATTAAGCTCGGCTAAACTCCTTCAACTTTTTTGAACCAAGGTGATCTATGACACCTCGGATATAGTCCGGCATTGGAGCTTGGACATAGTCCGGCATTGGAGCTCGGATACATTCCGGCGTTGGAGCTCAGAAGCGGTCTGGCGTTGGTGCTCGGCTGCAAAAGATACCTCGAATACAGTCCAGTGTTGGAGCTCGGACGCAAGAGGACACTGCCGCGTGGGAACAACTTCAAACCCGAGGTGTGGCATAAAAATAATAAGGCATTGATAAAGGCCGGAAACTTAAAGGGGCTCCTCGGATACCCGACGTGTAAACTCTTCGGATTTACTTCGGCGATCCTCAAGATCGAAGATGAGAATATTTGTTGAACCAGTTTTCAAGACTGACGACCGAAGATGAAGAACAGTTCGGAAGGATCGAGGAGCGTCCCCAACTTGAAGACCGGTTCAGGGGGCTGCTGACGGTGTCCTGGACTAGGGGGTACTCACCACATCGTCTCCCGGCCAGGTGAATCGGGCAGAGGACCCCCATGGCGGTTCACTCATGGGCCACTTCGGGTAGCCCATGCCGCATACAAGGAGTATTCCACAAGACTTGGTGATCAAGACAAGGACTCCTCTCCCCCAATGTATTCGTCTAGGACTCTTGTTATCCTAGGCCTCTGGTGCATTATATAAGCTAAGGCCAGGCTAGTCGATAGATTATGACATTATTCATCATACCCTCAGGTTTTAGACCACAACATATGATCTCGTGGCAGATCTACTCTTGTAATACTCATATTCATCAAGATCAATCAAGCAGGAAGTAGGGTATTACCTCCATAGAGAGGGCCCGAACCTGGGTAAACATCGTGTCCCCCGTCTCCTGTTACCATCAACCCTAGACGCACAGTTCGGACCCCCTACCCGAGATCCACCATTTTTTACACCGACAGCCGCTCCACCGGGCTCACCTGAACCCCGTCATAGGCCTACTGAATGCGCGGGCTACGCCACGGGGACGAGGCAGCAGGCGGTGTTACCACCACTGGAGCGGCCACCGGACCGGAGGTGATCTCGTCGTTCTCCACCAGAGGCAGGTCCGACCCCCGCAGATCCAAGTTGAGATCCAGCATGGCCGGAACGCCTGGTGGGACAGCAGCAGCACCAGGGGCGGGAGGAAGGAGCTGCAGCACGGCCTTGGAGGTGATGAAGTCATCTGCTGCTGGCTCGCGCGGCGGATCGTGACAACTACAGAAGACGGTGGCCACATGCGGGGGGAGCGCCGCACAAGCGCCATGGATGAGGTCAGTGGCAACCATTGGGGAAGGCTGGTCAGTGGGGAGGATCCCAAGCTCGGCCCTAGGAATATAGTGGAGAGGCCGAGTGTAGATGGGCCGGGTAGTAAGGATCTGATGGGCTTGAAGGTGTGCCTGGGCTGGAAACTGGGCCGCAGGAGGGAGGGTGTTGGGATCCATGGAGGAAAGCAGCGGGCCAACTGTTGGGAGAATGCTGGCAGGCACATTGGGCTGGGCCGGGTAGCGGGCCTCAACAGAGGGGGAGCAAGGGTAGAGTGCGCGGACAGAGCCCACCACCCGCCTCCTTGGGCCAGAATTTGAAAAGCAGGGATCGGCAGCTTTCCCGCGCAAGCTCCTCTGTGAGATAATTGAAGCAAGGGAAAAACCCGTCACCCACGGTCACCGGCCGCACTGGAATGAGCCCAGTGATCGCCCGACAATTGGTGAGCTCCAGCGTGAAGGAGAAGCATAGCGAGTCAATGTCAAACGAGACCGTGATGCGCGGAGTGCGCACGTCGGCTGCCAACAACGAGGAGTGGAGGCAGAGGCGGAGCTCGTCCTCATGCAGAACCTGGGCCGCTGATGGAGAAGTGAAGGTGGCGCCTTTGATGAGCTTAGGCTTAGCGGAGAGCTTGAGCATGGCGAGGCAGTCGTCCACCGTGGCCATCTGAGGGTGCAGAAAAGCAGGGAAGGCTCGGTATGCCATTCCTTCCTCCGATGCGTAAGGTGCGGAAGAACGAGTGAGAGCGCGACCGCAGCGCGGCGGTGCGGCAGAACACGCGCTGCTCCCGCCCCCGCTCCCGACGAAGCGCAGCAAGGCGCCCGGCCGCGGCTCGCCCACACCCCCCTCCTCACCACGGCGAGGCGGCGTGGTGGGTGCGTCGAGCGATCAGGCGACGTCCCATATCTCATTGATGATCACGTCGGCATAGGTGCCATTGCCGTTAACGCGGTGGAAGGTGAGGTGGTGAGGGATGTGGTGGAGCGCTTCCACCTTAACTAGGACGAAGATGCTTGAGAACTCGCTGCCATGGAGACATGCATGCTCGAGGCGGAACAAGCTGGCGAATCCAGCAACACTCGCCGCCACCCCGCGCCGGTTCCAAAGCTCCAGAGGCATCTTCTCGAGAGACAAGCTCACAACATGGCGGTAGGCAAAGGAGAAGGCGTTGTCACTGGCGTTGTGAGGCAGGATCCAAACAGTGCGATCCCCCAGAGCGAGAGGGCTGGCGCGCAGGGCTGCAACCTGCTCGGACTCCCGCTAGAAGATCACGAAGGCAGTCCCCACAGTGGCATCAGCGAAGCGCACCATCGTGATGCCAAGGTGGTGAAGGAAAACGTGCTTGAGCCAAGGCAAGAAGCGTCTTTTGGGGGAGGGTGATTTTGACGAGGCAAACGAGGGAGTTTTGGTCTGGCACCATGGGGTAGTGCACATCCAGGGAGGAGGGGCGGCCGTGCACAACTGTCTCCATGAGAGGGGAGGGCGGGCTAGTGGAGCTGTGAGGAGGAGCGAGGGCGCAGGAGGGAGAAGGTTGGTCGAGGGCGAGAGTGGGGTGAGCGGGTGGGTTTGGGCTGGTACTTAAGGCCGGGGCGGAGCGGCTGGAAGGAGAGTGAAGGAAACGGAGATGGCACTGATAGCTAAAATGCCCAACTAAGCGGCACGTCTAGCAAACAGCCGGATACCGGCAATCGCGGCGGTGGTGGCTATAGGCGAGGCATCGGAAGCAGCGACTGGACATGTCTTTAGGCCTTCCAAATTGGAAAAGGCGATTTGGTGCAGTACCCAAGGTTGCCGGAGGTGGATACGGTGAATCTGTGTTAGATAGCAGTACCACTCTGTAGCTGGGGACGCCAGGCGCGGTCAGGGGAGAGGAAGGGGAGCTGGGGGCGGCAACCGAAGCGTTGCCAACAGCCACAGAGGAATCCGAGCGTTGAACAGCAGCGAGTTGGTCACCAGGAGGTGGTGCCAGCAAAAGTCCTAGATTAGGGGAGAAAGGGCTAGCATGCGCGAGGGCACGACCCGTGCAAAGCGATGGTGGGATCCCCAGAAATCTGGCCATGCGGGGCATGCGCTACCGATTGACTGCCAACCTGGCGCAGATGAGACGAGCACGAGGGGCGTGACCCAAGGATAGAAGGCAAGAGAGCTTTAGCCTGCCAGGTCTGGCCGCGCGCGCCAAGGCGGCTAGACGAGACACCACGACATGCAAAAGGTTCTAGGGCGAAAAGAGACATACTAACAGAAAGGAAGCCAGAGCTCCAGGGTTCGCAGAGCACGATCTCCTTGGCAATGTACTCATGTGCGGCCTGGAAGAGGAAGGTGCCACGTTGGCGCATTTGAATGCGATAGCCATTGGCCCATCTCCCAACCCAACTGACCAAGAGCGAAGCGAAAGCCTTAGGAGAGAACAGCACGCCGTCGGTGAGGACTGTAGCGAGCACGCCGGTAGCGTCCGGCAATAGCCTCAACCGTACCACACCCATACTTGGCCAACATAGCATCTTCGAACTCGGAACCATCCATAGACCAAGCCAGGAAATGAAGCTGGGAGGGAAACTAGGGCTAGAGCTAAGGAAGCGAGCTGAACGACAGGAAGCCAGGCGAGGGGTGCAACAAAGGGCGAGGAAATCAGGGGGACCGGAGTGACCAAGGGCCGCGATGGTAGCCGCCGCGGCCGGAGTGACCAACGGCGCAGGTTGAGCGGCCGGAATGACCAACGGCCGCGGGGGTGGCTGCCATGGCCGGAGTGACCAGCGGCGCAGGAGCCCTACCTAGCTAGCAAGCCCTGTTTCCCTGCACCCTTAGCTGCTAACCAGTGAGCAACATGATTACACGCCCGAGGACAATACTCAACACGACCCATTTGCTTTACGTTATGTAAGCATTTTAAACTCCATGAATATTTCTTTAAAATGGCATGCACATTTTCTAATGGGAATGGTTTTTTTAACATACAGGAACATTTGTTTTACATTGTGTATCGTTTTTTCAAATGTCATGAACAATTTTTTCAATCACCGGAGTTTTTCTTTAAAATGCCACGTACATTTTTAATGGTACGAAACATTTCCTTACATTATGAAAACATGTTTTTTTACATTGTATACATTTATTTTGAGAATTTTTTATTTTTATGAAAATCATGAACATTTTCTTTAATGTAACATATATTATATTGACTGTCCGAATCATTTTTTGAATTACATGGATATTTTCTGTATATTGTATAAACATTATTGAAAATGAATCATATTTTTTAAACACGTGGACTTTTTTGAATGTCACAAACATTTTCATACTCATGACTAGTACTTCTATATACATGTTTATTTCTCAAAAAAATGTAGAGTAATTTATGTGATACATAAGTATGCATGCCATATATAGAATATTTCAAAAAAAAATAGTAAAATTAAATCAAAAAATGAAAACAAAAATGTGAAGATAAATCAAAAAACACGAGTGACGTAAGCAGGCGCGGTCACTGGGCCAACAAACAGTGGCTCTTTGCACCCGATGATATGACAGGAACCACTCGGAGCATCACATAGCCGTGCCCGGCCGCACCCAGCCCAACCGAACCCACATAATGCAAAAATTAGGTGTTTGGTTGGCTGGTTGCATTTGTTTCTCGGCCCGCATGGAACTTAAAGCAATCTCGAGCCTGGCTGAGGGGGAATGGTCGAATCGACTGTTTTTTATGAGCCAGGCACACGCGAGCCACATGTGCCCCTCACCAGTACGTGCTAGGAATCGTGGAAGACTGTGGGGCCACTCATAACTCCCCCCTCTGATTCAAACCACACCCCTATCTCTCTCTCTCTCTCTCTCTCTCTCTCTCTCTCTCTCGCCACCCCTTCGTGCTCTCTGATGGCAGATCCAAAGCCACGCCCCCACCCCCATCCTTGTCGATAGCAACACCATCCAAGACCAGTGGGTGGTCGGACTTGCCAGATCCAGCATTGACCTGATGTCGCCAATTCGGGCATAGTCCCCCATCTGCAGCAGGCCGTGGGCAGCGGCCATTGACCCACCGGTCAATGGGGTCTGACTCTGGCTCAAGAGGTAATCATTTGGGAGAGAACCCCATCGGCTATGACGACGGTGGTCGTGTCCGGTAGGTTTTTTTACCCCTGTATGAGCATTTTCTCCCCTTGCTCCAGGGCAAGACGTGTGGAGCGCGACCAGAGCACCAACTACGGGGCCTTATTCCTCCACTGCGCGCATCACGAGGAGCATGGGCGCAGCGGTGAGGGCCCTTCTTGCTCTCTCGTCAGAGTGGTTGCGAAAGCCCAAAGTATAAGGGTGAAGTAACCTAGCAATAGGTATTTCACTTAGTAGAGAAAAAAGGTTTATCGAATCAGAAGGACATCTTGTGGGCACCTACACGCAAAACACAATACATACTTGCCCCAACACTTCAAGAAGGTTGCCAAGCTTCTTCTCCTACTAGTTACCAGATTAGATTACATGGTATGATAGGAATTGATAGATAGGTAAAACAAATAGTACGATACAACAATGTAAAGTATTTCTCATGATGTTTACAGTAAAGGAAGATAATCCCCTGGGGCCACTAGTGGCATCTATCCAAGCAGACAAGTGTGATTTGGCGAACAAATTACAGTTGCGCAGCGATTAAATCGCAATACTTATATTTATGACTATGATCATTCATGGTATAATTTCATATAGGCATTACGTCTGTGATACGTCCTACCAAACATTATGGGACAAAAATTATCTTGTTGAAATCCAAGTACTAGAAAATAAGTAGGGTATTTGATCTTACCACACAAGACTTTAACATCTCTCATAATCCCAAGCGGTGAAATGATATCCCTATTTGCAAGCTTAATAGTAACATCAATCTCTTCTAGTTCTACAGGTGAATTGTCATGCATAACTTCTTTATAGAGAGAAAGAAATACACTTATACTAGCACCCATATCACATAAACCATGATAGCAATGATCTCCAATCTTAACAGAAATAACAACCATTGTCAACAACTTTCTTATTTTTATCTAACTTATCTCATTCATTTCTGATAGTTTTAGCAATTCTAGCAGCCTCATCACACAAATAAACATGTCCATCAATATTCAATAACGTGCTGTATGGACACAGTGACTGGTGGCTTGATTTTCGCAGTTCAAGCATTTTCGGATAGAGCCTCTCTGACTTTTCAGTTCTTTCTTAAGGAAGCCTCGTAGATAAGCAGCGCAATATTCCTGGGTTTCCGCCCAAGACCAAGCAGCCAAGGGGAGCTCCAAAACGGTGTTCTAGCGCCGTCCCCAGCAGTGATGATGGTGGTGGAGGCATAAGAAAAATTTGAGGTCCTCCTCGTCGCATGAGTTGCCCCTACACACGCACAACTTGTTGGGTTCTTTGTACTCAAACCAAGGCCAACGAAGCCTAAGAGAACGTGTTGGTATTGAGCACACCAAGCCCACCATACTTAGTTGGCCAAGACACTGTTTCCTAAATAATCTTGCATTTGGCCCCAGTTGTCTTCTCTGATGCGGACCAAATAAAAGCCCGTTCAATTTTACTAATGTCCTGCAGAATACCAGATGGCACTATGAACAACATGATGAAGTAGATAGCTTGGAAGGTGAGCACAGACTTGACCAGGGCCGTGCGAACAATGAATGTTATGTTTTGACCCTCCCAAATGACAAGCTTTCCGGCAACCTTATCCACAAGGTATTGAAGATCAATCTTTTTAGACACCAAATGGATAAAGGGATCCCCAAGTAGCGCATTGATAAAAAAGCATTGGAAGCCGGCAAACTTGGCAAGATGTGGTCAAGGTGAATATTGTTGCATCGAATGAGAACCACCGAGCTCTCATAGAAATTTGTGCATAGGCACGCGACCTCTTCAAAGCCTCTTAGTTACATAGCCATAAAGAGTGGGACATCATCCGTATAAGAGCATCTTCACTCGTTCGGCCCCCCAGTGCACCCGGCGATTGCATTGTGGCCTATGTGCTGACGATTTTTTCGCCTTGAGGGCGATCCAGTTCCCAGCCGCACCATCAGGTTTCGGCCCCAAGATGCACATAAATTCAAAATTGTCTTTCCCGCTGCCAAAAAACGCCGTTCAGAGATCATCGGCGATCTGTCACAGTTCGGCGATCACCATGCCACAGTTTGGCGATCAAACATACACGAAAGTTCGGTGTTCAGAAGGAAGGACGCGTAGACAAAGGAATGCATCAAACGACGGGCTCCTCCGGCGTGGGACTGGCCGTCGTCGGCTTGCTCGGTGTCGGCGTGGCTTCGGTGCTCGGGCTGATCGGCGTCGGCGTGGCTTCTGTGCTCGACGTCGGTGTGACTTCATCGCTCGGGCTGGGCATCGTCGTTGGGGTCGGCGTGGGCGTAGGCATGGTGGTTGAAGGCATCTGGTTCAAGATGAGGCCGCGCTCCGCCAAGTACCACGCCTTGACCTGCTCGTCCATCATCGACATGTCCGCCCCCATCAAGAACACCAGGTCGGTGTTCCTCTTCTTCGCGGCGACGTTGGTCCGGAGTAGGTCGAGCTTGACGGGCGCTGGTCGTCATCAACGCCGACCACCACACGTCGGATTTCTCCTCCCTCCCTTCGGCGTTGTTCTTGGCGTCGATGATGCACCGCTCGATCGATGATTGCAGCCGCTCGGCAGCCGATGTCGCGTCCTTCACCGTGTTGGCTCTTTTGTTGGCATCAGGGCGCCCATCCACCGCCCCCGGGGCGGGCGCGTCCGGCTTGTACGTCTCCTTGGCCTTGGCGAGGGTGAGCCGGACCTCGCTCCACTTCTAGCACGACTCGATCCGGGAGAACACGTAAAGGAACTTGAACTCTTGGTCGCTGCTGTCCTGGCGGTACATGTTGAACATCCGAACCATCTGCGTAGCCGAAGAACAAGTGTCGGCGACGTACACGGCGAAAGAAGTGAGCCGGCGGCTGGACATACCTGATCCTCGACGTTGGCGCTGCTTTTCGCGCGAGCCGCGATCTCCTCGACGATCCCATGTCATTTGTTGCAGGCCACCTGGATGATCGCCCAATGGTTCGATATGGCCTTTTTGCCGCGCTGCATGTGGGTGGTGGCGAAGTAGGGGTCGACCAGTTTGCGCTCATCGAATGTTGACTTGATCCGTCTTTGGTACGTGTCGGCGTTTTGGTTCGCGCTGGTGATCGGGTCAATCCTGACGGTCTTCCATGCTTCGGCGAGGCACTCGTCTTCTTTGGATGTCCACTTGACACGCGGCTCGTCCGACCTGGCATTGCCCCCCCGCTTCTTCTTTGTCCCTTTCCTCGCTGGCGCTGGCTCCATCTCCTCCTCTTCCTCCTCCTTCCCCTCCTCGGTGTCGTCGAGCTAGTCGTCCATGTCAACGACGGTGTCCATTGTGTCGTCTTGCGCGTGGAACTTGGGGTAGGAAGCGGCGGCGACCGAGCCGCTCGTGATGATCTCGTCCATGTCGGCGGCGGTCGCATCGGGGTTGCCAAAATGTGGCTCCGAGGCTTGTGAGAAGGGTAGGGCGCCCTGGCGCAGAGGCGACGTCGGCGATGTTGAGTACGCCGGCGACGAGTAGTTGTACTTAGTGTGGAGGTCGGCGAACGCGGGCGAGGGAGTGCGCTGGTCGGGGTTCAGGCCATAGGGTGAGGCACGTGGTGGAGCGCCATGTGGGAAGGTGAGGAGTGGTGGCCTTCAACGGGAGGGGAGGAGTGGTGGCCTTCCTGGGACCCGTGCACCGGCGGCATCACATACTCTACCATTCCTAGCTGCCGCTGGTGCCCGCAGACGTGCCGACTTCATGGTTGTGACAGCGGGGTGCGACCATGGTGGTGCTAGCATCCTCGTCCTTGTGCTCACTCTTGCCATACATTTCATCACCCGCCTCGTCAATCTCCGCCTGATGGAGGCGGTTTCCAACTCCGAGGCGGTAGCGCCAGCAGTCGCGGCGGATGTCACGGGCGGTGCGACAAGAGTTGATAAGCGCCTCCTGCTCAGGCACGTCCACGTCTGGCGCGATGGCCGTGGCGGCAGTGCTACTCTGCTCGTTGAGGAGGTGGAGGTTGTACTCCTGGTCCACCTGCGTCTGTCGGAACACGACCATTCGCTCTTCCAACACCATCTTGGTGTAGTGCGCAGAACCCCCGCCCATTGTGATGCCGGCATGGGCCAACGAGGATGAAGGCACCGGCTCATGTCGACCGCCTCTTCCATTGGCGTGTTCGCAACGCTGGCCTCCGTCTGCATGTTGGCCTACCAACCGGCTGCAATGGCGGCGATCTCCAACTTCTGCTCAAAACCCTAGCTTCTTATGCTAAGGGTGAAAGTGGTTAGGATAACTTATGAACAAAACTATTTTTGAATCCCAAAGTACAAAGTGTTAACAGATTATGACATCCATCCACAATCCAGTCCGAATCTGACTTAGATTGATATGATATGGTATAGATAAGGTGTAGGAGATATTCCCTAGAGGCAATAATAAATACTATTATTTATCTCCCTGTTCATAATTAGGTTTATGTTCCATGCTATAACGGCTATGGTTCTCGAGTCTGCAAATAAAACGAGGCTTGGAGGAAGACTCATATGCACGTGTGGAATAATAAACGGTAAAATGTATTCCTAGTCTGGCCTCTAATACTAGCCCAAGTGTTGCATGAAGGTTCTGTTTTCCTGATCATGGGCATGTCTATGCCAGCAACTTTGAGGGCACAATGTTAGGAAGAACATTTGTGTTGAATCGACCCGATTGATTTTATGCTATGAGATACATTCGTCATAAGTTAATGGTTTATAACACAGAGAAGTTAATGTTTGCATAATTCCTTATACCATGAGAGTATCGAGTTTCTTCATACTTGCTTCATGAACTTTGGGGTTTGTTAAACGTCATCCGTAAAAGGGTGGCTATTATGGCGGCTTACGGGTTCATGGAAAATTATGTTAAGTAACTTGATAGCTCAAGATTGGGATTTGCTCCTCCGTCGATGGAGAGATATCTCTGGGCCCTCTCGGTGTTACGGTATCCATCATCTTCTGGCCAGACACAGGGTGATTTGATCACGGGGATGCCGGAACACGGAACGAGAAAAGAGAACAATACCGATAACGAGGTAACTGGCATAGTGGACAAGGAGTTGTTCCACAGGGATGCCAACATGTCTCACCTCGGGTATTCGTAACATGTCGTGAAGCAAAAGGAGTAGCACACGACAACTGGAGGTTCACTCGAATATTCATTCGTGTGGGTATAGGGGTCAATATGGGTGTCCACGGCTCCGATGTTGATCATTGATCGGAAGGGGTTCCGGGTCATGTCTATACTTCACCGAACCTATAGGGTCACACGCTTAAGGGTCATCTATCTGCTGAATACTAGACAGGGAGTCTGAGAGAAAGTTTATGGAAAAAGTTTTTCGGAAACATCAGAAAAGTTCTGAAGAAAGAGGTCACCGCATAAGTTTCGGTGAAACTGAAAAGTTGTTTCAGAGGATACCATAAAGTCAAATTGGTTTTGGCACATGCCTAATAATTCTTGGAGGGTGCCAGAATCGTTCTGGAAACTTTCTGGAATTTTCGGAGATGAAAACCGGAAATGTTCCGGAGCTGCCGGAACCGCTTCAGATGCTTTTCGCAGATGAAAATCACTAAACTGGAATTGTTCCAGAACGCGTTGAAAATAATTATGGTGGGTACTAGAAATGTTCTAAGCCCACATGAATATTTTCAGTTCGAACGGACGCCGAAAAATGTCGTCGTGAAAAGTGAAAGTGCTTTTTGGGTTACTTTTTGGAAAGCCATTATTTTGGGCTTTGCCCCAAGATCTTTTGGGATGACATGGATGGATAGGAAGGTGGTGGAGCCACCCAAGAGGGCTGCCATTTTCGTTGGTGGCCTTGGAGGGCCCCCCATGTGGCTTCCTTCCACCATTTGGTGCTCCACTTGCCTCCCCATTTTGCCCTTATGTATGACATAAAGCATGGGCACTTTGGGTATTTGTGGAGGCACACTACCCCTTGGTTTTCCTTTAAATAGGAGGTGAGGGGCTGCCCAAACCTTCATCCCTTCTCACATACAAGTGCCATTGCAATGATCTGGCTTCTCTCTCCCTCCCAGCGAAATAGTTTCGTAGAGCCGAAAGGTTGTCTGGGTTCCGACATGAACTAGTTCTGGACGGCGGCCCCTCGCCGTTAGATGACACCGTATGTGTGCAACTCAGAGAGATCGTGGTTTGGTCTTAGTTCGTGAGTGCCTCCCGAAGGGCTCTCCGTGTGACCGTCCGAGTTTCGAAGGTCCTCCCGAAGGGCTGTCCGAGTGACCGTTCGAGTTTCGAAGGTCCTCCCGAAGGGCTGTCCGCGACACCGTCCGGGGGACTGTTCGACCGCCTCCCGGAGGGCTGTCTGAGGAGAAGATGAGGGAATACATCCTCGCGGTTGGGAGGTTGTAAATCCTAGCTGCGGGGATCTGCACAGCCGATCGTCATCGACTCTAGTTCCGCTGCGTTACGAGTCGGTAACGAATATGATCAAAACCTTGGATGCAGTCTTCATAGTGGTCCTGGGCTGATGCGTAGGTCGGAAATTTTTGTTTTCTGCTGCGTTCCCCTATAGTGGCATCAAGAACCGTGCTATGCGTAGATGCAGGTTTCGATCTAGAATACATGGAGATGTATGGGTATTGCATAATATAATTAGGTAGTAGATGAGATCTATTGCTGAAAATTATTTATGCGAGTGACAGATGAAATCTGTTACCCGACGTTCTTGTTGCTTCCCTAGAATTTGTGTTTGCTCAATCTCAAGACAGCATGGTGGAATTTGATAAAGTTCTGGCAATCCGTGATCCTGATTGATCATGGAAGTGCTATCAGTTCTTTGGGTTCTGCCAGTAGTCAAAAGAAAGATGAAATTGCAGATGAAAGGGCATTGCGATATGATCTGCATGGGGTCATCGCGATGACGAAGTTTAGTATGGGGCTCGAGATTTAATTATCTCGTGTTTCATACGCCCCGAGATGTTAATCTAGCAACTTGAATAATCATACTTGATGATAAAACGTTGGTAGCTGCGGGTTAAGTCAAAACCTTATAAGCCACGTAAAATAAAATTTTGCATAAACCGATTAGAGGCATCTAACTTGGTTTTGCAGGATGTGCATGTGATGTGGTATAGAAATGCTCATATTCAATTTGATTATGTATGAGATGACTATATGATGTAATTAACATGACCTGCGTGTCATGATTCGGCATGATGGCTGGAGCCATATGATTGTCACTTTAATGACCTGCGTGTCAACCTTAAGTAATGCACTTATTTTATTAGCTATAGAGATAGCAATATTATCTAGTGCATCGACAGGGTGGTGGCAATCTTCGTGAAGGTGAACACCGACGCGGATGCCGAAGACGAAGGAATGAAAGACTTCTCCGTCATAAAGGGCTATACCATATCATGCTATTATGAATTGCCTGAGATGTTTATCCCTTTGATGCACCCTTTTTGATTGCACGGTAGTCGCTTTTTATTAGGGTGATCTCTCACTAAAATATCAAGTAGTTAGTGTTCTCCCAAGTGTAGCACCGTCACGGCACCTAACTTTTCGGGGTATCGCAGGATCTCCCTGGGTACGAACGATTAGGGAAGTGTGAGGCGGGTGAGTTGAGACCTCGCAGCAAGATCACTTGGTTGTCTTGACGCTCGAAGGATCTCCACGAGCTCGAACACGCCCATCGAAAGATGAACAAGAGTCACATAGAGATGTGATCGGCAAGTTTGCCTACCGATTGAATTTCGCGCCATCAGTGTTCATCTCGTTCAATGGCGTTGAATGGATATGCGGGTCTTGTGTCACTCATAATCAATTTTGAGAGATATTGATTTGAGTGGGAGCGCATTGTTGAATTAACATGTTTAATTATCAGTGCAATTAATTATGAACACTGTCTAAGTGTTTCTTGCAAAATAGTTGTAGAATAATGGCTCGCGTTTCCACCTTCCCTGTTAAAATTGAATAGCTGTTAAATCTCTAGTTAAAAATTTACAATTGGTAACGTAATGTGAGGATTGTCCTCAAAAGTGCCGATAAGGACTTTGTCCTATCGCATGCTTTCAGTATCCTCCCGCTAATGATGTGGATCATGTGACTCTCGTCCTTCGATCCAAAAGCTAGAATTCTGTTTTTAGTCAAGTGCAATATGCTTGCTTCCATGAGACCCGAACTTCGAAAGTTTGGATAGTTATGTGATATTCATGGAATCTGAAAATCATTTTCAGAGACAGACAAAGGCTAAAAGATATGACATATCCAAAGCAATGTTTGTTTGCAAACTATTAGTAAAGGAGTTTACTATGCATTAGACTGATAAGAGAGGAATCCAGAAGAACGCCTGTCATATGATGAAAGGTGAATAAAACAACAACTTAAAGAGAAAGGAAGTGTCCGAAGGGTGTTAGTGAAACTTTCACGCCTAGGAAGTCCGGGGATAACGCCACTCTTAGGTTGAGTGCTTCTTCTGAGAGTAGGAGAAATACTGACAGTTAAACTGTTAGAAGTATAAAGGCAGAAAGAATGAAGACTGGAATATCCAGCTCATATGTATGAATGTCATACGAGTTATTGATGTATAGAAGGATGGTCAAAGATATAGTTCTTGGGAATTATGATTAAATTGTTAATCACTGATTCTTGGGTATTGTGAGTTAATCACAAAGATACCCGCTTGATTGCATTCTATTGCAACTCGATGTAAGAACTACTATGGCCTAAAAGACTAGCCAGGAATGAGGTTTAGGTATACACAGGGAACATAGTAAATGTTACTATACCTTCCATCAGTGTATTACCGTCTGTATTAATTTTCATAATTCATTTAGAGTTTTTACAAACTCTAGCCCATTGCATAAGGGATCTTGCAAGAAGGTTGTTCATAAGAGAACTTTTGATGTTCGGTGTTATGAATAACATAAGGGCCATACTTTCATTATGAATGAGATGTATGTTATGAATATTGATAATAATACATTACCTCTGGGTTTACTTTCATAATTCATTTTAGAGTTTCATACACTCTAGCCCATTGCACAATGTTTGTTGCAAAAAGAGTTGTTCATGAAAACAACAATTGTTGTTCAGTATTATGAATAACATGAAGGGCCATGCTTCCATCCAAGATGGGGATGTATGTTATTGATATTGATGGTAATATGATACATCCATAACACTGACGCTAAATGTCGCAAGACTAAAAGAATACCACACAAGTGTGGCACTACATTCGGTCACATTGGAGAAACCCGCATGGAAAATTCCATTATGATGGATTTTGAAGTCGTTTGATTTTGAATCATCTGACACTTGCAAATTTCCTTCAAAAGGTGAAGTAACTAAAATACCGTTCACAGGCCATAAGGAACGAGCAACAAACTTATTGGTGATCATACATTTTGATGTGTGTAGTACAATAAATCTTGTTGCAAGTAGTGGATTTATCTATCTTCAGAAATGACTCAAGTAGATATATGGATATTTACTTGATGAGACGTAAGTCTGGATATTTTTGAAATCATTCGAAAGGTTTTCAAAAATGAAGTAGAAGTTATTGTAACAAGAAAATTATGTTTCTACAATTCGATTGCAGAAAGGAATATTTGAGTTACAAGTTTAGCAAATGTCTGATGAGTTGTGAAAGGGGTTTCATAACTTGCACTACCCGGAACACCACTGCAAAGTGGAAAGTCTGTGAAGATGTAATCAAACCATTTATGACATGGTAAGATCAAAGATGACATAAATAAAATTGCCATTATCCCTTTTAAAGTGATGCTTTAGAGACTGTGACTTTTACACTGAAAAGAGCTCCATCGGGTCTGTTGAAATGACGCCATGGTATGGTACGCCCAACCATGTTATATCTTTTCTTAACATTTGGAATATGGGGCTTGTGTAAAAGGTTACAAACCTATTCCAAATCAGACAAGTGCTACTTTGTAGGTTATCCCAAGCAATTGGGTATTCCTCCCTCACTATACTGAGGCAAATAGTTTTGCCACGAAACGGTATGCTTTTAAAGAGAATAGTTCTTTCAAAAAGGTGAGTGGGAGAATAGTGCAACTCGACGAGATAAACAGTATCTTCGTTGTCAGATCAAAGGAAAGAGACCTTGGAAGTAATTCCAGAGTTTCCTCACATGATCGATACGGAAGTCTCTACAATAAAATGTATGGACTTCGGTCGAACTTGCAGCTGAACCACGTAGGCAAGGCTCATGCAAACCTCTCAGGTGCGCAGACGAGATATTGTTGTTGGACAACAGTATACCTATGATACACAAGGAAGCGTTGATGGGCCCTGACTCCAGAATTGGCTAAACGCCAATACAACCCAAGTTAGTTTCCATATAAGTGATTCAAGATTAAAACCTTGATACACCTTTCGGAAGACTTAGAGTCTATCGAATATTTATGGAACTTAAAACTGATACGGATAAAATGTTTTATCCATAAAGCTCGACTTGTTGCAATAACAAGTTCAAGGAGTTGACTACTATGAGGTTGTTTCATCGTAGCGATGCTTAAAGTCGGTTCGGGTTGAACTAGCAATTAATACATATTTCAATCTTGAGATATGAAACATGGATGAAAAAAGGATTTCCATCTGATGGAAATGAAACCTAGGACTTGTATGTGATACAGTCCAAAGTAATTGTCAATCCAGAGGATGCTAGTAGGTATGCAAACTTCAGAGATCCAGTGATGGACAGAAGAGAGCAAAATGGAGTTGGAATCTTCGTGTTTTTGATGAAATGGTCAAAAAGGGTTTTTGACTTCATCAATGGGTAACGATGATGCTTGTAATTCAAGAAAGTAAGTGGGAGCATATTAATATTTATAAAAACATTGTGTACTTGACACATTGTTAATTGGAAATAAATTTCTTGACACGAATTAGGACTTCATTTGAAAATAGTTTTTCGATGAAGTGCTTAGTCTAAATAGCCTTGATATTAGGCATGATGACCTATGGAGATAGATTTACCTAATGGGGCTAAGCAATGAATACATATTGACAAGATGCCAAAACCTCTTAGCATTTAAAACGCCAAGGAGTGATTCTTGCCGAAGTCACATGGAAAGAGTTTTTTGCAAGACTCGGTGTCCCAAAACACTAATGAGTAAAATACATGATGGAGATTCCACACACTCTAGTGTTTGGATTAATCATGTATTCCATGGTATGTAAGACAACCAGATATGTCCGATACTCCCAAGGTGTTGCGAGTATGGATACCGAAGTGATCAAAGTATTGATCATAGGACAACAGTGAAAGATGTCTTTGAGTACTAGAGTAAGTACTGATGACATGGTTTCTCGCATGCGGAGATCATGAAGAGTTCGTTGTAAAAGGTTACATCAATACAGACTTCATCTTTTCTTCGTGTGTTTTTTGATTTAAATTAAGGGTTTTGTGTAACACACAATGTGGTGGCACAGTTAGTTGGAAAATGTTCCAAACAAGTTACTGTGGCGAATTCTATAACAAAGGCGAAGTATGTTGCCGCTTTTGAAGCGACAAAGAAGATGTTGAATCATATAGTTCATTCATGAACTTAGTATGGTTCCAAGATGGCTTTTGTCAATGGGACACTACTGCAGGTAGCTGCTCCATAACTCAGTCTGAGGAATCCAGGTTCGACCTGTGATTCGCATACATACAAAGCCAAGTCCACACAAAATCTGAATTTTGTGAAGGCGTGAAACGCGAGGGATATGAAAAGATACACACGAAGCTGAAGTCGTCAGATCCGTTGGACATCAGGCTATACCACAAGCGAAGCATATTTACACCAATGTGCCATAGGTGTAAAGTGCATTAGCATTGACTAGATATTGACTCTAGTGCAAGTGGGAGTCTGTAGGAGATATGCCCTAGAGGCAATAATAAATACTATTATTTATCTCCCTGTTCATAATTAGGTTTATGTTCCATGCTATAACTGCTATGGTTCTCGAGTCTGCAAATAAAACGAGGCTCGGAGGAAGACTCATATGCACGTGTGGAATAATAAACGGTAAAATGTATTCCTAGTCTGGCCTCTAAGACTATCTCAAGTGTTGCATGATGGTTCTGTTTTCCTGATCATGGGCATGTCTATGCCAGCAACTTTGAGGGCACAATGTTAGGAAGAACATTTGTGTTGAATTGACCCGATTGATGTTATGCTATGAGATACATTCGTCATAAGTTAATGGTTTATAACACAGAGAAGTTAATGTTTGCATAATTCCTTAGACCATGAGAGTATCGAGTTTCTTCATACTTGCTTCATGAACTTTGGGGTTTGTTAAACGTCATCCGTAAAAGGGTGGCTATTACGGCGGCTTACGGGTTCATGGAAAAGTATGTTAAGTAACTTGATAGCTCAAGATTGGGATTTGCTCCTCCGTCGATGGAGAGATATCTCTGGGCCCTCTCGGTGTTACGGTATCCATCATCGTCTGGCCAGACACAGGGTAATTTGATCACGGGGATGCCGGAACACGGAACGAGAAAAGAGAACAATACCGATAACGAGGTAACTAGCATAGTGGACAAGGAGTTGTTCCACAGGGATGCCAACATGTCTCACCTCGGGTATTCGTAACATATCGCGAAGCAAAAGGAATAGCACACGACAACTGGAGGTTCACTCGAATATTCATTCGTGTGGGTATAGGGGTCAATATGGGTGTCCACGGCTCCGATGTTGATCATTGATCGGAAGGGGTTCCGGGTCATGTCTATACTTCACCGAACCTATAGGGTCACACGCTTAAGGGTCATCTATCTGCTGAATACTAGACAGGGAGTCTGAGAGAAAGTTTCTGGAAAAAGTTTTTCGGAAACATCAGAAAAGTTCTGAAGAAAGAGGTCACCGATAAGTTTCGGTGAAACTGAAAAGTTGTTTCAGAGGATACCATAAAGTCAAATTGGTTTTGGCACATGCCTGATAATTCTTGGATGGTGCCAGAATCGTTCTGGAAACTTTCTGGAATTTTCGGAGATGCAAAACCGGAAATGTTCCGGAGCTGCCGGAACCGCTTCAGATGCTTTTCGCATATGAAAATCACTAAACTGGAATTGTTCCAGAACGCGTTGAAAATAATTATGGTGGGTACTGGAAATGTTCTAAACCCACATGAATATTTTCAGTTCGAACGGACGCCGAAAAATGTCGTCGTGAATAGTGAAAGTGCTTTTTGGGTTACTTTTTGGAAAGCCATTATTTTGGGCTTTGCCCCAAGATCTTTTGGGATGACATGGATAGATAGGAAGGTGGTGGAGCCACCCAAGAGGGCTGCCAATTTCGTTGGTGGCCTTGGGGGGCCCCCATTTGGCTTCCTTCCACCATTTGGTGCTCCACTTGCCTCCCCATTATGCCCTTATGTATGACATAAAGCATGGGCACTTTGGGTATTTGTGGAGGCACACTACCCCTTGGTTTTCCTATAAACAGGAGGTGAGGGGCTGCCCAAACCTTCATCCCTTCTCACATACAAGTGCCATTGCAATGATCTGGCTTCTCTCTCCTCCCAAATAAATAGTTTCAGAGAGCCGAAGGTCGTGTGGGTTCCGCAGAGAATGGTTCAGACGGTGAAGCCCTCGCGGATAGATGACACCGTGTGTGCAACTCTGAGAGAGATCGTAGTTTCGGTCTTAGTTCGTGAGTGCCTCCCAAGGGCTCTCCGTGTGACCGTCCGAAGTTTCAAGGTCCTCCCAAGGGCTGTCCGAGTGACCTTTCGAGTTTCGAAGGTCCTCCCGAAGGGCTGTCCGCGACACCGTCCGGGGGACTGTTCGACCGCCTCCCGGAGGGCTGTCTGAGTAGAAGATGAGGGTATACATCCTCGCGGTTGGGAGGTTGTAAATCCTAGCTGCGGGGATCTGCACAGCCGATCGTCATCGACTCTAGTTCTGCTGCGCTACGAGTCGGTAACGAATATGATCAAAACCTTGGATGCAGTCTTCATAGTGGTCCTGGGCTGGTGCGTAGGTCGGAAATTTTTGTTTTCTGCTGCGTTCCCCTACATAAGGTACTACTTCATATGTTTTATTTTTATTTCGCATATTAGTTTTGTTTTAAGTCAAAATTTCTGAAGTTTGACCAAGTTTATTGTAAGAAGATCGACATTGACAATATCAAATCAATATTATTAGATTCACCATGGAATATACATTGCATATTCTTTTATTTATTATTTTAGATGTCGATTTTCTTAGTATATACGATAATTTGGTAAGATTTCATAAAAGTTTGACTTACAACAAAGCTAATATGTGAAGTAAGAAGAAACCGATGGAGTGGTAATATACAATTATGTAAGATAATCCATTTTAGCCGGATAATCTGATGTTTTAAATATGATTATCCAATTTATTGATAAAACTTTAAGTATTAACTAGTAGTATGTGAATGTTGTTTTTCTTTTCAGACATGCTTGTTAGTTGTTAGTTTAGATTATTTTGGTCCTTTTAAGGCTCTATGTGTGCTTAAAGTTTATGAGTACTAATAATTGTTCATTTTTTATATATGATTTTAGTTGAGAGCATGTATATATGCATATGTTACATTCCCTGGTCAGAGTCTCGCCTGTTACCATACCACGTTCTAATCCGCCATAATCTGGTATTCCAATCTGTATTTGCACCGCATTCAACCCGCTTTCAAGTCCGACAAAGAACAGAAAATATGATATAGCATGAGCATTATTCGTCGGACTCATCTAATTAGCCTCGTATTAAGTTTTTTCTCGTGGTTTTCTGTTATGTGTTTGAAACATGCATATATATATATATATGAATATATCAATTCAGTTTTGCTATTTCGGTACAAATCATTCTTCTTGTGATGTCTCCGGCCGCTGTATCTTATTATGGATGGCAATTTATCCATGAGCATGCGTATTCCGTTTGTATGGGTGGATTATGGATAGATTTTTGTGCCCATAGACAGTGAGGGAACGTAGCCTTTTTAGGGAAGCGGGAACCCCACCTAACTAGGTGGTTGAGCATTAGTACAATTTTGGGGTCCTCCTATCCTTCACGATTAAAAACTAGTAGTTTACTATGGATGGTGTTCACTTGGCTACGGTTTACTCATCCATTCTTTGCTTTGAAGGAAAATATTTTATTATTTAAAAAATCTTCGTGAATTTTGAAAAATAATCATAGACTATAAAATGGTTACAAATTTAAAAAATGTTCAAAAAAATTCAATTAAGGTTTAAGATATAATTTTAAAATAGTCACAGATAAAAAATATCACAAATTTTAATATCCTCATGAATTTTAAATAATAAAATAAAGAAAGAAAAAACAGGACAACTAAAGAACGGAAAAAACACCAAAAACCAATAAGAAGAAATACACTTAGAGAAGATGAAGAAACCCGTTGTATCACTAGTGTGTAGATGGGCCGGCCCACGCGGTCGCCCCCAATCCCCCACTATGTGATTCATGATATGCATGAAACCTTCGCATGAAACTATTCTTCACAGCGAGCGAAAAATGTATGAGATTCCACAATTTTGTGCTCTTGGATATGCATGAAACCTTATCCGACTATCTTATAGGTGGCCATATATTTACCTAATAGTAAAGCAAATTGGGTTCCTGGTCGTCCGTCATGGCATTTTTAGAAAAGTCCCTCTATTTCAGAGAATTCAACCCGTAGTACTGCTTTAAGTTAAAACAATTTTTTTTCATATTTTACACAAAAGTCCCTGTGTTTTCCTGAAATCAAGCCGTAGTCCGGATTTAAGTCACATCTGAACCGTTATTTTACATTTTTCGAACCCCTGATATTTTAGATAATTCATCCGCGGATCATATTTAAGTCATACAAATGCTTTTTAAAATCATCCATATCTTTTAAACCGTAACTCCGATTTGAACATGTTATATATGAAATTTGATTAGAAAAATATGTAGAATATAAATATGAGATTACTTTTACCTGTTAAGTATTTTTAAATATTATTTTAGAATATATTTAAGTCAAACAAATGATTTTCTAACTTATCTGTATCTTTTAAACCGTAACTTCGATTTTAACATATTATATATGAAATTTTATTAGAAAAATGTGTGGAATCTAAATATGATGTTAACTTTACCTATTAAATATTTTTAAATATTGTTTTGAAAGCAAACTTATAATTTACAGCGCAAGATCCGTTTTTCTTTCGTACCGGCGGCGATCCGGATTGCAAATAAACACCCCACTATAACCATATAAGGAAAAGAAAACATCGATAACTACACATGCAAACCTCTGAAAAATGTCGCAGGAGAAAACAGCAGATTTCTCATTGCGGGATGAGAGAAAGCGAGAGAGAGAGAGAGAAAGAGAGAGAGAGGAGGGAGAGAGACGCCTTAGGATTAACCATATTCAAACACGTTTTTTGTTGTTTTGTGTGAACATCGAGGCCATCGCGGGATAAGCGGCAACACAAATATGATGCCTCGCAAAAATAATGGAGATGGACCTATAACTACTGGAATCAGCTTCTTTGCCGTCCGCCATGGCGGACGGCAAAGGCATGGATCACGGACGGCAAACTTCTTTGCCGTCAGCCGGCAGACGGCAACTGTCCGCCCGAACACGTGTCGGCAAAGGCATTCTTTGCCGTCCTCTTCCTGCAAACGGACGACAAAGGATTGTGCCGTCTGCCGTTGGTGGCCAGCAGACGGCAAAGATCGTGGACGACAATGAGGTGGGGTGAGAGCCGTTAGGGGTTAACAGCGTGCTTTGCCGTCAGCCAGGGGACGGCAAAGAGGCTACGGTCTTTGCCGTCCGCTGGCAGACGACAAAGTGCTCAAACATGCCAGTCCCAGGAATCACATGTAGCTGCCATGTGGTATGTTTGCCGTCAGCTAGCTGACGACAAAGAGCCTATACAACCTGTTTTTAATTTAATTCATTCAATTTGACAGCAATTCACAGATATACACAGATATACATATATACACAACAAGCATATCCAACACACAAGTTTCATCATATATACATACATAACCAACACATATATAGTTCCATCCTTACATATTACAAAAGTTTCACACTGTTCATCCAACACCGTTATCCATCTGCCAGCTTCCGTGAATTAAATCAAATCTGCAAAATGATAAACAAGATGTTAGAAAAAGAAGAAGAAAATGAAGAAGAAGAAGAAGACTATAAGAAGTAAGCATACTTAAGTAAAATGGAGCTAACCTAGAAGAAAATGAAGAAGAAGAAGAAGAAGAAGAAGAAGAAGAAGAAGAAGAAGACTAGAAGAATACTAGAAGAAGACTAGAAGAAGAAGAAGAAGAAGAAGAAGAAGAAGAAGAAGAAGAAGAAGAAGACTATAAGCTTATTATGTAAACTTGGTCATTTTGTGCTAACATAAGTAATTTTGGAGTTAACCTATAAGAAACTAAGCATATTAGAGATAACTTAGCATATTAGAGCCAACTTACGTAAAATGAAGCCAACCTAGCTAAGTATGCCATCTTTGAGTGAACTAAGCATATTAGAGCTAACTTATAGCTAACTTATGTCATTTTGGAGAAGAAGAAGAAGAAGAAGAAGAAGACTATAAGCTTATTATGTAAACTTGGTCATTTTATGCTAACATAAGTAATTTTGAAGCTAACCTATAGGAAACTAAGCATAGTAGAGATAACTTACCATATTAGAGCTAACATATGTAACTAAGCATATTAGAGCTAACATAGGTAACTAAGCATATTAGAGCTAACTTATGTCATTTCGGAGGAAACAAAGCTAAGTATATATAGATCATTTTGGAGATCTGACATATCTGACATAGTTCAGTTCTCATTGTTCTTCTCCTTCTCCTTCCTCAGCCAGATGCGCCAAGAGCGGCGAGGCGGTGGAGGCAGTGGGATTTAGTCTTCTACCACAATTGGCGTGGTCATGTCGCCCAGTTGTGGGATCGCCGGCGCCACCACCGGCGCGAGGTCATTGTCAGGTACCACCACCATCGCGAGGCCATCTTCAGGCAGGACAGGCATGACCATCGCTAGGTCATCCTCAGCCACCACCATCTCTTGCCCATGGTCAGCCACCACCATCTCTTGCCGTTGGTCAGCCACCACCATCGCTAGGTCATGCTCAGCCTAATGCCCACTCTGCTCCTCTTCTTCCCCACTCCAGTCCGGATCATCCTCCTTGCTGTCTTTGCTGCAGCCAGAATCGCTGCTGCTTTTGCTACAGCCAGAATCGTTGTTGATTTTGCTACAGCCAGAATCGCTGCTGCTTTGGTTGTAGCCAGTGTCGCTGCTGCTGCTCCCATTGCCTGTTCAAATGCTACAATTAATGACATTTAACAATCGATGCGAGACAAAGCCAAATGTAGAGGAATAAGAAGAGGCAGAACGTATTGGCATCATCGTCGTCAGCGTAGCGCATAAGCCACATAGTCGCGTTGAACACCTTCACGATGAGCATGGTGGCATCGTCGTTGTACATGAAGAGAAGGAAGTACCCCAGCCGCGGGTCGTAGGCACGGTAGAACTTCTCCCAGCCACGACACAGGTACATGTGGCCCTCCTTGATCACCAACTCCACGTCCCACAGCCTGCGAAACCCGCTGCCGGCCTGTCTTAGCTTCACATTATTTGGCGGATCTTCACCCAGCATGTTCATAAAAGTGTCATACAGCCTCTGCAGTTTGGGACAAGGAGTGAGGGAGTCCTGGACTAGGGGGTGTCCGGATAGCCGAACTATCATCTTTGGCCGGACTCCTAGACTATGAAGATACAAGATTGAAGACTTTGTCCCTTGTCCGGATAGGACTTTCCTTGGCGTGGAAGGCAAGCTTGGCGATACGGATATGTAGATTTCCTACCATTGTAACCGGCTCTGTGTAACCCTAACCCTATTCGATGTCTATATAAAACGAAGGGTTTTAGTCCGTAGGACGAACAACAATCATACCATAGGCTAGCTTCTAGGGTTTAGCCTCTCTGATCTCGTGGTAGATCTACTCTTGTACTACCCATATCATCAATATTAATCAAGCAGGAGTAGGGTATTACCTCCATCGAGAGGGCCCAAACCTGGGTAAAACATCGTGTCCCTTGTCTCCTGTTACCATCCGCCTAGACGCACGCTCGGGACCCCTACCCGAGATCCGCCGGTTTTGACACCGACATTGGTGCTTTCATTGAGAGTTCTTCGTGTCGCGCCGTCGGGAAGGATGCCTCATCCCGCCTTTAAAGACGATATTATCGCCAAAGGAGCCTTGGCCACCGGGTCGACTCTTCGTTAGGTGGTTTTCTTATGACCGCCAGCCGCCATCGCCCGACGATGACTTCTCGGTCATCGAAACCAATCTTCACGTTAACTCGAATTTGCCGAGCAGTTAGATCCGATCGAGCTCTCCTCCGTAAACGAGCTCTTGGATCGCATCGCTGCCCAGGAGTCGCCATAGACTACGCACCAGATCGGGCCTAAAACCGATCGAGAGAGATCAACTCTCCCTGGCTACCCATCATGTTGCTGTGGTAGAGGAGCAATACAATGATTATTCTTCTATCTTAAGGACTAGCTACGTCCGGATTCCCGATCCTCCATGTCGGATTCCCGCAGAGGATGATGTCGATCAAGCCCCGAACTTAAAGTCAGCGCGGGTTTGATTCATTGATAGCATTAAAAATCCAAACTTCCAAGTTCGAAACTTCTCCCCCGAGTCTTAAATTGGGCGGGTTCCGGATCTAGTTCCACCGCCCACCCAAACATTAGCAATCTATCCCGAATTCGAGAAGAGCCCATCAAACAAAGACATCATTATCGGGCCGATTCCTCCGGTTATGGACAGGATAAAGGACTGCCGAGAGGAGGACGCAATCTCACTTTTCTGCAATAATTGCACGGACAAGGAATCCTAAACGCCATAAGTCATCGCGAAATTACACGCTTTGTTGACTTGGTGACCATAGTACAAAAGTACTGTATGATGGAGAGTGCTTGGAAAACCGAAAGTAAATTTTGGGATAATCGGCCCAATACATCCCTAGTCCGAAATAAAAGGGTGCATCATCACCAAGCACCGGTTAAACATCAAAAACAAAACCCCTAAAGGGTACGGAATCGTCATCGAGGGTTGGCTAAACGGACCTGCAAAATTCATAGCACGAGGGCGCCACTCCAACTCATAGCCTTCGAGCATGTTGGATACTACGGCAGTGGCCAAAAGTGGCGAAGAGCTCCTAGCCTCGAAATCCCAGCCCAAAGAACACCAAGACGGTGTTAATAGTCTTGAGACTTTCGCATCAAATAACATGCGAAACGAACACTCCGCAACCTTGCCAAGTCTACCAAGTAGCAACAATAAATCCATGGAGGACACGGCTATTACCTTTAATGCCGTGATTTAACCTAAATTCAACAGCCCGAGCACCACCGCATTGGTCCTTAGTCCAATAGTGGACGGCTTTCGCCTTACCAAGGTACTCATGGATGGCGGCAATGACTAAACCTCATCTACGAGGAAACCCTCCGAAAATGGAAATAGATCGAACTGCATTGAGCGAAGCAGACAACCTTTAGAGGAATAATCCCTAGCCGGAAGCATGCTGCATAGGAAAAATCACACTGGACGTAGTGTTTGGCTCACGGACAATTACAGGTCCGAGGAGGTCACATTCAAGTGGCCCTGTTCAGCAGCGGATATCACGCTTTATTAGGGCGAGAGGCATTCACAATTTTCAAGCTATACCCCATTATGGGTACATGAAGCTTAAAATGCCGGACCTAACGGAATCATCACTCTCACTAGTGATCCGAACATAGCACTCAGCCGCCGAAACAAGACAGCCGCACTAGCCCTCGAGGCACTATCCGGCCCTAGCGGCCGAGGAACTCATCGCGATGCGCCCACGATGAATGTGGACGATGTGATACTTGATAAAAGATCCAAGTCCACCTCTTTAAACCAGCGGATGAAATAGTCAAATTCCAAGTCCACCAACGGACCGCAAAGACGGCCTCCATTGGGGCACAATTAAACCTCGATGTAGACGCCAGACTACGAGAATTTCTACGAAAAAGCGACATTTTTGCCCGGCACCCTTCGACATGCCAGAATCCCACGCCGGTGGCCGAGCACAGCCTAAATATCCTAAAAGGATTCAAGCCGGTCAAACAGGCTCTTTGGCGCTTTTCCAACCCAAGAGACAGGCCATGGGAGAGGAGCTAGCCAAACTTCGAAGCCGGATTCATCGAGATATAAAACATCCGGACTGGCTAGCAAATCTGGTGATGGTACCAAAGAAGGATAAATCCTCGGCGCCTATGTGTTGATTTCAAAGACCTTAATAAGGCTTGCCCAAAGGATCCCTTCCTCCCTCGCATTGATCAAATTATCGACGCTACAAAGAGGACACGACTCATTGTGCTTCCTCGACGCATACTCCGCTACCACCAAATCAAGATGGCGGAGCTGACCAAGCCGCAACAGCATTCATCACTCCATACGCCCATTCTCGCTTCAACACAATGCCCTTCGGCTCAAAAACGCCGCGCAACATATCGGCAAGATGATTCGTATATGTCCGCAAACCAGATCGGCAAAACAAGGAAGCATATGTAGATGACGTGGTCGTCAAATCCAAGCATGTCGAAACTCTAGTAGACGACTTGAGGCTCACATTCGACAATCTCCAAAATATGACATTAAGCTCAATCCGAAAATGCGTCTTGCGTTCCAAATGGAAAGCTCTTGGGCTTCTTGTGTCCGTAGAGGAATTGAAGCAAACCCAGCCAAGATCCGAGCTCACACAATTGGATATTCCAAAAGACCTCAAACAAATACAAAATTGATCGGATGCGAGCGGCTCTAAGCTGCTTTATTTCCGCTTGGGAGAAAAGGCGTTACCCTTTACCGCCTCCTCCGCGCATCAACACTTCGAGTGGACGGATGCCGCCATGGTCGGACTCAAGAAATAAAAGCCATATTGGCAACAACCGTTCTGGCCGCGCCCAACATGGGCGAACCAATACTATTATATATCGCCGCAACACATCAAGTTGTCAGCGCGGTGCTCGTTGTCGAACGAGAAACGGACGGACATAGGTTCCCTCTTCAAAGACCGGTTTACTACGTGTCCACTGTCCTAACTCCATGCAAGTCCCGGTACCCACATTATCAAAAGATAGCATACGCGGTGTTCATGGCATCCCGGAAGCTGCGACACTACTTTCAAGAGTGTTCGATAATGGTAGCCTCCGAAGTACCTCTTAACGACATTATAAACAACCGCGACGCAACGGGCCGGATTGCTAAATGGGCCATAGAGCTCCTTCCATTCGACATAACCTATAAGCCACGACGAGCTATTAAGTCGCAGGTTTTGGCCGACTTCGGGCGAATGGACCGAAGTCAACTCCCTAAAGAGTACGGCGATACTCCAATTGGATCATGCACTTTGACGGCTCCAAAATGTTGGCGGCCTCGGGTCTGGCGTCGTCCCTAACGTCCCCAACCGGGACATAGTCCAATACGCCCTTCGATAATGTATACGGACTCCAACAACGCAGCCGAATACAAGGCCCTTCGCACGCCTCCGGATGGCGCCTCCATGGGCATTAAACGCCTAGAGGTGCGCGATTCAACCTCGCGATATCTCAAATAAACGGAGACTTTGATGCCAAAGATCCGAATGGCAGCGATCGCAATGCGGTCCTAAAATGTCAAGACGGTTCAAGGGCTCAATTTCATCATATAGCCCGGGATAACAACCAGGCGGCAGACGTATTGGCACGCATCAGCGCAAAACGCGATGCCGTCCCGCCCAGCATCTTCCTGGAACGGCTGTTCAAGCCATCCGTACTATGGGAAGGAGAGTCCGGAAATACCAATCCGGACCCAACCGCACTACCTGACACCGAACAATCTGACACAACCGGAGGCTCTGCCAACGAAATAACACCCTCCGCCCACGAAATAATGGCGGTTATCGCCCCGTGGACGGAACCATTCCTAGCCTACCTAACTAGGCAGGAACTCCCCGAAGACCAAAATGAGTCTCGCTGTATAGTACGGCGATCCAAAGCCTATAAAGTCCATGAGGGAGAGCTCTATAAGAAAAGCACAACAGGAGTCCTTCAAAGGTGTATCTCTGAAGAGGAAGGGCGAAACCTCCTGGCTGAAAGTCATGCCGGACTGGGTGGGCACCACGCCGCAGCCCGGGCCCTTGTAGGCAAGGCCTTCCGTACAGGATTTTATTGGCCGACGGCCCGGGCAGATGCGCAAGATTTAGTCCAACGATGCGTCGATTGCCAGCTTTTTGCTAACCAAAGCCACATGCCACCTACCGCCTCAAAACTATACCCATCACCGGCCGTCATGCGTCCGGGGCTTGACATGGTTGGACCCCTTGAGGAGGAACCCACAAGAAAAATACCTATTGGTCATGGTGGATAAATTCACCAAATGGATAGAGGCCAAGCTCGTTAAACGGCGAATCCGGGCCGATGATAGACTTCATATCGGGGTAGTGCACCGTTACGGCGCCCCCACAAGATCATCATCGATAACAGCACCAACTTCATGGCCGATGAGGTCAAATTATGGTGCAAAAACATGGGCATCAAGCTCGACACGCCTCGCCTATCACCCTCAAACCAATGGTCAAGTCGAGCGAGCAAACGGTCTAATCATTAGCGGCATTAAACCCGCACTAGTGTGGTCCTCAAGGAATCTAACACGACCGGGTTGAGGAGCTCGACTCAGACTGGGGCTGTGGACCACGCCAATCGTACTACCGGATTCACACCATTTTTATGGTGTACGGCGCAGAGGCAGTCTTGCCTCATGACATAATTCATGACTCACCTCGCGTGTGCATGTATGAAGAAAGAGAAGCCGAGCTCGATCGGCAGGACAGTTTGGACGCATTGGAGGAGGAGCGACGTGGCAAAAGCTCGTTCCGCATTTTATCAACAGCAGGCTCAAGATATCAAAGCAGGAAGTACGGGCCAAAGCTTACAACATTGGCGAACTAGTTCTACGCTGCCGGACAAGAAAAAGGACAAACTCAAGCCCAAATGGGAAGGTCCTTCATCATCGACCAGGTCCCGACCAGCGGAGCATACCGTCTGCAAAACGATCGGATAACCGACTCGAGCCGAACCCATGGAACACAGCCCGCTCACGAAGATTCTACGCTTAAGCGCCGGACTCGAGTTCGCCTCCTTCCTCCGCCCACATTTTCTATTTTTGCTGTCTTTTATTTCTCTCCTTCCTCCTCCTTCTTCTTGAAGCCTTTCGAGGCTCGTTTGCGCTTTGTTCAAGACATACTTGACGCGTTGTCCGCGCCATTATACTTCGGGGCTTCTTTAATGAAGCTTATTTATACGGGCTTCATGCCCAACACATGTGTCAAACTTCCGCATGTACCTTTTACTCACCATTATATGCATCGATATGACTTAAATTTTGGCCAAGCTGGGTTGCTCGGCTCCTGTGTTTACCCCTCGCTCCCGATTGTTCGGCTAGGTGGTAAAGGAGCACCTCTGCGATTGTTATCGCGGGTCACCGGATGTGTACCTCGACCGGGTGAAGCCGAAAGCTAGCGTTCTTAAGGGAATATTCGGTCGGTGAACTGAAAGATGATTTTAACTATTTATCCATCTGCCCTGATGATTTTCTGCTTTCTTAGCAGTTTGGACATGCACTTTAGGGCATGCCTCCTGTAAAGGAACCCTTAACGGAACTATTCTCCTGGAAGATGTTTCTTACTATCCATGTAATATAACATAACTAGTTGGGCACTTGTCCGATACAACAATAATGACCCCTACGCCTTGTCTCCATGCATGCCCGGTTCTTACATAACCGCGAGGGTATTCGGACACACTCGGACTATTGGGTCCCGAGGTCGGCTTAAAAGGTCCGCCATGACAAACGATCTACAATCCGCTAGAAGACATTTTTCATGTCATATTCAATTACATAGTCAACTCGACTAATTGTATTCCTCCTCAATGCCATCTAATAGGCTATCTAATTTGCAATCTTGCTGGGAATACTTGGCGGCCAATTCTACTTGGCCGTACACTAAGCTTACAGGATCTCCTTCCCATCGTGCCCCACAGTCCGACCTCGCCATGTGATTTGGGTCACCTTCGTGTACCGCGTCTTTACCATGGCCTGTGCCTCCTGGCGCCTTTGACGGCAGGCTGATATCTTCCATAGTCGGAAGGGCCGCCGTGCTCCTTGAAGCCGCTCTGCCAGCTCCCCAATGCCTTCGGCAGGGAGATAGATGGCCACAAGGCTCTGGCGACGCTTTCATCACCGCCAAACTCGTTCGTGCAGGTGACGCAGTTCGGGAAGAAGATCACCAAGAACTGGGCATCTCCTCCTCGGGGCGACCTGTGAGCAAACCTACATACATGTTTATGTTAGTCGCCTTCCTCGCCGAACTCTTTCAAAGTTCGTTCAAGCACTTATCGAAAATGCCGCGACGGCCGCCGATTCTCCTTACGGAGTCGCACAACCGGGCACGAACATCCTTTAGTTCCTCAACCAACAGCGCTGGCATCTTGGAGGTTAGTTTTCTCTGCCGCACCCTCGTAAGCACATTCTCGCCGCCTTCAACCGCGCAAAGAGCTGTTGCTTGTCCGGATCTAGTCCGCGCCATCTGCAATATTATTGTCGATTTACACACACGCCGCACTTCATAAACTATTTATCTTTTAAGGCATATATTACCGAGGGGTCTCGTGGCTCCCCTACAGCGGCTAGTGCGGCCTCAAGTTAGGCCTTGCATTCTTCAAGCTCCTGGGACAGTCGGGTATTCTTTTTTGTAAGATCCTGCATAACAAATGATCCTTAAATCAGTTATTCTAACTATTTTAAGTCTTGGGGGCTACTGGCACATATAACTGTCAAATTTCTTCACCCGTATGTCCTTTACATACTACTCCGTGGCTCTGGCTAGATTATCGTGAGCGGCACGGAGGTGCGCATCTCCCGAATTGAAGGCATTCAAGGCCTCTTGGGAGAAACATGTGTCACGAAGAACTGTCCGGCGGCGCCTGTGATTCATGGCGCTCTCCACCTCGGAGTTGGTTGGGGACAATCTGTCGGCATCCTCTGTCGGAGGAGCATCCGACGACGCTGCGTTTCGCCTCCGCTTCGACCCGCTTTGGAGCCCGGCATGCGGAGGTTCGATTATAAACCCTCCGGACTCGGCCCGCGAGCGCTTTTTCTGAAAAGAGCACCAGCGTTAGTACGCCTTCCAGAATCAATCTGGAATATGGTGACGCGCCATACCGCTTGCGGCGGAGTTTCGATCCGGACCGCACTTTTTTTATTCGGGTCAGACGCCTTTGTTGGCTAGCCGCCGGCTCGGCCTCCTGCCTCGAAGGCACCGCCATAAACGCCATTGGTATACGGTGATCAAAAATAAAATAAGCACGGATGGGTCATTATCAGAGTATTGGGACCTCGGTCTCGCCATTCGTGAGGTCGGAAGTATTCGGGGTAATCGGCCGTAATGGCGACCAAGGCATTATCGATGCTCAGTTGGTAATATACCCCATCAATCAGCTCCACCAATATGTCCGGATCCTCTTGGGAGGCCTGATCGAGGAGCCTTTCCGGATCCTCGGGTTGTGGAGGTGGGCTGTTTATGTCTTTCACGGCCTGGCGCAGTTCCTACGTCAAAATCACAAAATGAGATACCTAATCATGGGAATACGGATCGGGTGTACAAAAAGAAATGTCCGCTTACCCAGCTTCAAGGATTATTCATAGAAAATCCGCTCAATGGACTGACGCGAGAAAATCCTCCTCTTCTCCCTTGTACATCGCGGACAAAATCTTCACCAGATCGGTGACCGATCCCGGCCCCTTACGGCCATGACGAGTGGCATCGTCCTCCCCGTTGAAATCCCACATGGGGTGGCCCCTATACTGGAGCGGCTGCACCCCGCATGATACATGTGGCCATGACACCGATCATGGTCATCCGAATGAGCTAACAATCTTATTCGGCTCATCGTAAAGGACGCCCCTATCTTCTTCCCTCCGAGCTCCGTGGCGCCAACTCAGCGTTTCTTCAAAGGAGCATTGCTGAACTCAGGAGACCGATCCAACAGGATCCGCAGCGGACGCCTTCTATATAAACCATTCGAAGGCCAGTCTTGAAGCCTTCTTCGGGTTCCGGATAGATATCCGGTCCCGCGATGCGCCATAGTTCGCTCCGCCACTTGATATATTGACCCCTCATGAGAACGGGGTACAAGGCGAATAATCTCTTCCACAGCGCAAAAATGAGCCTCAACGCCCAAGAACAGTTCGCAAAGGGCCACGAAGCCCGCGATGTGCAAAATGGAGGCAGGCGTAAGGTGGTGCAACTGGAGGCCATAGAACTCCAAGAGCCCCCGGAGAAACAGATGAATTGGAAATCCAAGTCCTCTTACTAGATAAGAGACAAAGCATACCCGCTCTCCTTTAGAGGGATCGGGGACACTCTCCGCTTGCTTTCCGCCCTTGTAGGTGGCAAGTCCGGCTCGAACCGGAACCATGAAGGCCGGGGGGAGAAATCCCTTGGTTTGGAGTGTCACTAGCTCGCTATGCGGGACTGAGCATCTCTCCCAATTTCTGGGCTGAGGGCTGGGAGGGCGAGAGGAGGAGCCGCGTCGACTGTCCATGGTGGAATGGATTTTGTCAAGGCGCCCGATGAAAGCTCATGGAGGGGATGGTGTGACTCAGATCTAGATCCTCGCCCCTTTTATAGGCGGCTCATTTGCGCAGCTAGGGGATAAGTGTAAAATACCTGGCTTTTCGCATTCATTCAAACACGTGGAAGATGGCCATTATTGGGCGTGGAAGCCAAGGAGCGCAGCATTTATCAGAAGCCGGACACTATTCGACAAGTATATGGAATTTGGAGAAGAACCCGCCTTGCAATGCCGAAGACAATCAACACGCCGGACTTATCATCATTGAAGCCTGGTTCGGGGGCTACTGAGGGAGTCCTGGACTAGGGGGTGTCCGGATAGCCGAACTATCATCTTTGGCCGGACTCCTAGACTATGAAGATATAAGATTGAAGACTTCGTCCCTTGTCCGGATAGGACTTTCCTTGGCGTGGAAGGCAAGCTTGGCGATACGGATATGTAGATTTCCTACCATTGTAACCGACTCTGTGTAACCCTAACCCTATTCGGTGTCTATATAAACCGAAGGGTTTTAGTCCGTAGGACGAACAACAATCATACCATAGGCTAGCTTCTAGGGTTTAGCCTCTCTGATCTCGTGGTAGATCTACTCTTGTACTACCCATATCATCAATATTAATCAAGCAGGAGTAGAGTATTACCTCCATCGAGAGGGCCCGAACCTGGGTAAAAACATCGTGTCCCTTGTCTCCTGTTACCATCCGCCTAGATGCACAGTTCGGGACCCCCTACCCGAGATCCGCCGGTTTTGACACCGACAAGGAGTGATGTAGCAAACAACAGAGTTATCATAATGAGATGGGTGAAGGGGAGATCTCTCCTTTTATATACCTGCCTCTTGGAGGAAGTCCCAAGTATGATACTGAAGAACTCGAAAGCATCCAACTCGTACTCCGGTGTGGCAGAGCGGAGCCTGCGGTGACGGCCTCCTCCCATCTCTAATAAGCAGCAGAAGAGACCAATTAGTATCTAGCTAGAAGCATATCTATAAACATAGAGCCAAGTTTCTAGACATGAAAGAAAACTGAGAAAAAAAAGTAATGCACTTGTGCTCAACAACATCAGCAACACTTAGTTAAATTGGTAGGTTAGTTGGCAATAACAATTGGCACCCTTCAAAACTAGGGATTTCTTTAGACATGAAAGAAAACTGAAAATGTTGGAAAAAAGAGCATAGTAATCTAAAAATAGGGGGAAAACACACTTTTTCTTTCTCCTCTTTATCTTCTTTTCATCTTTCTTCTTTCTTCTTAACCAAAACTAAACCTAAAGTTCCTTCTGGTGTGATCACATTGGAATACTTGTGGCAACAAATCATAGTTGCACCATATTTTAGGTGGCTCTAGGTGCCACACACCAAGCAAACAAACCTCAAATCAGAAACTAAGCGTGTAGTGTCGTAAAATCAATTTACTTTGTATGGAAATCAGAAGAAGTACCACATCACATTACCATAGGATCCTATTACAGAAAAGTTATGTAAATGCAAGCCGGGGTAAGACATTATAACCATAATCAAGCTGCAGTCACTCTGATCAACACGGTCTCCTGTTTAGATTGAGATTATGCTTTCATGACTATGCTAGTGAGAAAGACACGCTAGACTTTCCTTCGGCTTGCTGAATGTATATTTTGCCTTTCCGCAAAAAAGAAAAGAAAAAGACGGGTATAGTTTGCCTCTTATGACAGATTACATAAGCAATATGCATGCCTTGTTGTTTTCTCAAATTAAACTAATTCGAGTGTTGCTGATTGATGAATTTGAATATATGCAAAGGAATTTGAGGAAAGCTTTTGCTCTTCTCACTATTAGTTTCATAATCTTTTATACAACCCCTTCAAGGAGTCTGTGGATAACTTCCGTTTACAGTTCACTAGGTATGTGTATTACATTCTCTATTGGGAATGCATTTGAATTCATTTATCACAAATACTAATTCTAAAGTTTAACTCTGATGATACGGTTGCCACGTACCTACCAAGACATGCCAATTTTTTCTTGTATACAAAAGAACTCGTGCACTAATATTTACTTCACTGAAAGATTTTTCACTTTGAAGGGAAATAGTTTTTGTTCCATCATCTATTAATAATATAACAATAATAATTCATTATATGCCAATGAGTTGAGAAATCTGGCACTACATTATTTAAATGACACATAAAGCATAATGTACAAAAAATTGATCATGCATAACTAAACACTGTGGATCAATAATAGTATAGAAGATGATCTAACTAATAAGACTACTAGTGAGAATTGAGATTATACACAATTATAGTAGAGAAGATGCTATCTATGTTCTAAACCTAAACTAAAGTAAACCTAAACTAAACCAAACCTAAAATAAACCTAAACTAAACTTAAAATACAGAAACAAAAACAGAAAAAAATACAAGAGGTCTCACCGGGTGGAGGAGGGGCACCGGAGGGGTGGGGCGGCCGGGTGGAGGAGGGGGCGCCAGAGCGGCGGGGAGGCCGCGATGGTGGAGCAGAGGGGCGTCGGGGCCGCCGGGTGGAGGAGGGAGCGGCGGGGCGGCCGTGGTGGTGGAGGAGGGCGCCGGGCGCCGGGTGGAGGAGGGTGCCACGGCGACGGGTGGCGGGCGGCGGCGGCTCTCGGCACGGGCGGCGCAGCCCAACGGCGGGATGGCGCGGGCGAGGAAGGGGTCACCGGGGCTGCTGGGCGACGCAAGGCGGCGGCGGCGGGGGGATGGTGCGGATGGCGGCGGCTCGGGCGCGGACGGAGACAGAGAGGGGACAGATGTGGGGCGTGGGCGGGCGTCGATATGGATTTTAGTTAGGGCACGGTTCTTTGCCGTCCGCCAGCAAACGGCAAACATCCTAGCTAACAGACGTTAGCTTGGCCACTTTCTTTGCCGTCTGCTAGCGGACGGCAAAAACAGTGTCCGGTAGGTGGTTCTTGGTAGTGGGCCACCCTCATTCTTTACCGTTCGCTAGTGGATGGCAAAGACTATATGCCGTCTGTTGGCGGACGGCAAAGACTTGGCTGACGGCAAACATGGTCTTTGTCGTCAGCTTCTACTGAGCTGACGGCAAAGAAGGTCTTTTCCGTCAGCTAGCGGACGGCAAAGACCTGGCTGACGGCAAAAATCCTGATTCCAGTAGTGTATTATGGTCTTGAGTGATGGTTGTTGAGTTAAGAACGTGTGTTATGTTTTCTCTCCCGTTGCAACGCATGAGTTCTTTTGCTAGTATGTCATAAACCCTAAGCTACCGAGTCTATAAGTTTCAAAATTCTAGACCATAGTCCACCTCCACGGCTTCACCCCCACCCGCAGTCCCCCAACAGTATTCTCCCCCATCCTCCTTCCGATCACCAATTCCCCAATCCTAGAAATCTCTTGGTTGGCGCCTACACTACACATGGAGCCGGCAACTACGCCACCGCCCCCCCCCCCCTTCATTATTATGTTGATCTCGCTGATGGGTAGAGTATGGGCATGTGCATGATTTTACCCTAGATGGGCAGGGTATAGGTAGGATTTTGTGGCATTGAAAAACATGGGTATGTATTGTTGTGCTCGTAGTGACCACCCCTACCCATACCGTACCGTACCCATTCCCTTGCATCTTTACCAACCCTAGTGCCTAGTCCCTACTGATTTGCTCCCCATCCTCAGAGCAATTAGAGTAGATTGAAAAAGGAAGCGCAGGCGACAGGCTGGCCGGCTCTATATTTTGCTAGGCCCAGCCCCACCCATCTCAAATGATGGAGTGCTCTTCGCGTCCTTGGTGACTTTCCATCATCTATGTGCCCTCCATAGTCGGAGAAAGATTCATCCGCATACGGACGTAGCGCTCAGGCCTCCGCGGGTGCTCCTTAATTAACCGAGCCACACAGGGCCTCAAAGGTTTGTTCTGATTGTGATTGGCTACTCTGCTTTATATAGTTCATTCATGCATGACAACAGTTGAACCAAGGAATCACCTTACACATGTGCATGTGATTGATGAAATGCCTATACCTATACGGCTATACCATACCATTCTCATGCTGCAGCTTGGGAGAGGAAAGTAGTAGCAGGCATTTAATTATGTACACTTGATTGATGATTATTGAACCAAGTACTGGCTATGATCGCCATTGTCTTACATGATTGTCTTTTGTTTTCTCCAGCGATCTTCCTCCCTCACTGTCTCTGCACGGGGGTGATTATTTTGCATCAAAGCAGCTGATGCCAGGCAATATATAGCCGGACGTTATATCATATATATTCCCTTTTAATTCCCACGGACCACGACAGAGGTGACCATCAAAGTCCATCCCTACTGTATTTGTTTCTACTCAACAGCTATCATATTTTACTAGTTTGGCTTGACGATATGATGCATGCTCCAGAGTTGCATATATCCCAACCAAACTTCGAGGCCGTCACTTACTACTAGTACATACAGTACATATAAGCATATCACGTCTCTGCAAGCTGCAAGCCAACAAGCTGCCTGCCATGGAGGGGTGGTTAAGCTTGTGTTTCATAGCCGGATCCACGCTACTGGCAATTTGGTTTCTCGAGCTCTCCCGTCGCAGGAACAACCCCAATAAGAAGCTGCCTCCAGGGCCATGGACTCTCCCCATCGTCGGCAGCCTCCTCCACGTCGTTGGCGCCTTCCCGCACCGCACCATTGCAGAGCTGTCTCGCCGGCACGGGCCGCTGATGCACCTCAGGCTAGGCGAAGTTGCCACCATGGTGGTCTCCAGCGCCGAGGTGGCGGCGCTGGTCTTGAAGACCAACGACCTTACGTTCGCGGACCGGCCTCGCACTGTGACGCAGGACATCTTCGGCAGTGGCGGCAAGGACGTCGCCTTTGCCCCCTACGGCGCCGCGTGGCGCCAGATGCGAAAGGTGTGCGTCATGGAGATCCTCGGCTCCAAGCAGGCGAGGCGCATGGAGCGCATCAGGACCGAGGAGGTCGGAAACCTCCTCCACTCCATCGTCATCGCCGCCTCGACCGGCGGCGGCGCTACGGTCAACGTCAGCGAGAAGGTGGCGATGCTTAGCAACGACGTCGTTTCGCGGGCGGTTTTCGGCGGCAAGGTCGCGCAGCGGGACGACTACATCCGCGAGTTGGGCGAGGCGATGGAGCTCGTCACCGGCTTCTGCCTCGTCGACATCTTCCCCTTGTCGCGGCTGGTGCGGTGGCTTAGCAGCGTCGAGAGGCGTATGAGGAGGAGCTACGGCCGTATGCAGAGCATCATCGCTGACATCCTCGACGAGCGCAAGGCCGCACGAGCTGCCGGCGATGGCTCCTGCAGCACTGACGACGAGGACCTGCTGGAAGTGCTGCTCAGGCTGCAGGCGGAGGACTCGTTGGAATTCCCTCTAACCACAGAGATTATAGGCGCCGTCATGTTTGTAAGTACTTTACTTTCTTATTATAGGAAGTTCCTACTAGTATCTATCTATTTTCCCCCCTATTATAAAGTAGTACTAATAACTAACTAAAACACAATTAACACAATACAACAAAAATGAAAAATATGCTCTTGGAACTCCAAGAAAACACAGAAGTGTTAGGTTGCCGATTTACTGACCATCTCTCTACCAGCATATCACATTCTTTCTTATCTATCTATTTATTTTTCTATTATATACTAACCAAAAACAGAATACAATCTCTCATATACTTAAAAAATACATAAAGATAAGATTATGTCATCTATTCCTTTCTTTGGTCTTCCCATAGGGCAACTTCGACGCGGATCATCAGTTCGCCTCAAATGTTTGAACCGGACAGTTCAGATATTTTTTTGTTATCCAACGGTGGTCACCAAAATTTTCCACACCCATTATGGATGTCCAAAATTCCACAAACCGAAGCCAAACTTGAGAGAGGTTTGGGGGGTCTGGACGTCCGCCATGTCTGACTCCGACAACCTCGGCACACCAAAATACCCCACCCGGAGCCACCCCTCCCTCCCACTCTGACCCTCCCCTTGTGCTCTGCATCTGCTGAGGCCACTGCCACCGATGTACCACCAAAAATCCTACACTTACGAAACCTTATGTAACTCAGTTACATAACCTTCCTCTAAATTCTTTTCTCCCCCCTGATTTTTTTCAGGGGGGTGGGCCTCACCCTCTCCCTTATTCCAATCAAATATTGCCAAGTCACACAATCACAAAACATTTCGTGGATGTAGCATTGCTTGATGTACCACCCCAGCCGCCACCCAGGCCTTGCCGGACCTCCGCCTTCGACTGTGCCACTCTCTTTGGACTATGATGTCATTCCACCCTGGATCCAGCCTCAACCCAGGTATCCTTCGCCCCCTGCCGATGCCATCCAAGGAGGACACCATGCCTGACAAGTGTCCGGCCAAATGCCATTGAAACAAACACGATGACAACTTACTCGATGAAGGAGGATAAATTGTTGTGTGAGACGTGGTTGGCCACGAGTGTGGAGTTTTAAGGCATGAAGCAAAATGCCGTAATATTTTGGTAATGTGTGCATGTTTGGTTCAATGAGCACAAGCACTACGCGCCCTACAACATGAAAGTCAATATAAATCATGATCCAACACAACACATAAATATATAGAAAAGAATACATACCTAGCTCTTAAACAAGTTATGTGGAAGTTATCCTTGTCTTGGCCCTTGGCAAATATACTATAAAACATAGTATTGATAATATAACATATGTGGGCGCTATTGGCTTTAAATTCCACTTCAATATGTATAATTTATAATTGTACATGTCATGATCATCATTTCAGGACATGTTTGCTGGTGGCACGGATACCACCGCAACCGTTTTGGAGTGGGCTATGTCGGAACTCGTGAACAATCCCGAAGCCATGACTAAAGCACAACTAGAGGTCCGAGAGGTGCTTGGCAAAGACCGAGTTATCATTACCAATTGTGACATTGCTAAACTCCCCTACATGAGGATGGTCATCAAGGAGGTTCTGAGGTTGCATCCACCCATTCCTCTAGTCCCTCGTATGGCTAGAGATGATTGCAATATTATGGGTTATGACATGCTTAAAGGCACCAATGTATTAGTTAATGTCTTCGCAATTTCCAGAGATTCAAGATATTGGGAAAATCCTGAAGAGTTTAAGCCCGAGAGATTTGAGAACAACAATATGGATTACAATGTGACATATTTTGAATTTATTCCCTTTGGGGCTGGGCGACGACAGTGCCCTGGGATGTTTTTTGGCATGTCGACAGTGCACATCACATTGGCAAACATGTTGTATCACTTCAACTGGATGCTTCCTGAAGGGGCTTGTCTGGCATCATTTGACATGTCTGAGAAATTTGGGTTGACAATAAGACGAAGATATGACCTGCAGCTCAGAGCTATTCCACTGGTGGGCGTCAAAGATATACTGTTGAAGTGATGCAAACGACATGGTACCTATCTTGTGATGTATGTTCAGATATATTCCTTTTAGCGTATGAATTTATTACATTGCATCTTTGCGCACTAGAATAAGAAAAGCTCGTTGGGACTGTACTACTTTTCACAAATTACTTTGTACTATAGAGCATAGCTTAATTGTATTAGTCTTGTGTTTGTGAACATATGAATGATGCAATATGCATATGGAAGTAACATGGTCTTTTATTTGGTCTGACACATCTGATTTGTTTACCAAAGCATACATGTGTGCATTTTTTATTGGACGAAAACGTCTTTTGATTTGTGGTCACATTTATAAGTTGTTAGCCCATGAGTAGTATATATATCCAACAAAGCGTGTGAACAAATTGTGAAGAACTTTTTTGATGGATTGTATCGCCCCGAGAGCGGTAGAAACCATCTCCCTATTTTTCGGCCTTACATATATTATGTGTGAGATCCTTAGATCGAAGATTGTCATGGTTTATTACTTTATAATTGTTTTAATTGAGGGGCGCTTGATTGATCTTTGACTTTGAAAAGAAGCCTTTGGCAGTCCATCGTGGACTACCTACCACGAGTAAGTTGTAAATTTATTTTAGCAGTTATGGTTATGTATGCAAATATTAAAATGTCGTTGAAATGCTGAGGATTTGTTCACATGTTAGCAGGGAATATCTAGGAAAAATAATGAGCCCGTATTGGGTTCTTAAGGAAATAAGAGAAAGCCATCTTTTATATCTAAATAGCTAACCCCCACTAGTACTAGACTTCTATGCACATGTGTGGTTCCACATAACCTCAATTATTGATAGCTGCCGACCGAAATTGAGCAAGTCATGCATGTACTGGTTATTTACTAATTTGCATTAATCCTTTGATGCAAAAAAAGTCGCCTCATAAAGTCATGTATGTCCCTTTTTTGTAGAGGGGGGATCAAATCATGCATGTCAATCACAAGTTAATTTTTGGGTGTCATTGACGGTAGATGTGTTGGGTTCTTGGAGCAAAAATATATAGGTCATGCTATATTCTTTTTGCTAAAAGATGGTGCCATGTTGAGTTCAATTCAAAAGTTTTTCCGTACATACTTTTGTCACATATTTCATAGGTTTATTATCTTTCAGTGTAAACTGAGAATACTCTTACAATTTTCTTATTTTTTTAGTTATTTGTAAGTACCTATTTATGGATTTTTAACATGATTCCTGCGGCAATAGAAGGGGCATCATCTAGTTTCTATAGAGAGGAAGATCATGAAAATGTTGATTACATGTGGCTGCCATAAATGTGATCACAAGATAGAAAGATAGTGCGTGTATCATATACCACACTGTGTGCTGACTATCATTTCATATTTCTTAGCATTTACTCCCTCCGTTCTGAATTATTTGTCTTAGATTTGTCTAGATACGGATGTATCTAGACTCATTTTAGTGCTAGATACATCCGTATCTAGACAAATTGAAGACAAGTAATTCGGAACGGAGAGAGTAGTTAAGTGTGATATGTGACTTGGTAATCGTGATATGTGAAATCATCCATGTGAAATACTCATCATAGTTTGTTTTGCTTTTAAAGTGAGGTATATTAAATCAAGTCACACTATGTTGCTTGCAATCACGTGCCAGAGTGTCCGGCACACCATTGTGAAGGCACCCCACACATGCAATCTGCCTACCAAAACTAGCCAACTAATGAACCACCCTATTGATGCTCCCCACTATGAGTAACCTTATAATTTTAGTCAGCTTGAAACCTCGGAGTTGGTCAAGGATACATGGGACGCCTTGAGAGATGTTTTCTTATGATCAATCTGCTCTGGTTCTTGAGATTAAGTTTAGGAAAACAATAGCACATCTAGTTTCCACAATCGAGTAGGCATGTCGTGAGTGCTAGGGTGTTGACGAGACTAACGAGCAAGTTCCGCACCTTCAATAATGGTGCGTTTTTCAAGATTCCCCGATTTGACCCTCACATCCTATCGCGTTGCCAGAGAATAGCCTCAAACATTGCCTCGCAAGGTTCCCGAACAAAACCATCGTCAGTGTTGTGTAGATCGTTGCCTTCTTGGTGCGGATCGTGTCCAATGTCAGTATATGTTTTTAATTGTATTTGTTTTTAGGAAAAACAACATCTCCATCATAGAAAAAAATTATATAGAAATATGGGTGAAGTTTTTGCACAAGGAAAAATATACAGAAATATGAGCCAAGTCACATGATTTATTGACGTAATGCCTATATAATATCTTTAGTTTATAAATTTTGCTGTCATGAGTATTTAACTTTTTCACATACATTTATATCTTACTTTAATCACAACCCTGCTTTTTGGAGATTTTTGGTGAATTTATGAACCATGGTCCATTTTCGTACATGAGAAACATCTAAGATTAGGCCCCAATTTTCTCCATTTTTTTAAGAGTCAAGTTGGGAAACTTTGCCATGTGATTCCAATACTTCTTTCAATTCTTCAGAAGAAAGAAAAAACTATGAAATAGAGGAAGTAACAATTAACAACAACTCATATAAGGTTTTGTTGCAAAATGTTATAACTTAGAATGCAGAAACTTCAGGTGTCTACAAATTATTATGTTTTTTTGGAAAACAAAATATAACATGAGCTATTACTCATACTTTGATAGAATGTCAACATGCTTGCGCTTTCTTCACAGTCTTCCAAAGAATGGCATATTTTCCTTAGAAAAAGGAAAGCAAGACTGAACTTGTTGTTGACCTGCTAAAAATAACTGATAGTAACATTCCATGGTACAGACGAAGTCGAGTGACCAAGACCACGCATTTTGATATGAACTAGTAGTGACCTAAAATGTATGCCAGAATTACAACAAAGGAGTAGGTAGCAACTCAAAAAGATTTCATATGCTTCTTCATGCACTTTCTCTTGAACTCACTCATGTCTTCTCATCTATACTATCAGTGCTTTGAGGTACTTAAGACTATAGAATGAGGTAGCAGACCTGGAGGAGCACGAGGACCTGATGCATTTTATTAGGACATGGGCTCGCACATAAACCAGTCGACCATAGAGATGCTAGATGCCTAAGATTTTGCGGTTGATCATGCCAACCGCATTGCAGCCTGACCCGGAGTTGCCTCGTACACCATATTTTACCTGATATAAGTCATGGTTTTGAACTGTGTTTATAAGAATCAGAGGCATAAAAAGCGTCAAGTAGACCAACAAGAAATATAGTTGGTTTATTTATTCAATGATTGCGAGTCTTGCAGGCCATAATCACTTTTATAATGGTAAAAAGAATAGATGAAACCAGTAATCACACTCTGATCAACTTAAGTAAATCCTAAATCTCATACTTATAACATTTCCAACTTAGCTATAGAATCTCGATAAAATGAATGCTCCAAGAATAGGTCTCAACAGAGTCTAGATGGAAAATGATGCAAAACAAATGTAGTGTGCATCACAACATCAAAACAAATTACTTGGTGTAAAATAAGGTAAAAAAAGAAGTGGTGGAAGCATGAAAGAAATGATTAGCAGTGGAGCTTACCAACTATAGATCCTCTATAGTATCCGAGGGTAGATTTCTGTAGACATGGTCATAATGATCATGAGTCTCGAAAGTATGCAAACCATGAGTTGTCACTTTGTATGATTCAAACTCATTACCTGAAATGATATTGGGGTCAAAGAAATTCATAGTCTGCATGATATCATGGTATAGATCACCTTGTCCAGTAAATATCTTGCATCCCTCATCGTCGTCGTCATCATCATCATCTATTGTTTGCCCATTTTGTTTGGTGTGGAAGCATCCTAGTAGAGAAACTAGCATGGAATGAGCTGAATGCATGTTGGCTTTATTATGCTACTATGGTGTAATGGCACAAGAATAGCGAAAGACAATCTACTATTTCAGCGGATGGGTCAATTAGCTCTAATATTCCATCTACATCTCCATCTCGAGCACTGTTGTATTGATCTAAATGAAAACCATCCCATGAGGTATTTTTTTTCAAATGCATGAGTTTGAATAAAATGTGTGTTTCATAAGGTAGATAAAAATGTACTTGTAAGGTTATATTGTCCTGATGGGATAACATGTATGGTGTCTCTCTCTCTATGTGTGTGCGCGCGCGCGCGTGTGCGTGTGCGTGTGCGTGTGCATGCGCTTGCGCGTGCGTGTGTGCGTGTGTGCGTGTGTGCGTGTGCGTGTGCGTGTGCGCGTGCGCGCACATGGTGCGTGTGTGCGTGTGCGTGTGCGTGTGCATGTGCGTGTGTGTGTGCATGTGTGGGTGTGTGTTTTGATCTAAATGAAAACCATCCCATGAGGTATTTTTTCAAATGCATGAGTTTCAATAAAATATGTGTTTCGTAGGGTAGATAAGAAAGTACTCCCTCTGTTCTGAATTACTTGTCGCAGGTATGGATGTATCTAAATGTATTTTAGTTCTAGATACATCTATTTCTGCGACGAGTAATTTGGAACGGAGGGAGTACTTATAAGGTTATATTGTCCTGATGGGATAACATGTATGGTGTGTGTGCGCGCGTGTACGTGTGTTTGTACTTGGTGAAGGGAGTGTGGATGCACTTGCCATATTAGTCACGGTAGATTGGTTGGATGATGGTACATTATGTCGTATTCTACGCATGTTTCCTTTGTAGTAGCATTTATTTATCTTTCGCTCCCATTCTTGCATATTGTTCTCTCATACGACGTTGTTTCTGCTCCGAAGAAGCATCTGGCGTTGATACAAAGTTAGGAATACCTTATAGACAAACTCAAAGGGAAAAGAATCATAATATTTGCTACAATTAGTCAATAATATTATCGCCAAGATACCGAGAACGGCGTTTCGGTGCCCGGGTGCATCTGCACCCGGTCAAAAAAAAAATCATAAAATATTCAGAAAAATTCTAAAAATTCTAAAAAAAATTGGGTGGTAGACAATTTGATGCGTGAGGTACGCTCCAATTTTCAAAACATTTGGACTTCTGTGCAGCTCTCAGCAAAAAAGACAAATCAAACCAGAACAGTATATGAACAGTACACATTTTTACGGACCTCCGATTTGTCTTTTTTGCTGAGAGCTGCACAGAAATCCAAATGTTTTAAAAATTGGAGCGTACCTCACGCATCAAATTGTCCACCACCCAATTTTTTTTTGAAATTTTATGAATTTTTCTAATATTTATTTTGATTTTTTTCGTGAGCTCAGGTGCAGATGAGCTCGGGCTCAGATTCGAATTTTCCCAAGATACCTTCCATTTCAATAGAGTTCCCTGAGATACTTCCAAACTTCCGGGCAGAAAGCTTGCTTGTCTCTGCTTCACTTCAATTAATGACATGTCAAATACGTCTCAAACATCTCTCATTTGTCGTTGGTAAGTGGGATTGTTCTACAGCCAATCGGTATCACAATCTTGCTCAACAACAAGCCCACTACATGGTATGTATAGGGTCTGGCTGACACCAAATTGAACTGACTCAATTGACCAATATCTATAGAAACACATTACACGATATACTAATCACAATGATAGGCAAATTTTAGTTTCTGAAATTAAAAGATGATAGTTGGACGTCGTTGGTTGGTGCTTCTTTTTCTAGTCAGGAGATCTGGAGCGTCTTACAATAATCTTCTTCATTATCTTTGGATAATGTAGCATAAAAAGCACGACTACTTCATTATTTGTGCTCCATATAATTATTCTGGCGAGGTGGCAATCATGATTTTTTTAAAATTCATAAAATGTTTTTTGAATTTGCGATTTTATTTAAATTTATGATTGTTTTAAATTAAAGAATATTTTCACATTCGCAAACTTTTTTAAAAATTCGTGAACTTTTTCCAAAACAGGCGAATGTACTACTAAAAATCAAATCTTAATTTTTTTTTCCTGAACTTGACGCTTTTTAACTAGGTTGTTGATGAGAGTGGTTGCGGGGAGAATTGACAATTTGCCCTAGGTTTACTCTGCAAGGTCAATATGCCCCATCTTTACATTGCAATTGATAAAATTCTTCATCTTTGTTTTGCCTCTAGACAAAGAATCTTAGGCATGTCGTCAAACTTGAGGAACATGGCTTCACTTGTCTTGAGTGGCAACACACATGACAACCATGTGAGTATGCGCTAGTTTTTTTAATGGAATGGAGGAACTTGAAATTGGACAACTATGTGCATGAGTATTTCTCTCTAGATAGATTTAGGGTTGCTTACAAGCCTGCTGTAGAACCCATCACAAATCAATCTCAATGGCCAAAAGTTGACCTTGACTTCAAGCTGTTTGCACCTACATTCAAGAGGGGTTTCGGGAAGCGTAGAGTGAATATGATGAAAAGTTGATTGAAAGGTGGTACTAGCTCAAAGAGCATGAAAAAAGATAAGAAAAACAACTAGGTAGCAAAAATATATGCAAAATGTGATATGATTTGGGACATAGGCAAGCAAAGTGCCCATTGAATGACACCCAAAAAGGGTAACATGTCTTCTTCTTTGTAAATTGATATTCTATGAATTAACTTACATTTGACAATGTATGCCAGGAAGGAGTAGAAAGAAGGTAAGGCTACCTTGATCGATGTATGTGATGATCAAACAGATGATGCTCCTACAATTGTCACCCCAACAACTCCCAGTAGAATGTTCATAACCATTCCACCAATCTTGGAAAATAGTCCTAGGCCCGTCATGAGAAGGTGAATTGATGACTTGCTTATTTTCAATATTTCACTTTTTCACTATTTGCATTATTTCACTTTTTCACTATTTGCATTCTCACCTAAAGTTGAACGGGTAAATTCTAGCTTGCTTGCTTTGGTAATTGCTGACAAAGATGGTCAATCTTTGACGCATACAACCTCTCCAAGGAAAATAACTCCCAAGAGAACTACTGCATCAACTCTCAAAAAGGTAATCCCAAGGTGCCTTGAGCTTAACTCAAATGGTTAGGTTCACTGTGGTGGTGAAGGAAATATGCCCTAGAGGCAATAATAAAGTTATTATTTATTTCCTTATATCATGATAAATGTTTATTATTCATGCTAGAATTGTATTAACCGGAAACATAATACATGTGTGAATACATAGACAAACAGAGTGTCACTAGTATGCCTCTACTTGACTAGCTCGTTGATCAAAGATGGTTATGTTTCCTAACCATAGACATGAGTTGTCATTTGATTAACGGGATCACATCATTAGGAGAATGATGTGATTGACATGACCCATTCCGTTAGCTTAGCACACGATCGTTTAGTATGTTGCTATTGCTTTCTTCATGACTTATACATGTTCCTATGACTATGAGATTATGCAACTCCCGTTTACCGGAGGAACACTTTATGTGCTACCAAACGTCACAACATAACTGGGTGATTATAAAGGTGCTCTACAGGTGTCTCCGAAGGTACATGTTGGGTTGGCGTATTTCGAGATTAGGATTTGTCACTCCAATTGTCGGAGAGGTATCTCTGGGCCCTCTCGGTAATGCACATCACTTAAGCCTTGCAAGCATTGCAACTAATGAGTTAGTTGCGGGATGATGTATTACGGAACGAGTAAAGAGACTTGCCGGTAACGAGATTGAACTAGGTATTGAGATACTGACGATCGAATCTCGGGCAAGTAACATACCGATGACAAAGGGAACAACGTATGTTGTTATGCGGTCTGACCGATAAAGATGTTCGTAGATTATGTGGGAGCCAATATGAGCATCCAGGTTCCGCTATTGGTTATTGACCGGAGACATGTCTCGGTCATGTCTACATAGTTCTCGAACCCGTAGGGTCCGCACGCTTAACGTTACGGTGACAGTTTTATTATGAGTTTATGTGTTTTGGTGTACCGAAGGTTGTTCGGAGTCCCGGATGTGATCATGGACATGACGAGGAGTCTCGAAATGGTCGAGACATGAAGATTGTTTTATTGGACGACTGTGTTCGGACACCGGAAGTGTTCCGGAGAAGTTTCGGATAAAACCGGAGTGCCGGAGGGTTATCGGAAACCCCGGGGGAACTAATGGGCCTTAGTGGAGAGAGAGAGGGGCGGCCAGGGAGGGCCGCGTGCCCCCTCCCCCTCTAGTCCAAATTGGACTAGGAGAGGGGGGTGGCGCCCCCCTTTCCTTCTCCCTCTCCCTCTCCTTCCTTCCGCCTCTCTCCCTTTAGGTGGAAACCTACTAGGACTTGGAGTCCTAGTAGGATTCCCCTCTTGGGGGCGCGCCATAGAGGGCCGGCCGGCCTCCCCCTTGCTCCTTTATATATGGGGGCAGGGGGGCACCCCAAAGACATAACAATTGATCTGTTTGATCTCTTAGCCGTGTGCGGTGCCCCCCTCCACCATAGTCCACCTCGATAATACTATAGCGGTGCTTAGGCGAAGCCCTGCATCGGTAGAATATCAACATCGTCACCACGCCGTCGTGCTGACGAAACTCTCCCTCAACACTCGACTGGATCGGAGTTCGAGGGACGTCATCGGGCTGAATGTGTGCTGAACTCGGAGGTGTCGTGCGTTCGGTACTTGATCGGTCGGATCGTGAAGACGTACGACTACATCAACCGCATTGTGCTAACGCTTCCGCTTTCGGTCTACGAGGGTACGTGGACAACACTCTCCCCTCTCGTTGCTATGCATCACCATGATCTTGCGTGTGCGTAGGAATTTTTTGAAATTACTACGCTCCCCAACAAAGGCATCCGAGCCAAGTTTTATGCGTTGATGTTATATGCACGAGTAGAACACAAGTGAGTTGTGGGCGATATAAGTCATACTACTTACCAAAGATGTCATACTTTGGTTCGGCGGTATTGTTGGATGAAGCGGCCGGACCGACATTACGCCAGACGCTTACGCGAGACTGTTTCTACCGACGTGCTTTGCACACAGGTGGCTGGCGGGTGTCAGTTTCTCCAACTTTAGTTGAACCGAGTGTGGCTACGCCCGGTCCTTGCGAAGGTTAAAATAGCACCAACTTGACAAACTATCATTGTGGTTTTGATGCGTAGGTAAGAACGGTTCTTGCTAAGCCCGTAGCAGCCACGTAAAACCTGCAACAACAAAGTAGAGGACGTCTAACTTGTTTTTGCAGGGCATGTTGTGATGTGATATGGTCAACACGTGATGCTATATTTTATTGTACGAGATGATCATGTTTTGTAACCGAAGTTATCGGCAATCGGCGGAGCCATATGGTTGTCGCTTATTGTATGCAATGCAATCGCCCTGTAATGCTTTACTTTATCACTAAGCGGTAGCGATAGTCGTAGAAGCATAAGATTGGCGAGACGATAACGATGCTACGATGGAGATCAAGGTGTCGCGCCGGTGACGATGGTAATCATGACGGTGCTTCGGAGATGGAGATCACAAAGCACAAGATGATGATGGCCATATCATATCACTTATATTGATTGCATGTGATGTTTATCTTTTATGCATCTTATCTTGCTTTGATTGACGGTAGCATTATAAGATGATCTCTCACTAAATTTCAAGATAAAAGTGTTCTCCCTGAGTATGCACCGTTGCCAAAGTTCATCGTGCCCAGACACCACGTGATGATCGGGTGTGATAAGCTCCACGTCCATCTACAACGGGTGTAAGCCAGTTTTGCACACGCAGAATACTCGAGTTAAACTTGACGAGTCTAGCATATGCAGATATGGCCTCGGAACACTGAGACCGAAAGGTCGAGCGTGAATCATATAGTAGATATGATCAACATAGTGATGTTCACCATTGAAAGCTACTCCATTTCACGTGATGATTGGTTATGGTTTAGTTGATTTGCATCATGAGATCACTTAGAGGATTAGAGGGATGTCTTTCTAAGTGGGAGTTCTTAAGTAATATGATTAATTGAACTTAAATTTATCATGAACTTAGTACCTGATAGTATCTTGCTTGTCTATGTTTGATTGTAGATAGATGGCCCGTGCTGTTGTTCCGTTGAATTTTAATGTGTTCCTTGAGAAAGCAAAGTTGAAAGATGATGGTAGCAATTACACGGACTGGGTCCGTAAATTGAGGATTATCCTCATTGCTGCACAGAATAATTACGTCTTGAAAGCACCGCTGGGTGCCAGGCCTGCTGCTGATGCAACTGACGACGTTAAGAACGTCTGGTAGAGCAAAACTGATGACTACTCGATAGTTCAATGTGCCATGCTTTACGGCTTAAAACCGGGACTTCAACGACGTTTTGAACGTCATGGAGCATATGAGATGTTCCATGAGTTGAAGTTAATATTTCAAGCAAATGCCTGGATTGAGAGATATGAAGTCTCCAATAAGTTCTACAGCTGCAAGATGGAGGAGAATAGTTCTGTCAGTGAGCATATACTCAAGATGTCTGGGTATAATAATCACTTGATTCAACTGGGAGTTAATCTTCCGGATGATAGTGTCATTGACAAAATTCTCCAATCACTTCCACCTAGCTACAAGAGCTTCGTGATGAACTATAATATGCAAGGGATGGACAAGACAATTCCCGAGCTCTTCGTAATGCTAAAAGCTGCGGAGGTAGAAATCAAGAAGGAGCATCAAGTGTTGATGGTTAACAAGACCACTAGTTTCAAGAAAAAGGGCAAAGGGAAGAAGAAGGGGAACTTCAAGAAGAACAACAAGCAAGTTGCTGCTCAGAGAAGAAACCCAAGTCTGGACCTAAGCTCAAATCGAGGGCTTCTACCGCAAGCGATCGGTCACTAGAAGCGGAACTGCCCCAAGTATTTAGCGGATAAGAAGGATGGCAAGGTGATCAAAGGTATATGTGATATACATGTTATTGATGTGTACCTTACTAGAGCTCGCAGAGCACTGGTATTTGATACTGGTTCATTGCTAATATTTGCAACTCAAACAGGACTATGAATTGCTTAACACCGGCAAAGGACGAGGTGACGATGCGCGAGGAAATGGTTCCAAAGTCGATGTGATCGCGGTCGGCACGCTACCTCTACATCTACCTTCGGGATTAGTATTAGACCTAAATAATTGTTATTTGGTGCCAACGTTGAGCATGAACATTATATTTGGATCTTGTTTGATGCGAGACGGTTATTCATTTAAATCAGAGAATAATGGTTGTTCTATTTATATGAGTAATATCTTTTATGGTCATGCACCCTTGAAGAGTGGTCTATTTTTGATGAATCTCGATAGTAGTGATACACATATTCATAATGTTGAAGCCAAAAGATGCAAAGTTGATAATGATAGTGCAACTTATTTGTGGCACTGCCGTTTAGGTCATATCGGTGTAAAGCGCATGAAGAAACTCCATACTGATGGACTTTTGGAACCACTTGATTATGAATCACTTGGTACTTGCGAACCGTGCCTCATGGGCAAGATGACTAAAACGTCGTTCTCCGGTACTATGGAGAGAGCAACAGATTTGTTGGAAATCATACATACAGATGTATGTGGTTCGATGAATGTTGAGGCTCGTGGTGGATATCGTTATTTTCTCACCTTCATAGATGATTTAAGCAGATATGGGTATATCTACTTAATGAAGCATAAGTCTGAAACATTTGAAAAGTTCAAAGAATTTCAGAGTGAAGTTGAAAACCATCGTAACAAGAAAATAAAGTTTCTATGATCTGATCGTGGAGGAGAATATTTGAGTTACGAGTTTGGTCTACATTTGAAACAATGCGGAATAGTTTCGCAACTCACGCCACCCGGAACACCACAGCGTAATGGTGTGTCCGAACGTCGTAATCGTACTTTACTTGATATTGTGCGATCTATGATGTCTCTTACAGATTTACCGCTATCGTTTTGGGGTTATTCTTTAGAGACGACCGCATTCACGTTAAATAGGGCACCATCAAAATCCGTTGAGACGAGCCTTATGAACTGTGGTTTGGCAAGAAACCAAAGTTGTCATTTCTTAAAGTTTGGGGTTGCGATGCTTATGTGAATAATCTTCAACCTGATAAGCTCAAACCCAAATCGGAGAAATGTGTCTTCATCGGATACCCAAAGGAGACTGTTGGGTACACCTTCTATCACAGATCCGAAGGCAAGACATTCGTTGCTAAGAATGGATCCTTTCTAGAGAAGGAATTTCTCTCGAAAGAAGTGAGTGGGAGGAAAGTAGAACTTGATGAGGTAATTGTACCTGCTCCCTTATTGGAAAGTAGTTCATCACAGAAACCGGTTTCTGTGACACCTACACCAATTAGTGAGGAAGTTAATGATGATGATCATGAAACTTCAGATCAAGTTGCTACTGAACCTCGTAGATCAACCAGAGTAAGATCAGCACCAGAGTGATACGGTAATCCTGTTCTGGAAGTCATGTTACTTGACCATGACGAACCTACGAACTATGAGGAAGCGATGGTGAGCCCAGATTCCACGAAATGGCTCGAGGCCATGAAATCTGAGATGGGATCCATGTATGAGAACAAAGTGTGGACTTTGGTTGACTTGCCCAATGATCGGCAAGCCATAGAGAATAAATGGAACTTCAAGAAGAAGACTGACGCTGACGGTAATGTTACTGTCTACAAAGCTCGACTTGTTGCGAAAGGTTTTCGAAAAGTTCAAGGAGTTGACTACGATGAGACCTTCTCACCTGTAGCGATGCTTAAGTCCGTCCGAATCATGTTAGCAATTGCCGCATTTTATGATTATGAAATTTGGTAAATGGATGTCAAAACTGCATTCGTTAATGGATATCTTAAAAAAGAGTTGTATATGATGCAACCAGAAGGTTTTGTCGATCCAAAAGGTGCTAACAAAGTGTGCAAGCTCTAGCGATCCATTTATGGACTGGTGCAAGCCTCTCGGAGTTGGAATAAACGCTTTGATAGTGTGATCAAAGCATTTCGTTTTGTACAGACTTTTGGATAAGGCTGTATTTACAAGAAAGTGAGTGGGAGCTCTGTAGCATTTCTGATATTATATGTGAATGGCATATTACTGATTGAAAATGATATAGAATTTCTGGATAGCATAAAGGGATACTTGAATAAGAGTTTTTCAATGAAAGACCTCGGTGAAGCTGCTTACATATTGGGCATTAAGATCTATAAAGATAGATCAAGGCACTTAATTGGACTTTCACAAAGCACATACCTTGACAAAGTTTTGAAGAAGTTCAAAATGGATCAAGCAAAGAAAGAGTTCTTGCCTGTGTTACAAGGTGTGAAGTTGAGTAAGACTCAATGCCCGACCACTACAGAAGATAGAAAGAAAATGAAAGATGTTCCCTATGCTTCAGCCATAGGCTCTATCATGTATGCAATGCTGTGTACGAGACCTGGTGTGTGCCTTGCTATAAGTCTAGCAGGGAGGTACCAAAGTAATCCAGGAGTGGATCACTGGACAGCGGTCAAGAACATCCTGAAGTACCTGAAAAGGACTAAGGATATGTTTCTCGTTTATGGAGGTGACAAAGAGCTCATCGTAAATGGTTACGTTGATGCAAGCTTTGACACTGATCCGGACGATTCTAAATCGTAAACCGGATACGTGTTTACATTGAACGGTGGAGCTGTCAGTTGGTGCAGTTCTAAACAAAGCGTCGTGGCGGGATCTACATGTGAAGCGGAGTACATAGTTGCTTCGAAAGCAGCAAATGAAGGAGTCTGGATGAAGGAGTTCATATCCGATCTAGGTGTCATATCTAGTGCATCGGGTCCAATGAAAATACTGGAGCAATAGCCTTGGCGAAGGAATCCAGATTTCACAAGAGAACCAAGCACATCAAGAGACGCTTCAATTTCATCCGGGGTCTAGTCCAGGTGGGAGACATAGAAATTTGCAAGATACATACGGATCTGAATGTTGCAGACTCATTGACTAAGCCTCTTCCACGAGCAAAACATGATCAGCACCAAGGCTCCATGAGTGTTAGAATCATTACTGTGTAATCTAGATTATTGACTCTAGTGCAAGTGGGAGACTGAAGGAAATATGCCCTAGAGGCAATAACAAAGTTATTATTTATTTCCTTATATCATGATAAATGTTTATTATTCATGCTAGAATTGTATTAACCGGAAATATAATACATGTGTGAATACATAGACAAACAGAGTGTCACTACTATGCCTCTACTTGACTAGCTCGTTGATCAAAGATGGTTATGTTTTCTAACCATAAATATGAGTTGTCATTTGATTAACGGGATCACATCATTAGGAAAATGATGTGATTGACATGACCCATTCAGTTAGCTTAGCACATGATCGTTTAGTACGTTGCTATTGCTTTCTTCATGACTTATACTTGAAGTCCTAGTAGGATTCCCCTCTTGGGGGCGCGCCATAGAGGGCCGGCCAGCCTCCCCCTTGCTCCTTTATATATGGGGGCAGGGGAGCACCCCAAAGACACAACAATTGATCTGTTTGATCTCTTAGCCGTGTGCGGTGCCCCCCTTCACCATAGTCCACCTCGATAATACTGTAGCGGTGCTTAGGCGAAGCCCTGCGTCGGTAGAACATCAACATCGTCACCACGCCGTCGTGCTGACGAAACTCTCCCTCAACACTCGGCTGGATCAGAGTTTGAGAGACGTCATCGGGCTGAACGTGTGCTGGATTCGGAGGTGCCATGCGTTCGGTACTTGATCGGTCGGATCGTGAATACGTACGACCACATCAACCGCGTTGTGCTAACGGTTCCGCTTTCGGTCTACGGGGGTACGTGGACAACACTCTCTCCTCTCGTTGCTATGCATCACCATGATCTTGCGTGTGCGTAGGAATTTTTTTGAAATTAGTACGTTCCCCGACAGGTGGAACTAGCCCAACAGGGTTCAAGTCATAGACTTGGTATTGGTGCTCACATTTCCCTAGATTTACTTCATACTTTTCGGCGATGGTCTTTCAGTGGTAGGAGACGTTCCCGTCCAGTGACTTCGTCAATCTAAACATATTGTGCCGACTTAATATCTCGAAGGTGCTCATAAATGATAGGGTGTGCGTGCCTGCGTACGTAGGGGTGAGTATATATCTATTTATGTGAGAATCTACATTTGTATTGTGTTAAAAAAAGACAATTCCAAGGAAGAACAAGAGGAATCACTGCATGCGAACTTGAGATTTGCTCTATTTTATGATATGTTAAGACTTGAAACCGTCATCTATGTGTTGAAACTTAAGATTTTCTTTGTGATGTGTTGCTCTATTTTGTGATGTCGAATGAAAATTGGAACCCATGTAATGAATAACTTCATATATTTGAATGACTAATGTGCCAAACTTGATGGATAACAAGTATATATGCCATTTTCTCTGCCATAGTTGCTTAGAATTGGAAGAAATTTACTTGTTTTGTCATATTTTTTTTGATATTTTTTTGCATGCAGATCAATTTTGCCAATTGGTTTTTGTTTAGGGGCATTTTGGCCTCTTTGTCCTCTCATTTTTGTCACATGGTAAAGAACTAAAGATACGCCATCAAATGAAGTGTGTGGCATTTTGCCTAGAGGAAGAGCAAAGACGAGGCAAAGACGAGGCATATTGGCCTAGGCAGAACAAATATGCGGCAAATGATCAATTGGTCCGCTTCGCAGAGCGAGCAGAAATTAATGGCCCACGGTCTGCGTTGGCTTGTGTGAGCCCTTGCACGCCATTTAGCCTTGAATGGGGAGAGCAACTAGTTAACAAGCGCTTTTTCGGAGCCTCGCAACGATCAGCGCCATTTGGCGCGCTCTCAGCCATTTGTCACGTGTCGTGTTCAGGACGCTTTTTTTGGATTTTGTTTTTTTTTTATTTTTTCGCACGCGTTTTTGGCTTTTTAAATGGTTTTTTTCCCGGGTTTTTTCGACGTTTTGGTTTTTCCCCGGTCTTCCTTAGCTTTTTGATAAAAAAAATTTAAAATATTTTTTTTGCGCAAAAAAGCGTGTTTTTTTCTGCGAAAGTCACGGTTTTTCTTTCGCGAGAGGCATGGTTGTGCTTTAGCGAGAGTCACGGCCGTGCTTTTCGGAAACGGAAAAAAGACGCGGTTTCTGTTTTTCTTTCTTTCGCGAGAGTCACGGTTTTGCTTCCGCGAGAGGCACGGTTGTGCTTTCGCGAGAGTCACGGCCGTGCTTCTCGGATAGGGTAAAACAAAACGCATTTTCTGTTTTTTTCTTTCGCGAGAGTCACGGTTTTGCTCCCGTGAGAGGCACGGTTGTGCTTTCGCGAGAGTCACGGCCATGCCTCTCGGAAAGGGAAAAACAAAACACGTTTTCTGTTTTTTTTTCGCGAGAGCCACGGTTTTGCTTCCGTGAGAGGCATAGTTGTGCTTTCGCGAGAGTCACGGCCGTGCCTCTCAGAAAGGTAAAAAACACGTTTTCTGTTTTTTCTTTCGCGAGAGTCACGGTTTTGCTTTCACGAGAGGCACGGTTGTGCTTTCGCGAGAGTCACGGTTGTGCCTCTCGGAAGCGGAAAAAATGTGTGTTCTGTTTTTTCTTCTTCCACGAGATTCACGATTTTGCTTCCACGAGAGGCACGGTTGTGATTTCGCAAGAGGCACGGGCGTGCCTCTTTCGGAAAGGAAAAAAACCGTGCTCCCGGTTCGGTTTTTTCGTCCGTTTTTTCATGAAAAAAAGTACGTCAAAACCTATCAACATTGAATCTAGTTTTGAAGATCTTGACGAGAGGAATCCAATGGTGAAAACCGTTCGAAATTTGAACGCACGGTTTAAAAGATAAAACGTTTTGAATAAACGGATCTACGAAAAAAGGAAAAACTCTCAGGTTGCGATAAATGGGGCGCTGCATGTACGCCACTTGTCGCGATCTGGGAAGGTGGAGTGTTCTTTGCAACGAGTACTTCTTAATTAGTGATTTCGTTGAATAAGCTCCACTAATTGTGTTTCTCTCCTTTATTAGTGATGTGACTATACCTCGCTTAGCGTGAACCGTATGAGCGCTCGCCTGAAGCGCCTGCTCCAATAGGTAGGCCCAACACCCGAGGCCTTAAGCGTTTTTCTTCATCCTTTTTTTTAATTTTTTTCTTTTGTTCGTACTTTGAAATATTTCAATATATATATTACAAAAAACACTATATATTTTTTAATTATTTATTTGAAAAATATTAAATGTGTATAAAAAATATTTCTGATGTATACAAAACAGATACTAAATGTATGAAAAGAATTAGATATCAAAACATGTATATGAGAAAATGTTAAACATGTGTTTGAAAGTGTTAAACATGTATAAGAACTGTTCCCGATGTACACAAAATTGTACAAGGTGTGTGGAAAAATTAGACATGAAAAATATGTTTTAAATTTTAATAATATTATGTAAAAATTAAAAGTGTATAAAACATGTTTAGATGTATTAAAAATATACAATGCATATGAAAAGATAGACATTAAAACGTGAAACTTGAAAAATAATATTAATCATGTATCTAAAAATGTTAGACGTATATAAAAATTCAATGTATATATAAAAATGTATATGAAAACAATTAATATTAAAACAAGTATATGGAAAATGTTAATCATGCACTTGAAAAATATTAAATGTGCATAAAAAAGCTGATGTATATAAAATTTACAAGGTGTATGAAAAAGTAGACATAAAAATATGTTCTGAAAATGTTAATGATATTTGTAAAATGTTAAGCATGTATAGTAAATGTTTATTATGTATATAAAATGTATAATGTGTATGAAAAGATAGACATTAAAACATGTATTTTTAAAATGTTAATATTTATTTTGAAAATGTTCAACATGTATAATCTTATATTTTAAAATATTAAACTTGTAGAGAAATGTATACAAAATGTATACTTGAGTTTAAAACCTCCAAAGAAAACCAAAAATGTAAAAAATGAAATAATTAAAATAAAATAACCATTGAAAACATAGAAAGAAACAAAAAACTTGAAGAAAATTGAGAAAAAATGAAGGAGAACTGAAGTATACCACAGGAAATACTGAAACGAAACCGGTGAATATATAAAGAAAACCAAAGAGAAAATGAAGGAAAACAGGAAAGCAAAAGAAATCTGAAGCAAGGCGACCACGAGGGAGCGAAGTAATGGGCTGGACTAGTAATATAGCACACAGGTAAATTTGGCACGTTCAGCGCCGTGGAAGCCAACTGGCGCCCACTGCAGCTCCTAGTGGGCCGGCTCATCAACATGCCACTGAATTATAGCGCGACAAACCACGCGTAAATGTGACCATATGTAGAATCGAGCTCGCACGACTACATCTTTTCTTTTGCTAAAGAAAAGACTGCATCTCTTCTCTGGAATTGCTTAGCTAACCACTAGAGCTTCTAAATGCTAGTCACTGATATCAATGCAATTTTTTTGAGAACTAATGTAATCACACTATTTATTACTCAGTCATTTACTATATCGCTTAGATTTTTGTGTTATTTAAAAACAATTGGGAAAACATTTTTTATGAAAAAAGTTCACGAATTTCATAAAAAAGTTCAAATTTTGAAAAAGTTCATGGATTAGGAAAAATTTCATCGATTTTGAAAAATCATTATATTTTAAAAGGTAATACTTTTGAAAAATATCATCAAAATTGGAAAAAAGGTCACCAATTTAAAAGAAATCATCAAATTTGAACATGGATTCTTAAAAAGTACACTGAATTTGAAAAAGTTCACCGATTTTTTAAAATTTCAATGATTTTAAAAAGTTCATATAATTTGAAAATGTTCACCAATTTTGAAAAAATCATTGATTTGGGAAAATTTGCATCGATTTGAAAAAGTTAATCAAATTTAGAAAAAATGTATTTTGGAAAAATTAAAGAAAATAGGAAAAGTATATGAAAGAAAAGAAACAGAAAAAGAAGACAGAAAAGAACAAAAACTTGTTCAGGAAAAACTCACAAACGAAAAAGTAAACCCAGTATAAAAAAAGAAAAGGAAATGGATTATCCCAACTTGTTGTCTGCCTCGGTTGGTTAGTGCATGTTACACTTAGGATGCGGGACGCGTGTTTGATTCTCTCCCGTGCATAAATTTTGTGCATTAAAACCAGGAAGAAAAAGTGTGGAATGGGCCGGTCCAACACACGGCAGGGGGTGTGTATAACCGGCGCCTGAAGCGCTAAATAGGAAATGCCAAGTGAGATATAGCTCGCGCGCTTTATTGCCCTTAAAAAAAGCGCTCACGCTTTAATTAAGTCAACTTCCATAATTCCAGATTTGTTGCTTTTTTTTTTACGTTTCTAGGTCTGTTGCTTGGGCCTTATTTCCTTGAGCTCAACCCATCCCCCGGGCCCAATCCTCTGCGTCCAACCTTTTCGCACCCGTGCAGGAGATATTTAGATTTTTGCCACTTTGTTCATCGGGCTTCGCAGATTTGCCACTTCGGAGAATTGATTCGCATAATTGCCACTTATATCGATCGAGTCCTTGATTAGTATGCCATTAGCTCATCTTTAATTCATTTTAATTATTTTTTCACATTATCAGGCTAGTGAAAGACTAACTTACCCCTGTGGCTATCGTACACATGTAGCATCGAATCACTTAACCATCAAGCGCGCTGCATGCAGATAATATTGCGTGTGCCATTACTGCCATACCGTCCGTTGCGTGGATGTCGTGCTCCGGCGATTTCGATGCCGCCGATCGCCTGGACGCCTCGTGCCGCCGACTGGACGTCTTGCGCAGTTGCGCTGCCGATGGCCTGCAGGCCACGCGCCGTGGATCCTTCGGTACAGCAGCGGCGGCATAAACACCACAAACTCTGCCTCAGCCACTCGTCCAGAGAACTCTTGCCGGCCGACGGCAGCTCCTCCGCGGCCACATAACCACGTCCCTCTGCGTCCTCCCATCCTCCCGGGATACGCCCTACCTCCTCCTCATCCCAGGCGAGCGAACGACGGCCTGGACGAGCGGCGGCCATCACAGATGGCGGTCGGGTGGAGCGAGCAGTGTGCGGCCGAGTGGCACGAGCGGCCGCCATCGCAGATGGCGGTCAGGTGGAGCGAGCAGTGTGTGGCCGAGTAGCATGAGCGGCGACCTCAGCGGGCACTCTTTCCGCCGACGAGGTATCTTGTTGCTCCTTTCAACCAGTCGAACTTGATCGATAGCCAGATAGGAATACTTAGCACGTGTACTTAGCATGAGGGGTAGTTTGGTCTTTTCCAGTGCCTATAAATGAGAAAAGAAAAGGGAAATCAATAAAAGGGGGCAAATGGCATGACAATCAAGAAGTCAATGTCATGAGTGGCAATTTTGCGAAGCCAATCTTGAAAGTGGCAATTTTGAGAAGCCCCATATTGAAAATGGCAAATATGCAATTTTCTCCCCGTGCAGTCTGCGACGGTTGTGGGGTGGCGCAGGCGGCAATAGCCGCCGCCGCGGCCAGGAAGCCACGTCCGGCGCCCCCGAACTGCCGCCCTCGTCTATTTGCACCGTGTCCCTTGTCTCACCTCCCTACACCACCACTAAACGCCGTCGCCATGAAATTCCGTCGCCTTCGCTTGGAGACCGCTTCCGGAAGATAGGCAGAGATTTGTCATTGCGGGGGCTTCACCACGCCCCCCGGGTGCAGGACAACTGGTCTATTTGGAGATTCGTCGACTACATCGCTGGAATTTTCTCCATCTTGTTATACGCGATAGCAAGAAACAACGATGAACCAAGAAATCAACCAACAGGGACACGAGATTTTAACGTGGAAAACCCTTGCGGGAAAAACCACGGCGCCACCAAAGAAGACTTCACTATATCGGGGGTGAGGTTACAAACGCCGGGGAATTTCCTCAATGCAACATATCCCTTACGGCGGCTTACAAGAGGTATTTATAATAGGTGAACCCTAGTCCAACTCGGTAACAACTCGTACCGTACCGGCGACGGGCCTCCCGGCGACGGGCCTCGCTTCGCTCGGGCCGAAGTTGCCTTTATCTTTATTTCTTCTAGGAATTTGGATCACCACAAAAATAACACATCTTTACCAACTCCGGTCGCCATCAGTGAGAGCCTCTGTCCAATTACTTCGTTACATTTACTCCAAACAAATCTGGTGTCGTAGTTAATTATGTCTTTTGGTTTCTCGGTTCTGGCTTTAGTTTGTACAGTTTCGTAAAAACAACAACCGAATTCATCAGTTTTCTAAAAACAGCAACCTAATAATTAACTATTAAATTTGATAATTAGACATTAAAAGATGCTGCGAGCGAGTTTAGTGTTCCATGAACTGAGGTCAGGCTGTGTTGACCTCTAGTCCTTGTAAATAACTTTATTGTTTCCCCCTAAAAATAATGCAAAAGGAAAGCACCTGCTGTCACCCGTCAAAGAAAAAATCTGGGAACCAACAGTTCGGTTCACCAGAATTTCAGTTTAGTTTCAGTTAGACCAAAAAACCTTCCTGGATATGACATTTGCTCCTTTTATATTTAGGGCTTGTTGATTAGGAATTATTAGATTTGTGATGTTCCTACCAACCCGGAGATGCTCGACGAAATACCCCTCAATCATCCCTGCTATGCCAAGTTAGTTTCTCTGTTAATCGATTTTTGTTAGACAAAAGGCATTGTGCCCAACTTTAAATTAATAAAGCCCTAGACGGCAGAAGAGGATACAAGATATCGTGGAAATCAGCCTATGACGAAAAAGAACAGGAACACATGTAAAAAAGAACAAGAACAAGCAAATACTAAAATGATGAGATATGCCACTTCACCTATTCCATGCGGATTTCAATTTACCTTCTATTTTCGTGGCTTCGTATTTCCGCCAATTGCAATGGCTTATTTATTTCTTTAAATGTTGCTTACTCCAAACACCCGGCCTCATCGATCGACATGTACTTGTAGAGCCCGACAACTAATTCATGTGGATCCGTGGGCTTGATGGAGATTGAGAGAGGACGTTTGTCTTCGACTCCGTCTGGTGAATTCTTCAGGAGCACAACATCAGAATTAAATAAATTTTCTTCATCATCAGATTGGTGGTATATTAGATATCCTTTTAGCTTATTCAGGTCTGATTCGAGCAATACGACAACTAATTTCTATCGAAAGTGTTTCATATCCTTCTGCAAAATATTTTTAAAACCAACTTAAATACAATTGAGATAAAATAATGAGATCATGTATGAAAATGAAATACTTTGGTGAAATTATTAGACAGTACATCTCCTGTCCAATATTCCATATAATTTAGCATAAACAGTCTACATGGTCCACTATGATATTACGAATCAAATAGAGAAACTATGTGAGTAAGCATGCAGATGGGTATCCTAAAGCATCATTTTGTAATATTGTAGCGGATCGTGTGGACTGTTTATGCTAAGTTATATGGAATATTGGACAAGAGATATATTGTTTGATAATTTCACCTATTTATTTCATTTTCATACATGATCTCATTATTTTATTTCAATATTGTATTAAATTTGAGTTTTTAAATATTTTGTAGGAGGATATGAAATACTTTCGACAGAAATTAGTAGTCATATTGCTCGAGTCTGACTTGAATAAGCTAAAAGGAAATCCGATATACTACCAATCTGATGGTGAAGAAAGTTTATCTAATTCTGATGTTGTGCTTCTGTAGAATCCATCCGACGGAGTCGAAGACACACGTCCTCTCTCAATCCCATCATGTGATCCATGTGAATTAGTTGTTGGGCTCTGCAACTACATCATGTCGATCGGTGATGCTGAGTGTTTGGAGTAAGCAACATTTAAAAATATATCATGGGCAATATACATTATTATGATTCTTATCAATTATTTTTCAGGAAGGAATGGGTGCGAAGTTCGACACCCCATCCAATGGGCTTAAGTGTGAGAAAACTTCATGGCATAGAGCAGTCTATGGGCAATGATTGTTTCAACATGGCCTTGTCTATACTGGCATGCGATGAGGTCTTATTGTCCATAGTCCATCCTATACACTTCATGGATATACAATTTTGTGTAAGTTATCATAATCCTGTATTATATCATCTTTAGTATCAACATGTTTCTAAATAGTTTTTCTTACTCAGTCCATGATGTTAGGATTCAACATGAGATATAAAGTTCCACGTGAAGCCAAATATTCAGATGCTGGCAACACTGTTTGATAGTTGGCCTAGGGTAGACAATAACATCTCATCGTGCAATCAGCTAAGTAGGTCTCTTGTTCATTGTTGTCATGATTTATGGTTTATAAGAGCTACCACTTGTAGATTTATCTTTTATATGCATTGCTCGGCCGATACATCTTGTACATCATCGAAAATATACATGCCATGTATATATTCTGGACCCAACTTGTAGGTTGTAGCGTGGGGTGTGTTTAGTTCTCCCAGTGCTCTTTGCTGGTAGCATAGTCCCGTGCGTTCTGTGTCTGCTGGTTATTTCTGTGTCTGCCGGTTATCTCAGGATTGGCTTTGTAAGAGGGCTACCTCACCATCTTGTTTCGTTCGGCCGTGTACTTCTTCGGGTGTTGCTTTATAATAAAGCAGGGCTTTCGCCTGTTTCGAGAGGGGGCTCCACCACCTGAATATATTATTCAAAAGTTGCCAGGACAGAGTTTGGCACAAGTACGTGTAAATGTGAAGAAAGGCATAGACACCAAGCATTAGTGTCATCCTTATGACCGGCCTTGGTGAACCGATGAGACCGGTTGGTGAAGTCGCTGACGATGTTCCTGACCGTGGTTTACATGATGGAAAACCATGGCATTACGGGCGTCCCAGATCTTTCATAGGATAGCACGAACCGAGGACCTCTGAAGTTATGTTTAAACCATTCGAAGCAATATGTTCTTGGTGTGCCTTCTTGTTCTTAGGCCCTATTAGGAGGGAATGCATTGTGTTATCAGGTCCAGGCTTCAGTATTTGCAATCATATTTTATGGATGAGGTGAGGACATTTATCAGGGCTTCTGAATCAATTGTATAGCTAGTAGGTGAAAAATTGGTCCATGACTCCCGTGTGTCATCAATGACACTAGTTGGCAACTGGCAGGTAAGAAGGCCATGAGTCTGCTCATGCAGTGTTGGCTATAATGGAGGCAATGTGATTTAAACTGGATTAATGTGGTTGCTACATACATTTGTGGTCCTGGTGGAGGCCATAGCTGTGAATAAGTGGTTAGATGATTGGATACGCACTGCACAAGTGGGTAACTTAGGATGTTTCATGAGGCCTTCCTCCTTCCTTAGCTGATAGGCCTCACTTCTCTTTTGAAAAGTATGAAGCTCACTTCATGGGCTTCGCAGTAGTACTAGCAAATAGAAATACTGAGTATTGAGTTGTGTAGTGGCTAAGAGATATTACTACAACATGTAGGCTCCAGATTCATATGAGGCCTACCGAAGCACATCCTTTGTTAATGGTGTATAGAGGATTGGGTCTGCTAGTTGGGTACATTACTTTAAAAAAGACATTAATCCGGTTAGGAAGGTTGTTGGTTGTTCAGGCAACCTGCTCAACAATTTCATACGGCCATTGCACCTTGTGGTCTGATTATTTTGATATTTTCCAGCATCTCACATGCCATCCAGTTCTTAGTATCTTCATGTGATTCCTAGTTGGCTTCTGTGGTGGCCTCTCTAATACAGTGCAGAAACTACACTAGCAGTAGTAGCACTAGATATTGTTTCAATGGGCTAAACTTGATTCTTTCTTCTTCTAATCACAATGTGATTATTTTTACATGCATCCATCTGTACATCCACAGTACGGCACCCTTGGAAAAACGTTGCACAAAAGGTGTGCTCCAAAAGTACAACCGGGAAAAAAGATGGAACATAAAGACAGAAAGAAAAATCTGGAGATGTTCACTCTTCAGGAGCTGCGCACAGCAAATTGCTGATGAAGTCCAGTGGCTGCTTGCATCATTCTGCTTGGATGGTGGCAAGTCGTTATAATGGAGTTGAGAAGCGCCCTCTCAACATCTTCAGAGGCCTCTCTCCTGAGCAAACACATTACATACTCCATCATTGTCGTATCACATGGCAGTGTGATCCTCCCCTCACTTGTGAACCCAAACTCTTCCTGCGACATCCTCAGGAGCTCCCCGAAGATCATCGTGCGGGGGCACGCTATGGGGATCTCGAAGCGCCTCCCGTCGGAGGAGTAGACAACGAAGTGGCCCTTGCCTGCAACTGAGCTGCAGGATGGGTGCACATCCTTGTCCGTTGTTGTGACCCTTCTTCGCCCGATGGCACTGATTCCTTGCCACTTCTTGGAAAGTTGAGCTAGTTTCTTGGAGCTCATCATGGCCACTTGTTTTGATTTTGAAGATGGAATGTGTCTCTGAGAAGAAATGATCAGAGAAAAAAGGTCAGCTTGTGTGTGGCGATGGTTTGTGCCATGATCATGTATTTATAGGGCGCGTGTGTCATGGTAGGGTCTGAATCTTGTACAACTATCACAAAGACCAAGTGCTCCAGAGACAACGCCATGAACTCCCTTGGTGTGATGTTGCTATCTGTGGTTGCAACTTGCAAGATTTGTTGCCCAGGACCATTTTTTCTCACATGGTGGAGCCATCTTTGCTGGCTAAGTGCATAATTCATCATCACAGCTGGTTGAGCTTTAACATGCGCACACGGCGGTACAAAGTTTTGGGTACAGCCCTTTAACTAGCTTGATTTGAGATAATGAATATATTTACTGACATATTGGCCCTTTTATATGCTATTATGCAGTTTTTGCGTGCCTGATTAATTTTGTATTGCGCATGTTCAGTGTTATCTTAACATGAGGTGCATTGCATCATTCCGCCATCTTACGATTTCAGGAAATCTTAGAGAAGTTACTCTGCTGCATTTACTGATTTTCCTCATCTCCCTTTCGCTGCAAGTGTCATGTGATTGACTTAAGATGACTTAACTATCACCACATCTTCTAGAAAGGTGGATCATGTAAATGTAATACAATAATCTGAGCAAACTAGAGGTTCCATGTTCCTATTTAAACTTTTTAATTCAGGTTTCAGCTGATACAAAAACTCGTATTTCCGCTTAGATTCTACTATAGGCTTGGAGTCAGGAACCTTGGGGGGTTGGCCAAGCAGTACTACTATTATTTAGTTAAGACTTAAAAAACACCAATTACTTACATACATAAATACAGCTATGTTTCTACCACTTGTCTAGGGTGTTTAAATTCCACAGGATTTTGTCAAACTTCCCAATGGCTCTGTATCAGCCCAATCCTGTGCTTATTACCATACCACTATAGGGTTTATTGGTCACATGGCTTCAGGTGATACTCTTCAGGAAGGATCAAATCTGAACACAAGTTTAAACGTTGCCAAGTAATTTGTCATTGATGTGGTTTGTTGTGCTTAAGCATTTTTCTGTTGAGAAGCTAAAACAATGTGTTCTTGTTATGGTTTAGGAGGGAACGGACTGAAGATAAACACATCATATTATCAGATCTAGGCTTTTTGTATTTGGAATGCTATTCTATGGATGAAATGAGGATATTCCTTGGTTGTGAATCTAATGTATATCTGGTAGGTGAACAAATGGTCCATGACTTACGCGTAGTAATCAATGACAGTAGTTGGTGAGCAAACAAGGCCATGAGTCTATGCATGCATTGTTCGCTACAATGGAGGCAATGTGATTTAAATTGGATAGTACTGGGCCAATTTGCAGTTGGCGCATGCACTCGTGGTCCTTGCAGAGGTCCTAGCTGAGACGTGATGGTTAGATGGTTGGATACATGCATACTGCAGAAGTAGGTTGCTTAGGATGTTCCGCAGGGGCTTCCTTGGATGATGAAGCTCATTTTTCTTATTTGAAACTTATGAAGGTCAGTCACTTCATGAGCTTCTCAGTGGTATACTAGCAAATATCAGTACTGCAGCCTGTAGGCTCCAGATTTTGTAGGAGGTTTACAGAAGCAGCACCTTTTGTTAATTGTGTATAAAGAATTGGATCTGCTGGTTTGGTACAGATTTTTCCGACGTTAATCCAGTTGGAAGGTCTTTTTTGATTCAAGCAATGCTTACAATTTCATACAGCATTTGGTATTGGAACTCACTTCTTTGATGGCATCCATACATAAAAGAATATTGTAGACTCTAAAACAGTACCTCCCTTCTTCCCATAATATAATGTTATCACAACCTAGTAGTAACAATATAGTTTCTTTTCGTTTGTTTTGCCTTTTTGCCTTCGCTGTATAGACTCTAAAACGTGTGTCTTGGCGTTACTTGTAGTACAAAATGATATGTATGTAGATGCATTTGGGAATGAGAAAGAAAAAAAAAAGTAGTTAGATATTGTTTCAATGTGGTAAGCTTGATCCTTGTATTCGAAATCACAATGTGATTATTCTTACATGCATCCATCTGTACATCCACGGGACAATTGGAAAAAAGCCGCACAGAAGTGTGCTCCAAAAGTACGTCCGGGAAAAAAAGATGGAAGTTGAAAAAAGAAAGAAGCCGCCAGATCTTCGTTTTTCAGGAGCTGTTTACAGCGAATTGCTGGTTAAGTCCGCTGTTTGGTTGCATCACTCTGCTTGGGCGGTGGCAAGTTGTCACTATGGAACTGAGGAGTGCCCTCTCAACATCTTGTGAGGCCTCTCTCCTTAGCAAACACATCACATACTCCATCGTCGTTGTATCACAAGGCAGCGTGATCCTCCCGTCGCTTGTGAACCCAAACTCCTCCTGAGACATCCTCAGGAGCTCCTCGAAGACCGTTGTGCGGAGGCATACCAGGGGGATCTCGAACCGCCTCCCGTCGGAAGAGTAGACAACGAAGTGGCCCTTGCCTGCAACTGAGCTGCATGATGGGTGGATATCATTGTCTGATGTTGCGAACCTTCTTCGCCCGATGGCGCCAATGCCCTGCCACTTCTTGGAAAGTTGAGCTAGCTTCCTGGAGCTGATCATGGTTGCTTCTTTTGTTTCAAGGAGATGGGCTGTGACTCTGAAATGGAATAATCAGAGAAAAAAGTCGGTCTCTGTGTGTGTCTGTCGATGGTTTGTGCCATGATCATATATTTATAGTGGGCAGGTCTGGTGGGAAATCTGCTTCTTCGTTTCCACAACTATCACAGATAGCAAATCTTCAGGGGACAGGACCATGAACTCCCTTGGTGGGATGTTCCTATCTGTACGTGGTTGCAACTTTGCAGGACTAAATGCATAGGACCACTGTCTCTCACACATGGTGGAGCCATCTTTGCTGGCTTGGTACGTAGATAGTGGATTGAGCTTTGAGATAGCTGTACAAGATAGTAGGACCCGTCCTTCAGTTTACGTAGAATTGTGTATGAAGCAACGCACCTTATTAGGTAATAAACATATTTACTAACTTGCTGCCCCTTCCTTACGTTATTATGCAGCTTTTATTTTTCCAGTTATTTTTTTTACAAAAGCTTTTTATGTTGCTTTTGCTGATTTTCCTCCTGCCCCTTTTTGTTTCAGGTGCTATGTGATTGGCTCAAGATGATTCAGCTATCATCATATTTTCTAAAATGGTGTGTAATATAGAAATGTGCCTACAGTTGACTTGCAGCCTCGATCTGCCCTCGGGTGATACAATTAACCAGTAAACCACATTTCCGTTTGATTGTACTATGTTTCAGATACACAAGAACCTTGTGGTGTTCTAGTTGCCATAACAATATTACAGCATATTTAGATTAGGAAGGCATTAATCACAAACAGCTTCACATCTGCCTCTTCATTTCTTAATCCTGATAGTATGGGTGTCTAAATTCCATAGGATGTCAATGAACTTTCTACAACTCTGTAAACATGCAATCCCGCTCTATTCATTGCCCATGACCTTGTCACTTCCAACAATGATCAATTTCAAATGCATTATACTACTTGATTTTAGCACTAAGAGTTTTCATTACTACTGTACACGATAAGTTTAATTAGTTAAATGGGCTCCCATGTCATGTTACAACTCTACTGAAGACCTCTTTAGGAGCTTATAACAGAAGTTTAAACCTTGCCAAACAATGTGTTGGTGTGATTTCTTGTTCCTGAGCTCTGCTTCTACCGACAAGCTAAAACAATCTGTTCTGTCCATTAAGAAGAATATTGTGGCTTAAGAGTTCAGAATAATGTTAGCTTGTTGGGTTAACTTATGATCCATGACTTGCGTGTAATTTTGTTTTGAACCAGTTAGCAAAGCAGCAAGGCCATAAATCTGGTCATGCGATGTTGGCTGCAATAGAGGCAATGATTTGAACTGGATATCAGTGGGTCGACATGCAATTAGTGCATCGGGGTCCTTGTGGAGGCCAAAGTTGTTAGATGATTAGCGCCGTAGTATGATTGGCAGTGGTACCATGTTGGGCAGAAGCATTATTCAGACAACTACTCAAGTCTGAGCTTTCGTTAACACGGAGGGGACATTTAGGACAGCGTCAGCTGGAGAGCCACCATCAAGTTGGTTCCTTGGGATGTTTCGTGCGACCTTCCGAAGCTTACTACATGGCCGTGGTACTGAGTACTGATCCGTGCGATAGCTGAAAGACATGAGGTCAGGGGAGCATTGTAGGGCCTAGAGAGTTAAGAAGCAGCTTCCTTTGTTACGCATTAATTTGGTTAGGAAGGTCTTGGTTGGTTCAAGCAGCTTGGTGGACGACAATTCAATACGGCTGTTGTACCTTGTGGCCCGGCCCAATTGATTTCCAGCATCAATTCAGTTAGGAAGGTCTTGGCTGTGACGCGGTGCCCTCATTTCCTTGCTTCTTCCTGCCATTCCTAACAGGCCTACAGAAATAGTGCAGCTAACCTGATTATCATTTCACAAATTCGTGGAGAACTGGAGATCATTTGGTACTAGCGCCAATTCTTTTTGTCAATCGTTTCATCTCATTTTGTGCTGAAACAGGCTTCTTGATGGCATCTAGTGATGCACTTAGCGGATGTGTGAGTTGACAGACATGGTACTTTATTACGCTTTATTTTGCACTCGGCTTGAAGATTAAGTCATATTTGAACACTGGACGTCCAGATGCAGCAGTCAGAATGATGAAAAGTGCTTGTTATGGCTCTTGTTTCGTAACGTACTTCCATTTCTGCTCTTTGTTTTGTGTCTAAACTTTTGGCTTGAAGGCCAAGATTCTGTTGAACCTGCTGTGGTTGGTTTCATTCGAACAATATGAGACCCAGCAGGCTACTCCCTGGTGATCTAAAAATATATAGATATTAAAGATAGATTTCCTGTGTTTATAATTTTTCCTTTTGAGAAACTCACAGTGGTTTTCATTCATTTCCGAGCAGGTTATGGTCATGTAAAGCAGAATTATGCTGAAGCAGCTGTGTGGCGACGGAGGATTTCCCATGGCTGCAGGCTATTACCTATCAGACAGCATGTCTGTTCGGTGTAAGCTGGGGAGGGGTCCGATTGTGGGAGAATCTTGCAGAAGAACTGGCCCATGATCCTTTTACACATTGATAATGCTGACGTGATAGTGATTACATGATCCGGGAACTAAGATGATTGACAGCTCTGGAGCACACATCTGATCAGCAGAGCATACAGGTGCAAGCATGCAAGCACACTCTGACCAAATACTGCTCCATTCGGACTGCAAGTCCCTATTTAAATTTAAAAGAGAAAAAGAGAAAAGGTATTGCAATGCAAACTTCACACAAGCCTTGTTACTAGTACATGCAAATATGCAGTGCTGTAGATTGAGTCATGTTTCATGTATCCAACGAGTATTATTTTCTGTATATAAATATTCAAAAATGCAGTCCACTTTTTTCTAGAACAGTTCACTTATTTGCTTATTGTGTATTTGTTGCTACGTTGCTGATGGTCGCAGAAACTGTTGTTTGTATTGGTATATGCTTGCTAGGTTTTAGAAACACCTATAATTTTATTCATATTTCTAACTGTTACAGGTACACTGATTTGGATTTAAAATCAAAGAAATTACAAAGTAACTCTTGTGACAAAGATTAATTTGTATGTTCACGGGTGGGGTCAGTCCAGTTACAGATTAATTTGTGTGGCCTGGCCCAGGCTTTGAATATGGCCCACCCTAGGCAGATTTGGGCTCCAAATAGTAGTACGTCTACACTCTAGGCTGTGTAAGGGAATTTTTTTTTTGAATTGGGTGTAAGGGAAATTGCTGGGCGCACCTATAGTTCCTCTGTGGTTGAGCAACATCGATTTTTTTTTGAAAGGAACATACAGCATTCCATTAATTAACTTGACACGCTGGGCATATCGCCAGCTACAACTTCTGTTACAAACTCTGGGAATTGGCCCAGCCAGGTTTCTAGACAACCATTCCCCATACACGCACCATGCGCAGCTAAAGTGTGCGCCACTTGGTTACAGTCTCTATTACTCCCTCCGTCCTAAAATTCTTGTCTTAGATTTGTCTAGATACGGATGTATCTAATACTAAAATGTGACTTGATACATCCGTATCTAGACAAATCTAAGACAAGAATTTTGGGACGGAGGGAGTACAATATTCAACAGCTACAACATTTAAACCCACACGCATTTGAAATTTAACATCCTGGAACAAAGAGCCTAACTCTGAGAGATCATACTCTGTAGTAGTGATAGCCTGTTATAGTACCATTGAATCTGTCTCGAACATCACCTGATGGCACCCCATCTGAACATCTATATTAGTTGCTTGTTGTAGTGCTGAAGCTTCAGCATGCAGGGGATTTGAGACGTTCTCCAAATTACCTGCACCAGCTGGTAATAGAACGCCATGGTCATTTCGAATTGCAAAGCCCCATCCGCCTGTATGTTGTGCTTCAAAGAAGGCCCCATCCGTATTTATCTTCAGGGTTCCAGTAGGAGGCGGCTTCCATTTTTGCTCCATTTTTCTCTTCGGCTCATTTCTTTGCGACCTGGACGAAATACAGTCAAGTAGGTGATACTCAATAGATGATGATACTTCAGAGATGGTTCTCATTGTATCACCAATGTTTGCTTTATTTCTTTCATGCCACCATAACCACAATAAGAAACAAACTTTTAAGCATTCCTTCTCTTTGAGTTTAAATATTTCCTCACAAAATGTTTTTGAATCTGGACAGATGAGAAGCTTAAGTCTAATGTGTTCAAGATATGTTAGCAATTATGATAGGAAGGGCTAAGGAGAATGGTCAAGTAGGTGGCTTGGTACCTCATCTTGTTGATGGAGGTGTATCCATCCTTCAGTACGCTGATGATACAATCATCTTTATGGAGCATGACTTGGCCAAGGCGAGAAATATGAAGCTGGTGTTATGCCTCTTCGAACAATTGACCGGGTTAAAGATTAACTTTCACAAGAGCGAGTTGTTCTGCTTTGGTAGAGCCAAGGATGAACAAGAGGCTTATAGGCAATTGTTTGGGTGCGATTTGGGGGCTTTACCTTTTTCTTACCTAGGTATACCAATCCACCACCGTAAGCTAACAAACAGAGAATGGAAATGCATCGAAGACCGGTTTGAAAAGAAACTGAGTTGCTGTAAGGGCAAGCTCATGTCATACGGAGGCCGATTAATTCTGATAAATTCGGTGCTCACGAGTATGCCTATGTTTCTCTTGTCGCTCTTTGAAGTCCCGCTTGGAGTCGAAAGACCGGACTTCTATCGATCACGCTTTCTTCCGGCGGGTGATGAACTAAAAGAAAATACCGCCTAGCCAAATGGGATATCATCTCAGAGACCGAAAGACCAAGGGGTCTTGGTATTGAGAATCTTGAAGTTAAGAACAGATGCCTTCTCAAGAAGTGGTTGTGGAAGCTGTCCAGTGAGACGGATGCCACGTGGGCACAAATCCTTCGTAGCAAGTACCTCCAGACCAAAACTTTGTCCTGTGACAACGGCCGACCGATTCGCCTTTCTGGAAAGGACTGATGAAAGTCAAACATTCCTTCTTTAATAGGACAAGGTTCATTATTGGCAACGGTGCTAGTACACGTTTCTGGGAGGATACTTGGCTCGGAGAGGAACCCTTGGCCATTCAATACCCGTCTTTATATCGCATTGTTCAACGACGAGAGGTGTTCGTTGCAACGGTATTTCAATCTATCCCCCTTAATATTCAGTTCAGACGGTCGCTAGTAGGCAATCGTTGGGAAGAATGGCTCCGTCTAGTTAGGAGACTGATGGAGGTCCAGATTTCTCAACAACTAGATGAATTACGCTGGAAGATTACTAGGCCTGGAGTATTCACAGTTAGATCAATGTATATTGATGTTATCAATTCGAGCTTCATTCCTACCTCCAAGCATGTTTGGGCTGTCAAAGTTCCATTGAAAATAAAAGTGTTTATGTGGTTTGTCCATAAACAAGTTATTTTAACCAAGGACAACCTGACGAAGCGTAATTGGACAGGAGCTACTAGGTGTAGTTTCTGTGATCGGGATGAGACGATCAAGCACCTGTTTCTTGATTGCCCGCTGGCCAAAGTTCTTTGGCGGACGGTCCACATTGCTTTTAATATTACTCCACCGAATTCTGTCAACACGTTATTTGGGACGTGGCTTAATGGGATTGAGCCCGACTTAGCGAGACATATTCGTGTAGGAGTATGCGCTTTGCTGTGGACCATCTGGACTTGCAGAAATGATATGGTTTTTAACAGAACATCACGTATTCATTTTTTGCAGGTTATTTTCCGGGCCACAGCATTGACCCGTTCGTGGTCGCTACTCACTCCGATGGAGGCCAAGGTGCATTTGGTTACTGGATCTGTCCGCTGGGAGATGGTAGCTCGGGATATCTTCAACCGGTTTGGATGGCGGTCATGTAATAGGATAGGAAATTAGATTACCTATCTTTCTTTAGCCAGCCGGTTGTGGCATCCTTTATTTGGCTAGTTTGTTTTCTAGCCTATTTTGGCTCTGTGTGAGCTTTTTCTCTTTTTTCAGTTGGAGACTTTAAGACCTTGTTGGAACCTTTTTGTTTGGTTTAATAAGATGGCCGTATGCATCGCTCTGATGCAGAGGCCGGGGAGATCCCCCTTTTCGAAAAAAAAGTAATGATACTCTCCAGAGTTCTTTCACTTTTTTGCATTTAAGAAAATATGACCCCCATCCTCATCAAGTCTCAAGCATATTCGACATCTGGTGTCAGTAGGGATACCTTTTCATTGTAGTTTTGTTTGTAGCGGAAGGCTGCATGTTGCAACTCTCCACAAGAAGTGTAGCACTTTGTTTGGTAGAGGAAGTGCCCACAGCTTCTTCCATTCGAAGCTTGAGTTTTCCCTCTCTGCATTAGAGCTTGAAGTTAGTCCAGAGGGTGAGTTTCTCGCTGCACTATCTACAGCCACCCTATATGCCGATTTAACAGAAAAGACTCCTTTTTTTATCATAATGCCATCCAAGGAAATCACATGTTTGTTCTTGTAGGGGTATTTGTAGGATGACTTGGGCATCTTCCGGCCAGAATATTTGTTGGATCAGATCTGCATCCCACTGGTTCGTGATGGGGTTAATGAGTTCAGATACCTTAGTAGTGAGATTCGTTCCCCTGGGCGTGCTAATTCTCCTTGTGCTACCTCTAGGGATCCAAGGGTCACTCCAAATTTTGATGTTCTCACCATTGCCCACTCGCCATATAATCCCTTTTTTCAGCAGTTGCATCCCTTTTAGTATGCTGCGCCATGTGTAAGAGATACCTGCTACTGGTGTGGCCTCTAGCATTGAGCCATTGGGGAAGTATCTAGCAGCCAAGACTTGTGAGCAGAGTGAATAGGAATTTTGTAGGATTCTCCATGCCTGCCTGGCCAACATGGCTAGATTGAAGAAGTGCAAATTTCTAAAACCCAGACCACCATCCACTTTTGGCTTCATTAATTATTCCCGACTTACCCAGTGTATCTTATTTGTCTTGTCCATCTGACTCCACCAGTAGTGCACAATCATTGCACTTAAATCCTCACAAAAAGATTTGGTCAGGTCGAAACATGCCATCGTGTATACTGGTATCGCCTGAGCTGCAGCTTTGATAAGCACCTCCTTCCCTGCCTTCGACAGGAGTTTTTCCTTCCAGCCTTGTATCTTTTTTCAAACTTTCTCTCTTAAGTAATTGAAGGTATTTCTTTTATTTTTGCCCGTGTATACAGGTAGACCCAAGTACTTCCCGAGGTGCCTTCTACATTTATCCCTAGGATCCTCTTCATATCCTCCTTTATCCTCCCATCAGTGTTCTTGCTGAATAGAATGGTTGATTTATCCTTATTTACCATCTGTCCAAAACAAGCTTCATATGTGCTTAGGATTTTATTCACTTCATGCGCCACACTCTCGCTTGCCTCCACTAACAAGAGTGAATCATCTGCAAATAGGAGGTGGCTGACACTTGGGGCTTGTCTGCAAATCTTTATTCCCTTCAACCTTCCATTAAATTCAGCCTCATTAAGCATCGACGAGAAACCCTCCGCACAGATAAGAAAGAGATATGGAGATAGAGGGTCTCCCTGGCGAAGTCCCCTTTTGTGGGATGATTACATCGGTTATGTCTTTGTTTACCTTGATTTGGTACTTGACTGTGGTGATGCACTTCATAACCAATCTGACCCAGTTTATGTTGAAGCCTAGCTTGATCATCATGTCGTTCAGAAACTTCCATTCCACCCTGTCATATGCTTTGCTCATATCAAGCTTTAAAGCCGTGTAGCCCTTTGCACCACTTCTTCTCCTCTGCAAAAAATGTGTAAGCTCATATGCAAGTAAAATATTATCAGATATCATCCGTCCAGGGACGAATGCACTTTGATTTAGGCTAATGATGTCAGGTAAGATTCCTTTCATTATGTTAGTTATTACCTTCGCCACCACTTTGTAGAGGACATTACAGAGGCTTATCGGTCTTAAGTCTTTCAGGCTTTCTGGTGTTCGTGTCTTTGGTATTAGCACCACCATTGCATTATTCCAGCCATCTGGCATTTCCCCTCCATTTAGAACATTCAACACTTCCTTTGTTACTTGGTCACCGACGGTTAGCCAAAATTCTTTGAAAAAAATTGCAGGCATCCCATCAGGGTCCGGTGCTTTGAGGTCCCCAATACTAAACAGAGCTTTCCTCACTTCGTCTGCTGTGTATTCAGCACATAAGATTTCATTCATTCCTTCATGGACTCTTGGCGAACTGCTTGCGTAATAGTTTCATTGTTTTGTCCTACCGAGGAGGAGAAGAGGCTATAAAAATATCCTGCAATATGCTCCTTCAAGGATTCTTCACCTTCCACCCATCTGCCATCTTCTCTCTTCAGTCTTCCAATTGTGTTTCTTCTTTTTCTTTCTGAGGCAAAGGCATGGAAAAAAGCTGTATTTTTATCGCCTGAACGCAGCCACGTGACGTGTGCATGTTTGAGCAACATCGATTTTGTTCTTGAGGGATGGGTGAGCCAGATAGATGAGCACTGTAACGTGAGCTGCTGCTGTATTGGACCAGCCCATTTCCATGCAGTATTGGGCCAGCCGATATCCATAGGTGCGCCCAACAATTTCCGTTCTTGAGGGATTTTCTTGAATTGGGTGTAAGGGAAATTGTTGGGCGCACCTACAGATAGATGAGCACTTTTGTCGCACTCTCTTGTCACATAGAACTCCAGAAGTTTAGCACCACTTCATCCATGTAGCTTTAATTCGATGGATCACATCTTCATCGATAACACCATCCTTTTGCGACATTGACCACAAATATCGAATGGTGACCTTCTAAGGTATCACCTGCCCATCAAGGCCCTCCTCCTCGTGCCTAGTAGTACTGAAACCGCATTACATGTACTCAGTTTTAGTTTTACTAAGTCTAAAACCTTTTGATTTCAAAGTTTGTCTCTATAGCGCTAACTTTCTGTTAACCCTCGTCCAATTATCATCTATTGGCATAACATCATCTGCAAAAGGCATACACCATGGGATATTTCCTTATATATCCCTTGTAACTTCATCCTTCACCAAAGCAAAATGATAAGGGTTTAAACCTACCCTTTGGTACAATTCTATTTTGATCGAAAAGTCACCAGTGTCCTTGTTCGAACACTTGTGACAGCATTATCTTACATGTTCTTGATGAGGGTAACATACTATGTTGGGATTTTGTCTTTCTTCAAGGCCCACCACATGACATTCCGTGGTATCTTAGTGTAGGTCTTCTCGAAAGTCAATGAACACCATATCCATGTCTTTCTTTTGCTCCCTATATCTCTTCATAAGTTGTCGAATCAAGAAAATGGCTTCCATGGTCGACCTCCAGGTATGAAACCAAACGGATTTTTGGTCATGCTTGCCATTCTTTCTCAAGCGGTGCTCAATGACTCTCTCTCTCTCTCATAGATTCATTGTATGACTCGTCAACTTAATCCCATGGTAATTAGTACAACATTGAACATCCCCTTTGTTATTAAACATTGGTACTAATATACTCCGTCCCATTCTTCTGACATCTTATTTGCCCAAACATGAGGTTGAAAAGTTTAGTTAGCCATGCTATCACTATGTCTCCGAGGGCCCATCGCCTTGCCTCCTTTCATCCTTTTTAAAGCCTCCCTGATCTCAGACTCTTGGATTAGCCGCACAAAACACCTTCTGGTATCATCAAAGAGGCGTATAATTCAATGGTAGAGCTCTCATTCTCTCCATTGAATAGCTTGTCAAAGTACAGTACTCCTGCCATTTATGCTTAATCTCCTCATCGCTCACCAGGAGTTCATCTGCTTCATCCTTGATGCATCTGACTTGGTCAACATCCCTCGTCTCCCTCTCTCAGATCTTGGCTATCATATAGATGTCCTTTTTGTCTTCCTTCGTGTCTAAGCGCTGGTACAGGTCCTCATACGCCCGATCCCTTGCTCCACTCATATCTCGCTTTGCGACCTTCTTTGCCACCATGTACTTCTCTATCTTGTCTGCACTCCTATTCAGGTGTAGCCGTGTAGGCTTCTGAAACATTTTTTCTTTTTTTTGGACATCATCGTTTGACCACCAGGTATCTTTAATTTTGCTTCTACTTCCCTGGGCACTGCAAACTCCTCTGAAGCCACCTTACGAATGCAAGTCGTCATCTTTATCCACATATTGTATTCATCACCTCCTTCCTTCTAAGGGCCCTCCTTAATGACCCTCTCCTTGAAAGCCTAAGTTGCCCCCTTAAACTTCCACCACTTCATTCTAGCTACTTTGGCATGCTTATCCCGCTGGATTCGGATCCGAAAGCGGAAGTCAACCATCACAAGCTTATGCTGAGGGACAACACTCTCTCCAGGTATCACCTTACAATCTAGGCAAGCACGTCTGTCTTCTTTTCTTGAGAGGATGAAGTCAATCTGGCTAGAGTTTTGACCACTACTAAAAGTCACTAGATGTGATTCTCTTTTAAAAGAGGGTGTTAGCTATGATTATGTCATAGGCTAGAGCAAAACTTAGGACATCTCCTTAATTTGTGATGCCATTGTCGAAGCCTCCATGCACCCCTTCAAAACATGTGTTAGATGTACCCACATGGCCATTGAAGTTTTCTCCTATGAAGAACTTCTCGCCAATAGGTACACTCCTAACCATGTCCTCCAGGGCTTTCTAGGACTCCCTCTTAGTTTTCTCATTGTGGCCTACTTGCGGGGGTATACACACTGATATCATTGAGAACTAAGTCCCCAACTACCAGCTTGATCAGGATAATCCAGTCCCCATGCCTATTGACGTCTACCACTCCATACTTGAGACTCTTGTTAATCAAGATGCCTACTCTATTTCTGTTTGTAACTTATCATAGCTTGAAGCTGGCATCCTCCACCTCATTCGCCTTCTGTCCCTTTCATTTGGTTTCTTGGACACAAAGGATATCAACATCTCTTCTCACTTCTGTATCAACTAACTCCCGTAGGACCCTACGCTCTAGCTACATAAGCGGATCCTCCTAGGCTCAGCTAGCTTCCTTACCCTTCACACTTGTGGAGTCAAATGTGAAGACCCTTACTCAATTTTCACTACACCCGGGCAACGATGTAGCGCGCCACTAAGGATGCGATGACCCGATCCTTACTCACTTGTCATCGTATCCAGATCAACAAATGGCGCACCACCAAGGGGGTCACAGCCTGGCCCTTGCCCATTTGACACCTGTTAAGGCATTTCTCTCTCTAAGTAGTTTTGATGATTGACGACAATGCTTTTGCGGACTAATAGTGTGCGTTGAAAATTTCAGAGATTCATTCTTTGGCACGAGACGATTCCTTCCCCTTGGAGTTTTAAGTGAAGACGGTGTAGCTCTTTCGTTTCAGTTGTGGTGGACTTGTTTCGTAGGAATCACCGTACTATTAAGAGGGGGTACGCATTGGAAAGGCTAGGGCGGAATCAACACGTACACATCTCCTTTGCACCCACTGAGCCTTCCCGCTTCGATGGAGGATCTTTCGTTGCTTCTTTTGTGAGCCTGTTCTGGTCATAGCGGTAGTACCGCAGACCCAAGTGGAAGTACCGCTCAAGAGCCACAGGCGGCAGTACCGCTGCCCAGCGGTAGTATCGCCTGGGGGCTCTCAGCGGTAGTGCCGCTGAGGTGCTGCGCTACTACCGCCTCGACTCGATAGGTTTGCCTCTCGTGTCGGGTTTTGCGGCACTGGCAACGGCAGTAGAGGCGGTAGTACCGCTCGTAAGCGGTAGTACCGCCCCTACCACCGCTGCTAGTACCGCCCTGGGACTAGATCTTGCTCTGCCTCTGGTCTCCCTCTGTCTTCACGGTAATACCGCGTGGGGGAGCGGTAGTACCGTGACACCCAGCAGTAGTACCGCTACCCCCAGCGGTAGTCCCGCTCTGTGCGGGCTGTTTTGGGGGGGGGTAACGGTTGGATTGTTTCCCCCTATAAAAGGAGGTCTTCTTCTCCAAGTTGACTCACCTCTTTTCCCCCAAGCTCCATTGTTGCTCCAAAGCTCATTTTCGCCCGATCTCTCTTCCTAGCCAATCAAACTTGTTGATTCTTTAGGGATTAGTTGAGAAGGCCCGGATCTACACTTCCAGCAAGAGAAATTTGATTCCCCCCACTAATCCACTAATCCCTTGCGGATCTTGTTACTCTTGGGTGTTTGAGCATCCTAGACAGTTGAGGTCACTCGGAGCCATATTCCATTGCGGTGAAGCTCCATGGTTGTTGGGGAACGTAGTATTTCAAATTTTTTACTACGATCACGCAAGATCTATCTAGGAGAAGCATAGCAACGAGCGGGGAGAGTGTGTCCACGTACCCTCGTAGACCGAAAGCGGAAGCGTTTAGTAACGCGGTTGATGTAGTCGAACGTCTTCGTGATCCAGCCGATCAAGTACCAAACACACGGCACCTCCGCGATCTGCACACGTTCAGCTCGGTGATGTCCCTCAAACTCTAGATCCAGCTGAGGCCGAGGGAGAGTTTCTCAGCACGACGGTGTGGTGACGGTGATGATGAAGTTACCGACGCAGGGCTTCGCCTAAGCACTACGTCAATATGACCGAGGTGGAAAACTATGGAGGGGGGCACCGCACACGGCTAATGATCAACTTGTGTGTCTATGGGGTGCCCCCTTCCTCGTATATAAAGGAGGGGAGGAGGAGGCCGGTCGACCACAAGGGGCGCGCCAAGGGGGGAGGAATCCTACTCCTAGTAGGAGTAGGTTCCCCCCTTTCCTAGTCCAAGAAGGAGAAGAAGGGAAAGAGGAGAGAAGAGAAGGAAGGAGGGGGGCGCCCCTTTCCCTTGTACAATTTAGACTGTGCAAGGGGGGGGGGCGCCACCTCTGGCCGGCCCTCTCTCTTCTCCACTAAGGCCCATTGTTGCCCATTAATCCCCGGGGGGTTCCGGTAACCTCCCGGTACTCCGAAAAATACCTGATACACTTTGGAACCATTCCGGTGTCCGAATATAACCTTCCAATATATCAATGTTTATGTCTCGACCATTTCGAGACTCCTCATCATGTCCGTGATCTCATCCGGGACTACGAACAACCTTCAGTACATCAAAACACATAAACTCATAATACGAATCGCCATCGAACGTTAAGCGTGCGGACCCTACAGGTTCGAGAACTATGTAGACATGACCGAGACACGTCTCCGGTCAATAACAAATAGCGGAACTTGTATGCTCATATTGGTTCCTACATATTCTACGAAGATCTTTATCGGTCGAACCGCACAACAACATACGTTGTTCCCTTTGTCATCGGTATGTTACTTGCCCGAGATTCGATCGTCGGTATCATCATACCTAGTTCAATCTTGTTACTGGCAAGTCTTTTCACTCGTTCCGTAATGTATCATCCCATAATTAACTCATTAGTTACATTGCTTGCAAGGCTTATAGTGATGTGCATTACCAAGAGGGCCCAAAGATACCTCTCCGACAATCGGAGTGACAAATCCTAATCTTGATCTATGCCAACTCAACAAACACCATCGGAGACACCTGTAGAGCATCTTTATAATCACCCAGTTACGTTTTGTGACGTTTGATAGCACACCAAGTGTTCCTCCGGTATTCAGGAGTTGCATAATCTCACAGTCATAGGGACATGTATAAGTCATGAAGAAAGCAATAGCAATAAACTAAACGATCATAGTGCTAAGATAATGGATGGGTCATGTCAATCACATCATTCTCTAATGATGTGATCCCGTTCATCAAATGACAACTCATGTCTATGGCTAGGAAACTTAACCATCTTTGATTAACGAGCTAGTCAAGTAGAGGCATACTAGTGACACTTTGTTTGTCTATGTATTCACACATGTACTAAGTTTTCGGTTAATACAATTCTAGCATGAATAATAAACATTTATCATGATATAAGAATATATAAATAACAACTTTATTATTGCCTCTAGGGCATATTTCCTTCAGTGGTATCGTTGGGAGCCTCCAATTGAGTTGTGGAGATAGCTCCAACCTTGTTTGTAAAGGTTCGGTCGCCGCCTTCAAGGGCACAAATAGTGGAATCACAACATCTCGCATTGTGTGAGGGCGTGAGGAGAATACAGTGGCCCTAGTGGCTTCTTGGGGATCATTGTGGCTCCACACCACTCCAACGTAGACGTGCTTCCACTGAAAGGGAAGGAACTTCGGTAACACATCCTCGTCTCCATCGGCTCCGCTATTGGTTATCTTTCACCTTTACTTGTGCAAGCTCATATTGTGTTGCATTCTTTGCTTGCTTGTGTGCTTGTTGTTGTTGCATCATATAGGTTGCTCACCTAGTTACATATCTAGACAACCTACTTTGATGCAAAGTTTAATTTGATAAAGACCAGCTAAAAATTATTAGTTGCTTATTCACCCCCCTCTAGTCAACTATATCGATCCTTTCAATTGGTATCAGAGCCTCGTCTCTTTATTAAGGACTTTGCCGTCCGAAGAGTATGGTTAACACCATAGACGATGGGGAGGAGCACTCCGGTGTGAATCTGTTCCCGTCTACGACCGATGGGGGTACCTCGGTCTCTCGTGAGGAATTCAATGCGGCTTTGGACACATTGAAAACCTCCATGACGACTGAGGTTAAAGGCATGTTCAACAAGTTCTTAGAAGGCCTTAAATTATCCACCCCACCTACGAAAGTGGGTGATCCCGCTAACAAGGTGACGGATGCTAACTCCGACAAGGGGGAAGCCACTAGTGACAAAGTTTCCTTATCTAGTGGTAGAAATGGAAGTGGCATCTTTGCCCATGTTGAACCTCCACTTATGGAGGACCGGTTCCCTCCACTCATTTGAATCATGTTGGTCCTCCTCCTAAGATTGTGAAAAATGAGGATTTTGACTCTTGAGTTTATTGCTTTAAACATCATTTAAATCATGTTAATACTAATCTTTGGAGAATCATTGAGCAAGGTTTCTATCCGCATGACCCAAGCAACTTCACCCCTAGAGAAGTCGCGGATCTTCAATTCAACGAGAATGCTCTCTTCATCATCCAAGATGCAATTCCATCCGAAGATATTGCGCATCTCCGACCTTTCACCGTGGCCAAGGAAGCATGGCAACATGTTGTGTCCATTTACAAGGGAAGCACAAGCATTCAACACTCCAACTATGAAGTGGTGCAAGATTAAGCCGATGAGTTTGCAATGAATGAAGATGAGGAACCTCGTGAGCTTTACCGGAGATTAACCACTCTCGCAGTCTCATTCCGAGATCACGGGAGCAAGGATACATGATAATTGGATCAAGCGCAAGTTTCTCAAGGCCATGATGCCTTACCATAAGGCCATGTCTTCCGTCATCCGCCAAAGGCCGGACTTCCACACCCTGTCCTCAAGTGAAGTGTTGGATGAGTTTGTGGTGATGAGGATCTTGGACAAGACCGATGACAATGCGGTGTTGCGTTCTCAAAGAACAAAGAAGCCCAACCTTGCCTTGAAGGCCAATGATAGTGTGGATGAAGAGGAAGAAGAGGAGAGTAACCCCGAAGATACAAAATATGCTTATCATGAGCACATGGCTCTCGCGTCAAGGCAATTTTGGAGCAAGAAGAACTCAAGGCCCAACTTCAACAAGAACAACTCAAGTGGCTCCAAGGGCAAGCAACGTGTGAGGACATGCTATAATTTTGGCAATGTGAGCCACTTTGTTGAGGAGTGTCCTTATGAGAAAAGGGAAGACAATGGTGGCAAGCTCATCCGAAAAGACAAGGCCAAGTCTTTCCTCAACAAGAACAACTTCACCAAGAAGACTCCTCCCAAGGGGTTGGTGGCACAAAAAGAGTACAATGAGGATGATGACGATGATGAAGACGGTGAGACGGTTGCCATGGTCTCCGTTGCCATTGCAACAACTCCATGGGTGTCCCTCTTCGACTCACCCAATGAGAACATCACCGCCAAGTGCCTCATGGCTAAAGCCACCAACAAGGTAACCCCCAACGTCAAAACTACCATCACTACTAATCCCTCTTTGACGGATTGCATTGATGAAAGTGAGGGGTCTAATGAGGAAGATAATGAATTTGAGTCTTTTATGAGTAAGCTCAAGGGTAAATCCAAGAAGCACTTTGTTGCTCTCTTGGAACAACTTGGTGAAGCCAATGACATGATCGAGGCTCACGAAGACACCATCTCTAAGATGGAGGGGCATAGTCGTGACTATGCCGATGAGATATCGTATCTCTCTAATGCTCTTGAGGAAGAGCGTGGTATCATTTGGCTCTTGAGGAGTCACACAACGATGATCATGCTAAATTAAAGAAAGATCTTGATCATGCTCTTGTTGTATCTCGTGTGCTCAATTCTGAGAAAGCCAAACTTGGGGTTGATCTTGCTAGACTCAAGGAGGAGTTTGATATACTTGACAAGGCTCACAAAGCCTTGAAGGGTACTCATGCTAACCTCAAAGAGTCTCATGATCAACTCCAAGTGAAGCTACCAAGGAAAAAGTCACTTTTCCTCATATGGTTTTAATTGATAATGCAAATGCTACTAACCCGTGTTGTGAGCATGTGCATCTTGTGGAGGAAAATTCAAAGTTGAAGGAGCAACTTGATAAAGGCCTTGTGTCTTGCATACAAGGTGAGAAGAACCTCAACGACCTTTTGAGCAATCAAAAGAAAGTTGTGGGCAAGGAGGGAATTGGGTTTGCACCCAAGTCCAAGAACAACAAGAATGACAAGGCCAAACGACCTCCTCCTCTCAAGCAAATTTTTGTGAAGGAGGGAGAGGGTGCTTCTAAGGAGAAGAAGAACAATGAGAAGGGTTGTGGTGTCAAGAAGGGCAATTCCACCCCTTCCAACAAAGCCGACGACTTTAACCCTTCTTATGTGTTATGCCGTGCTAGTGATGGGCATGTTTATACTAAATTTGTTGGTTCTCCTTACGAGTACATTGAATGGTCTATTTGGGTTCCTAAGACCCTTGTTACTAACATAAAAGGACCCATTACAAAATGGGTACCTAAAACCAAGCATTGATATCTTGTAGGTGTCTGCTTCCGGTGGGGGATCATGGTTGCTCGATAGTGGAGCCACTAATCATATGACCGGAAGCAAGGACTTGGTGGTGGACGTGCACAAGATTTCATCTATGCCCACCAATGTCGAGTGGGGTGATGCCTCGTCTTCTAAGGTATTGGGTCTTGGCAAGGTTGTCATTTCTCATGATCTCACGATCGAGAAAGTCATGCTTGTTGAGTCCCTTGCATATAATTTACTTTCCGTTCGTTAACTTGCACTCATGGGCTTTGCCACTTTGTTTGATATTGATACCGTGGCCCTTTTGTGGAGCAAGACTCTTAAAGTAGTCTTTGTTGGGCATGTCGAGAATGGTCTCTATGTGATTAAATTTTCGGAGCGACCCACTAAGACCGCGACATGCCTAATGGCTAAAGTTGACGTGGGATGGCTTTGGCATCGCCATTTAGCCCATGTCAATATGAGATATTTGCAAAGTATTCTCAAGGGGGACCATGTCCGTGGACTAACAAATGTTAGTTTTTCCAAATATCGTGCTTGCAGTGCTTGTATCGAAGGAAAGCTACATGAGAAGGCTCACCCTCCCACGACTATCATCGACTCGAAGAGGCCCTTGGAGCTCCTTCACTTGGATCTCTTTGTACCTCCATCCTTTGATAGTCTTGGTGGTAGAAAGTATTGCTTGGTGATTGTGGATGATTATTCAAGATACACTTTTGTATATTTCTTCAAGAGGAAGAGTGAGACCCAACAAACCGTCATCGACTTTGCAAATGAAGCTCAACGCCAACCCAATGCAAAGATCTTGACGATAAGAAGTGACAACAGCACCGAGTTCAAGAACTACACCTTGGATGAGTTTCTTAGTGATGAGGGGATCAAGCATCAATATTCCGCACCATACACCCCTAAACAAAATGGTGTAGCGGAGAGGAAGAACCGGTCGTTGATGGATGCGGCAAGGACCATGATGGCGGAGTTCAAGTCTCCATACAACTTTTTGGGCCGAAGCCATCAACACGCTTGTCATGCATCCAATCGGCTCTATCTCCGCAAAGGCTTGAACAAGACTCCATATGAAATACTCACCGGTAACAAGCCCAACCTCAAGTACTTCCGGATGTTCGGGTGTAAGTGTTTCATTCTCAAGAAAGGTGTTCGTTTGTCTAAATTTGAGGCTAGAGCTTATGAGGGCATGTTTGTTGGTTATGCTACAAACTCTCATGCTTACCGTGTCTTGAGAAGACGTGTAACGTGGAGTTTGATGAGAATAACGGCAACGACTCCCAAGTGGAGCAAAATGGTACTTGTGATGTAGGTGATGAAATTCCTCCCCAAGCCATAAGAAGAATGGGTGTTGGTCATATCCTACCCATTGAGGAACCCCTTGTGGCCGAAGGAGAAGGACAATGTTCCACTCAAGTGGAACCATCACCAACCCAAGACCCACACGCTTTCGAAGAACAAAGTGAAGGCCCTCAACCAAATGAACAAGATCAAGGGCAAGATCAACCTCAAGATGGTGGTGAACAACCAAGTGATGCCCAAGGTCAAGTTCTCACCTCCGAGCAAGTTCAAGATCAAGAGCAAGCTCAAGATCAAGAACAAGCTCAAGACAACGCTCAAGATGATCAAGTTACCGCTCCTCAACTCACTCTTGAGGAGGAATTGGGACGTTGTGCCGCCAAGATTGCATCCAAGCTCACTACCAAGGGTCATCTCATGACGAATGTGCTTGGAAGCTTAAGAAAGGGGGTAATCACTTGTAGACAATTAGCAAACTATTGTGAACATCACGCGTTTGTTTCTTGTGTTGAACCCCAAAAGGTCTATGAGGCGCTCGAGGATCCGGATTGGCTTAATGCCATGCATGAAGAACTAAACAACTTCGAGCACAACAAGGTGTGGAGATTGGTGCCAAGGACAACAGGGAACCATAATGTCATTGTAACCAAGTGGATATTCAAGAACAAGCAAGATGCTCATAGAATTATTGTTCGCAACAAGGCTCGGTTGGTAGCATAAGGCTACTCCCAAGTCGAGGGTATCGAATACGGTGAAACATTTGCTCCCGTTGCTCGCCTTGAATCTATTTGTTTTTTGATTGCTTATGCCTGTCATCATAACTTCAAGTTTGCAACAAATGGATGTGAAGAGTGCTTCTCTTAATGGACCTATTAATGAGTTGGTGTATGTCAAACAACCCCCGGGGTTCGAGGATCCTTATTTCGCCGATCATGTGTACCAACTCGATAAGGCACTATATGGCCTTAAACAAGCCCCATGTGCGTGGTATGAGCACCTTACCGAGTTGTTGCAAGATCATGGGTTTTAAATTGGGAAAATTGACCCCACTCTTTTTACTAAGAAGGTCAAAGGGGAGTTGTTTGTATGCCAACTATATGTTGATAATATTATCTCTGGTTCCCCTAACAAAGCTTTCAATGAGGAATTTGCCGCTCTCATGACCTCAAAGTTCAAGATGTCCATAATGGGAGAGTTGAAGTTCTTTCTCGGGTTCGAAGTCAAGCAAAGAAGAGAAGAAACCTTCATCAACCAAGCCAAATACACTCAAGACATGCTCAAGAGATTCAAGCTAAGTGATGTCAAGTCGACTTCCACTCCAATGCCCGTCAAATGCCAACTTGACATAGATCCCAATGGTAAAGCAGTGGATCTAAAGGTATATCGCTCCATGATTGGCTCCTTGCTTTACTTTTGTGCATCTAGACCGGATATTATGATGAGTGTGGGAATTTGTGCACGGTTTCAAGCCGCACCTAAGGAAAGCCACTTTGTGGCGGTCAAGCGAATCTTTAGATATTTGGCTCATACCCCTAACTTTGGCTTATGGTATCCAAGAGGAGCAAACTTCAACCTTGTGGGCTTTCCGGACTCAGATTGGGCGGGAGACAAAGTGGATAGGAAGTCAACTACCGGAGGGTGCCAATTTCTTGGTTGCTCTTTGGTGAGTTGGTCTTCTAAGAAGCAAAGTTGTGTGTCTCTCTCGTCCACCAAAGCGGAGTATGTGGCCACCGGTAGTTGTTGTGCACAACTCCTATGGATGAGGCAAACTTTAAAGGACTACGGTGTCATTTGTGACAAAGTGCCTCTTTGGTGTGACAATGAAAGTGCCATCAAAATTTCTCTCAACCCGGTGCAACACTTCAAGACGAAGCATATTGAGATTCGGTATCATTTCCTCCAGGATCACATTAGGCGAGGGGAGATCGAGCTCAACTATGTCAACACTCATGATAACCTTGCAGATATCTTCACGAAGCCCTTGGATGAAACAAGATTTCGCGAGTTAAGGCATGAGCTAAATATCATTGATTCGAGCAATGTGGCTTGAACCTTTGCACACCCCATCATACTCATCGTGATGTCTTGTTTAGGTGTAGGCATGGACATAGGGGGAGTGTTGTTCTCTCAATGAACTCTCCCTCCCCCATTATGCATATATTGATCATGTCTTTCACATTAGCCATTCTTGATGGTACTTGTGCTTCAAAGATGAGTTTTGGTCATGGGCCCAAGGTTAAAATCTTCGCGGTGCCATACCACTTGACTCAAACATAGGTGGCCTCGGCCACTGCCCTCTCTTTGAGAGTTGTGTGTTTCTTGTCCTCTCGTGGGTGTTGTTCTGCTTTTGTGGTTGCTCCTTTTCCGTGTCATTTCGTTTTCTTGTTGCTCGAGCTTAGCCTTCTCTGTCTAGTCTTTGAGTCTTGGCTGGGCGGTACTACCGCTGGAGGTGCGCGGTACTACCGCTTGTGAGTAACAATCAATACTACCGCCCGCCCGAGCGGTACTATCGCTGCGGGGCAGGACTAGGGGTTATGTCGGGGCAGGGGGAGTTTTCTTTCTCCCCCACACCCATTCGCACAACCCACTCGTCCTCCTCGTTTTGCCAGCGCCGACTCGCCGCGGGAGGGCTCCGGTGGGCCGCCATCTCCGGGCCGTCCATCTCCATTTCCTTCGGTGGAATCGATCCCCACCCCGTCCTCTTGCCACGGATGTCGGTATTGCCCCCGTACCCCTTCTCTTTGTGCCTAGGTTTCAGATCTAGTCTTTAGGGGCAATAGTTGTTGCATTTCTTGATTTTTGGCTAAATCAAGGCTTGAGTAGGTTGGAGAAGGCGTCTAGACTGTTTGGATTGATATTTGGTAGGATTATTTTTGAATTTGGCATCCCGGTAGTGCCGGATTTGGCCACGGCAGTAGGGAACCGTTGTTCCCCCGCTTGGAGCGGTACTACCGCTAGGGCGGTACTGCCACTTCCTGATCGCGGTACTACCGCTGGATGCCCACTTCCATCATACTCATACCAAATTTCGATCCATGTTGTTTTGTTTGGTGGCTTATGCCCGTTCTTTCATGTTGTTTCTTGTGTCCGTGTGTTTGGTTCCAGGTGATGGCCCTTCTGAGCAACATGTCCGCCGTGTCAACCCCAGGCGTTCAACTTCAAAGCGCTATCGCACCTCTGAGACAACGGCTGCCTCCTCGAGTGTTCCTCCTCCTCCTCAGCCGAAGAAGACGATTGTGACCAAGCCCAAGCCTAGGGCCAAGTCTGTGACAGAGATGTCTGCAAAGGAGTTCTAGGAAAAGCGTCAGCGGAACCCGTATACAGAAGATCAAGAACTCACTTTGGTCAACCGTACTTTCTGGAACCGCTTTCAGTGGGCCGTCTACTTTGATGTGATCAAAGCGAAGAAGAATCTCTATGTTGATGTTCGCACCATCGACACTGACTATATGGAGAAGGATCCTGCCTATTTTGGCGAAGCCCTTCAGATGTGTTCTCAGCTGAACATTCTCAGGATCATGCAGTTCAACAAGGGTTTTGATGCTGATTTGGTGGCTCAGTTTTATGCCACAGTCCATCTTGGAACAGATGAGAAAAGAACTCTGACTTGGATGACAAATGGCAAGCTGCTTTCTGTCAAGTGGAAGGCTTTCATGGAGTTACTTGGAGTTGAAGATCACTGGCTTGAGAACCTAGTTGGCTTTCAGCCTCACCGCAATACAACTTCCACTCACAAGCAATCTCTCTGGCCCTGCTGTACTTTGAAGATTCACCCCGTGTAACGCCCTCGATGCGGCTATATCTCCCACGTGTCGAAGCACGACTTAGAGGCATAACCGCATTGAAAGCAATGTCGCAAGCGAGGTAATCTTCACACAACCCATGTAATTCATAAGGGAAAGAGATACATAGTTGGCTTACAATCGCCACTTCATGCAATACATGAGTAAAACATTACATCACACAGATACAATCAAGGTCCGACTACGGAACCAAAATCAAAGAAGACTACCCCAAATGCTACATGATCCTCGATCGTCCCAACTGGCTCCACTATCGATCAACTCAAACGAAACAACACAAAGAACAGATCTTCATCGAGCTCCTCCTTGAGCTCGGATGCGTCAACTGCACGGTTTCATCGGCACCTGCAAACTGGTTTTGGAAGTATCTGTGAGTCACGGGGACTCAGCAATCTCACACCCATGAGACCAAGACTATTTAAGCTTATGGGAAGGGTAAAGGTATGAGGTGGAGTTGCAGCAAGCGACTAGCATATATGGTGGCTACCATACGCAAAAGAGAGCGAGAAGAGGAGGCAAAAGCACGGTCGAACAACTATGATCAAGAAGTGATCCCAGAACAACCTACGTCAAGCATAACTCCAACACCGTGTTCACTTTCCGGACTCCGCCGAAAAGAGACCATCACGGCTACACACGCGGTTGATGCGTTTTAATTCGAATCTGGTGTCAAGTTATCTACAACCAGACATTAACAAATTCCCATCTGCCACATAACCGCGGGCACGGCTTTCGAAAGATAATACCCTACAGGGGTGTCCCAACTTAGCCCATCATAAGCTCTCACGGTCAACGAGGATATTCCTTCTCCCAGGAAGACCCGATCAAACTCGGAATCCCGGTTTACAAGACATTTCGACAATGGTAAAACAAGACCAGCAAGACCACCCGACTGTGCCGACAAATCCTGATAGGAGCTGCACATATCTCGTTCTCAGGGCACACCGGATAAGCTAAGCGTACATGTGTACCGACGTAATCCAAGTTGCCAAGGAATGGTCCCGCATGGTGCTCTAGTTTGGACCAACAATCAGAGGAGCACTGGCCGGGGGGTAAAATAAAGATGACCCTTGAGTCTACAGAACCCAAGGGAAAAAGGCTTAGGTGGCAAATGGTAAAATCAAGGTTGGGCCTTGCTGGAGGAGTCTTATTCAAAGCGAACTGTCAAGGGGGTCCCATAAATCACCCAACCATGTAAGGAACGCAAAATCAAGGAACATAACACCAGTATGACGGAAACTAGGGCGGCAAGAGTGGAACAAAACACCAGGCATAAGGCCGAGCCTTCCACCCTTTACCAAGTATATAGATGCATTAATTAAATATAAGAGATACTGTGATATCCCAAAATATATCCATGTTCCAACATGGAACCAACTTCAACTTCACCTGCAACTAGCAACGCTATAAGAGGGGCTAAGCAAAAGCGGTAACATAGCCAAACAACGGTTTGCTAGGAAAGGATGGTTAGAGGCTTGACATGGCAATATGGAAGGCATGATATAGCAAGTGGTAGGTATCGCGGCATAGCAAAAGAGCGAGCAACTAGAAAGCAAAGATAGAAGTGATTTCGAGGGTATGGTCATCTTGCCTGAAATCCCGCAAGGAAGAAGAACGAGTCCATGAAGAAGACAAACGGACGAAGTCGAACGAATCCTCACAACTCCGGAACGAAACCGAAGCTAACGAGAGAAGAAAACTGGAAAGAAGCAAACAACATGGTAAACACACAAGCATAAACATGTCATGATGCACAAACAAATATGATGCATGCCCGGTTTAATGAGGCATGGCATGGCAATATGCACAAACAACACTACAAGTTAAGTGGAGCTCAATATGCAACGAGTTGCATATTGACGAAACACCACATCAATTATTTAGTTCTCTCTCGTTTAGGAACTCAACAAAATTACATGTTGTTATAAACATGGCAAGAGGTGAAACATAATTAAACCACTTATCTAGGCAAGTTTAAGTGAGGCCGGAAACAACAAACAACAATTCCGGAAATCCCCATATGTTATTTAGCAATTTAACGCAAACAACAATTTTAAACATTGAAATGTTGTTAACATGATGCGGATGACATAAACAGGTCTTATGCAATTTTTATGCAAATGTTGACATGAGCATGTTATGAAGCATTTGGTCACCATGGCGGAACGAAAGGGATGCCACGGCAAGGACAACGCAAATGGTGCCACAGCAACATTTCGATGATCCAACAACTCATTGAGATGCCGGTGCAAAAGAGCAAGTGTGCGGATGTGCGGAACATGCAAAAGATGGTGGGGTGATCCCGGTTACCGGGTTCCCACGGGTCGACGGCATGGCAAACAAGGAGGAACGTGCATGAAGCAAACGGGCACGGTGCAAAACTCGAGCATCTCATACAACACATGCATTCGTTCACGGGCATCGTCTCGGCGTTATACCTTCGAAGCGTGCATCTTCGGGGCGGAACGAGTTCGGTGCAATGAAGAGGAAGTAGTTGTACACGTTCGTTTCGAAGAGGCACTTGACGAATCCAACATCTTCGGGGCGACGGTAGTGGAAGTAGTGGTACACGTCCCGAAGAGGGACTTGACGCATCCGATGTCTCCGAGGGCGACGGTAGTGGAACTTGGTGCTTGCGCTGCATGGGTCCTTGGCGACGGTAGTGGTACACGCATGTAGACGAACTTGACGAGTCGTCGTCATCCTGGTACTTGGCGAATCCCACAGCGGCGGTAGAGGTACACTTGGCGGTCTTGGGTCTACATGATTTGGATGCATTCGGGACGCCTCGATGCTCAACGAGAGGCCGTGTAGGCGAACTTGTTGGTCTTGATGACCAAACGGCAACACAAGGGCCTCGGTGGCCAGCAGCAAGGAGGCGATGGTGGTGGTCAGCGGCAGCAGACGGGACGGCTCGGTGCGGGACGAGGAAGGGAGACGCGAGGACGCAGCGGGTCGACGGGGCGGGCGGTGCAGAGGCGAAGCAGGGTCGAGGCGGGGGTGATGCGGAGGAGCTCGGCGTCCATGGCGGCATCCATGGCGGGGCGGCGCTGAGTCGAGGCGCTCGGGCTGCAGGAGGCGAACGACGGAGGTGCAGGAGAGCGACGTCGAGTTTGGCAATGGCCTCTTGACGGAGATGATGATGGGGAGGCGGTCATGGGGTCGGGGACGATGGATTCGGGCGGCGGCGGCGGCTCGGGAGCCTCTCCGATCGAGACAAGGATGGGGAGGGCCGAGCGAACAGTGGCGGCGCGAGGACGCTGGCGCGGGTCGCATGTGCGAGGTGGATCGGGAAGAGCGGGCTCTGCTCCTCTCTGGCGGGCGCAAGCAGGGAACGAGAGAGGGGGGTCGAGTAAGAGATGAGGAGGGATCGGGCTAGGGTTATAGAGGCGGCCGGGCCTAGGCGAGATGGGCCTGCTTGGCTAGGTTGTTGGGCTCTTCTCCTCTCTCTTATTCTCTTGAAACAGAAAATAACAAAGAAGAAAAGGAGAAGAAAGGAGGTGTTGGGGAAGAAATTGGACACGCGGATAATTTTCCCGGACCCACAAGAATGTGCTTGTTCCGAGAAAATAGAAAAAACCATGATTGGAAGATTTAAATTCAAACTCATTTGATTTAAATACAAATGATTTGAATAGGAAGTGAGGGTTGGGAAGGTCCAAAAATGTTCGGATTTTTGGTGGAGCTCCGGAATATGATGAAAGAATATATGGCAAGGTTGGAAACCAAGAATTAATATAACAAAGGCATTGGGATAATTTGCAAGTGTGTTATGGTGATTTCCAAATTAAATAAATATTTAATATAGCTCCCTAATATTGGGACGTTATGTTATAAAGAGAAGTCACCCTTCCCTCGATTTAAATAGATCAAAAGATCTATGCAATTTATTTAGTTGAGGTTGAGATGCAAAGGTTAATGACATGATGGCATGATGACATGATGCAATGCAAAAATAAAAGAGCAAGCACAAAAGAAACACACGGCGAAACTCGGAATAGCTGGAAGTCTTCTGGAGCGTCGGTCTCAGGGCGTTACACCCCGAGACTCAGAAGGAGACCTATGAGCTGCCTGCCTATCTGGACATACTTCATTGCATCTTCAGAGAGACCCTCTTTCCTCGCATTGGGAACTTGGATATGGTTCACTCTTTTCTCTTGGACATGCTTCTTTTCTGCCAGCATGAGAAGGAAGAAAACACTAGAGAATCCTTGGATATCTCTCATGTCATGTGGTCTGAACTGGTCTCCGCTATCTTTGAGCACAAGTGCCCTATCTATGGTCTGTTTATCATGTTGCTTATTGAGAAGGCCTGGGCGCGCGTTTATCATAATGTGGCGCTGGAGACTGGCGAGTTAATCACTCATGAGATCAAGCATCTGAGGAAGAAGGAGAACTGGGGCACCTCGGCTCCGAGGTCTGGGATTCCATCTGGAGCTGCTGACATGGAGACAGAGGCTGATGCTGATGATGACGATGACTATGAGCCCTCTGGAGCGGAGCCCTCATGGGCAAGAAGCTCAAACGCAAAATGAAGAAACTCTTCTGCATGGAGTCTCATGGACAGTACATGGCTCATGTGTCTGAGAAGAAGGCCAGGAGCGGTCACAAGGAGCTCATGCATCAGTTAGGTGCAACTGTTGCCAGCGGATCTGAGGGCAAGATCATCGATGAGGAGGAGTGGGTTCAGCAGCACTGCCCGTGGACAGGTTCAGACACCGAGCAGTTTCCTACCGATGACGGCGGTGCAGACGACCCCGCTGGGATGTGACGATGGAGATCCTTAGTTTGCTATCACCTGGAGCCGTAGCATCGCTCTTTTCTTTTTTGGTGTCTCGATGCCAAAGGGGGAGAGAGTTTAGGGATTTGTCGTTGTCGAGTTGCGAGCGTGTGTTTGTGTGGCTTGTTTGCCTTGCCTTTCTTTCTCGCAAACTCATTTCTCGTCATTTGCTTTGGTTTGGTTTGTGCTTGTGAGACCTGGTGCCCTATCATATGGTGTGAGACATATGCTACCTTATCCTTTTATTATCCATGTTTGTCGAGTATTTTGGTAGTATATGAGTTGCATGCTTATCCTTTTATATACTTTGCTCACTCCTACTCTACTGCATCCGAGCTATATATGTACCATTATTTGTTGCAAATATTATCAGACTATAAAATATAGGGGGAGTGTTGATCCTAATGTGTGTGCCTTGCATTTCAAAGGCACCTCTAATTAGGTGCACACATTTAGGGGGAGCCCGTCTATATTTTGTGGTTATGGGATTCGTTTACTTTCATGTCTTACCTTTGTGAAAATCCCGTGTTGTCATCAATTCACCAAAAAGGGGGAGATTGTTAAGGCATGTCTCTCTCTAAGTAGTTTTGGTGATTGATGACAATGCTTTTACGGACTAATCATGTGCGTTGAGTATTTAGAGATTCATTCTTTGGCACAAGACAATTCCTTCCCCTCGGAGTTTTAAGTGAAGACGGTGTAGCTTTTTTTCAGTTGTGGTGGACTTGTTTCATAGGAACCGTAATATCAAGAGGGGTCCGCATTGGAAAGGCTAGGGTGGAATCAACACATACACATCTCCTTTGCACCCACTGAGCCTTCCCGCTTTGATGGAGGATCTTTCGTTGCTTCTTTTGTGAGTCTGTTCTGGTCCCAGCGGTAGTACCGCAGACCCAAGCGGAAGTACCGTTCAAGAGCCACAGGCGGCAGTACCACTGCCCAGCGGTAGTACCGCCTAGGGGCCCTCGACTCGATAGGTTCCCCTCTCGTGTCGGGTTTTGCGGCACTGGCAGCGGCAGTAGAGGCGGTAGTACCGCTCGTAAGCGGTAGTACCGCCCCTACCACCGCTGCCAGTACCGCCTTGGGACTAGATCTTGCTCCGCCTCTGGTCTCCCTCTGTCTTCACGGTAGTACCGCGTGGGGGAGCGGTAGTACCACGACACCCAGCAGTAGTACCTCTACCCCCAGCGGTAGTGCGGCTCTGTGCGGGCTGTTTGGGGGGGGGGGGTAACGGTTGAATTGTTTCCCCCCTATAAAAGGAGGTCTTCTTCTCCAAGTTGACTCACCTCTTTTCCCCCAAGCTCCATTGTTGCTCCAAATCTCATTTTCGCCCGATCTCTTTCCCTAGCCGATCAAACTTGTTGATTCTTTAGGGATTGGTTGAGAAGGCTCGGATCTACACTTCCACCAAGAGAAATTTGATTCCCCCCACTAATACCTTGCGGATCTTGTTACTCTTGGGTATTTGAGCACCCTAGACGGTTGAGGTCACTTCGGAGCCATATTCCATTGTGGTGAAGCTTCGTGGTATCCTTGGGAGCCTCCAATTGAGTTGTGGAGATAGCTCCAACCTTGTTTGTAAAGGTTCATTCGCTGCCTTCAAGGGCACCAATAGTGGAATCACGGCATCTCGCATTGTGTGAGGGCTTGAGGAGAATACGGTGGCCCTAGTGGCTTCTTAGGGAGCATTGTGCCTCCACACCGCTCCAACAGAGACGTACTTCCCCTCAAAGGGAAGAAACTTCGGTAACACATCCTCGTCTCCACCGGCTCCACTATTGGTTATCTCTCACCTTTACTTGTGCAAACTCATATTGTGTTGTATTATTTGCTTGCTTGTGTGCTTGTTGTTGTTGCATCATATAGGTTGCTCACCTAGTTACATATCTAGACAACCTACTTTGATGCAAAGTTTAATTTGGTAAAGAATAGCTAAAAATTGTTAGTTGCCTATTCACCCCCCCTTCTAGTCAACTATATCGATCCTTTCAACACCGCACCCGGTTTTCGATATGGCGCGTGGCTGAACACCCCAACGATGTTGTTCTACGTTTCACCTCCATAAGAGTGGGTGAGTTTTGACGTTGGCTCGCCAAGCCTATCCCAACCCTTCTCCTTTATCAAGGTTTTGTACCATCCAGAGATTTTTCTACGTGTATTTGAAAATGTTTAACATTTGTTAAAAAATATTGAATCATGTATTTGAAGAAAATGTTCATCATGTATTTGAGAAATCTTCAATGTGTATAAAAAAATGTTATGCGTGTCTAAAAAAAATTGCAACGTGTATCGACAAAATTTGACATGTATTTGAAATTTAAATGAAAAGAAAAAGGAAATAAAAACAAAAGGAGAAAGAGAAAAAGAAAAACCTGAAGAAAATCGTTAAAAAAGCATATAAAGGCAAAAGAAAAAACAACACGAAGGTTATAAAACCATTCTAAAAAGGTCCCTAGAACCTTCCCAAAACTGCACCAGGGGATAGCAACCCGTTTAGTCGAGCATCAGAGGCCAAGGCGAGGCTACATCTTACAATGAGCTCGACCTTTTCACCCAGGGGCGTGCTCGGCTGGCCCATTACTTTGTTCTAGACGAGGTTTCCGGAATTTTTCTCTCAGATTTTTTTGGTTTTTGTTACTTTCCTTTGGTTTTCTTCCCGTTTCTCTTTTTCTTTCTGTTTTCTTTTGGTTTTATAGTATTTTTATTTTTCCTCTTTCCCTTTAAATTCATAAACATAACTATTATGTATACATGAACACATATGATGAACATTTTGTATCATGTATATGTTTTTCTTTTAAATCCATCATCTCTTGAAAAAATGCGTCAACTTGTTTAATACACAAATATTTTTTAAACATGCGATGAACAATTTATTGCACATATGAACATTCTTATGTACGTACATGAACATTCTTACGAACATACATGCATGTTTTGACAACTTATTTTTTTATCACATTATACAAAAAAATTCTCAGGATTAATGGCTCAAGCGAGGGTTGGCACATATAAGAGGGTTATATGTCGTTTGCCTTATTGTTCAATGCATAACGCATCAAATAGGAAAATGTCTCCATCCATGAAGGTGTAGCCCTTTGCTTGAGTGATCCTTTCCGCGGTTGCGTCGCCCTCTTGGTGGACAGGACATTCTTCTTGAGGTAGCCCTAGATTTCTCAGATCCATGAAGGCTCTTGCATATGGTTGGAGAATTCATGGTGTTTGTCGGGCGGCGCGATCTACTCGGGCCTTCCCTCGGCGGGCATCCATGTAGTGGATCCCACCCAGTCGCCTTCGCCGGCGAGAGGGGACCCATTCGCCTTGTTTGGGAATTCGGGTGCGTGGGGGAGTGCTCCTTTCGGAAATGGCTCTTCCCTGGTCACTGGCATTCGGGTTGCCTCGGATCTCAGGGATCTCAGGGGTGTCTGATAAAATACCGGTGAACACGGCGTTCATCGGGTGGTGCCCTCCAACCTGAGTGTGCCGCAGGAAGCATCACCGGGGCAACCTCATCGGAGTGATCCGCAAACCTTGTCGCTCAAACGATGTATGCAGGAAAAAAATGCTACTCCTCTTGATCAAAATAGTGATCTAAACGCTCTTATATTTCTTTACAAAGGGGATACTAAGCTGCCACAATTAAATATGCATTGGAGGGTGTGCTCAGTGACGAAGCTAGCAGGGGAGCAAGGTGGGGCCATGGCTCCCCCCATACTGAACAAAATCCTTCAATTACCCCTACATACTGTGTGGATTTGCATAGTTAGAGCATCTCTAGCAGACCCCGCATCCCGCCCCGACCCGCAAAATAACAACCAAAATACGGGTCAGCGCGGAAATTGCTGCCCAACTAGACACTGCAAACGCGTCCGACCCGTAATTTTTTTTGCGGGGCGCGGCAAAAGATCTCCCCCGACCTCTAGATTCACGGGGCGGGAGGCCGACCCGAGCTCGGCCCCTATCCGCAGCGAGATTTGGTGGGAGGGACATTTCCGCGCGGTCGTTCCTGCTTCCCCCACTCTTCGCCACCATTGCCCCCGCCACCGCCCGCTCCGGTGCATCTTCCTCGCCAGTCCTTCGCCGCAATGGATGACTCCCTGCCGTCCCCCATCACCGTCGAGGTCGCGCATGCTCAATCCCCTCTGGAGGATCTCGTCGCCGGCCATGTTGGCCCCACCGTCGCCCAAGGCACCACTGCGCTTGCCCGCAAGCGGCAGGGCAGCGTAGTCGTGCAGGGCGGGAATCCGGCTGCCCCCCGGGAAGGCCCGCGCTCCGGGCGCCAACGCCGTGATACCTCAAGCACTGCGTTGTATTTCCTTGAAGAGGAAAGGATGATGCAGCAAAGTAGCGTAAGTATTTCCCTCGGTTTTTGAGAACCAAGGTATCAATCCAGTAGGAGGCTACGAGCGAGTCCCTCATACCTGCACAAAACAAATAACTCCTCGCAACCAACGTGATAAGGGGTTGTCAATCCCTTCACGGTCACTTACGAGAGTGAGATCTGATAGATATGATAGAATAATATTTTTGGTATTTTTGTGATAAAGATGCAAAGTAAAATAAAAGCAAAGTAAAAAAGCAAAGGAAATAACTAAGTGTTGGAAGATTGATATGATGAAGATAGACCCGAGGGCCATAGGTTTCACTAGTTGCTTCTCTCAAGAGCATAATTATTTTACGGTGGGTGAACGAATTACTGTTGAGCAATTGACAGAATTGAGCATAGTTATGAGAATATCTAGGTATGATCATGTATATAGGCATCACGTCCGAGACAAGTAGACCGACTCGCCGCATCTACTACTATTACTCCACTCATCGACCGCTATCCAAAGATGCATCTAGAGTATTAATTTCAAGAAAACAGAGTAACGCCTTAAGCAAGATGACATGATGTAGAGGGATAAATTCATGCAATATGATAAAAAACCCATCTTGTTATCCTCGATGGCAACAATACAATACGTGCCTTGCTGCCCCTCATCACACCGGAAAGGACACCACAAGATTGAACCCAAAGCTAAGCACTTCTCCCATTGCAAGAAAGATCAATCTAGTAGGCCAAACCAAACTGATAATTCGAAGAGACTTGCAAAGATGACCAATCATACATAAAATAATTCAGAGAAGATTCAAATATTGTTCATAGATAATCTTGATCATAAACCCACAATTCATCAATCTCAACAAACACACCGCAAAAAGAAGATTACATCGAATAGATCTTGAAAGATCGAGGATGTCGCCTAGAGGGGGGGGGGGTGAATAGGCGCTTTAAAATAATTACGGTTTAGGCTTGAACAAATGCGGAATAAACCTAACGGTTAATTTGTCAAGCACAAAACCTAAAACAACTAGGCTCACCTATGTGCACCAACAACTTATGCTAAGCAAGATAAGTCACTATGTGATAGCAAGATATATGACAAAGAACAATATGGCTATCACAAAGTAAAGTGCATAAGTAAAGGGGCTCGGGTAAGAGATAACCGAGGCACGCGGAGACGATGATGTATCCCGAAGTTCACACCCTTGCGGATGCTAATCTCCGCTTGGAGCGGTGTGGAGGCACAATGCTCCCAAGAAGCCACTAGGGCCACCAGAATCTCCTCACGCCCTCGCACAATGCAAGATGCCGTGATTCCACTAAGGGACCCTTGAGGCGGTCACCGAACCTGCATAAATGGCAACCCTTGGGGCGTTCACCAACCCGTACACTTTGGCAACCCTTGGGGCGGTCACGGTACCGTCAAATTGCTCAGGCGATCTCCACAACCTAATTGGAGACCCGACGCTTGCTGGAGCTTTACACCACAATGATTGAGCTCGAACACCACTAACTGCCTAGGGCGCCCAAGCACCCAAGAGGAACAAGCTCAAGGGCACCAAGCACCCAAGAGTAATAAGCTTCTCAACTTGTAACTTCCACGTATCACCGTGGAGAACTCAAACCGATGCACAAATGCAATGGCAAGGGCACACGGAGTGCCAAGTCCTTCTCTCTCAAATCCCACCAAAGCAACTAATGCTAGGGAGGAAAATGAGAGGAAGAACAAGAAGGAGAACACAAAGAACTCCAAGATCTAGATCCAAGGGTTCCCCTCACTTAGAGGAGAAAGTGATTGGTGGAAATGTGGATCTAGATCTCCTCTCTTTTCCCCAAAAACTAGCAAGAATCCATGGAGGGATTGAGAGATAGCAAGCTCGGAGAAGGTCAACAATGGGGAAGAACACGAGCTCAAGGATAAGGTTCAATGGGAAGAAGACCCCTTTTATAGGAGGGGAAAATCCAACCGTTACCCCACCGAAAATCCCAAGCAGAGCGGTACTACCGCTAGGGAAGGGCGGTACTACCGCTTAGGGCGGTACTACCGCTCCTATCCAGCGGTACTACATGCTAAGAAGAGAAAGACAGCCATCGGCCCCAGAGCGGTACTATTATCATGGAGTAGAGCGGTACTACCGCTCGAGCGGTACTACCGCTCAGAGCGGTACTACCGCTTCTCGCCGCCTAGTGCCGCAAAACCCGACACGAGAAAACACCGCTCGAGAATCGAGGCGTAGTAGCCAGACGCAGCGGTACTACGGCCGAAACTCCCAAGCGGTACTACTGTTGGGAGAGCGGTACTACCGCTTGAGCGGTACTACCGCTCGAGAGCGGTACTACCATTGGAGCTTCAGCGGTACTACCGCTGAGGGCATGGTACTACCACCGCACCAACCTTGAAAACACGAATACTCCAAGGAAAACCAGAACGCCATAACTTCTTCATATGAGCTCGAATTGAGCAAACTCAAGCTTGTTTGAAACAAGACAACGAGTAGCATCAAAACAGCTAAACAAATGAGTGAAACCTCCAACCGAGAAGAACCGGCATACCCTCCAACATCGAAAACATCATAGAAGATGCATGAGAACTCCGTTTCGATGAACTCGAGCTTGTCATAAAATGACCATAAGCTCCAAATCTCACAAGGAGAAGACCCAAACAAGAACCAAGAAACATGATGCAAGGATGCAATGGTTTGAGCTCTCGAACGAGCGATCGATCAAGCTACTCACTTGAGAGCCCCCTTGATAGTACGGCTATCGATCCTATAACCCGCCTTCCACAACTACCATGAGACCGGTAAAATAGAAAACCTATCAAGGGCAAACCTTTGCCTTGCACATGGTCCACTTGAGCTAGATGATGACGATCTTGACTCCTCAAGTTGGACCACCTTTCTTGATTGCGTTGGCTCAAGAAGACTAGTTGATTGCTCCCCATACTCCACTATGGGTGAGCCACTCTTCCACATCTTCACAAGTCCATTGTCACCAAATGGACGGCAAGCTTCAAGCACTTGATCTCTTCGTGATGCATCACTTGAACTTGCACATCGCAACCTAACCCCACAAAGAACTCTCACGAAGACCATGGGTTAGCACACAAAGCGTAATGGACAATGCTTACCATACCATGGGATCACTTGATCCTCTCGGTACATCTTCTATGCTTTGTGAGTTGATCAACTTGATTCACTCTTGACTTAGTCTTGATCAACCTTGAATCTTTCCAACTCTCTTTGTTTGGATGATGTCTTGAAGGTAAACATGAATGATCACACAATCTTCTTCTTCAAGACATGCTTGCAATAAGCTCAACACTCACATGACCAATCTTTGGATAATTCCTTAATAGCACCTTGGTCAACACATAAACTCCTTGAAACCAACACATGGACTTCAAGAAATGCCTATGGACAAATCCTTCAAATATAACTCAATGCAACCATTAGTCCATAGAGAATGTCATCAATTACCAAAACCACACATGGGGGCACCGCATGTCCTTTCAGATCTCCACGAGAGAGGGGGAGAACATTGTATTGAGATCCAAAAAGAGAGAAGAAGCCATCTAGCTAATAACTATGGACCCGAAGGTCCGAGGTAAACTACTCACACTTCATCGGAGAGGCTATGGTGATGATGTAGAAGCCCTCCATGATGGATGCCCCCTCCGGCGGAGCTCCGGAACAGGCCCCAAGATGGGATCTCATGGGTATAGAAGGTTGCGGCAGTGGAATTAGGTTTTTGGCTCCGTATCTGATCGTTTGGGGGTACGTAGGTATATATAGGAGGAAGGAGTACGTCGGTGGAGCAACAGGGGGCCCACGAGGGTGGAGGGCGCGCCCTGGGGGGTGGGCGCCCCCTACCTCGTGGCCTCCTCTTTTCTTTCTTGACATAGGGTCCAAGTCTCCCGGATCATAATCTTCCTAAAAATCATGTTCGAAGGTTTCATTCCGCTTGGACTCCGCTTGATATTCCTTTTCTGCAAACTCAAATAGGCAAAAACAAGCAATTACAGGCTGGGCCTCCGGTTAATAGGTTAGTCCCAAAATAATATAAAATTGATAATATAGCCCAATAATGTCCAAAACAGTAGATAATATAGCATGGAGCAATAAAATTATAGATACGTTGGAGACGATCAAGCATCCCCAAGCTTAATTCCTGCTCGTCCTCGAGTAGGTAAATGGTAAAACAGAATTTTGATGCGGAGTGCTACTTGGCATAATTTCAATGTAATTCTTCTTAATTGTGGTATGAATATTCAGATCCAAAAGATTCAAGACAAAAGTTTAATATTGACATAAAAATAATAATACTTCAAGCATACTAACAAAGCAATCATGTCTTCTCAAAATAACATGGCCAAAGAAAATTATCCCTACAAAATCATATAGTCTGGCTATGCTCTATCTTCACCACACAAAGTATTTAAATCATGCACAACCCCGATGACAAGCCAATCAATTGTTTCATACTTTTGACATTCTCAAACTTTTTCAATCTTCACGCAATACATGAGTGTGAGCCATGGATATAGCACTATATGTGGAATAGAATGGTGGTTGTGGAGAAGACAAAAAAAGGGAAGATAGTCTCACACCAACTAGGCGTATCAATGGGCTATGGAGATTCCCATCAATAGATATCAATGTGAGTGAGTAGGGATTTCCATACAACGGATGCACTAGAGCTATAAGTATATGAAAGCTCAACAAAAGAAACTAAGTGGGTGTGCATCCAACTCGCTTGCTCACGAAGACCTAGGGCATTTTGAGGAAGCCCATCATTGGAATATACAAGCCAAGTTCTATAATGAAAAATTCCCACTAGTATACCGAAAGTGACAAAATGAGAGACTCTCTATCATGAAGATCATGGTGCTACTTTGAAGCACAAGTGTGGTAAAAGGATAGTAACATTGTCCCTTCCTTCTTTTTCTCTCATTTTTTTATTTTTTGTTTGGGCCTTTTCTCCTTTTTTATGGCCTCCTTTCTCTTTCTTTTTTTCATCCGGAGTCTCATCCCGACTTGTGGGGGAATCATAGTCTCCATCATACTTTTCCTCACTTGGGACAATGCTCTAAAAATGATGATCATCACACTTTTATTTTCTTACAACTCAACAATTACAACTCGATACTTAGAACAAAATATGACTCCATATGAATGCCTCCGGTGGTGTACCGGGATATGCAATGAATCAAGAGTGACATGTATGAAAGAATTATGAATGGTGGCTTTTCCACAAATACGATGTCAACTACATGATCATGCTAAGCAATATGACAATGATGGAGCGTGTCATAATAAACGAAACGGTGGAAAGTTGCATGGAAATATATCTCGGAATGGCTATGGAAATGCCATGATAGGTAGGTATGGTGGCTGTTTTGAGGAAGGTATATGGTGGTTGTATGATACCGGCGAAAAGTGCGCGGTATTAGAGAGGCTAGCAATGGTGGAAGGAAGAAAAGTGTGTATAATCCATGGACTCAACATTAGTCATAAAGAACTCATATACTTATTGCAAAAATCACCAAGTTATCAAAGCAAAGTATTATGCGCATGCTCCTAGGGGGATAGATTGGTAGGAAAAGACCATCGCTCGTCCCCGACCGCCACTCATAAGGAAGACAATCAATAAATAAATCATGCTCCGACTTCATCACATAACGGTTCACCATACGTGCATGCTATGGGAATCACAAACTTTAACACAAGTATTTCTTAAATTCACAACTACTCAACTAGCATGACTCTAATATCACCATCTTTATATCTCAAAACAATTATCAAGCATCAAACTTTTCTTAGTATTCAACACACTCAAAATAAAGTTTTACAAATCTTGAATACCGAGCATATTAGGATTATTTAAGAAAATTACCATGCTATTTAAGACTCTCAAAATAATCTAAGTGAATCATGAGAGATCAATAGTTTCTATAAAACAAATCCACCACCGTGCTCTAAAAGATATAAGTGAAGTACTAGAGCAAAACTATATAACTCAAAAGGTATAAGTGAAGCACATAGAGTATTCTAACAAATTCCAAATCATGTATGACTCTCTCAAAAGGTGTGTACAGCAAGGATGATTGTGGTAAACTAAAAAGCAAAGACTCAAATCATACAAGACTCTCCAAGCAAAACACATATCATGTGGTGAATAAAAATATAGTTCCAAGTAAAGTTACCGATGGAAGTAGACGAAAGAGGGGATGCCTTTCGGGGCATCCCCAAGCTTTGGCTTTTTGGTGTCCTTAGATTATCTTGGGGGTGCCATGGGAATCCCCAAGCTTAGGCTCTTGCCACTCCTTGTTCTATAATCCATAAAAAAATTCACCCAAAACTTGAAAACTTCACAACACAACTTAACAGAAATCTCGTGAGCTCCGTTAGCGAAACAAAACAAAATACCACTTCAAGGTACTGTAATTAACTAATTATTTATTTATATTGGTGTTAAACCTAATTTATTCCAACTTATCTATGGTTTATGAACTATTTTACTAGCCATAGATTCATCAAAATAAGCAAACAACACACGAAAAACAGAATCTGTCAAAAATAGAACAGTCTGTAGTAATATGTAACTAACGCAAACTTCTGGAACTCCAAAAAATCAGCCAAAATAGAAAGTCCTAGGAAATTTGTTTATTGATCCGCAGAAATTGGAATCACTATTTTATCACATTCTGGTGATTTTTAACAATTGTCTTCGTGAACAGAAAGTTTCTGGAAATTACAGCAAGATCAAATAACTATCATCCAAGAAGATCCTATAGGTTTAACTTGGCACAAACACTAATTAAAACATAAAAACACATCTAAACAGAGGCTAGATCAAAGATTTATTCCTAAACAGAAGAAAAAGCAAAAAAAACTAAAAATGAAATTGGGTTGCCTCCCAACAAGCGCTATCGTTTAACGCCCCTAGCTAGGCATAAAAGCAAGGATAGATCTAGGTATTGCCATCTTTGGTAGGCAATCCATAAGTAGCTCTCATAATAGATTCATATGGTAATTTTATTTTCTTCCTAGGGAAGTGTTCCATGCCTTTCTTTAATGGAAATTGGAATCTAATATTCCCTTCCTTCATATCAATAATTGCACCAATCGTTCTAAGGAAAGGTCTACCAAGAATAATAGGACATGAAAGATTGCAATCTATATCAAGAACGATAAAATCTACGGGAACATAATTCCTATTTTCAACAATAATAACATCATTAATTCTTACCATAGGTTTCTTAATAGTGGAATCGGCAAGGTGCAAGTTTAGAGAGCAATCATCAAAATCACGAAAATCTAGCAAATCGCACAAAGTTTTGGGAATAGTGGAAACACTAACACCCAAATCACATAAAGCATAGAACTCATGATCATTAATCTTAATTTTAATAGTGGGTTCCCACTCATCATAAAGTTTTCTAGGGATAGAAACTTCCAACTCAAGTTTTTTCTTCATAAGATTGCATCAAGGCATCAACCATATGTTGGGTAAAAGCTTTATTTTGACTATAAGCATGAGGAAAATTTAGCACGGATTGCAACAAGGAAATACAATCAATCAAAGAGAAATTTTCATAATTAAATTCCTTGAAATCCAAAATAGTAGGTTTAGCAACATATAGGGTTTTGATTTCTTCAATCCCACTTTTATCAATTTTAGCGTCAAGATATAAAAACTCCGAATTTTTTGAACGCCTTCTAGGTAAAGGTGGATCATATCCAGTCCCATCATTATCAAGATTCATATTACAAAACAAAGATTTAATAGGGGACACATCAATAACTTTTAGATCTTCATCTTTATTTTCATAAGAACTAGAAGAACACGCTTTAATAAAGGCATCTTTTGTAGCACGCATCCTAGCGGTTCTTTCTTTGCACTCATCAATGGAAATTCTCATGGCTTTGAGAGACTCATTGATATCATGCTTAGGAGGAATAGATCTAAGCTTTAAAGAATCAACATCAAGAGAAATTCTATCAACGTTCCTAGTCAATTCATCAACTTTAAGCAATTTCTCTTCAAACAAAGCATTGAAATTCTTTTGCAAATTCATAAACTCTTTAACGCTAGTCTCAAATTCAGAGGTAATCTTATTAAAATTTCCATAAGAGTTGTTGTAGGAATTTCCATAATTATTAGAGGAATTACTAGGATAAGGCCTAGGATTAAAATTTCCTCTATACGCGTTGTTACCAAAATTATTCCTACCAACAAAATTCACATCCATAGATTCATTATTATTCTCAATCAAAGTAGACAAAGGCATATCATTAGGATCAGAAGAAACACTCTTAGTAGCAAATAATTTCATAAGTTCATCCATCTTTCCACTCAAAACATTAATTTCTTCTATCGCATGCACTTTTTTATTAGTAGATCTTTTAGTGTGCCATTGAGAATAATTAACCATAATATTATCTAGGAGTTTAGTAGCTTATTCTAAAGTGATTTCCATAAAATTTCCTCCCGCGGCCGAATCTAAAAGATTTCTAGAAGCAAAATTCAATCCGGCATAAAAGTTTTGTATAATCATTCACAAATTCAAACCATGAGTAGGGCAATTACGTATCATTAATTTCATCCTCTCCCAAGCTTGTGCAACATGTTCATGATCAAGTTGCTTAAAATTCATAATATCATTTCTAAGAGAGATGATCTTAGCGGGAGGAAAATACTTAGAGATAAAAGCATCTTTGCACTTGTTCCAAGAATCAATACTATTTTTAGGCAAAGACGAAAACCAAACTTTAGCACGATCTCTAAGCGAAAAAGGAAATATCTTCAATTTAACAATATCATTATCGACATCTTTCTTCTTTTGCATATCACACAAATCAACGAAGCTATTTAGATGAGTAGTGGCATCTTCACTAGGAAGGCCGACGAATTGATCTTTCATGACAAGATTCAACAAAGCAGTATTGATTTCACAAGATTCAGTATTGGTAAGAGGAGCAATTGGAGTGCTAAGGAAATCATTATTATTGGTATTGGTAAAGTCACATAATTGGTATTATCTAGAGCCATCGTGACAAACAAGTAATCCAACACACGAGCAAACAAAAAGCAAGAGAAAAAGAGGCGAACGAAAAAGAGAGGGCGAATAAAATGGCAAGGGTGAAGTGGGGGAGAGGAAAACGAGAGGAAAATGTCAAATAATGTAATGCGGGAGATAAGGGATTGTGATGGGTACTTGGTATGTTGACCTTTGCGTAGACTCCCCGGCAACGGTGCCAGAAATTCTTCTTGCTACCTCTTGAGCACTGCGTTGGATTTCCTTGAAGAGGAAAGGATGATGCAGCAAAGTAGCGTAAGTATTTCCCTCAGTTTTTGAGAACCAAGGTATCAATCCAGTAGGAGGCTATGCGCGAGTCCCTCGTACCTGCACAAAACAAATAACTCCTCGCAACCAACGCGATAAGGGGTTGTCAATCCCTTCACGGTCACTTACGAGAGTGAGATCTGATAGATATGATAGGATAATATTTTTGGTATTTTTGTGATAAAGATGCAAAGTAAAATAAAAGCAAAGTAAAAAGCAAAGGAAATAACTAAGTGTTGGAAGATTGATATGATGAAGATAGACCCGGGGCCATAGGTTTCACTAGTTGCTTCTCTCAAGAGCATAAGTATTTTACGGTGGGTGAACGAATTCATCTGTTGAGCAATTGATGAATTGAGCATAGTTATGAGAATATCTAGGTATGATCATGTATATAGGCATCATGTCCGAGACAAGTAGACCGACTCCTGCCTGCATCTACTACCATTACTCCACTCATCGACCGCTATCCAAAGATGCATCTAGAGTATTAAGTTCAAGAAAACAGAGTAACGCCTTAAGCAAGATGACATGATGTAGAGGATAAATTCATGCAATATGATAAAAACCCCATCTTGTTATCCTCGATGGCAACAATACAATACGTGCCTTGCTGCCCCATCACACTGGGGAAAGGACACCGCAAGATTGAACCCAAAGCTAAGCACTTCTCCCATTGCAAGAAAGATCAATCTAGTAGGCCAAACCAAACTGATAATTCGAAGAGACTTGCAAAGATAACCAATCATACATAAAAGAATTCAGAGAAGATTCAAATATTGTTCATAGATAATCTTGATCATAAACCCACAATTCATCGATCTCAACAAACACACCGCAAAAAGAAGATTACATCGAATAGATCTCCACGAGAGAGGGGGAGAACATTGTATTGAGATCCAAAAAGAGAGAAGAAACCATCTAGCTAATAACTATGGACCCGAAGGTCTGAGGTAAACTACTCACACTTCATCGGAGAGGCTATGGTGATGATGTAGAAGCCCTCCGTGATGGATGCCCCCTCCGGCGGAGCTCCGGAACAGGCCTCAAGATGGGATCTCGTGGGTACAGAAGGTTGCAGCGGTGGAATTAGGTTTTTAGCTCCGTATCTGATCGTTTGGGGGTACGTAGGTATATATAGGAGGAAGGAGTACGTCGGTGGAGCAACAGGGGGCCCACGAGGGTGGAGGGCGCGCCCCCCTACCTCGTGGCCTCCTCTTTTCTTTCTTGACGTAGGGTCCAAGTCTCCCAGATCATAATCTTCCTAAAAATCACGTTCCCGAAGGTTTCATCCCGTTTGGACTCCGTTTGATATTCCTTTTCTGCGAAATTCCGAAATAGGCAAAAAACAGCAATTCTGGGCTGGGCCTCCGGTTAATAGGTTAGTCCCAAAAATAATATAAAAGTGGATAATATAGCCCAATAATGTCCAAAACAGTAGGTAATATAGCATGGATCAATCAAAAATTATAGATACGTTGGAGACATATCACGCCGCTACGCGATCCCGACCGACGGTGGAGAAGGTCGGCAAGGTCTCGGGCGTAAAGCGGAAGAAGATTCCGGCTACAAAGAAGTCGGCTCCTTCATCCACTCCCTCTGCCCCGGAAAGAGGTTCCCCACCGATGCCGCTCAACGGTGCTACTTCCACCACAAGCAAGGTGTTTGATGAAATGGCCGGAAGGTATGCCTCTTCGGTCCATTCAATTTTCTTTGCTTTTCGCCATTTGCGATAGCTCGTGACTTGTTGTCGTTCACAATAGCGGTGGTTCGAACAATGCAACTGCCGAGTTCGTGAACTTGTTGGACACCAATGCCATTGACATCGATCAAGCCCCGTTCGCCGCATTCGATTACAATAAAACGGAGGGCGGCGTGGATGGTCACGGTGGTGAAGAAGAAGTGGAGGAGATAGACGAGGGGGCGTATGAGCAATCGCAAACAAGAAAAAGCCAGAGATCGAAGAACTACATGATTTTGGAAGATCAAATTTTGATCAAGGCATGGAGTGCGGTGTCTCTTGATGCATGCACGGGTACTCCTCAAACCGCCAAGAGGTATCAGACTCCACGCACCTTTCGGTCACTCCAAGGGCGTTGGGACGTGATCAGGCCTATTTGCAGCCGTTGGGCAGCTTGCTTGGAACAAGTACGCAGTGCACCTCCAAGTGGAACCGTGGAATCTGACCATGTGAGTTCGTTTTCACGTCCCAAGTTGTGCACATCATATTGCATGATATGAAATGATTGCATCATTTGACTTTGTTCAAATTATGTAGGACAATCCCAACAAAGATACAAAGACATGGAAGCTTCGGAAGGCAAATTCTTTAAACTAGAGCATTGTTGGGACTTGCTCAAAGAGTGCGAGAAGTGGAAGTTGATTGGCAAAGAAAGAGTTGGCCGAGAAGAAGGCACGAGAGAAGCAAGAAAAATGACAATTGCTCAAGGACGAGAGGCTGCGCAAAGCGGCCATTGAGGAGAGAAGAGCACGTGCCGCTAAAAACAAAGCCATGTCTAAGTTGCTTGCCGAAGAGAACAAGATCATGACATTGAACCGCAATGACATGGACGACCTCACCAAAGAATGACATGATATGGCAAGAAGAGAAATCTTCAAGAGGAGAATGGTTGCGTCGGCCAGTGCGTGTTACAGTGCCAGAGATGTTTTCTCAGCGGGGTTTGTAACCAATGTCGCCGATGCGTTCAGTGCACCAGCCGATGATTTCGGTGCGGGAGTTGGAACAAGCGCCGGAGGTGAACTCGGTGGTTCCGATGACCTCCATGGACTCGATGGCACGGAGTGAAGATCGACGAAGATGATGCCGGACGTGGTCGTCACTTTTGCAAGACCCTGTTTTGCGTTTGTCCTACAAAACTAAGCTTTTATTTGCGCGTGAACTGTATTCTATTGTTTGAATTTGAACTTATTTGTCGAAATCGATGTCAAATTCGATAGTTGGGCGTCTTCGGTTTGCGGGTCGACGCGGCGGTGCCGGAGCAGACCCCGTGTAGCCGACCCGTAAAAGAGCATATTCACCGAATATCCTTTTTTACGGGTTCATTTTGTGGGGTCTGAGTTTGACCTTGCCCGCACCGGCCTGCATATATTCTTTTCCGCGAACTGCAAAAGACTTATGCAGGTCGGGATTTTGCGGGGTCTGCTAGAGATGCTTTTAAGGCCTACTCCCTTCGTTCCAAATTACTTGACCCATATTTATCTAGACACGGATGTATGTAGACACTAAACAAGTATAGATACATCTATATTTTGACAAATTCAAGTCAACTAATTTGGAATGGAGGAAGTACATTTTAAGTTAGGGCCCCTTTACCATTGGCCCCTCTCATACGAAGTTCCTGGCTCCGTCCTTGGGTGTTCTGGTTTGTTTTGGGAGAGAGAGCTATCATTTTGTAGTTTTGCGCATGCGAATGCCATTGGCCGGCCAGTACATGGTGTGGTACTCGTGTCACGTGCAAAAAGGCCAAAAGTACGGTACAATGTACAGGTAAAAAATACACTTTTGACATGGAATCGTGGCATGCAACGCTTGTTCTGTCGGGTCCTCCTAGGCTCAGATAACTTCCTTTACCCATGACCCTTACTCATTTTTTGCTACACCCGGACACTGATGTAGCGCACCACTAAAAATGCAATGACCTGATCCTTGCTTACTTGTCACTGTATCCGGATCAACATATGGTGTGCCACCAAGGGGGTGACGGCTTGGCCCTTGCCCATTTGACACCGCACCTAGGTTCTCATATGGCGCGTTGTTGAGAGGGTTACGCCGCAACGATGTTCTTCTAGGTTTTATCTCCATAAAAGTGGCTGGAATTTGACGTTGGCTTGCCAAGTCTTATCACAACCCTCCTCCTTAACTAGGGTTTCATACCATCCAGAAATTTTTGTACGCGTATTTGTAAATGTTTAACATTTGTTTAAAAAAAAATTGAAACATGTATTTGTAAAAACGTTCATCATGTATTTGAGAAATGTTCAATGTGTATAAAAAAATGTATGCGTGTCTACAAAATTGGCAACATGTATCGACAAAATTTGACATGTATTTGGAAAAATAAAATAAAGTAAATGAAAAATAAATTAAAATAAAAGAGAAAAAGAAAATTTGAAGAAAATCGATAAAAAGCACATAAAGACAAAAGGAAAAAAAAGAAAAAAAAACAACACAGAAGGTTCTAAAACCAGTCTGAAATGGTTCCTAGAACCCAGTGGCGAGCTTGACAGACAATCTGGGGGGGCAAAGCGAAAATATGAACAATTAGGAGGGCAAATGATTGATATTTTCCAAATTTTGAGCCATGTATACTAAATTTTCTTCATTGTTTTGCCTTGGGCTGGGGGGCACGGCCCCTCAGCCTTGTACTAAGCTCCGCCACTGCTCGAACCTTCGCAAAACGCTCCACGGGATAGCGTTGGGCTGGCCCGTTTAGTGGAGCGTCAGAGGCCAGGCGAGGCTATATCTCATAATGAGCGAGATATCGTCTTGGCTGTGCAGCGCCAGCCGAAATGTCACGCAGCAACTATTTATCACCTTAATCAAGTCATCAGAGATGTCTTGCTAGAGGTTCAAAGTAATTGGGCCGGCCCGTTCGCTCACGCTAAATAGAACCTTCGCAAAACCGCTCCAGGGGATAGCGTTGGGCTGGCCCGTTTAGTGGAGTGTCAGAGGCCAGTCGAGGCTACATCTCACCATGAGCGAGATATCGTCTTGGCTGTGCAGTATGGGATATCACGCAAAGAAGTCTGGCCGCACGGGATATCATGCGCGCTGCTAGCCACTACAACCACGTTCCACTTGTGGTTAGTACTAGGGGCGTGACCTGCTTTATGCCATTTGAGACGTTTTTTCTTTCTCAGGTTTCATAGATTTTTGTACTCTCTTTCTGTTTTCTTTGATTTTCTTTATTCTTTATTTTTTGAGGATCCTCTTTATTTTATTTTGATACTTTTTCCTTCTCCATTTTCTCATTCTTTTTTGCATTTTGTTTCTTTGTTTATTTAATTTCCTTTTTTCTTTTGTGTATTTTTTTTATATTTTTGGTTTTCTTTGCTCTTTTGGTTATTATTCTACAGTTTTTGTACATGTCAACAATATTTTTCAAATACAAGTCTAACGTTTCTTCTTCATATTTTCATATTTATATTTTACTTTTTCTTATGTTTGTTTTCGTTTTCATTCTGCATTTTCGTATATGTCAAAAACTATTTTTAATAAATTATCAACATTTTTGTATGCGCATTCAACATTGTCCTAATGCTTATTCAACATATTTCAAATACTTCTTCAACATTTTAATAATTATTTAACATTTTGCAAATACATGTTCAACATTTTCCAAATACCTGTTAAACATTTTTAATACTTATTCAACATTTTGAAATACTTGTTCAACATTTTTAAATACTTATTCAACATTTTTCAAATGCTCGTTCAACAATTTTTTCAAATACATGTTCAACATTTTGTAAATACTGCTCAACCTTTTTAATACTTATTCAACATTTTCAAATACTTGTTCAATATTTTTAATACTTATTCAACATTTTCAATACGTGTTAAACATTTTAAATACTGTTCAATAATTTTAGTACTTATTCAACATTTGTCAAATAGTTGTTCAATATTTTTAGTACTTATTCAACGTCCTTCTTATTCTGTCTACAGTTCGCATTTTCTTTTTATTTTTCAGTTTCTTTTCTTTTTTCTGTTCCTTTTCTTTTTATTTATTTTTCTTAAATGCGTGATTGTAAATTGATTTACTTTTCTTCAAAATTAACGGACGTTTTAAAAAAAAATCATGAACTGTTTTCAATTTTTGTGAACTTTCTAAAATTTTGTGAACTTGTTTTTCAAACTTGATGAACTTTTTCAAATTCAATGAACTTTTTAAAAATTCAATGAACTTTCTTCAAAAATTCATGAACTTTTTTCCAATTTGATGAACTTTTTTTCAAGTTTGTGAAGTTTTCTAGAAAATTGATGAACTTTTCTTGAAAATCCATGAACGTTTTTCAATTTCGATGAACTTTTATCAAATTTTGGTGAACATTTTCAAAACCGATGAACATTTTGTTTGGAAATTGATGAACTTTTTTCAAGTTTGTGAACTTTTCCTGAAAATTGGTGAACTAATTTTTAAAATCCATGAGCTTTTTTCAATTTTGATGAACTTTTTCAAAATTGATGAACTTCTTGTTTGGAAAATGATGAACTTTTTTTTAAGTTTGTCAACTTTTCTTGAAAAATGATGAACTTTGTTCGAAATCTATGAACTTTTTGAAATTAACGATTTTTTGTCATTTAATTCAAAAAATAGTAATTGGTACAGTTTTGTGCAATAAAATAGCGAGGCAAGATTGTTATTATACTATTTGCGCTGTTACCTATCACTATTAGCAAGTAGTCCAAATGGTTGGTAGAACTTGTACGCCAGTGAAACTGCACGAGTTCGAAACCTGTTAAGAGCATTAGTTTTTGCGTTTTTCAAAAGCTATGATTTTTCGATGTTGTAGACGTTTGTTGGGCCGGCCCAACTCGGCGTTGTAGTAGGCGCCAGGGAGTACTTCTGGCGCCTGTGGCGCCCAATAGGAGTTCCGGAAATGTCGACCTTTTCACCCAGGCGCGCTCCCGTCTAACCCATTACCTTTGTTCTAGACGGGTTTCCGGGGTTTCTCTCTCTCTGTTTTTTTTGTTTTTATTGCTTTCCTTTGGCTTTCTTCTAGTTTCTCTATTTCTTTCTGTTTTCTCCTAGTTTTATAGTATTTTTTCTTTTATTTTATTTCCCTTTAATTTCATAAATATAACTATTATGCATGCATGAACACATATGATGAACATTTTGTTTCATGTATATGATTTTTTTTTTCAAATCCATGATTTCTTGAAAAAAACACGTCAACTTGTTTATTACATGAATATTTTTTAAACACGTGATGAACAATTTATTGCACATAGGAACATTCTTACGCAGGCACATGAATGTTTTGACAACTTATTTTTTTATTGCATTATTCAAAAAAATATTTTAAAAATCCCAAGATTATATTTAGAAAATATAAGAGGGCCTTATGGCGTTTGCCTTACTGTTCAATGCATAATAACGCATCATAGGCCCACCAACCCCCCGCCCCCCGCGCTTCCCACCCGTCGCCCAACTGTCCATATTCATGCTGCTGTAGAGTACGTCGTTTCACATTGAAAGCAGCTGTAACGCCCGGATAATTATACTACAGTAAACCATTGTTAATGATGCCATGTCATTGATTTTTGCTGCTGTTAAGCTTGCGCATTGAAAGTCAGTTCTAAATTCAAATTTAAAGTAAGTAAAAGAAGAAGGGAAAGCATAGAAAAAGAGAAGAGGGGAGAGAGAAGCCCCTTCCCCCACTGGGTCGTGGCCCAGCTGGACCACCAGACCACCTTGCCGGCCCACCTCTCCCTCTCCCTTATCCCCCCACGCACCCAAAATATCTGGGCAGATTGCCCCACTCCCTCCCCACGTCGCCCACTCGTTCCCCTCGTCTCGATTGGATCGGATCGGGCCCGATCCCGTCTTCGGCACCATCGCTCCGCGCCCCCGACGCCGCCCGGCCGTCGTCGCCTCGCCCGTCGCCTCCTCGCCTCTCCTTCTCCGTCGCGCGTCATCGGCTCGAGGCCTCTGCCTCATTGTCATTGCCGCCTCTGCGTCCTCGTCCCTCCCGACGGAACTTCCGCCTCGCCGACGAAACCACAGACCGGTATGACCCCATCTCCCTACCCTTCCCTACGCCGCCCACGCCGACGCGCCCGTCTTCTTCTGCCGACGCGCTCCGGCCTCGCCATTCTCGCGTCCGTGCTCGGTCCCGATCGCCTTCTGCCATGCCCTGGCCTGCCACTCGCTTCGCCCGTGCCAAGTGCCCACTGCGTCGCGCCTCCAGGCCTCCCTTGTTGCTTGCTTCTCGCCGTGCCATGGTTAACCCCCGCCGAAACACCGCCACTCGCCCTTGCCGCTTCCTCGCCCGCCACCATGCGCCCTATTGCCCGTGGCATCAAGATCACGCCCTTCGGGTCGGATGCCTGCACTGTTCACTGCTAACCCGCCTGGTTGGCTCTAGGCAGATGACAAGTGGGGCCCGCCCCCAAAAAAAGATAATAAAAAGTAAATTAACATAGTAATTAATTAGGTAATTAATTAACTTAACTTAATTAGCCTAACTACCTAATTTAGTTACTTACAACTGTTAGTTTAGTTAGGTCTATGGCAGAACGACCCCACATGTCAGTTTGACCCAGTCAACGCCCTGTTGTCTGCTGACGTCATGCTGATGCAGTAAACCCATTTTGAATTAATAATAATTTCATAATATTGTTTAAAACTTTGAAAATTAATATAAAATAATCCGTACCTCGGATGAAATTTTTTTCTATATGAAAGTTGCTCAGAACGACGAGATGAATCCGAATATGCGATCCGTTCGTCTGCCACACATCCCTTGCATAGAGAACATGCAACTTTCCCCCTCCGTTTCATCTGCCCGAAAAAGCCTAACTCCGGGAAAACTTTTCGGATGTTATCCCCCTTCGCCGGTAACGTGTAGCACCGCGTTAGAACACGTCTAGCTCTGCTTGTTGTCCTTTTATGCTCTTGCTTACTATGTATTTACTGTTTCTCCCCGTTCTTCTCTCCTGAGACCCGAGATCGCCACGATGCCATTGTGATCGACTACGCCGACGACGACCCCTTCTTGTCTCGAGCAACCAGCAAGCCCCCTTGATCATTCCAATATCGCCCATTCCATTCTCTCATGCTTGCATTAGATTTTGCTCTTGTTATTGATTGCTCCTATTCGATGCATAGCCTGCTTTTGTACTATTGTTGTACCTTACACCTTATCCTAAACGCTTAGTATAGGTTGGTTAGTGATCCATCGCTGACCTCCACTTGTCCTTGCTGCCTCGCTTCATCATCGATGACTCGAGCTAGATGATCGACGACCAGAGCCCGACACCGCACATCACATCACGCCCCTTTAGTTGTTTGACTCTGCAGAGCTACTATCGAGTGCCGAGGGTGATCCCTCATAACGCACTCCTGATGATAATTCTGTAGTGTAGCTATTCGGTCGTGGTCATCGAGGGTGATTTCCTCCTTCACCATTCCCGATACGGCTCTGTCGTGCAACCCCTTAAGTGTGAACCTCGAGGGTGGTTCCTCTTACGTTCACCTTGATGATTACATCGAGTGGAATCCTCCGAGGGTGATTCCTTGGGTTTTCCCCTTGATGTTTGGACACACAGTTACCTTGGCATTACTTGAGACCTTTGGGAAAGTCGGGCGGGCCCGGAGAGCACCCGCAAGATGATTACGAGGCACGGCCGGGAAGTCAGGAAGCACTCGTGTGGGCTGGGCTTGCCCTTGCCGTATTTCCTCGAGACGGGGCGACGAGGTCACATTATCGTGAGTCTCTGCTCGTCTCCGCGGGCTAACAATTCACTATGGTTTGGGTATTTGTTCTGAATTGGCCTTTGGCCTTTTCGCACTAACCACCACGCGAGAATAGATATGGGCCTCGACGTCGAGGTATCAGTCGAAGCTTTGTCGACGTCGATTCAAAGATTGTGGCGGGCGGATCGTGCCATCCACTTCACGGGTGGTGCTGGTATCCCTTGCACACAACGACCGGAGTGCAGCAGGCGATGGGCCCGCACCGGAGTGCTTAGGATGTAGACCGGCGGGGACCTCTCTGCTGAGCCTAGGTCGGGCTGCAATGTGTTGATCTTCCGAGGCTGGGCATTGACCCAGAAAAGTGTGTCCGGCCAGAGTGATCGAGCGTGTTGGAAAATGTGTGAGGTCTACTACACAACCTTCTTCTTGTAGACGTTGTTGGGCCTGCAAGTGCACAGGTTTGTAGGACAGTAGCAAATTTCTCTCAAGTGGATGACCTAAGGTTTATCAATCCGCGGGAGGCGTAGGATGAAGATGGTCTCTCTCAAGCAACCCTGCAACCAAATAGCAAATAGTCTCTTGTGTCCCCAACACCCAATACAATGGTAAATTGTATAGGTGCACTAGTTCGGCGAAGAGATGGTGATACAAGTGCAATATGGATAGTAGATATAGGTTTTTGTAATCTGAAAATATAAAAACAGCAAGGTAACAAGTGGTAAAAGTGAGCGTAAACGGTATTGCAATGATAGGAAACAAGGCCTAGGGTTCATACTTTCACTAGTGCAAGTTCTCTCAACAATAATAACATAGATAGATCATATAACAAGCCCTCAACATGCAACAAAGAGTCACTCCAAAGACACTAACAGCGGAGAACAAACGTAGAGATTATGGTCGGGTACGAAACCACCACAAAGCTATTCTTTCGGATCGATCTATAAAAGAGTTCGTACTAGAATAACACCTTAAGATACAAATCAACCAAAACCCTAATGTCACCTAGATACTCCATTGTCACCTCAAGTATCCGTGGGCATGATTATATGATATGCATCACACAATCTCAGATTTATCCAACCAACATAAAAGTACTTCAAAGAATGCCCCAAAGTTTCTACCGGAGAATCAAGAACGTGTGCCAACCCCTATGCATAGGTTCCCAATGTCAAAACCCGCAAGTTGATCACCAAAACATACATCAAGTGGCACATGATATCCCATTGTCACCACAGATAATCACGGCAAGACATACATCAAGTGTTCTCATAAAGACTCAATCCGATAAGATAACTTCAAAGGGGAAACTCAATTCATCACAAGAGAGTAGAGGGGGAGAAACATCATAAGATCCAACTACAATAGCAAAGCTTGGGATACATCAAGATCGTGCCATAGAAGAACACGAGAGAGAACACGAGAGAGAGAGATCAAACACATAGCTCTCGGTACATACCCTCAGCCCGAGGGTGAACTACTCCTCCTCATCATGGAGAGTGCCGGGATGATGAAGATGGCCACGGAGATGGATCCCCCCCCAGGGAATGGCGGAAAGGGGTCCCATTGGTTTTGGTGGCTACAGAGGCTTGCGGCGGAACTCCGGATCTATCTTCTGCTCGGAAGTTTTAGGGTGCGTGGTATATATGGGTGAAAGGAGTGCGTCGGTGGAGCTACGGGGCCCACGAGGCGGGGGGCGCGCCTGGGGGGGGCGCGCCACCACCCTCGTGAGCACCTCCGTATCTTCCCGACGTGGGGTCCAAGTCCATCAGTGGGTTTCCTTCCAAAATTAACTTCTCCAGTTGATTTCGTTCGCTTTGACTCCGTCGATATTCCTTTTCCTCGAAATATTTGAAATAGGCATAAAACAAAAAATTGGATGGGCCTCCGGTTAATAGGTTAGTCCCAAAAATAATATAAAAGTGGAAAATAAAGCCCAATATTTCCTAAAACAGTAGATAAAGTAGCATGGAGCAATCAAAAATTATAGATACGTTGGAGACGTATCAAGCATCCCCAAGCTTAATTCCTGCTCGTCCTCGAGTAGGTAAATGATAAAAAAGAATTTTTGATGCGGAGTGATACTTTGGCATAATTTCAATGCAAATCTTCTTAATTGTGATATGAATATTCAGATCCGAAAGATTCAATACAAAAGTTCATATTGACATAAAAATAATAATACTTCAAGCATACTAATCAAAGCAATCATGTCTTCTCAAAATAGCATGGCAAAAGAAAGTTCATCCCTACAAAATCATATAGTTAGGCTATGCTTCATTTTCGTCACACAAAGATGTTCCCAACTTCTATACCCCCGTTGACAAGCCAAGCAATTGTTTCATACTTAAATAATCTCAAACTTTTTCAACCTTCACGCAGTACATGAGCGTGAGCCATGGATATAGCTCTATGGGTGGAATAGAATATGATGATGGGGATTGTGTGGAGAAGACAAAAAGGAGAAAGTCTCACATCAACGAGGCTAATCAATGAGCTATGGAGATGCCCATCGATTGATGTTAATGCAAGGAGTAGGGATTGACATGCAATGGATGCACTAGAGCTATGAATGCTCAACAAAATAAAACTAGTGGGTGTGCATCCAACTCGCTTGCTCATGAAGACCTAGGGCATTTGAGGAAGCCCATCGTAGGAATATACAAGCCAAGTTCTATAATGAAAAATTCCCACTAGTATGAAAAGGACAACTTATGAGACTCACTATATGAAAAACATGGTGCTACTTTGAAGCACAATGTATGAGACTCACTACATGAAGAACAAGGTGCTACTTTGAAGCACAATATATGAGACTCACTACATGAAGAACAAGGTGCTACTTTGAAGCACAAGTGTGGAAAAAGAGATAGTAGCATTGCCCTTTTTTTGGGGCCTTTCTCTTTTTTGGCCTTTCTTTTTTTTGTTTTTTTGGGACTTTATTTTTTTTGGCCTTTCTTTTTTTTTGATTGGGCAATGCTCTAATAATTATGATCATCACACTTCTATTGACTCTATGTGAATGCCTCCGGCGGTGTACCGGGATGGTGCGATGAATCAAGAGTGACATGTATGAAAAATAATGCATGGTGGCTTTGCCACAAATACGATGTCAACTACATGATCATGCAATGGCAATATGACAAAAGTAAAGTATGTCATGATGATGATGAACGGAACGGTGGAAAGTTGCATGGCAATATATCTTGGAATGGCTATGGAAATGCCATAATAGGTAGGTATGGTGGCTATTTTGAGGAAGATATAAGGAGGTTTATGTGTGATAGAGCGTATCATATCACGGGGTTTGGATGCACCGGCGACGTTTGCACCAACTCGCAAGGTGAGAAAGGGCAATGCAAGGTACCGAAGAGGCTAGCAAAAGCGGAAAGGTAAAAGTGCGTATAATCCATGGACTCAACATTAGTCAAAAGAACTCATATACTTATTGCAAAAATTTAGAAGTCATCAAAAATCAAGTACTACGCGCATGCTCCTAGGGGGATAGATTGGTAGGAAAAGACCATCGCTCGTCCCCGACCGCCACTCATAAGGATGCACAAGCCAGGTACACTTCATGTTTCAAATTTGTTACACAACTTTAACCATACGTGCATGCTACGGGATTTGCTAACTTCAACACAAGCATTCTTTAAATTCATAATCACCCAACTAGCATGACTTTAATATCACTACCTCCATATCTCAAAACAATTATCAAGTATCAAACTTCTCTTAGTATTCAACACACTCATAAGAATTCTTACAAATCATGTATGCTTAGCATATTAGAATTAAGCACATTACCATGCTATTTAAGACTCTCAAAATAATTGTAACACCCCGGATTCGATGCGCCAGGTGTCATTCAGTTATTCGCCGTCTTTGCCATGTCATTTGATTGCGTGTTGCATTTTGCCATGTCATCATCTGCATTTCATATCATGTCATCATGTGCATTGCATTGCATACGTGTTCGTCTCATGCATCCGAGCATTTTCCCAGTTGTCCGTTTTGCAATCCGGCGCTCCTATGTCTCCGGCGCCCCCTTTACCTCTTTTAGGTAAAGGGGTGTTAAACTTTCTCGGAATGGCCCGAGGTTTGTCAAGCGGCCTTGGTATAGCACCGGTAGACCGCCTGTCAAGTTTCGTGCCATTTGGAGGTCGTTTGGTACTCCAACGGTTAACCGGGTAACCATAAAAGCCTCCTTCTCTTTGCAGCCCAACACCCCTTCCAAGTGGCCCAAAACCCAGCAAACTCCTCTCCATGCTCTCGGTCGTTCGATCACGATCGTGTGGGCGAAAACCACACCTCATTTGGAGTCTCCTAGCTCCCTCTACCTATAAATGTGTGTCTCCCCCCGAAATTGCGGATGAATCCCCCCTAACCCTAGCCTTCCTCTCCCTCGCCGCCTCCGGACATGTCCGGCGCCACGGACACCCAGCAGCGCCGCCTCACACCACTCCCGGGCCGCCACGTGGCCTCCTGCGCCGTCCCGCTGCCGCGCCCGCTGGCCAGCTGCCCGCCAGTTCAGCCTGGCCGCCCGTCCGCCAAGCGCCTCCTGCGCCCGTCGCCGCCCGTCCGACTCCCGAGCCCGCCGCACAGCAGCGCGCCTGGCTGGCGGCGCCCTCGCCATACGCCGAGGCGCCCGCCGCCCATGACGCTTTTCCAGCATACCGTCGTGCCGGCCGGCGCCGCCGCCCTCCGTCGCCCGGCCGCCTCGCGCCGCCTCCGCCGGCCGGCCAGCCGCTCGCCGCCGCCCGCGCCCTCCGCCTTCCCGGCCTCCTCCGGTGCCGCCCCGCCCTCCGGCTGCCGTCGCCGGCCGCCTCGTCGCCGGATCCGGCGGGTGGGATGAGATCCACCCGCCCGACCATCCAAACGGCCCGCGGGATCCCGTCGTCCACTTTTCCCCCGAGGTCCAAATTTCGCCCAAGTCCCCAGATCTGCATATTATCATGCCATGTTCGTTGCATCGTATCTCTGCATCCATAGCTCCGTTTCGTGCGTGTAATATGTCAAATTGTTCGCCTCGACGAGTACATCATTTCATCCCATTGCATCATTTACATTTGAGCTCATATTGATGCCCGAAATGCTTTTAGAAGAGGGCTATGTGATGTTAGTTTCAGATTCTTATCAGAACATGCACTTTTGTCATTTTTGCCATGATTGATGTGTGCACCCTATGAACTTGAGTCCTACATGTGTTTTGTAATATGCCATGCCATATTTACAGGGTGTATGCCATGTATTTTGTGATCTCTGTGGTGACTAGCACAAGCATGCAAACTAGGCTTCATGATGTTGCTGATTTCAGCCCTGCTCACTGCTGATATTTTATGCCATGTAAACTTGATGCTACCGAGAGATCCATGCTTATTTTGAGATACTTCAGTAAGGATGTTTTGAACATATGATTATTCTCTATCCATACATGCCCTTGTTTGCAATTATGGAGTGCCATAGCTTGAGTTAATCGAGCTCTACTTTTGCTATAAAATGTTTCCTGGCAGGTTGTTTACATGTTATTCAATTTTGACAAGGTTGTTTTAGTTGATCCGTGTATGCTATGATGTTGTTCTTGCCATGTATTGCTTCTATGACATGTCTTCTTACTGTGAGTTGCCTTGCCATGCCATGTATTGCTTTGTGGCGAGTGGTTCAAGCTCACCAACATGCCTACTTATTGTTGTTCCTGCCATGTATGAATCTGTAATATAACTTGCCATGTTTACATGAGTGCCATCATATCTTCTGGTCCTTTTTGGCTCATGGTCACTAAAGGACATTTGATCTATGCATTTAGTAGATTCATGCCATGCCTTTGTTTTCCATGATAAGTTCCTGTAACATGTTTTTTGATAGCTCTAAACATTGCAACCTGATGTTATTTCCTGATAAGTCTGAAACTGTTATTATTTGCAATCTTGCCATGTCATTTCGAGCATGTTCTAGTGATTTCTGGAGATAGCTCAGTGTTCATGTTTTGTAATGCTTTACCTGTACATCATGCCCATGCCCTTTTGTATCATGTTAAGATGTTGTAGCTTGTTGTTTTGGTGCTTGCAATATGCCTAGTTGCTGTTTTGGACAGATTGTTGTCATAACTTGTATAGGGTGTATGTGTTGGACCGTTGCTCCGTTTTGAGTGTGCTCTATATGAAACTTGCTTGATTTTGCATTTAGTTTCATATTATCATGTTGCATCCTTGTTTTGAGGTGTTTGTTTGATGTTTGAATGCATTTTGCATCAATGCCATGTTTAACTTGTTTTGCTCATATCTTCTAGGCCGTAGCTCCGAATTAAATGAACTTTATATGTAACTTGACTAGAATTTCGTGTAGATAATCTTGGTGCATCTTAACTTGCTGTTTAACAATTTGAACTTAAGGTTTATTCAGATCTGGACCAATTTCGAAATTTGCATATGAGGACTTACCGGAATTGTTTTAAATGAACTTTATATGTAACTTGACTAGAATTTCGTGTAGATCATCTTGGTGCATCTTAACTTGCTGTTTAACAATTTGAACTTAAGGTTTATTCAGATCTGGACCAATTTCGAAATTTGCATATGAGGACTTACCGGAATTGTTCTATGTTGTTTCCGGCCTCATTTAAACTTGTTTTGATGTGCTGCTCTTATTTGCATCATCTCTTGCCATGAGTAGCTCCATCTAGCCTTGTCATGCATCATGCTTGTTGTGCATCATGTCTTGTCTATGTGTGGAGTGTTTACTATGTTGTGTGCTTCTTCTTGTTAGTTCCTGTTTCGTTGAGATCGCGAGGATTCGTTCGTCTACGCTTGGTTCGTCTTCGTGGCTTCATCTTCTTCATGGACTCGTTCTTCTTCCTTGCGGGATTTCAGGCAAGATGACCGCTACCCTGGATCTCACTACTATCATTGCTATGCTAGTTGCTTCGTTCTATCGCTATGCTGCGCTACCTTTTACCTGTTTATCAAGCCATCCCAAATTGCCATGTCAGCCTCTAACCTTTGACACCTTTCCTATGCAAACCGTTGTTTGGCTATGTTACCGCTTTGCTCAGCCCCTCTTATAGCGTTGCTAGTTGCAGGTGAAGTTGAAGATTGCTCCATGGTGGACAGGGTTTTGTTGGGATATCACAATATCTCTTATATTATTAATGCATCTATATACTTGGTAAAGGGTGGAAGGCTCGGCCTTATGCCTGGTGTTTTGTTCCACTCTTGCCGCCCTAGTTTCCGTCATATCGGTATTATGTTCCCGGATTTTTGCGTCCCTAACGCGGTCGGGTGATTTATGGGACCCCTTGACAGTTCACTTTGAATAAGACTCCTCCAAAGAAGGCCCAACATTGGTTTTACCATTTGCCTCACCACCACCTACATTTCCTTGGGAGTAATTAACCCAAGGGTCATCTTTATTCAGCCCCCGGCCAATGCTTGTCTAAGTGTTGGTCCAAACTAGAGCCCTTTGCAGCGCCACCTCGGGAAACTTGAGGGCTGGTTTTAGTTGTACGGACTGCTCATCCGGTCGTGGCTCGAGACGAGATACGCTGGCTACTATCGTGGTGTCGGCACGCGGGAGGTCTTGCTGGTCTTGTTTTATTGTGTCGAAATGTCTTGTAGCCGGATTTCGAGACTGATCAGTCTTCCTGGGAGAAGGAATATCCTTCGTTGATCGCGAGAGCTTATCATGGGCTAAGTTGGGACACCCCTGCAGGGTATAAACTTTCGAGAGCCGTGCCCACGGTTATGTGGCAGATGGGAATTTGTTAATATCCGGTTGTAGTAAACTTGAAGTAAACTCTTCTAAAATACATCAACCGTGTGCTTAACCGTGAGTGTCTCTTTTCGTGGTTGATCGAGAGGAGAACACGGTTTCTGGGTTATGTCTGACGTAAGTAGGAGTTCAGAATCACTTCTTGATCATTACTAGTTGACGACCGTTCCGCTTGCTCTCTTCTCGCTCTTATTTGCATTGGTTAGCCACCATATCATGCTTAGTCGCTGCTACAACCTCACCACTTTACCCCTTCCTTTCCCATTAAGCTTTGATAGTCTTGATACCCATGGTAATGGAATTGCTGAGTCCTCGTGCTCACAGATTACTACACCACCAGTTGCAGGTACAGGTTTGCGATGATCATGACGCGAGAGCGATGTTTGCTTGTTTTGGAGTTCTTCTTCTGCTTCTTCTTCGATCAGGGGATAGGTTCCAGGTCGGCAGCCTGGGCTAGCAGGGTGGATGTCGTTTGAGCTTCTGTTTATGTTTCATCCGTAGTCGGATGTTGATCTTGTATATGATGTTGATGTATCCTTGTGGCATTTGTGCCTTATGTATGTATCCCCATCTATTATGTAATGTTGATGTAATGATATCCACCTTGCAAAAGCGTTTCAATATACGGGTCTATCCTTGGTGGGACCTTCGAGTTCCTTTTGGATAGGGTCGCATATTGGGCGTGACAATAATATAAGTGAAGCATGAGAGTTCAATAGTTCCTATAAAACAAATCCACCACCGTGCTCTAAAATATATAAGTGAGGCACTAGAGCAAATGACAAACTACTCCGAAAAATATAAGTGAAGATCAATGAGTAGTCAGATAATTATGCAACTATGTGAAGACTCTCCCATTTAATAATTTCAGATCTTGGTATTGTATTCAAACAGAAAGCAAATCTAAATAAAATGACATTGCAAGGATAGCACAACTCATGTGAAGAAGCAAAAACTTAGGCTCAACCGATACTAACCGATAGTTGTTGAAGAAGAAAGGTGGGATGCCTACCGGGGCATCCCCAAGCTTAGATGCTTGAGACTTCTTGAAATATTATCTTGGGGTGCCTTGGGCATCCCCAAGCTTGAACTTTTGTGTCTCCTTAATTCCTCTCATATCATGGTTTCTCTTTTTATCAAAAGCTTCATCCACAACAAACTCAACAAGAACTCGTGAGATAGGTTAGTATAAACCAATGCAAAAACTTATCATTTTTACTGTAACAAATCACTAACATTATTATTCAACATTGCATACTAAATGTCTCTGCATAATTAATACTTCTATCCTTAAATAGAATCATTAAACAAGCAAACATATGCAAACAATGCAAACATAACAGCAATCTGCCAAAACAGCACAGTCTGTAAAGAATGCAAGAGTATCGATACTTCCCTAACTCCAAAAATTATGAACTAAAATTCCCACTGTAATAAATTTATCATAGCTCAATATGAAAAAATATTCAACATTATACCACTCTCTTACTTTTCTAGATAATTGTTGCAACAGCGGTAAACTTTCTGTTTTCAAACAGCAACATGTATACTTGCAAAATAAGCATGGCAAAGGCTATCCTTGACTTTTTTTATTGAAAATAAAGACGAAAAACACTAATATAACTAACAGAAAGCAAAACAAAACAAAATGACATGACACTCCAAGCAAAACACATATCATGTGGTGAATAAAAATATAGCTCCAAGTAAAGTTACCGATGAACGAAGACGAAAGAGGAGATGCCTTCCGGGGCATCCCCAAGCTTAGACGCTTGGTTATCCTTTAATATTACCTTGGGGTGCCTTGGGCATACCCAAGCTTAGGCTCTTGCCACTACTTATTCCATAGTCCATCGAATCTTTACCCAAAACATGAAAACTTCACAACACAAAACTTAACAGAAAACTCGTGAGCTCCGTTAGCGAAAGAAAACAAAACACCACTTCAAGGTACTGTAATGAACTCATTATTTACTTATATTGGTGTTAAACCTACTGTATTCCAACTTCTCTATGGTTTATAAACTATTTTACTAGCCATAGATTCATCAAAATAAGCAAACAACACAATGAAAACATAATCTGTCAAAAACAGAACAGTCTGTAGTAATCTGTAACTAACGCAAACTTATGGAACTCCAAAAATTCTAAAATAAATTGTTGGACCTGAGTAATTTGTCTATTAATCATATGAAAAAAGAATCAACTAAATAGCACTCTCCAGTAAAAAGTTATAGCTAATCTCGTGAGCGCTAAAGTTTCTGTTTTTTACAGCATGATCATAAAGACTTCACCCAAGTCTTTCCAAAGGTTCTACTTGGCACAAACACTAATTAAAACATAAAACCACATCTAAACAGAGGCTATATGGATTATTTATTTCTAAAAAGAACCAAAAAGCAAGAAACTAAAATAAAATTGGGCTGCCTCCCAACAAGCGCTATCGTTTAATGCCCCTAGCTAGGCATTATGATTTCAATGATGCTCACATAAAAGATAAGAATTGAAACATAAAGAGAGCATCATGAAGAATATGACTAGCACATTTAAGTCTAACCCACTTCTTATGCATAGGGATTTTGTGAGCAAACAACTTATGGGAACAAGAATCATCTTGCATAGGAAGGTAAAACAAGCATACCTTCAAAACTTTAAGCACATAGAGAGGAAACTTGATATTATTGCAATTCCTACAAGCATATGTTCCTCCCTCATAATAATTTTCAGTAGCATCATGAATGAATTCAACAATATAACCAGCACCTAAATCATTCTTTTCATGATCTACTTGCATAGAAATTTTATTATTCTCCACATAAGCAAATTTCTTCTCATGAATAATAGTGGGAGCAAACTCAACAAAATAGCTATCATGTGATTGAAAATTAAGATCAAGATTACAAGTTTCATGGTTATCATTATTCTTTAAAGCATACGTTTCATCACAATAATCATCATAGATAGGAGGCATGTTTTCATCATAGTAAATTTGCTCATCAAAGCTTGGGGGACAAAAAATATCATCTTCATCAAACATAGCTTCCCCAAGCTTGTGGCTTTGCAAATCATTAGCATCATGGATATTCAAGGAATTCATACTAACAACATTGCAATCATACTCATCATTCAAAGATTTAGTGCCAAACAATTTAATGCATTCTTCTTCTAACACTTTGGCACAAATTTCCTTTCCATCATTCTCACGAAAGATATTAAAAAGGTGAAGCGTATGAGACAAACTCAATTCCATTTGTTTTGTAATTTTCTTTTATAAACTAGACTAGTGCTAAAACAAGAAACAAAAAGATTCAATTGCAAGATCTAAAGATATACCTTCACTTACCTAGCCTCTCCGACAACAGCGCCAGAAAAGAGCTTGATATCTACTACACAACCTTCTTCTTGTAGACGTTGTTGGGCCTGCAAGTGCACATGTTTGTAGGACAGTAGCAAATTTCCCTCAAGTGGATGACCTAAGGTTTATCAATCATGGGAGGCGAGGGATGAAGATGGTCTCTCTCAAGCAACCCTGCAACCAAATAGCAAAGAGTCTCTTGTGTCCCCAACACACCCAATACAATGGTAAATTGTATAGGTGCACTAGTTCGGCGAAGAGATGGTGATACAAGTGCAATATGGATAGTAGATATAGGTTTTTGTAATCTGAAAATATAAAAACGGCAAGGTAACAAGTGGTAAAAGTGAGCGTAAACGGTATTGCAATGATAGGAAACAAGGCCTAGGGTTCATACTTTCAGTAGTGCAAGTTCTCTCAACAATAATAACATAGATAGATCATATAACAAGCCCTCAACATGCAACAAAGAGTCACTCCAAAGACACTAACAGCGGAGAACAAATGTAGAGATTATGGTCGGGTACGAAACCACCACAAAGCTATTCTTTCGGATCGATCTATAAAAGAGTTCGTACTAGAATAACACCTTAAGATACAAATCAACCAAAACCCTAATGTCACCTAGATACTCCATTGTCACCTCAAGTATCCGTGGGCATGATTATACGATATGCATCACACAATCTCAGATTTATCCAACCAACATAAAAGTACTTCAAAGAGTGCCCCAAAGTTTCTACCGGAGAATCAAGAACGTGTGCCAACCCCTATGCATAGGTTCCCAATGTCACGAAACCCGCAAGTTGATCACCAAAACATACATCAAGTGGCACATGATATCCCATTGTCACCATAGATAATCACGGCAAGACATACATCAAGTGTTCTCATAAAGACTCAATCCGATAAGATAACTTCAAAGGGGAAACTCAATTCATCACAAGAGAGTAGAGGGGGAGAAACATCATAAGATCCAACTACAATAGCAAAGCTCGGGATACATCAAGATCGTGCCATAGAAGAACACGAGAGAGAGAGAGAGATCAAACACATAGCTACTGGTACATACCCTCAGCCCCGAGGGTGAACTACTCCCTCCTCATCATGGAGAGCGCCGGGATGATGAAGATGGCCACCGGAGATGGATCCCCCCTCCGGCAGGGTACCGGAAAGGGGTCCCGATTGGTTTTTGGTGGCTACAGAGGATTGCGGCGGCGGAACTCCGGATCTATCTTCTGTTCTGGAAGTTTTAGGGTACGTGAGGTATATATGGATGAAAGGAGTGCGTCGGTGGAGCTACGGGGCCCCACGAGGCGGGGGGTGGGCGCCCCACCCTCGTGAGCACCTCCGTATCTTCGACATGGGGTCCAAGTCCATCGGTGGGTTTCCTTCCAAAAATAACTTCTCCAGTTGATTTCGTTCCGCTTTGACTCCGTCGATATTCCTTTTCCTCAAACACCAAATAGGCATAAAACAACAAATCTGGGCTGGGCCTCCGGTTAATAGGTTAGTCCCAAAAATAATATAAAAGTGGAAAATAAAGCCCAAATTGCCTAAAACAGTAGATAAAGTAGCATGGAGCAATCAAAAATTATAGATACGTTGGAGACGTATCAACGTGGTGCACCCCTGCAGGGAAGATCTTTATTCTAATACCGTGTCCACGGTAATGGACGTTCAGACTTATATCTTGATCTAATACAACTAGAAATGGATACTTAAGATATGTGGCTCCGGGATTGCTTTCTCGCAGGGAGTCGAGGAAGGATCTCTGGGCATTGTTGCTACAACATGCTTGTTAATATAAACTGCTATTCTTTACTCTTCTACATGCTGCAAGATGCTTGGAGCTGCTTGAAGATGCTAGTCTTCGATAGGCCAGGCCTTCCCCTCTATTCTGGCATTCTGCAGTTCAGTCCACAGATACAGCCCTTCCATTTGATACCAATTCATACTTAGCATAGATCTGATGCTTGCGAGTACTTTGGATGAGTACTCACGGTTGCTTTGCTACCCCTTTTCCCCCTTCCTTCTTCTTTCCGGTTGATGCAACCAAATGGTGGACCCCTAGAGCCAGAAGCCACCGCTGACAGATACTATTACGTGGAGACCACCAACGACCAAGAGTAGTTAGGAGGTCCCAGGCAGGAGGCCTTGCCGCTTCGATCATTGATGTTTGTGCTAGCCTTCTTAAGGCATCCTTGTCTAACTTATGTCTGTACTCAGATATTGTTGCTTCCGCTGACTCTTGTGTATCGAGCTTGTATTCGAGCCCTCGAGGCCCCTGGCTTGTAATATAAAGCTTGTATTATTTTAATTTGTGTCTAGAGTTGTGTTGTGATATCTTCCCGTGAGTCCCTGATCTTGGTCGTACACATTTGCGTGCATGAGTAGTGTACGGTCGAATCGGGGGCGTCACAAGTTGGTATCAGAGCCGACTGCGTGCAGGATCCCCCTTTCCAACTCCTCGGCCGAAGTTGAGTCTAGTCTTTGAAAAACTGTTTTACTAACATGGCTGTGTGGCTTACGGGCCCACGTCGCCATTGGGTGGTATTAGGATCTTTTACTCCTCCACCTTTACTCTGGGACTCTGATCTCTCTTCTATTCGGGTTAAATGGTTTTGCTAACTCTAACCTTAGGGTCTCGTGATCACATCCATCTGGAGATTTGTATTATGCCTTTCTTGAATTAAGGGCCAGGATCTGCTTCACATTGTTCACGGACCGCAGGATCCTTTTATCGAGGGCACCCTGCATCGTCCCCTGCAGATTCCTCGCTCTAGTGGTTTTCCCCGATGTTGATGTAGCCTATGCTATGTTCCGTTGTTGTATCCCTCCATCGCGTGCAAGCGTGCCGCCTAGTATGTCTAGGATGATTCTCTTGTCCGAACTCATACTAACAACGTGTAAATGCCTCTGCATATGTATATGTATGTCTTTAATGACTACTTCTTGGTACATACTGCGCCTTTGCTCATTGTTCAAGTTACATCATGAATGACTCCATACACCTGCTCCAACCTCTTGTTAAAACTGCTCCCTGATGTTCTTAGCAGGATGGCTGACGATCCTCCACCTCCACCCTATATTGCCGCAATGATGCAACAGTTTGAGCTGAATCGTCAGTTTATGACCGAGTAATCGCCGCTTCAAACCGTAATGCTCATCAACAGCCTGCCCCAATAACATCGCCGAATTTGTGCGCCTCAACCCATCCATTTTCCGCAACTCCACCAATCCTATGGATGCTGATGATTGGCTTCGTGACATCCTGTTTGAGATGGAGTCAGCTAATGTTGCACCTACCAGTTATGTCACCTTTGCGACATTTCACTTGAAGGGTCCAGCTGCTCAATGGTGGGAAAGCCACAGGGGAATGCTGCGTGCAGAGACTGTAACCACTTGGCAGGAATTTCAGTTAGCTTTTCGTGCATGACACATTCCTCAAGGTCCGATGGACCAGAAGAAGAAGGAGTTCCGCAAACTCTCACAGGACACAATGACTGTGGATGAATATCAGAGGAAGTTCCTTGATTTATCTCGCTATCTTTGCGGATGACGTCAGACCGATGCCCGCAAGCGGGAGAAATTCGTGAAGGATCGTGTCCCGATATAAAGCTCGCACTTGTTGCTCATGATTGTGCAGACTTTGCGACACTTGTTAGCCAAGCTTTCCGAACTGAAACTGGCCTGACTGAGTACCAGGAGTCGCTCAAGCGTACTCGAGATGCTGCCCCATCCTCGAGTCAGCCTGCTCAGAAACGTCGAGTCTGGATCCCACTCAATGTTCATCATCGACCTGCTCCAACACCAAGGCCGTCTAATGTTGCACCTCGTCTGCCTCCGCCACCGAGACAGCTAACGATTCAGGGTGCACAGTCCAATATTGTGGCTCCTCCCCATAATGATGGCTTATGCCACAAGTGTGGATAGCCAGGACACCTTACCCTCGATTGTCGCCAGGGTCAGCCGCAGAATGCATCATGTCCTTCCGCTGGTCGTAAGAAGAGCCGTCGAAGCTATCGTTCCAGAAACAGCAATACCCAACCATCTGCTGTTATACTTGGCCAGGCCAACCACATCGATGTTGATAAGGCTCAGAAGGAACCGACTATCGTGATGGGAACCCTCCTTGTCAACTCAGTGCCAGCGTCTGTTCTTTTTGATTCAGGAGCGTCGCATTCCTTCATATCTGAGGCATTTGCACGCGATCAAGACTTATCATTTGAAAACGTGTACCCTCCGCTGGTGATTAACTCTCCAGGATCCAGGTGGGATACCTCGATGGTAGCCCACAACAACCACACTGTAATTGGAGGATTAGTGTTCTCTGCTTCACTCATGGCCCTCAAGGGTTCTACTATAAATGTCATTCTCGGTATGGATTGGCTGAAAGCACATAATGCTTTCCTCGACTGTGCCGCTAAGAAAGTCCAACTCACACACCCTTCTGGCCAGTTGATCCACTACTCAGCTCAGATGATCCAGAATGTCGAGAGTCAGATATATGTTCTCAATGCATTGAATGCTTCACGTCTTGAGGGAATCGAGAACATTCCAGTCGTTCGTGATTTTGAAGATGTCTTTCCAGAAGAACTTCCAGGAATACCCCCGGCTAGAGTCGTCGAATTCATCATAGACTTGAAGCCAGGCACTACTCCTATTGCCAAACGGCCATACAAGATGCCGCCGCATGAACTCCTTGAACTTAAGGAGGAAATCGACAAGTCTCTTCACAGGGGATTCATCTGTGCTAGTTCCTCTGCTTGGGGAGCGCCTTCTCTCTTTGTCAAGAAGAAGGATGGTACGAATCGTTTGGTCCAAGATTACCGACCTATCAACCAGGCAACAATTCAGAACAAGTATCCGCTTCCCAGAATCAACGACCTGTATGATCAACTTGTTGGTTCTTCAGTATTCTCTAAACTTGATTTGAGGTTGGGTTACCACCAGATTCGGGTTCGTGAAGAGGATATTCCCAAGACCGCCTTCGTTACTCGCTATGGTTCATACAAGAACACCGTCATGTCTTTCGGCTTGACCAATGCTCCAGCAACATTCTCTCATCTGATGAACTATATATTCATGGAATACCTCGACAAGTTCATCATGGTTTATCTGGATGATATCCTTGTATATTCCAAGAATAAAGAAGAACATGATGAACATCTTCAACTTGTTCTGGAAAAACTTCGAGAGCATCAACTATATGCTAAGTATTCCAAGTGTGAATTCTGGCTTACCGAAGTGACCTACCTTGGGCATGTCATATCCAAGGATGGTATTGCCGTCAACCCCGAACGAGTTCAGGCTATCCTCGATTGGACTCCTCCGAAGAATGTCAAACAAGTCACAAGTTTTCTCGGACTCGCCAGCTATTGTCGTTGATTTGTCGAGAACTTCTCCAAGATCGCCAAGCCCCTGACTGGCCTGCTTCACAAAGGCGTCAAGTTCGAATGGACAGAAAAGTGCCAGGAAAGTTTCCAAGCACTCAAAGACAAGCTGATTTCTGCCCCAGTGCTTGCTCCTCCCGATACTAAGAAGGATTTTGTCATTTACTGCGACGCTTCATGACAAGGATTAGGCTGTGTCCTAATGCAAGAGCGCAGAGTGAATTCTTATGCCTCTCATCAATTGCGTCCTCACGAAGAGAACTACCCTGTTCATGACCTCGAGCTTGCTGCTGTCATACATGCATTGAAATAGTGGCGACATTACCTTCTTGGTAATCATTGCGAGATCCTCACCGACCACCAAAGTCTGAAGTACCTGTTTACCCAGCCAGACCTGAACCTCCGTCAGCAGAGATGGATGGAGATCGTAGCAGACTTTGACATGGGCATTTCTTATACAACAGGCAAGGCTAATGTAATGGCTGATGCTTAGAGCCGCAAGTCATATTGCAATCACCTCGAGGTTCGAAAAGTTCAGCCCTCGCTTGTTGAAGAATTCAGAAAGTTGAACCTCCATATTGTTCCTCCTGGTGCACTCGCACCCCCTCCTCCAGAATTCCGCAAGATGAACCTCCGCGTTGTTTCCCAGGGTTCTCTCAATACCCTGGTTGCTAAACCAGATCTCGTGGATAGCATCAAGGAACTGCAGAATTATGACTCTCAAGTTGAGAAGATTAAGCGCTACCTCGCAGAAGGAAAGCCCTCATTCTTAACTATTACTGATGATGGCACTTTGTACTTCAAAGGCCGCCTAGTGGTGCCGTGTAAGGAGAAAAACCTGGATATGACTAAGGAGGTTATGGAAGAAGCTCATGACACTCCGTTGTCTATTCATCCTGGTAGTACCAAGATGTACCAAGACATTTGTCAGAGATTCTGGTGGTCAAACATGAAGCAAGACATTGCTCGCTATGTTACTGAATGTGACGTTTGTCGTTGTATCAAAGCAGAACATCAAAGGCCGGCTGGAAATCTACAACCTATCTCTATTCCGGAATGGAAATGGGACCATGTTGAAATGGACTTCGTCACTGGATTTCCCAAATCACAGAAAGGTAATGATGCTATACTTGTCATCATTGACCGGCTTTCCAAAGTTGCACACTTTCTGGCCGTCAAAGAAACGATCACTGCTAGTCAGCTGGCAACCCTTTACATGTCCAGAATTGTTTCACTCCATGGTATTCCATTGGTTATCAGCTCAGACCGTGGCAGCTTATTCACTTCAAGATTCTGGGCAAGTTTCCAAGAAGCTATGGGAACTCATCTGTCTTTCAGCACTGCTTTTCACCCTCAGTCTCAGGGACAAGTTGAACGCATCAATCAAGTTCTCGAAGACATGCTTCGAGCTTGTGTCATTTCCTTTGGCAAGAAATGGGAGGAATCTCTCCCGTATGCTGAGTTCTCTTACAACAATAGCTATCAAGCTAGTCTGAAGATGGCCCCATTCGAAGTGTTATATGGACGAAAGTGCCGAACCCCTCTGAACTGGTCAGAAACTGGGGAACGTCCACTCTTCAGTCCAGATATTATCCAACACGCTGAAGAACAAGTCCGCGTCATTCGCGAGAATCTCAAGACTGCTCAGTCACGTCAAAAGAGTAATTATGACCGTCATCATAAAGACATGGTCTATCAACCTGGCGAAAAGGCTTACCTTCGAGTCACACCAATGAAGGGTGCACACCGCTTCGGGATCAAGGCAAGCTAGCTCCTCGCTATATTGGTCCTTTCACTATTCTCGAGAGGCGTGGAAAAGTGGCATACCAGTTGGATCTACCGTCGAACCTTTCTCAGGTTCACGATGTATTCCACGTGTCACAAATCCGCCGCTGCTTCAAGGACCCAATCCGAGCAGTGGATCATGAAGTGCTCGAGTTGCAACAGGACCTCTCCTATAAAGAGCATCCAGTCCGCATTCTCGACCAAGCTGAACGCCGCACACGTCAGAAGGCGATCAAGTTCCTCAAAGTCCAGTGGTCGCATCACTCTGAAGACGAAGCCACTTGGGAACGCGAGGATCGTCTGCGTGATGAATACCCCGCTTTGTTTCCTTCTACCTCCTAAATCTCGGGACGAGATTTCTTGTAGTGGAGGAGAATTGTAACGCCCGGATAATAATGCTACAGTAAACCACTGTTAATGGTGCCATGTCATTGATTTTTACTGTTGTTAAGCTCGCGCTGATAGAAAGTCGGTTCTAAATTCAAATTTAAAGTAAGTAAAAGAAGAAGGGAAAGCAAAGAAAAAGAAAAGAGGGGAGAAAAAAGCCCCTTCCCCCACTGGGTCGTGGCCCAGCTGGACCACCAGACCACCTGGCCGGCCCACCTCTCCCTCTCCCTTATCCCCCCACGCACCCAAAATATCTGGGCAGATCGCCCAACTCCCTCCCCACATCTCCCTCTCATTCCTCTCCTCTCGATTGGATCAGGATCGGGCCTGATCCCGTCTTCGGCGCCATCGCTCCGCGCCCCCGACGCCGGCGCCGCCCAGCCTTCGTCGCCTCGCCCGTCGCCTCCTCGCCTCCCCTTCTCCGTTGCGCGTCACCGGCCTGAGGCCTCTGCCTCGCCATCGCCGACCAACGTCGCCATCGCCTACCGCGTCCTCGTCCCCTCCCCAACGGAACTTCCCCGCGCCTCGCCAATGAAACCCTGCACCGGGGTATGACCCCATCTCCCCTACCCCTTCCCCTACGCCGTCCACGCCGACGCCGCCCCGTACTGTTGCTCGACGCGCTCTTGGCCTCGCCCGCTCGCGTCCGTGCTCGGCCGCCCGCACTTCCCATGTGCCTGCAACCTCGCTTCCGCGTGCCCGATGCCACACCGCCACAAGCCAGCCTCCCAGCAGCTGCCGCTGCCGCGCGGCCGCCTTTGGCTCATTGCCGAGCACCGCCACTCGCCCTGCTGCTGCTCCTCGCCCGGCCACCCGCGCCTACCGCCCAGCACATTGCCTCAAGCCCAAGACGGGTCGGATGCCTGCACTGTCACACTGCTAACCCGCCCCGGTTGGCTCTAGGAAGATGACAAGTGGGGCCCACCCCAAAAAAAGATAATAAAAAGTAAATTAACATATTAATTAATTAGGCAATTAATTAACTTAACTTAATTAGCCTAACTACCTAATTTAGTTAATTAAAACTGTTAGTTTAGTTAGGTCTATGGCAGAGCGACCCCACATGTTAGTTTGACCCAGTCAACGCCCTGTTGACTGATGACGTCATGATGACATCATGCTGATGTAGTAACCCCATTTTGAATTAATAATAATTTCATAATATTGTTTAAAACTTTGAAAATTAATATAAAATAATCCGTACCTCGGATGAAAAAGTTTTCTACATGAAAGTTGCTCAGAACGACGAGACGGATCCGAATATGCGATCCGTTTGTCTGCCACGCATCCCTAGCAAAGAGAACATGCAACTTTCCCCCTCCGTTTCATCTGCCCGAAAAAGCCTAACTCCGAGAAAACTTTCCGGATGTTATCCCCCTTCGCCAGTAACGTGTAGCACCGCATTAGAACACGTTTAGCTGTGCCTGTTGTCCTGGTATGCTCTTGCTTACTATGTATTTACTATTTCTCCCCCCTCTTCCCTCCGGTAGACCCTGAGACTGCCGCTGATGCCACTATGATCGACTACGTCGACGACGACCCCTTCTTGTCTGAGCAACCAGGCAAGCTCCCCCTTTGATCATTCCGATATCGCCCATTCCATTCTCTCACGCTTGCATTAGATTTTGCTACTGTTATTGATTGCTCCTATTCTGATGCATAGCCTGCTTTTGTACCTGCTGTTGTACCTTACCTGCTTATCCTAAACTGCTTAGTATAGGTTGGTTAGTGATCCATTAGTGACCTCCACTTGTCCTTGCCGCCCCTGCTTCATCATCGATGACTCGAGCTAGATGATCGACGACCAGAGCCCGACACCGCACATCACATCACGCCCCTTTAGTTGTTTGACTCTGCAGAGCTACTATCGAGTGCCGAGGGTGATCCCTCATAACGCACTCCTGATGATAATTCTGTAGTGTAGCTATTCGATCGTGGTCATCGAGGTGATTTCCTCCTTCACCATTCCCGATCTGGCTCTGTCGTGCAACCCTCAAGTGTGAACCTCGAGGTGGTTCCTCTTCGTTCACCTTAATGATTACATCGAGTGGAATCCTCCGAGGGTGATTCCTTGGGTTTTCCCTTGATGTTTGGACACACATTACCTTGGCATTACTTGAGACCTTTGGGAAAGTCAGCGGGCCCGAGAGCACCATAAGATGATTACGAGGCATGGCCGGAAGTCGAGCACCCTCGTGTGGGCTGGGCTTGCCCTTGCCGTATTTCCTCGAGACGGGGCGACAGGGTCACATTATCGTGAGTCTCTGCTCGTCTCCGCGAGCTAATAATACACTATGGTTTGGGTATTTGTTTTGAATTGGCCTTTGGCCTTTTCGCACTAACCACCACGCGAGAATAGATATGGGTCTCGACGTCGCGGTATCAGCCGAAGCTTTGTCAGACGTCCAGTTCTGCATTGTGGCCGGGCTGGATCATTCCATCCACTTCACGGGTGGTGCTGGTATCCCCTTGCGCACAACGACCCGGAGTGCAACGGGCGATGGGCCTAGACCCCGGAGTGCTTAGGATGTAGACCGGAGGGGACCTCTCAGCTGAGCCAAGGTCGGGCTGCGACGTGTTGATCTTCCGAGGCCGGGCATTGACCCAGAAAAGTGTGTCCGGCCAGAGTGATCGAGCGTGTTGGAAAACGTGGTGCACCCCTGCAGGGAAGATCTTTATTCGAATACCGTGTCCACGGTAATGGACGTTCAGACTTATATCTTGATCTAATACAACTAGAAATGGATACTTAAGATATGTGGCTCCAGGATTGCTTTCTCGCAGGGAGTCGAGGAAGGATCTCTGGGCATTGTTGCTACAACATGCTTGTTAATATAAACTGCTATTCTTTACTCTTCTACATGCTGCAAGATGCTTGGAGCTGCTTGAAGATGCTAATCTTTGATAGGCTAGGCCTTCCCTCTATTACGGCATTCTGCAGCTCAAATTACGATACAACCCTTCCATTTGATACCAATGCATACTTAGCATAGATCTGATGCTTGCGAGTACTTTGGATGAGTACTCACGGTTGCTTTGCTACCCCTTTTCCCCCTTCCTTTTTCTTTCCGGTTGATGCAACCAGATGGTGGACCCCTGGAGCCAGAAGCCACCACTGACGGATACTACGTGGAGACCGCCGACGACCAAGAGTAGTTAGGAGGTCCCAGGCAGGAGGCCTTGCCTCTTCGATCGTTGATGTTTGTGCTAGCCTTCTTAAGGCATCCTTGTCTAACTTATGTCTGTACTTAGATATTGTTGCTTCCGCTGACTCTTGTGTATCGAGCTTGTATTCGAGCCCTTGAGGCCCCTGGCTTGTAATATAAAGCTTGTATTATTTTAATTTGTGTCTAGAGTTGTGTTGTGATATCTTCCCATGAGTCCTTGATCTTGGTCGTACACATTTGCGTGCATGATTAGTGTACGGTCGAATCTAGGACGTCACAGCGGCTCAGAGCGGACACGACCTCTCACTACCTTCGTCATTGAAGCGACGCCCCGGTTGAGGGCGCCGGCCGCTGCACGCCCGGCTGAACACGCCTCCTCGCTGCATTCAAACGACTCCATTACACCCGCATGGAAGCCAAGAAACGTACTCCGGTCACACGTCCGTTCACGAGCGGGCCGACATTAAACGCAACGTCGGGCAGGCTCCTCCCGTCTGCTCTCTATTTAAACGAGGCCAGACGCCGGGTAAGAATCGCACCACTTCGCCGCTCCCCATCTCCTCCTTCCACCATTTTCTCCAATCATTCGATGGCATCCGACAAGCTGGAAGAGCAGTTCTCCGGCATAAAAACCGGCTAGGTGACCTGCCGAGCCCGCCGGATACGGGCTAGGCAGCTCGCTGCTCCACCTCCAAGCCCGATGGAGCAACTCGCAGCTCCAAGCCAGCTCGAGGATGAGTGGCGAGTTACTCCAGGCTAGCACGACAAAGAGCACGGCGGCATGGTCATCGTCACTGCTGTCTACGACGCCGCGTTGTACCGTGCCTCTAGTGCCTACCACCGCGCCATTCGCCATCGACGCGCGCGCAGCCGTGCCATGCAGGGGGAGAAAGAAGCCGGCTTGCGTGGATGTCGACGAGGTGGCAGCCAACACGTCTGCACCCGCCGCTATCATCAAGGAGAAGTAGAACACAGGAGGCCGCCACCGCTTGTATCCCATGGAGGCCATCGCCGGCGCATCGCCAGCTTGTACAACCGGTGACTATCTGGTCTTTGTCTCGTATCATCCAGGGCACACGCGTCGGGGCTCCACGGAAGCACCTTCCCCTCCGGCTAAAGCACCCTTTTTGCCACTCCGATGAGCGACGTAGCCGGGCATAGGGAAGAAAATGCCTCGGGTGGACTGCCAGACATGGGGAAGACAAAGGGATCCGTCCCGGCCGGCCGTATACTAGTGTAGAGTACACATGACGTGAGAGTGGAGCTCCGCACGACTGTACATGCACATAATTTTACCTTTTTACTTAAAATATGTCTAAAATGTAACCGTTTTCGTCCGGTCCGTATGAAATTCATCATGTTTGTATGAAATCCGGTCGTGTTTGCAGGAGTTTCATCCGGTTTGTTAAAAAAGAGTTTGCAATTTATGCGGCTAGTGTTAGATGACAGACCCCCACATTCATGTCCCCGGACAGGCTCCCCTTAACATGCGGGAGGAAATTTACGGGTTGCCCTTAGAGCAACTCCAATGGGGCGACCCATTTCGTCCGCGACCGTCCGTTTGGGTCGGCGCGGACAGAAAAGGCGGCCCAATGTGCCGACCCAAACGGACGCGCGTCCGTTTTTCGTCCGCGGGCGACCCATTCCCGACCCATTTTTTAGGCTGATTTGCGTTGGCGCGGACACGCGACGGACGCTGCTGCTTACTCCCTCGTCCCCGGGCCGCTTCGTCATGGCACATTGGCCTCCCTCCCCGGCCAACAAGCAACCTCGCCCCGCCTCCTCCGTCGACGCGCGCCGCCCATTTTGCGGCGACTCTTCCAGCGCCCGCCGCCTCCACATCCGCCAACAACGCCGCCCGCTTCATCGCCCGCCGCCGCCGTTTTGCCGCTGGGGAGCAAGCTGGTTCCTGCCGCCGCTTCCCCCACCGCCCAGCCGCCCGCGACCAAGATGACGCCTCGCCGCCCCCGCCTCATACGACCGGCACGCTCGTCAGACGCCGTTACACTCGTCGGACTCTGGCAGGGCAGCTAGCTGGTCTGTAGGCGCCGGCTCTCCCCTCGCGGCCTTCTCCTTCGACACCCGCAAGCTGTTCGACAGTTTGCCAAGGTACGAAAATGGACTCCGCCGACGAGTTCTTTTTCCACAATTTCATTTGCGACTCCGACGATTCGGCGTCCGACGACGACGAGGAGATATTGGCTGCCGTGTTGGTCCATCACCACCTCAACAACCGGCGGCCGTTGTTACGTGGCTCCATTCCGCCACCTTCCGCTGAATCGTGAATCGGAGAGCGGGCATATCCTTCTCTCGAAGGACTACTTTGATACAACAAACCCGTTGTTCAAACATCACAAATTCCGCCGCGGTTCCGTATGAGTAGGCATGTTTTCAACCGTATTAGAGAGGGAATGGTCGGCTATGATGACTACTTGAGTGCAAACCGGATGCGTCGGCAAGATTGGTTTCTCCTCTTATCGAATGCATTTGCCGCCATCCGAATGCTTGCATACGGAGTGTCCGTGATCTCATTGACGAGTGCGTCCGTATGAGCGAGTCTACATGCCTAGAGTCCTGTATAAGTTACGCAAGGCTGTGATTGTTGTGTTTGGCTCGAGTACTTGAGAGAGCCGACAACCAAGATCTGACCCGTTTGTTGGCGATGAATGCTAGCGAGGGCTTCCGGGATGCTTGGCGGCATAGGCGCACGGAGTGGAAGAACTACCCTTATGCTTGGCAAGGGCGTTATAAGGGACATGTCGAGGCTTACCTTTGTCATACTAGAGGCCGTGGCGTCTCAAGATCTCTGGATCTGGTACTCTTTCTTTGGCATGGCTGGATCACACAATGATATCAACGTGCTTGGCGCTTCGCCGGTGTTTGCTAGGCTTGCCAAGGCAACAACCACCGTGAACTTTTATCACAACGCCACAACTACGACAAAGGGTACTATTTGGGTGACGGTATCTATCCTCGGTGGACCACTATTGTAAAGACAATACCCAACCCCGCCGGAGAGAAAAGGAAAAGATTTGCCCAAGAGCAAGAGAGTGCTAGAAAGGATGTCGGCGTGCCTTTGGTGTTTTGCAATCTTGATGGGGCATCGTTAGGTATCCGCTAATACTTGGAGCACGCAGAAACTATGGGAGGTGATGACTGCTTGTGTGATCATGCACAATATGATCGTAGAAGACGAGCGCCCGGAACGTTTGTACGATCAAGGCTTTCAGTTTCAGGGTGAGAATGTTGTGCCTGAACATGGAGTAGCGGCAACATTTGAGCAGTTCACTCAGTTTCATGAAGACATGCGATTGAGAAACTCACGTGCAACTGTAAAATGATTTGGTTGAGCATATGTGGACTCATGTTGGCAACCAATAGATGTATCTTTTTTTATTCGTTTGCAAAACTATGTGAAACATTTTATTTTTATTTGGCTTGTAAACTATACTATTTATTTGAGCGGACTTTTTGTTTGTTAAATTTTCATTTCATAATATGTTAAATGCAATGCAAAATTGGGCGGTTAATGCCACGCCGCTTTGCACAAATGGGTTGGTAGCGTTGGGTGTATTCTGCTACCCATATGAAAAACAGTATGGCGGTCAATCAAACGGACAAAAAGCGGACGAAATCACCGTCCGTTTGGGTCGACCATAAATAAGGAATTCCAGACATCTCATAAACAAAAAGTAGTCTAAACAAAAAAAGGATTTCCAAAATAGTTGCTCTTAGGGTGCCCTAAGTTGCCACAAGTAATTATGCATTGAGGGTGTACTAGTTTCTTTTGTACAGAGCTGGCATTTTGTTGTTTTGCTCATGCCAATGCCAGTGGCCGGCCAGTACATGGTGTGGTACTCGTGTCACGTGCAAAAAGCCAAAAGTGCGATACAATGTACACGTAGAAAGAAACACTTTTGACGTGGAATGTTGGCATGCAGCGCTTGTCCCGTCGGGGGCTACAAGATTGACAAACACAAAAGTAGCCAACTTTTCCTTTTTCTCCCAGCGAAGTCATGACGAAATCACAACGCACCGTGCATGATGATGAATCGATGATAGATTCATATGCATTGATCCTTCCAAAACTCGACCAGGTTTGCTCACCGTCACCGTGAGCCCGTGCCCCGTGAGTGGCCTGGCTCTGGCTGTCCCACCGCCACCGGAGCAAAGCCGGAAAGCCCTCCACGCCGCGACGTACGGTTGTCCTGTCCCCCACTCCGGCTCTTCCGCCTCATTGCCACCCACTGGACTCGACTCGACTGGACTGGACTGCGGAAGGGGCCTCCGCGTCGACGGCGGGGCACCCCTCGCGCACGCTCGCTATCTGCCCAAAAGGAGCAGCCTCCCTGCTCTAGATCTGCAGCAGTCGCCGAATCCTATCCCACCCCACCTGCATCCCATCCCATCCGTAATCACCAACGTTAACTTTCGAAACTCTTTTGCGCTCTGCTGCTGCTTCCTGGCTGGGTGCCATGGGGTGCGGCCACTCCAAGCCGCCCCGTCGGGATCAGGACGCGGCGGTCGCGCTCTGCCGCGACCGCTCCGCACTGCTGGCCGAAGCCATTCGCCACCGCTACGCGCTCGCCGACGCCCACCGCGCCTACGCCGCCTCGCTGCGTGCCGCCGGCGCTGCGCTGCACGACCTCCTCCTGGTGCGCCCGCCTGAGCCCCCCGCGCTGCCGCCGCGCCTCCCCGAGCGCCGGAAGGGGGACCCGCTCCCCGCCGCCGACGCGCCCCACAACAAGGCCGATGACGACGGCGGCCACATATGCTTCCACTCGGACGACGAAGACGGCCCCGACGGCGCGCACATCAGCTTCCCGTCCGACGACGACGAGGCCGACCCGCATGTCCCCCGCCTCGAGCCCCTCCCGTCCGCGCCACCGCCACCGCCACCGCCACCGCAGCAGGTGGCTCCGCCTTTCGTTTCCGGATACGCTCCGCCGCTCTACAGCTACGTCCCCGGCCAAGCGTATGGGTACGGGCCCGACATTGACGGCTATGGACATGGTTTCTTCAACATCAGCTATGCCTGCAGCCAGCCGCCGCCGCCGTCTGTGTCATACGAGCACCGCACCCAAGCCACCAATGCCACCGTCCATTACTACCCGGGCAATGGTGCCTCCGGCCCACCGCTGCCCGGATCTTACTACGGCGGCTTCCATGAGACGGCAGCCTCCTCTGTCGATGGGGCTGCGCCGTCGCCCCCGCAGGTGTCGAGCTGGGACTTCTTTAACCCGTTTGAGTCAGTCGAAAGCTACTACCAAGAGGAGCCGGCTGCCGTGGCAGCCCATACCCCTAGCCGGACCTCCAAGGTGGCGCAGGAGGGGGGCGAAATCCCGGAATTGGAGAATGCCAAAGTGGAAGAAGAGGTCGTCAAGGAAGCACGCAGCAATGGCAACCACGACAGTGAAGCCGACAGAGCTGGGCTCGCCAAGGACGAAGGGAGGAGCAGTGCCGGCGAGAAGCCGCAAATGGAGTCCAAGTCGTCGGAGGCAAGCAGCATGGTTCATGATGTCCATGTGGTGGAGAAGAGTGTGGTGGAAGAACATTCAGATGCCGCTGCGGTTCCCAGGAAGGCCTACAACGATGATATTGAGGTGGCACGGGAGATCAGGTCGCAGTTCGAGCATGCCGCAAACTCTGCAGCCAATGTATCCAAGGTGCTCGAGGTTGGGAAGATGCCTTACCACCCCAAGAGCTCAGGACTGAAAGGTTTATCTATGATTATGAAGCATTCTCCAGAGTTTCAATCTTTTGATGGCCATCTGATGAAAATAGGAATTTTGGCTAACTCAACTGCTTCTGTTTCTGTCTGTAGTATCCTCATCGATGATAATCTGTGGCCGGCCTTCAGTCGGCGAGGAGTTCCTGCAGTTTGTGGAGGACAAAGCTACAGAACATGGCAACCTTTCTTCGACATTGCAGAAGCTCTACATGTGGGAGGAGAAGCTTCTTGAAGAACTCAAGGTTTTCAGCATGCTTTACTACCTTTTTTTTTAGTTTTTAGCTGAATGATATTATTCCTGCGCAATTTTGTCTTTATGTGAGTGATGTTGAACATTCATTAGCTTTGCTACTTGCTTAATATGATCCAAGATGACTCGGTTGTAAGATTCTTGAGTAACGACATAGTACTATGTTTAGCAAACTTGAATGCCAGCCACTAGCTGTCTGAGTATGCTCGCAAATATTGCCGGCAGTCAGTTATAGACAATTGGGACTTTTACGCTATGAATAACTACATTTTAGCTTTATATAAAGTTTCCTAGTAGTTGCAGGCTGCTCATTTTTCTGTTTCAACGATTTACGCAACCCTTTCTTTTTTACTCCTTCTGAAGCTAGTGAATAGTACCATTCAGATAACTGCCTTCTGAAGGAACCCTCGTTTTTATTGTTTTATTTATGCTAGAGGGGTTTATGTTTCAAATGCTTTGGCTTCATTGTTCCTTTGCTTTCCTTGTCATGTAGTACAAGTATTTTACTTAATTGGATTTCTTTATTCATAGTTAAAACTTAAAAGTACTTGATTTCTCTATCTTTTTTGTCTTGTGTTGGTTATACTCATGTTTGGGGCTAAAGGCTTTGTTGTGTTGTGTTGTTGTTGGTTATACTCATGTACTTTTGTTTATCATATAGAGTGAGGAGAAGATGAGGGTGCTGTATGATAAAAAATGTGAGGAACTAAAAGTTCTTTATGAGAGAGGTGCCGAGGCTCATAAACTTGAGGTCACTGAAACTTATACCAGGAAGCTATCGACAAGAATAAGTGTTGCCATTCAGGTTGTCAACACTATCTCAAAGAAGATCAATAAGCTGAGAGATGAAGAATTGTGGCCGCAAACAAATGAGCTGATTCAAGGGTATGTAGTATGCATCTCTTTTCGAAAATAAACAATAATTTTCAGATGAATGCTCCCAATGCATACATTTTTCTTAAATGAATTGAGTGGATCGATAGTAGCATTGGGTCAGCAGGCAACCGAGATGTTAGATCATTCTCTAGTACACAGTTAGGACACATTTATTGGTATACAAAGTATTTTTCATTCCGGGCATCCACGAACAATCATAAATGGGAAGTCATTAAATTAATCAGACAAATATCTCTCTGGTTCTGTGGCTTCAAACATGTCACTAGCAATAGCCGGATTATTTCCTCTGATGAAGCAGCGCAGTTTGTTAGTAAAATTTTGGGTGACCTGGTAAGTTGTCAGATCCCATGAAATGATTTCAAGACCCGACTAGTGTTTGACCTCGAAGATCAATTGGAGCTTCAAGTTGTTTTCAGTATTAAGTTTAACTTTTAAGACACAGAAGGTGCTGTCATGCATCTCTATGTTGGCACCTTGTGTCACTTTGTTGTTTGCATGTTAACTCTGGTGCATTTTCAGGTTGATGCAAATGTGGCATGCCATGTCAGAATGCCATAAAATCCAGTGCCATGCCTTGTCCCAAGCTAAAAGCATTGACTCTACCGTCACAGCTGCAAGATTCAGTGAAGCTCATATCGACTTAATCAAGCACCTGGAGCTTGAGTTGCTTGATTTGGTTGCCAGTTTTGCCGCATGGGTTAACGCACAAACGAGCTACATTGGCACTATAAACGACTGGCTGAAGAAGGGGATTGACTATGTGCCTGAAGTGACCGATGACGGCACTCCCCCGTTCTCCCCAGGTCGCCTGGGAGCACCCCCCATCTTCATCATCTGTAATGACTGGGCGACCGGAATCGCGAGGATACCCGAGACGGGGGTGGTAGACGCCATGCAGGCTCTTGCCTCCCAGGTTCTGCACCTGTGGGAGAAGCACAGGTTAGAGTGGAGGCAGGGCTTGATGGCCAACAGAGAAATGGACAGGGAGCTTAGAGTGATGGAGAGGGATCAAGCGTCGATGCGCAAGGCCCTTGAGGCACAGAATAAGAAGCTCGTGCTAGTTTCGAATCAGGGCGGCGTGTCCTTATCTGCGCAGGCTGTGCAGGATGGTGATCCGCCCTCTGAAGTGGGTCTGCAATCATGCATGAACAAGTTTTTCGTAGCGATGGAGAGCTTCGCCGCCGCCTGCGCAAATGCGTACAAGGATCTCCATCTTCGTTGCAAAGAAGAGAGAACTCGACCTGCCCAGGAGACCGACAGAGTTTCCTAGTGGCATTTTCAGACATTGCTTGTACAGTGAGAAGCAACCGACCCTGTGGTTTGGATGAGCAGCAAAGGTGCACATAGCAGTATCACAGATTCAAATTGCACTGTCTTTCTCCCTCTGTTGGGTTTGGGGATCGTCACTGGGATTTAAGCAGCCGATGTGAAAGCTTGTCCTAAGATGACCTCTGATGATCAGATTGCCACTGCTCTTACCAAACCAATCTCTCAAGATTTGATGATCTTCTGCTCCTCCTCTTCGTCAATCGTCATACCGATGCCGATCGGAGGAAGACGGTTCTTTAGACAAGTGAATGGCCACCGGCGTTGTCGCCGGAAAGAAGAAAGCATCAGAGACAAGGAGAGACACAAGGCGCTGATCGGTATCGGAATAGAGATCTTTTATCATTCATGAAAACCCTACAATTGTCAGTGTAGGAAGTATGAACTCGGTCTTCTCTAGCCAATGCATGATCCTGATACATGTTTGGTTGTTCATTGTGGGTCTCTGCTACAGCTTTGTGCCCAAGTTATCCGGGGATTGACCTTTTTAGCGTAGACAAAGGTCCTGGCACCGCTTGCAGACTCTGATTTTTCACCCATTGTCGAAATTCACATTTTATTTATTTCTATATATACATATGATTCAATTGCAATTGTAACTTTTGTACAACTATGTTATAACTTGAGCCTTTGTGTAACATCTTTTCTACATTTAATCTTTTGTCACCGCGTTACTGTTAATATGGCTAAGAAGCTAAAAACACAAATTAGGAAACTGCAGCAAAGCATTTCCTTTCCTCCCCCATTAGCGGCTATGGCAAACTCGTCCCCTCCAAGGTTTGCTAGCGAGCCTGTGGATTCACTTCCCCTCTGCCTACCGCTCCGACATCTGGTGGCGGGGAGGGGAATCATGGTGCCTCTGCTTGCAGCCTAGTAGTTTAGGTTAGGTTTGTATAGTCCTCACAAGTGCGGCGCTCGGGTAGATTGTGGCACTTCTTCTTCTTCAAGTTTGTCTTCCGAGTTTCAAACCTCCTTGAGTTCGTATGTCCGGACATAGTCGACGGAGCTTCCGCGTAGATTCTTGCCGTCTCCTAGAGACGGTGAGGTTAGGATTTTCCGTCGTGTGAGTGCAATGGTGAGATTTGGTGTCAGCTGCCTCAATCAGTTTAAGGGTTCAATGGTGATGATTGTGGCTCAACAGTGCTGGTCCTTGGGGGGCATGTGCACGAAGATTCCCCGGCTGTCATCGACAAGGTTAAGCCGGCTCTGGTAAGGAAGAGGCTAAGCCTGCTCTGGTAGGGAAGAGGCGACAACAACGTGTCGACAGCTCATTGGCGGCGGTAGTGGTCATACGGCGGTCCAAGGACTTTGATGTAATTTTTATTATATTTGAGGTGCTTTGTTCTTCTGGTAAATTTTTATAACAGATTCAGATCCTTTTGCAAAAAATGGCTAGGAAGCTATTGTTGGGACATGGAAGCAGACATAATAAACACATAAAAAAGACTGTGAAGGTACCTGCCTCTTTCCTGAAGCGCTTTGTTGGTGGTCTTTTATACGTGTCAAACGTATATATAATATTTTACTTGTTTCATGCTGTATTTATATCATTATTGCCTCACTTTAGCATTTTTTAATTATATTGGACTAACCTGTTAATCCATTGCCTAATGCCACTTGATGTTTCTTGCCTGTTTTTAGAACTTGCATAAATATAATTTTCCAGAGCCCAAAAAATCAAATAAAAATATGACGCAAAGTTTCAAGCCAAAAGAACCACTGGGCCATAAGCCCACCTAGAGGGACCCACCAGGACTTCACGTGGCCCCAACATGTGTCCTAGTGTTGGACACATGACGTGTGGGCGTGGGGCTCCTGGACATTATCTCCATCGCTCCCGGAGCCCCTGCCTTTATATATGCTAAAAAACATCTGAAATATTTTTATCCAAAGTTTTCTGCCCCAGCCACTTCTGATCCAAGGCGATCTTCATTTTAGCTCTTTTCCGCACCCGTCGAGAGAGGTTGATCTTCGTCAACCTCTTCATCATCCCGTGCTGCTCTTATGATGATGCCGGCGTAGTCCACCCTAGGGCTTAGGTTTTGTACTAGTAGTTATGTGTTATCTCTCCCCCTTAATCATGTGAGTTTCCATTGATGATTATGATTGTGGGTATTGTTAATGGAGTTGAATCATGTGATGTATCACGTCATATTAGCCCTGTGGTGAATTGGATTTTGCTCTTGCTATGAGTTTCTTTGTATGTTAGATTGAATCTTTTGGGAATCAATGAGATCATGATGCATTTCTAGTACGATTTCAGGCTCTATGGACAATAGATTAGAACAATTAAGATCACGAGGAGATTGTTTAGTATAATTTTTGGGTTGCCTGAGGTGACATTAGGTCTACCCAAGAGATCATGATTAGAAAAACAAACTTAAGGTGTGTCTAACCATACCTAAGTTATTTCATCCTACTTTGATCCGACAAAAGTGGAACTTTGAAATGATTCTTTACCATACGTTTTCAGGATATATCATGTGTTTCTACTATATTAATGATGTAGAGAATTGACACTAGTGAAAGTATGAGCCCTAGACCTTGTTTGCAGGCATTACAATTCTGCTTTATTCACTTCTACAACTTGATACCTTGCTGCCATTATTTATTTTGAAAATACAAAAATATTACCATGCAAATTATCAATCTCTTCGATGACTTTTGGGTTTTCGGACAACAGGGGCCCATGCCGATTAATCAATAGATTCCCGATTAATCGCTTGTCAGAGCGCTAAATCTGCCAAATGATAAATAGCACTGAAAAGGCATAATCTTAGCGGTCACCCACCAATAAGCGATAAATGGGCCGGTAAGTCACTGAATCGGCCGATTTTTTTGAGCATTACTCTTCGCTGAAGTAGTGCACCCACTAGTAGAAAAGGGGGCAATGGTCCAGGCCGGTCAGCCCATTAGTCCTGGTTCAATCGAGTAACCGGACCCATGGGGCATTGGACCGGTTAAGTGAGCCGGGGCGGCCGCCCACGTGGGCCATTGGTCCCGTTCGTCTGGACCTTTTGGTCCTTGGTGGGACGAACCGGGACCAATGGGCCTCGCTCTAGCCCACCACCATTGGTCCCAGAGGTGGCTTGAACCGGACCAAAGGCTGCCCTTTAGTCCCGGTTCATGCCACGAACCGACCAATGAATTGCCTATATATACCCCTCGCCATAGCGAGCACTTCACCGCTCTGTTTTTCCGCCTGACATTGAAGAGCTTTGTGGTGCTCGGCTCACCTCCTATGCACACGAGGTGTTCGATGGAATGCCCGAGCCACACTACTTAACTTTCTCCTCTCAAGCTCGACCTCCAAACTCCATTTTCCTCAATATTTGTCTAGGTTTAGCGGTCATCACGTCCGTCTCCGTCTTCACCGCCATCGATCGCTCAGCGCCGATCTCATCGCCGCACCACCATGGTGAGCCTCTTGTTCTTATCTTCTTTACGAAAGGAAAAATATTCTTACTTGTATGTTTAGATAGATACTTGTATTATTTTCTTACTTTTACTATGTATGTACTTTGGTTTTAATGTGATGATGAACTTCTATTAATTTGGTCACTTAATTATCTATTCATGATGTTACGTAATGGTTTTGACACATTAATTATATATAATGCACGCAGATGAACCGGCAATGGATGTACGGTGATGACACACCTCAAAGTACATTAAGGCGTGCATGATTTTCCGGCGGCCGAGGCAAACAAGGAGAATGGTTTTATGTGTTGTCCATGCCCTATATGTGGGAATCTGAAGTCTTACATCGACCGGAAAATCCTTCACACCCACCTGCTTTACAAGGGTTTCATGTCACACTATAATGTTTGGACGAGGCACGGAGAAATAGGGGTTATGATGGAAGGCGACGAAGAAGAAGAGTACGATGACAACTATGTGCCCCGAGTGCGGTGATGCTACTAAACATCAAGAGGAACCAGACGATGTGCACGATGATGTTTGCAGAACGGCTAAGCTGCCAAGATCAAGAGGAACCGACGATGTGCCCGATGATGATGATCTCCGCCGGAGTCATTGTCGATGCAAGGACAATGCGAAAGTCAAAAGGAGAAGCTGAAGTTCGATCGCATGTTAGAGGATCACAAAAAAGGGTTGTACCCCAATTGCGAAGATGGAAACACAAAGCTCGGTACCGTATTGGGATTGCTGCAGTGGAAGGCAGAGAATGCTGTGCCTGACAAAGGATTTGAGAAGCTACTGAAAATATTGAAGAAGAAGCTTCCAAAGGATAACGAATTGCTCGATAGTACATACGCAACAAAGAAGGTCGTATGCCCTTTAGGATTGGAGGTGCAGAAGATACATGCATGCCCTAATGATCGTGCATCCTCTACATGGTGCGTATAAGGATCTGAACGCATGCCCGATGCGGTGCATTACGGTATAAGATCAGCCGAGATGACCACGTGATGTTGACGGCGAGCCCCGGAAGAGGGTTCTGTGAAGGTGATGTGGTATGCTCCTATAATACCACGGTAGAAACGTCTGTTCGAAACGGAGAGCATGCCAAGTTGATGCGATGGCACAGTGAGGACCGTAAGAAAGGCGGAAGTTGAGAGCACCACGACGGGTCGCATGGAGAAAAATCGAGAGAAATATTGAGATGAGTTTGCAAGTGACCCAAGGAACGTATGATTTGCTTTAAGCGCGGATGGCATTAATCCTTTCGGGATCGAGTAGCAATCACAGCACCGCCCGTGACTCTATGTATGTATAACCTTCCTCCTTGGATGTGCATGAAGCGGAAGTTCATTATGATGCCGTTCTCATCCAAGGCCCTAAGCAACCCAAGCAACGACATTGATGTGTACCTAAGGCCATTAGTTGAAGAACTTTTACAACTGTGGAATGGAAGCGGTGTACGTCGTGAGATGAGCACAAACAGGAGGAATTTGACCTAAAGGCGTTGCTGTTCGTGACCATCAACGATTGGCCCGCTCTCGGTAACCTTCGGAGACAGACAAACAAGGGATACCACGCGTGCACGCACCGTTTACTTGACACCGATAGTATATACCGCAAGCTGCGGGAAGAATGTGTACACAGGCCATCGTCGATTTCTTCCGACCAACCATCAATGTCGAAAGAAAGGCAAGCATTTCAAAGCGAGGCAGATCACGGAAGAAGCCCGCCATGCGTCGGTGATCACGTACTTGCTATGGTCAATGATTTACACGTAATCTTTGGAAAGGGTCGGCGGACTAGTTGTTCGAATGACGCCGAGAAGCGCACCCATGTGGAAGAAGAAATCTATATTTTGGGACCTACCCTCCGGAAAGACCTAGAGGTCCGCTCTTCGATCGGCGTGATGCACGTGACGAAGAACCTTTGCGTCAACCTCGATAGGCTTCTTGGGCGTGTATGGGAAGACAAAAGATACACCGAGGCACGGAGGACCTGCAACGCTTGCACGAAAAAAGACGGCATGCCTCCGAAGCGGATGAAGGTCCCGCCACCACGCTCTTCGAAAGAAGAGAAAGAAATCTTCTTTGAATGCCTGCTCGAGATGAAGGTCCCGACCGCTTCTCGTCGAATATAAAGGGAATAATAAATATGCGGAGAAAAGTTTGAACCTAAAGTCTCATGACTGCCACGTGATTATGACGCAATCGCTTCCGGTTGCATTGAGGGGCTTCTACCGAAAACGTCCGATTAGCCATTGTGAAGCTATGTGCATTCCTCAATGCAATATCTCGAAGGTGATCGATCCAGAAATCGTACCAACGCTAAAGAGTGATGTGGCGCAATGTCTTGTCAGTTTCGAGCTGGTGTTCGCACCATCCTTCTTCAATATCATGACGCACGTCCTAGTTCATCTAGTCGACGAGATTGTCATTCTGGGCCCGTATTTCTACACAATATGTTCCCCTTTGAGAAGTTCATGGAGTCCTAAAGAAATATGTTCAGAATCGCGCTAGGCCGAAGGAAGCATCTCCATGGGCCATCAAACGAGGACGTCATCGGGTTTTGTGTTGACTTCATTCATGGCCTTAAGAAGATAGGTCTCCCTAAATCGCGGTATGAGGAGGCGATCGACGGAAAATGCACGCTTGGAAGGGACTCAATAATATCTGAGGGACGGATATTCTTGGTCTCAAGCACACTACAGTTCTTCTACGTAACTCTACCTTGGTGATCCCATATGTCGATGAACACAAGAACGATCTGCGCCCAAACACCCGGAGCGGTCGACGGCTCGGATTACATGTGAAGACATCAGGACTTTCAGCAGTTGGTGGGAAACACGTCTCAGAGGTGACAGCACTGTTTGTGATGAGCTGTACTTGTTGTCCAGGGGACCATCTTCGACTAATGATTTGGAAAGGATACGAGATAAATGGGAATACATTTTACACGATCGACCAAGATCAAAAGAGCACCAACCAAAATAGCAGTGTCCGCTTTGATGCAGCCACCGAGAGGGGAAAGGACACATATTATGGTTACATAATGGGCATATGGGAACTTGAATACGGAGTAGATTTTAAGGTCCCTTTGTTTAAATGCAACTGGGTCAATCTGTCAGGACGCGGGGTACAGGTAGACCCACAATACGGAATGACAACAGTGGATCTGAAAAATCTTGGGTACACTGACGAACCGTTCGTCCTAGCCAATGATGTGGCACAGGTTATCTATGTGAAGTACATGTCTACCAGACCGAGAAAAAGAAAATATAAGGAAGCGAATACATCATACGATGAGCCAAAGCGCCACATAGTTCTTTCAGGAAAAAGGGACATCGTAGGAATGGAGGGCAAGCCAGACATGTCTCAAGATTATGAAAAGTTTCATGAAATTCCTCCTTCAAAGTCAAGGCTGACCCCACATCCCGATAAACGATGAAGATTATCCATGGTTACGGCGCAATAAGCAAATGACACAAGCGAAGAAAAAGTGAAGACTTTCTCCATAACTACTATGATGATACCATGCCAACTTTGTAATGCATTTGTATGATATCATTGTCCGTTTTGTACATGCACATGCTATGTGGGTGAAATTATGAGTCCATGCCAACTTTCAACTTTTTCATAGTTCATTTGAAATGCTTTATTATGAATTTAGGTTAAATTTTCTAAAACTTGAAAACTAATGGCACTAACAGAAAGTTTATAATTTTCTAAAACTAATGGAACTAACGAAACTTTATAATTTTGCTGACCTAAAAGCAAAAAGATTTAAAAATAAAGCAAAAAACAAAAGAAAATAAATAATGCGAGAAAACAAAACAACAAAACTGGAAACAAAATAAAAATAGCAACAATAAGTATTTTGTTGTAAGTAGAAACAAAATAAAATAAATAAAGCAACAAAGAAAAAAAGTGTTTTCAAATTTGAAAACTAATGGCACTAACAAAAGTTTATAATTTTTCAAAACTAAAAGCAAAAAAATTAAAAATAAAGCAAAAACAAAATAAAATGATAATGCAAAAACAAAACAAAAAACTGGAAAAAATAAAAACATTGCCACCTATTGGGCCACCACGGCTGAATCGACTAGAAACCCAACTGGGCGAGATTCAGGCCCAGAAGGCCCAATAGGCCCACAGCAACACAAAGGTGAGATTACGCCAGAAGCTTGCATTTGAGAGGAGCTCGAGAGGTAGCCGCAGTGGGGCTTATAAACCACTCCGAGCCCCTCTCAACTAGCGAGGTGGGACTAAACTTTTGGCCGCGGGCAGCGCAATGCCTTTGGTCCCGGTTGGTGGCACCAACCGGGACTAAGAGATTGGTCGGTTCAGGCACAAACCGACCAATGCCCTCCTTTAGTCGGTTGGTGCCACCAACCGACCAAACCGCCGCTTCCGCCCTTTGGGCTGCAGAAAGCTGGCCTTTGGTCCCGGTTGGTGGCACCAACCGGGACTAAAGGGGGCATTGGTCCCGGTTGGTGCCACGAACCGGGACCAATGCTCTTGGTATATAACCAGGACTTGTGAAAATTTCAGTTTCTCATCTCCATTTGCCCCCGACGACACCGAGCTCATCGCCGCCAGGCTGCCCCGACGCCGTCCGCCGCCCCTGCCGTTGCCCCGCCCGACCGCGCGTCGTCGCCGTCGCCGTGCCTCGCCGTCGCCGTCGCCGTCGCCGCCGCCGCCCGCCCATACGTCGCGCCCGACGCGTCGCCGCCGCCCAGCGCGCCCACGCCATCGCCGCCTCGACGACGTCCCTTGCCCCGCGTGCCACCGCCTCTGCCTCAGGCCGGCCCCGACGTCGCCGTCACCGACGCCGCCCATAGTGAGCCCCCGCGCTCTACCCTGCCCCCTTCCGCCACCGCCGCCCTAGTGATGCTTTTTTTTGCATAATGTTGATGATATTTGTATGTATGTATGCCTTTTTTGCTAGCTAGGAAAGTATGTATGCTTTTTTTGTATATATGTATGTATGCTTTTTTTGTATGTATATCTGTATGTATGTATGCTTTTTTTGTATGCATATATGTTGATGAAATATGAACAATGCATTAGGCAAAACCTTTACTTTTTTCGAAATTTTCTATTTGAACATTTAAAAAAAACAAGCAATACTAAAAGAATGAGAGGAAAAAGGAAAATAAGAAGAGGAAGAAAGGAGGAGAAGAGGAGAAATAAATAAGAAGAGAAAAAAGAAGAAAAAGAAGAGGAGAAGAAGAAAGGAATAGACGAGAAGAAGCAAAAAACTATTTTCTTCTTCTTCTCCTCTATTCCTTTCTTCTTCTCCTCTTTTTTTATTTTTTTCTTCGATCTTCTCCTTTATTCCTTTTTTCTTCTCCTCTTTTTATTTCTTCTTTGTTTTCTTATGTTTTATCGGGTCTGTCATCGTCGATATACCCCCCCGATAACTTCAATACGAGGGGGGGGGGGTCGATATACCCCCTCCCCGATAACATTATTTTCCCATGTATATGTATGTCGCGTCGTTGTCGATATAACCCCTCCGGATAACCCGACATGAGGGCGGTTGATATATATACCCCTCGACCGTGATAACTTATACCACGGCAGACCCCTCGGCCCTCTCGCTCGACTAAAACTCTCGAGGACACCCAAACGCTAGAGAAAAAACGATGTTGGTCTCCTACCCCCTCCCGCTAGCTAGTTCTATGTTTGCCACTAATATATATCCATCTGTACCATGTTTGAATAATAATTGACATGTTGTAAATATTTGCATAAACTATGGAGCACTCCCGAGACGAAGCAACAGAAGCGATGTTGGGGGACATAATCGCACAAGGAAGTGATGTCGTTGCGTCATTTCTCAACGACACCGATGGTCAGGAGGGACTGGGTGAAGAAGAGGGCTATGTTCATGATGGCTCCGGCCCATTAATGCCGGTACAAGAAGAGGGCTATGTTCATGATGGCTCCGGTGACCCAATGGAGGTACAAGAAGGAGACCGTCTTGATCGCTCCATGGACCGAACCGAGTCCGCCAGGTATATATATATTAGTTAAGCCTGTGCTGACTAGTTAATTGATGCATTCATTGTTTTGGTATATGTACACATATTAATTAACTCTTGTCTTTCTTCCTTTTTCTATCCCTCCGGATCGAGCACAACTTCGGTAAGGAGACGAGGACCGAAGAAAAGTTGAGCTCGGATGAAAGGTTTGAGATCATAGCAATCGCGCCGACGGCGAACCGATTGAACCCATCCGGATAAAGAACGATTTTCTGCTCGGTCACGGGGTTCTTGTTAGGGACAAGATCCCATCAGCATCCAACAATGGTATAAGCCTAAGGAGGAAGACCACGAGGTGTCTTATGTCAATGATATGCGAAAAGATGATCTTTGGACTGAAATGAAGGCAAATTTCACCCTACCGCCAGAGGAGGATCCGGAGAAGCAGCTTAAAGAGCAATTAATCAAGTCTTGTGCTCTTAAGAAGATGGCAAGCCTATTCAGGAGGTGGAGGAAAGAGCTGAACAAGTTTGTCGACAAAGAAGAGACACCAGAATTCATCGGCAAATATGAGAAGATCAAAGATCATCGCCCGCATTTGTGGCCCACAAGACATCGGAAAAGAGTAAGAAGATGTCGGAGACAAACAAGAAAAATGCTGCGAAGAAGAAGTTTCACCATCGCCTTTGGGTCGTGGCTACCTCAAAGCCCGCCTAAGTGGTCCAAGGCTGAGAATGATCTGCTTGATAAAGGGATCGAACCGAGACAATGAATCGCCGGACCGTTGCGGACTTGGTTCTTCGAGGCTGGCGGAACCTTGGACTCAGATCGTGGAAGTGCCGTTGGACGAGCGAGCAACTGAAAATACCACCACCAAGCTTCGCACTATATCGATGCAGCGCAGCAAGGGACGTTCATTTCGACGAGGGAGAAGGACGAGCTCACAATGGCCCTCGAGAATCCACGAGCACCACAGGACGGACACGAGGCACGCCAGCTCCATTCCGTGGAAGGTTGGTTTTTGGACGCAGGGGTTACAAAACCCGGAGAGGAGGAAGAAACCGGAGCAGAGCCAACCGCAGCGCTGCACGAAAGGGTAATGGGGCTAGAGGAACGAAGCGAACGCAACAAACGACCTGCGAAGCTTCCCGGTTACCCGCCATCTCGGTGGAGAAGCGGTGTGGCTTCCACCGAGCTGCTTCAAATGGAGCATGTCTTGACGGCTCTGCCAGCTATCCCGTGGATGCTATCACGGAGTCTCAAAATTGCCACATTATGACGCAATGGACGAATTTGAAGGTCAAGGCGGCTGTTGGCTCTGTTTATCCTACTGAACCCGACGCAACTTATCGCTGCAGGTCGATTCCAGAAGGATATGCTAGGGTGATGGTGGATGAAATAACGAAGGGATTTGAGGACCTCCAGCTTGACCACCCTACCGGCGAAGGGGAGACTAGGCTGGGTTCTGCTCTGAAGACTCCATGCCTATGGCGGAAGGAGCTCATCAACCTTCCGAACTGGATGCCTCCGCCTCCTCCTCCTCCTCCGGCGAGTCAGGGCACTCTGCCTCCTCCACCGCCTCCTCCTCCTCCTCCGGCGAGTCAGGGCACTCCGTCTCCTCCACCGCCTCCTCCTCCGGCGAGTCAGGGCACTCCGCCTCCTCCACCGCCTCCTCCTCCGGCGAGTGACGATCAGGGCAGTTGGCCTCCTTCTCCGGCGCGTGGCGGCACTCCGCCTCCTTCTCCGCTTCTCTGGCAAGACGCCCGAGCAGCCAGCAGCCTCCTCCTTCTCCGCCTCGCCAGCAAGGGCGGAAGAGACCTGCCGCCGCTCCGGCTGCTCCGGCGCGTCGTAGTCCTTCTCCTCCGCCTCGTAAGCAAGCACGAAGAAGACAGACGCGCAGCCGCTCTGTTCGCTCCGTTGTCAGCAAGATAGCCAGAGGCGGAGGTCGAAATCTTGTCGGACATCAAAGGTCAAAAAACGAGCAGCTGTGAAAAAATTGCCCAGCTCGGCGAACAAGCAAATCAATCGTGCCCCCCGCTCAATGTGTCTAGCGGCGACATCGTCGCTAATGCTCCGGGGACGGTGGCCGGTTATGGCAATCTTGCAGATTACCTACCTGACTATCAACTTCCTGATTTCATGGAGGTGGACATACACAGATACGAGTACGGGAAGCCTCTCGTCAAAGATGAAAAATCTCTAACAACGATCATGCGAAGATTCCATAATTGGTACATGAAAACCTGCAGAGAGTCTGGGGGGACGAATACGTTGTATCTGAACATTAAAGAGGAGCACGGCCTCGTTGGAACTGATCTGTTGACTGTTCCATTTGAGGAGTTCTTCGAGTTCTTCAATCAAAAGGCCCTCGATAAATTAACGGTCTTTTGCTACTGTCTGTAAGTACTATTTCTGTCATTAAGTCTCTATATATAGCTCAGCTCTTTCATTGCATGTATTTATAATTAATTATCCTCACTATATTATGCAGATTGAAGATCGTCGAGTGCAGAAAACAAGAAATGTATGATATTGGGTTCATTAACACAAATATCATAGATGAAATTCAGGTTAAAAAGCACGCCGAAGAGGCCGAGGCCAACTTGCTACAATCCTTGACCAAAAATCAAAAAAAGATACCATACTATTTCCTTACAACTTCAAGTGAGTGTTACTGTCGTGTGCATATTCGGTTTCCCTTATTACTCGAGCGAGGTTATAGTAATGTAATTGATGAGTTATGCATGCGTGCACAACTACCACTATGTTCTTCTGGAGATTAAGCTTGAGCGGGGACTAGTAACCGTCTTAGACTCGAGACGAAAAGATCCCGAAACCTATGCGGACATGACTAAATTGCTCAACAAGTAAGTTCAATCGATCATTATCGCACCATATCGGCAACTTTTTGTTCATTTCCTGATATCTCAAGTAATAATAATCATTTTCTTTGTCTTGCAGGGTTTGGAAACAGTTCACCGCAGAAGCTCCGGGACTGCCGAAGGAGCTGCGATATACATACCCGGACGTAAGTACTACTTGCTAGCTAGTTGCGCGCATCTCCCGTTGATTCTATAGCTATACAATTTCATCAATGCCATTTATAATGCTTCATTATCAGTTTGATTGACCTCTATTTCTCGTAAAGTGCTTGTGGCAGGAACAAGGGAATGATTACTTTGGATACTACGTGTGCGAGTTCATCTACAACGCGACTTTGAAAAATAAGCGGGGCTACTCTAAAAGAGAATATGAAGTGCGTAAGCAATAATATTCATAATTTCATTTTATTACACCATCATTTCTGTTGAGTTTCATTCATATATATGTATTAACCCCCTTCTTCAAATTAGACATGGCAGATGCGGAAAGAAGTCCTATTACAAGATCGCATGAAAGCAATTCAAGAGGAATTGGCGGGATTCTTTCTTGACCACGTCATCAATAAAGCCGGAGAATACCATGTGGAAGTTGATTTCAAATTCTAGGGGATTGTAATTAAGAGATCTTACATATTGTATATGTATGTAGTCAGTAGCGTCGGATAGATAATACGAAAACTTGTTGTTCGACCAATCTCTCGGAGAAGGAGAGGTCGATCGATCACTTCTCTCGGTATGCATGACAAACTTCTGTACTTAATGGTTTCCTTCATTTTCTTACTAGCTAGCGTGTCGAGGGCCTCTCTATGTATATAGTATGTAGCGTCGACCTAGCACGGACATAAGAGAGGACACTTCTCTCTCTATTAATTAGCTAGCTAACACAATATATGAAACACCTAAATTAACCCCCCAAAACCCCCAACCCCTCCCCCCCTTTCAAAAAAAAAACAAAAACCCAAGCCACTGAAATGCTGGCGCGTGGAAGCCATTTGGTCCTGGTTTATGTCACCAATCGGGACCAAAGGCCCCCCTGCCTGGGCTGCCCGCAGCGGCCACGTGGATGCCCATCTGTCCCGGTTCGTGTAAGAACCGGAACTAAAGGGGCGAGGCATTAGTAACGACCCTTTAGTCCCGGTTCAAGAACCGGGACTAAAGGCCCTTACGAACCGGGACAAATGCCCTGTTTTCTACTAGTGACCTATAGAACTAATAGTTCTATTGGGTGTGTTCGGGACTCAAGAGACCACTTATATTGATTGTAGGGTTGTTTGGAAGAGACTACTTTCAACTACACCTCTCACAGGTTGATAAACCTTAGGTTACCGACTTGAAGCACACTACCGTTGTCCTACAATCCTCTATGTTTGGAGGCCCAACATAGTCTACAAGAATAAAAGTGCGTAGTAGGCATCAAGTTGTTTCTAGCGACATTGTCGGGGTTGTGGTGCTTGAGGGTATCTTCTTTAGATCTTGCAATTGAATGTTTAGTTTTCTTGTTCACTTGTTTGGCTTATAAAAGAAACAAGAACAAAAACTAGTGACGATGAATGCACTTGATTACCTTTATAAAATTTATTTTGAAAACATGGACTCATAATTTGGCCATGAAGTATTCAAATAAGAATTTAAAAAGGTTAGATGTATGTTCTCTGAAGGCTAATCATGATTACAATAGACATGTTATTAGTATGTGTTCTATGAATACCATTTTTGCTAATGATATGCAAAGCTATAAGCTTGGGGATGAAAGGTTTGATAAATATGAAATCTTTAGACCTCCTGATCCTAGCTTAGAGAAGAACATTTAGATGATATTATTCCTTCTAGTTATGGTTACTACAAATGTTGATGAAAGTGGGTTCGGCTCATCCCACAATTTTGAAGGATGTCAATTGACTATGATGAGAAAAAAGTTACTAGCTATGATGACACTTGCTATAAAAAATAAAGATAATTGTCATTATAGAACTTGTCATAGTTATGAATTTAATGTGCAATTGGGTCCTGCCAATTAAGCTTCACAAGATGACTATTTTGTTGAATTTTCTCCCACTACAATGAATAAGAAATAATTTACTTATAGAGAGTAATAGTAATTTTGTGCATGTAGAGCATGAAAACTATGCTTTATGTGATAACCATATTATTGAGTTTGTTCATGAAGCCACTGAAAATTATTATGAGAGAGGGAGATATGGCTATAGATATCTTAACAATATTAAGTTTCCCCTCTTTATGATGAAAGATTTAAAGTTGCACTTGTTTTGTCTTCCTATGCTAGTTACTTCTTGCTACAATGAATCATTTGCTTATAAGATTCCAATGCATATGAAGTGGGTTAGCCTTAAATTTTCTTATTACTATATGGTCTTTGGTGCTCTCCATTGTGTTTCAAAATAATTATGATTTTTTGAGAGCATCATAGAAATATCGATGCTAGCTAAAAGAAAATAAATAAAGTGCTTGTGGTGCAGTGAGATGCCAGAGGACATGAAGTTCTTCATAGATCTCTAGAGGACTTCCTGACTAAGACGGTATGTTTTATAGTTCAACACGTTTTGACTGAGTTTCATATATATGGTTCTGCCCAAATTTTTGAACTATTGCTTTCTTTTAATTTTGCTCAGGTCATCCCTTGCGGGCAGTGGCGGAGCTTTGTGGAGAGAAACCTGGCCATCGCCCCCCCCCCCAGCCCATGAGAAAGTTAGCAAATATCCTCTAGTATTCAGCCCATATGTCCAGTTAAAATCAGCCTAAAAGCATGTTTCTTGCCCCTCCAGCCCATTTGCCCCTCCACAAATTCAGCCCAAGCTCCGCCACTGCTTGGGGGGCAAGGCGTGACTTCTTAGAGAGGTTCCATGTTCTATTTGATGCAACCATCATATCCCATTGCACCCTCATGAAGATGCAAACAACCAAAAACTTCACTTCTCTTATCACCAACGAGCCACACCGCACCTATCTCGGGATGGAAGCTGGGGAGAGGGCCATGTTCTACCTCGAGTATAATCATGAGGAGGTCATGGTCTACTATAGGTCTGTTGGCAGCTCTGATTCACTTACTTCAAACTACAACCCCGAGTCCAACCGTCAAAGAGTCTAGTTAGTAGGCATGCATGTCACCTACTCGTGTTATATTATTAGCACTGATCCAGTTGAACATGTGTTACATATGCATGCTATGTTAATTAGTACTTTTTTGAACTTAAATGCTGCCATTTTCCTCTATTTAGTACTGTTAAACTTGATTTTATTGCTGCTGTTAAACTGAATTATGATGTCATTTGGGTGGGAAAGCACTGTTGTACAACTTTTATTTTAACCTGAAAATCATATTGGTGGCGTGGCGCCAACATGATATGTCACTTGGGATGAATATTGTTGGTGGCGTAGGACACATGGCACGCCATCATCACTAATGTTAGTGGTGGTGTTGGTTTCCAACGCCACTACTATAATTTTAGAGTCACACCATATTGGTGGCGTTGGGTGCCAACGCTACCAAGGAGGTTTTTGCAATGCCACCACTAGTCTTTTCTGCACTGGTGACTCCATCGCCATGTTCGAGCAGTTACTGAGGGAGGGCCAGTACAACGTGGTTAGCTTCGGCCTCGAGTACACCCGCGTCACGCCGGTTCTGATCAAAAGGCCGTTGTCATCCAGTTATGCGTGCACCATCACGCTATCATCTATCAGTTACTGCAGGGTCACGAGACCTTGTGAAAATTTCACCAAGTTCATTAACAACCATGATTATGAATTCGCTATGAGCCTATGATGGACACCACCGACAATGCAAAGGTTCTTGGTAATTCATCCATCTCGTGCCCGAATCTCGTTGACATTGAGGAACAATACAGGATCAACGACAATGAAAGTGACAGGATTCTCTGGCTGACATGTGTGGACTCGAAGAGGAGGGGAAATTTGTGTGGAGGCCACATGTTGCAGTTTTCTTTTTCCACTAGTTTATCTCTCTAATAGTAGGGACCAACCGCCATGGGCAAGGGGAGTGAGCAGAGCACACAATGAAATCCAGAAGAGCTAACAAGCGGCATGCGGGGTTGGACCAGCAAGAGACTGTCACTTCCTCTCGCCGGCCCTCGTGGCTCACATCCCACCCTGCCACTTAGCGGCGGGGCCTCAGTTGGCGAATGCCGCCCGGAGTGCTCCCAACCTTCTATTCCCAAGAGCATAGAGTTTTTAAGGATTTTGCATTGTTCTTTTTTTAATATGTGTTTTATGCTTTCAAACTATCTTATGTTGCCATGAATTTGTACATTTTTCTATATGGACCATTAGGCCTGGAGAGATTGGTCTGATGATGTGTTCAAGTACAAAAGATTTGATTTTTTTGGGGGCTGAAAATTGTCAGCGACCCGGACGGAGAAGGAAAATTTGAATACAGAAGCTTACAAGGCCTAACGGGCCTCGCGGTCCGTTACCCTTGCCCTCGTCATGTGTTGGCCCCGCATCGCTCTCCTTCCTTCATCATGTATTCATGCAACATTGAAGCGCCACCGTCATGGCGCCCATCGCCCTCATGCAAGCACTTGGTCATACTACAATTGTACATGGCACACCAGGCAAACAACACCCTGTTGTTCACAAGGCCATAACGCCACCAACACTAGTGCGCCAGTCACCGCCGTCCTAGAAGGTGACAACCAGGCGTCACTGCTCCACCGGAATGGGCGAAGGCCCGTGCAAACCCTTTGGGTGCTGCATCCGTCGCAACCTCAGGAAGGCAGGTAGGAAGAGATGGACGTGCTCTCGGACAAGGAGAGGCATAGAACCACTTGGTCATAGAACAATCGTTCATGGCACGCTAGGCAAACAACACCCTGTTGTTCACAAGGCCAAAACGCTACCAACGCTAGTATGCCAGTCACCGCCGTCGTAGGAGGTGAATAGAAGAAGCCATTGCTCAACCGGAATGGGTGAAGGCCCACACAAACCCTTTGGGTGTGAGGCCCGCCACAACCTCAGAAAGGTAGGTAGGAAGAGACGGTCGCGCTCTGAGACAAGGAGAGGCCCTCCTCACTGCTCGTGGGATATGATGAGGGTACGAGGGGCTGAGATGTGGAGGGAGGCGTTGAAAGATTGGTGGAAGCAGCTAGGGTTTTCTCTTTACCCTATTTTCGGTGACTGTATTTAGTTTCACCTTTATTTGAGGAAGATAAAGGAAGGTAAAACAAAATCGTCTATAATACTTCTACGTAAAAACCTTTGAGCCATTTCATTTTTGTTGTTGTTATGATCGTACGGACAGATAGATTGGCAGACAGCTACAACAGAAATTTAAGAAAAGTCACCAACGGCTCAAGGAAAATTCCTAATTCTAACTCTCAAAATTTGAAGAGACGCCACCATCCACTGTGCATGCGCAGCTGATGTGTTGAAGCTCTCTGTGATGAAAGCCAGCCTATGAGCTGCACATGTCGAGTAGGAATGCCCTGCATTGCACCAGGCGCCTGAAGAGTAGCTCCAGCCCCTCCTCCAGCTGCTGGATCGTGTCTCCCAGCGCTCTGAGCTCCCTCTGCGCCCGCGACGCCGTCGAATCTTTGCGCAGAGCCAGCGACGGCAGGACGGTTGTGGTGGTGGTCCTCTCGGCGTCCTCGCACGCCACCCGTGTCCTCTTCCTGAACGCCCTCGCGGCGATGCACGTGGACCACCTGCTCGGCCCGGCGGACACGGCCACCCGTCGCGACAGTGCAGTCACGACGCGCTCCAGCACCGCCACGGTGACCCGCCGCGCTTCCTCCAGCGAGCGCCCGCCGCTCTCTCCCGCTTGACACGGGCTGATGTGCCGGTGCCGGTGCTGCCGCTGCTGCTGCATCTTCACGTCGGCACGCGCCTTCCTGGCAAGGAGCGTGTAGGCGCGAGCGGCGATCTCGGCGGTGGCGGCGTCCCCGCGCCGGAGGGCGACCTCGAGGTCGAACGCGGAGGCGCGCATGGAGCGCAGCCCGTCGCGCGCCGCGGCGCACGCGTCGAGCAGCCCGACGGACGCCTCTAGCTCCTCCTCCACCTGCTCGGCGCGCGCGAACCGCAGGAGCGGCTCCACGTGCTCGTACACGCGCGCCATGCCTTCCAGATCCCCCGCCATCGCTGCCGCCGACGACGAACACACGTACGCCTCCATATTAGCAGGACTTCGCTTGTGCAACAAGCTCTGCCCACGTAGCTGCTGGACGACCAGATGAGTGAGACGAGAATAGATGCCAAGTTGATCGCAGTCGCAGCAAACTCGTAGTCGTAGCTGCTCCTCCACCCGCGGCGCCGCGCGGACGCATATATACCCATTGCTGTTGGCGCACCGTACGTCCGTGCGCTGTCATGTTGGCGCCGGCCGGCCACCGGCACGGCAGGCTGGCATGCACCCACACGGGCGGGCGCGGAGACGATGCGCTATACGTACGTACGTACTAGGACTCTGAGGAGCGTTCCAACCGCGAGCAGTTGGCTGGAGGCGGACACATGGACGCCTCCGGGCGCGCCAGCAGGAGCTAGGCGAAGCTGCCGTGCATGCGCTGATGCGCAGATAAGGACGGGACATGGCAATGATCCGTGCGAGCTTCCGCCTCGCGTCCGTACCGACCAATCATGGAGCTGAGCCCCTAGTTTGTCCCTGGAATGTCTCGAGAGATCCTTTGAAGAGCATCCGTATCTCGCGATCATGAGAGGTTATCTCTGCTGTGTCCGTTTGTGTCCATCTTCTTCCTGGCTCCTACCTCACCGGGGATACGTGTCACACTTTGCGAACCCAACTGCGCGCGCGCGCACTTAGCCCCTGTCGTTGTTTATCTCTATTTAATCATGTGATTACCAACTTTCGGGGATTGATTGGCTTTGGACATGCGGACATGCTTACGTTTACGTGCATGCACATACGAGCATTGCAACCGGACTTGGCAAGCTGCGCAAAATCAAATCCCGTCTCAACGAAATATTCGACGGAGGTGAATTGAGCATCTCCACAATAGTATTATTCTTCACGTGAGCAATATTGTACAAGGTTGGATATTGTTCCTCGAGACTCACATTGCCTAGTCAGTTGTTCTCCCATAAACGAATCTTCGACCCATCCTTTATTGTGAAAGGCTCAAAGCGAAAGATATGTTTCTTTATTGCCCTTAGGCCATCCCAAAAGTTTAAGTCGTCAGGTTTTCAATATACCTGAGACACAACCTTTTAGTCCAGATACTTATTGTGTAGCATGATTTTTCGGATACCATCCGAGTAAGAAGTTTGAATATCCATTTACTAAGTAGGGCCTCATTCTTGACTTGCACGTCATGAATGCCAAGGCCGCCTTGGTATTTCGGCCTATAAACCACGCTTCATTTGTTTAATCTATACCTTTTCTTTTCACTGTCTCCTTCCAAAATAATATGGATCTAAAAAAATCCAGTCTTTGCAGGACCCCTTTAAGAAGTTGAAAGAATAAGAGCATATAAAGAACCATGTTTGTGAGGATCGAGTTGATCAAGACTAGTCGTTCTCAAACTGAGAACAACCTGCCTTTCCAACTTCTTAACAATTTCTCTAAGCGCTTCTCTACATGCTTCCATTTCGCATTAGTGAGATGCCGATACTGGATCGGTATTTCCAGGTATTTAATCCGAATTTGGCCTTGCCCACAACCAAGCAGGTCAGCATAATCGGCTGGCACCTCACCAGCTTCTCGAAAGCATAACAATTCACTTTTATGAAAATTAATTTTGAGACCCGACATTTTCTCAAACATCCAAAGCAAATGTTCCATGTTTCTAGCCTTATCTAGGTCATGTCATAAAAAGAATTGTATTATCAACATATTGCAAAATAGAGAGACCACCATCCACATGGTGTGGCACTGCTCCTGCAATATGCCCGTCCTGCTTAGCACACTCAATCAGAATAGCCAACATGTCAGCAATAATGTTAAATAACATTGTGGACATGAGGTCACCCTGCCATAAACATTCTTTTGTCTGAAAGTAAAGACCCACAACATCATTGATTTGATAGCCACACTACCTGCCGTAGACATTTTTTGTCTGAAAGTAAAGACCCACAACATCATTGATTTGATAGCCACACTACCCCCAGTTACGAACTTTAATTAGGATCATCTGGCAACATTTATCGAAGAAGTCTTTGATTCTCAGGGCCTATTGAAGGAATGACCATTTGACCTTGTCATAGGCTTTTCAAGATTGTGAAAACTACTCCACTTATGTTTTTTCGGTGCATCTAATGGTCTCATGTGAGATTACTACTCCATCAAGCATATTCCTTCCTTGCTTGAAAGCCGTCTGCGATGGTCGGACAACATGGTTAGCCACCGAGTTTAACCTATTGATAGCCACTTTAATGAAAATCTTGAAGCTGACATTAAGGAGGCATATGAGTCTATATTGTTGGATCCTCTCAGCCTCCTTAATCTTTGGCAACAAGATAATCTCGCCAAAATTAAGCCTAAATATGTCAAGTTGGTTGGCATGAGGATAATTGAACAACTTCAAAAGGTTAGTCTTGATGATATCCTAGAAATTCTGATAGAATTATGCGGGAAAATCATCAGGGTCTCGAGCTTTGTTATGTTCCATTTGAAATACCGCAACTCTCAACTCATCTTTTGAGAAAGGCGTCGTGAGGATATCGTTTTGTTCTGCTGTGATCTGCGGAATATCATCTGTTCGGGACTCATTACGAGTGAAATTTCCTTCGTCGGGCGCTTCGAACAGAGATTCGTAGTAGTTGGTGATATATATATACTTTTTGAGCTTCTCTTGACATTCTATCTACCCCTCATCATGTTGGATACTATAAATACATTTCCGCTGCTCCTGATGCGCTGGTCCACATGCCATGGTGTAGCTGACACAACTTCGGTGTTCATTCGGGCGATCACACTTAAGGAGATCACTCTCCCGGCTGGGAGGTACTTCCTCCGTTTCAAAATAGATAACCCAACTTTGTATTAATTTTATATTAAAGTTAGTATAAAGTTGGGTCATTTATTTTAGAACGGAGGAAGTATAACCTAAACCTAAACGCGGTTGTCAGAGGACTTCATCAACATGGTCAATCTCTCCCCTGATTTGACGTGATGGTTGAGGGTATATAAAGTCGTTGCCTGCACCTTAATAGTGTAGTGATCTTGGTTTGGTTCGTGCGTTTGTTTTGCATAGCACGTTTTCCACTGTACCTCTATCTTTTCTTGTCCGCCAGTTACATCTAATCCTAGCCACCTAGGTCAGATCATAACACAACGCATCCACGTTCCATGTCTGGCTATCACTGGATTCCGTACGTACGAGCGAGCTCAGCTACTTGTGGGGTCCTGATGAGATGCCAAAGTATGATCGCAGTCGCAGTCGCAGCTTACCTCCATCCTCCAGCTGTGGCGCTGCGCGAGAGACATGATCGCCGCGCGTACCCATGCACGTTGCTGCGTGCGCTGTCATGTCGGGCGCCGGGCACCCTGCCGTGGCCTCGCCATGTGCACGCGGAGAGACGCTGAGCGCCCTCCCACGCGTGCAACGGCGACCGACGATGTAAGTACGTAGTACATACTTCCTCCGTTTCGGATACTTGTCGCAGATATAGATATATGTAGATGTATTTTAATATTAGATACATTATCTTTATGACGAGTAATTTAAAACGGAGGAAGTACGTATGCAGGTACCAGGAGCGTTCCAACCGCAAGAGGTTGGCTGTAGCTGTAGCTGGACACATGGGGACGCGCAGGTCCAGCCATGCCGCCAACTCCAAGTCCAATGTACTAGTAGTAGGCGAAGCTGCCGTGCATGCGCATTCAGATAAGGTAAGGTACATGATCCGTTTGAGCTCCGTTTCTTGTCCGTACCTTTCCCATGGAGCATACATATACATTGTTTATCGTGTCGGCGCATACGCAGACATGCATGTAGGAGTATTTGGGGTTCCTTTGTTAAATGGAGCCGGGGATCCTTTGGGATCATCTCGGATTCTAAACAAACTTTTTGCCAGATACAGTACATACTGGTTGCTGGCCTGATATATACGACGTGTGTGAGGATTGATTCAGCGAGGCTGGCTGCTAACCATGAGAGATTGAGATCGGGAGAGATTTTGTTTGCTGTCTTGTCCTTCCTAGCACCTACCCAAGCTGGGGCTCAGGGGAGGGGTACGTGTCTCTCTGGATCCAAACAACTATGGCACTGGTACTGCTCTACTCATATTAATCAGTGCTGTTTCATTTCTAGGCACGGGCTGTTTGCCTGCGTGGCGGCTACAAAGTGCTGCTGCACATAGACATGCTTCCCTCATCTTGGAAGTTATATCAAACTGGGACCTGCGGCTTCTCGCCATATCCTTTCTTTCCCTTGGACGTCACACCACAAGACTAGTATACGTATCTTTCATCCAGCAGCATGAGCACGAATCCCTTTCATCTGCACACACATTCACGACGTAATCACGCACATTCATACAATTCTGTGTTTTTATCGATTTGTCACAGCTAGCGATGGCAACAACCATGAAGCAACCTTCCATGTGTCATACTCATCTGAACCCAACACACTCTTGAGAAATTGAATACAACTATGGGGGATCCTGCCTGCCTGCTTCGGATTGCCGAAACATGCCTCGACACTAGAGAAATTTCCACGCACTTGTGCTGTTTTGTTTGCTCTCTTCATACTCTCATGTGAACCCAACAGACTCTTGAGCGTGCATCTTACTCTGCTGCCCATTAGGGAGAGCCCATCTAATTTCAGTTAGGAACAAACAGGATGCTCTCTCGTCTGTCGCCAACGGCACAACAAAACAGATAAGCAACAGCTTGTCTGGATCAGATTCTTGGTGTCCGCTGCTCTCTTCATCCCATATAAATACAACAGGTACAACCCCAAGGCTTCACCACCAACAGCCTACCATTCTCTTCCATTACTACCATACACAAGAAAATATCACCAAACCTTCAGTCCTCAACAATGGCTTGCCATCTACGGTCGGCGAGCACCCCCTCCAGCCCTCGCTCCAACAACACACAAGTTGAGCAGCAGCTCCAAAGCCTGAGCGCAACCATCTCTTCGCCCTCGGCAACCATCGATACGATGTACCATGGTTTGAGGAGGCTGGCAGACATCTACAGCGGCATCGAGAACATGATGTGCACACCAAGCAGCCAAGCCAGCCTCTGCCACACCCTGCAAAGGGTGGCGGTGGAGGCAGAGCTCGGACGGTCCCACGTCGTGCTCGACCTCTGCAACACCATGCAGGAGAGCTTCATGGAATTGAAGATGACTGTCCAAGAGCTATTGTTGGCTCTCAAAAGAGGAGATGGCGCATCATCTCAAGTCAAGGCGTACACCCGGCTAGCCAAGAAGGCACAAAAGCAGTTCAAGAAGATCAGCAAGAAGACTGCTTCCGACAAGAACGATTCCAGGGTGGTGATGCTACTTGCAGAAGCGAGGGAGATCACCATTTCGCTGCTCGAGTCCACATCCTTGGTCTTGTCGAAGCAAATTGAGATGCCCAAGTGGTCTCTTGTCTCCAAAACATTGCACAAGAGCAAAGTCGTCTGCAAAGAGGAGCAACTGCAGGCATTGGAGCGCAGTATCGGAGATCTTGAGAGTGGAGTGGAGCTTCTGTACAGGAGATTGATTCAGAACAGAGTTTCTCTTCTCAACGCTCTTAGTTTGTAGATACCTTGAGCTCTAGTTCCCTGCGGTTGGCATCCACCTTCTAAAGGATTAGTCAATCATCATGATAGCAATTTTGCAGTATATACACTTGTGGATATATGCAGAAAGTTCACTTAACCGGAAAGCAAAGAGAAACAATTTTGGCAATTTCATATCTTCTGAATTTGATCATTTATGCTCTTTTTTAAAACAAGTAACTAACTGACCCTAAAGGGAAGAAAACTGGCATGTGGTGCTTCAAATGTCGTTCAGATGATCATCTCTCCAAGGATTGCACGATGATACACTATTGTCATATTTGCAACAATTACAAGCACCCTATGCACCATTGTCCTGTGCTAAAGCAACCAAGGCCCATGGCGTCGCTCGGTGGATGTGGTCTTGTAAACGCTATGTTCGTGCAGCTTCCTGACTCGCTTTTCAAGGAACATCTCGCACCGCCAACACTGCCGACTGCTCTTGTCACGATATCTGGTGGTTCTTTGTGCGCTGCTGAGGTGGAAGTAGAGGTTGCTAAGATCGCCGCGGTCCAGTCATCATGGAAGTGGGAAGTCGTGCCGCATGGAGACAATGCTTTCCTAGTTTGTTTCCCGTCCCTCGAGATTTTGAAACGTGTGGCAGCTTTTGAGTACAATGTTAAATCACACGACGTGAAGGTTGCATTCAGTGAATGGATAGCTGAGGAGGTCACGTCCGTTCTTCCTTTGCAGCCAGTTGTACATTCTTTGAATATTTTCTCCAAAGAGGTTGGATCTGTTGATGCTTCGGTCTCCTCGGATGTCTATGTTAAACTTAATGGATATCCGCTTCGGTTTGTTCTGGAGGAGGAGGACTATGTCCCGGATCTTGACTTTATCCCATGAATTTGGGAACATCATGATGAGGGCCATGAGGACGACGCTAACCAGGATGAGGATATGCCTGACAGAGATGCTAGCAAAAGGTCTAAAAATGTCCAAGTTGTCGGTGACAATACGACGTCGGATGCTCAAACTAGTTCAGCGGCTCCTATAAAGTCTGTACAGAGATCAATATATGAAGTGGAACCGGGCTGTTCGGCCGGCCGGCCGGACGTGATTGTGGCTCCAACGGGACTGCCCATAGCTTTTGCTGCTCACGTGAATGAAGTGGACAATGAGCGGTCCACGGCTGCATGTGCCATACAGGCCGTGGCTGTGGATCAGGGCCGGCCTATGGCTCTTGGCTGCATGCGCCATGCACCGCTCACCGAGAGTGGTCTAGTCACCCACACGAGCCCGTCGCTCAAGCAGCTAGATGTTGCTGCCCCGATGCTGCATGCAGCTGCAGCGCATGCTTCTGCCATGGCTTCAACGCGAATAGAGCCGGTCGTGGGTCCCGTGCGCCTCCAGCCACATCACCGGATGGCAGGACGGAATCCTTGACGACGCCACCAGCCACATCACCGGCTCGGGCGGCTGTCGCCGCGGTTTCACTGGGCTCAGCACCTCGTTCATCACCGACCGCTGGGACTGTACAAACACCTCCGCCATCGTTAAAGTCTACGCCAACCGCTACTCTGTCGCCGATGGGTACTATGTCTGGTGGCATGACCACGCCCCTTCGACGTAGTAACCGTCACTCCCTTGCTACTGATGGTTCCTCTGCAACTGATGAGCACTCCCTTGCGAAGGCAATGCGTCGCCAGGCCTTGAGGAATTTGGAACCCACGCCAGGTACCTCGTCCACTCAATCTTTTCTTTCTTTTTCAGATACTCGTATTACTAGTAGCTTAAAGAATGTTGGTGTATCTATGGGAAAGAACAATAATGAAATTAATCTGTCGGTTGGGGCACTTAAACACATGGAGATTGACCGTTTAAGGGTTTCTCCGAAGTGTAATAACGCCCTACCAAACCCCGAAACCGAGGACGATGATGAAGCGGATGCCAAATATGATGGTCCGCTAATCTCCCACTTGGTTGGTGAGGTTACCGAGGTGGTTTTAGATGATGCAAGACCTGGGTCAATGTTTTGTGACTTCACAGTGTCTTCACGGAAATCTAAATCGCACTCCTCTAAAAAGAAACAAAAACCGCCCAAGAAGGCGAAAAGTTCCACACCCATTCGAGTTTTCTCATGAGAGGCATGTTTTGGAATAGCAGAGGTCTCTCAGACTTGGCTAAACATAAACACATCGGTGATTGTGTGCGAGAACACGAATTGGATTTTGTGGCAATTTCTGAGGCTGGTAAATGTGACTTTCACCCACACGTCCTCGATCACCTATCAGGTGGTTTCGACTACACATGGCATAGTCTACCAGCTCGTGGAAGGTCTGGAGGAATCCTTCTTGGAATATTGACCACGACCACGGATTTGTTGGCTTTTTCGACCGGTGATTTTCATATCAAATTTCACCTACGAAATAGGGCTGATAATTTTACATGGAGCCTGGTCGCAGTCTATGGGGCTGCCCAAGATGAGCATAAATCTGCTTTCCTCCGTGAACTAGTGAACCTGGCTAAGGATAACCCGTACCCAATGCTTATTGGAGGGGATTTTAATATCCTTAGGTACCAGGAAGAAAAAAATAATGACCGCTTCGACACTCATTGGCCTTTCCTTTTCAATGCTGCGATTGACAGTTTGGATCTTCGGGAGGCCTGTATGTCGGGGCGGCAGTTCACTTGGGCTAATAACCGTTCTGTGCCGACGTATGAGAAGCTCGATAGGGTACTCATGGATACCGAATGGGAGCTTAAATTTCCTATGGTAACCGTGCGAGCCCTAGAGCGTATCGAGGCATTATCGGATCATGCACCAATCATTCTTGATTCTAATTCTACGAGTCATTCTGCCCGTTGCCCTTTCAAATTTGAATTGGCATGGTTGCATCGGGATGGTTTTGTAGACTTAATAAAGAGTGTTTGGGACAGGCCCGCTGTTGGTCGTACACCGATTCAGAGATGGAATTATAAAATAAGGGCCATGAGGCAACACCTCTCTGGATGGGCTAAACACACCATTGGATTGTACAAAAAAGAAAAGCAGCGCCTCTGTACCATCATTGATGACCTCGACAAAATTGCAGAGACACGTACCTTATCTCAACAAGAGATTGAATTGAAAAATCAATCTAATGAGAAGGTTGCCCGTCTATTGCGCGAAGAGGAGATCAAATACTACCAGAGGTCCAAAGCTGACTTCATCCTAATGGGAGATAGTAATACAAAATACTTCCAATTGGTCGCCAATGGTCGACATAGGAAGAAATGTATTCATAGTCTCCAACAGGATGAGGGGCGGATCGAAGGTCAGGAGGAGCTCAAAAGGTATATCACCAGCTACTACAAATCTCTTTTTGGGGCGCCAGATGAAGGGAATGTCACCCTTGACGAGGCCCGAATAGATGATATTTCACAAGTCACGGTGGAAGAGAACAATATCCTCACGGCACCTTTCTCGGAAGAGGAGGTGAGAGCGGCGGTGTTCCAAATGGAACACAACAAAGCTCCAGGCCCTGATGGTTTTCCCGCAGAATTTTATCAGAATTTCTGGGATATCATTAAGGCTGACCTTCTGGAGTTGTTTAAGTGTCTTCATGCCGATCAAGTTGACCTATTTAGGCTAAATTTTGGTGAGATTGTTTTGTTGCCGAAAATTAAGGAGGCCGAACGGATCCAACAGTTCAGACCCATATGCCTCCTTAATGTCAGCTTCAAGATTTTCACCAAAGTAGCTACGAATAGGTTAAACTCAATAGCTGACCATGTTGTCCGGCCATCTCAAACGGCCTTCATGCAAGGAAGGAATATACCAGATGGTGTAGTTATCCTTCATGAGACCGTCCACGAGATGCACCGAAAAAACATGAGTGGAGTGGTATTCAAAATTGACTTTGAAAAAGCCTATGACAAGATCAAGTGGTCTTTTCTCCAACAGGCCCTAAGGATGAAAGGTTTCTCCGATAAATGGTGCAAGTGGATCCAAAATTTTGTAACTGGAGGTAGTGTGGCCATCAAAGTCAATGATGATGTAGGTCATTACTTTCGGACAAAAAAGGACTACGACAGGGTGACCCCATGTCCCCAATGTTATTTAACATTGTTGCTTGACATGTTGGCTATTATGATTGAGCGCCAAGCAGGATGGACAGATTATGGAGTAGTGCCACACCTTGTGGATGGTGGCCTCTCTATTTTGCAATATGCCGATGACACGATTCTTTTTATGGAACATGACCTAGACAAAGCTCGAAATCTGAAGCTATTGCTTTCAGCGTTTGAGCAAATGTCGGGCCTCAAAATTAACTTTCATAAAAGTGAATTGTTCTGCTTTGGAGAAGTCGTTGAGGCGGCAGCCGATTATGCTGACCTGTTCGGTTGCGCACTTGGCCAATTCCCGATTAAATATCTGGGAATACCGGTACATTATTGGCGTCTCACCATTGCGGAGTGGAAGCATGTGGAGGAGCGTCTAGAGAAACGGTTGAGCAGTTGGAAAGGAAAACTACTCTCAGTTGGTGGTCGGCTGGTTTTGATCAACTCCGTCCTCACAAATATGGTTCTCTATATGCTTTCTTTCTTCCAACTCCCAAAAGGGGTCCTGCAAAGACTGGACTACTTTAGATCCAGATTTTTTTGGCAAGGAGATGGTGAAAAGAAAAAATACAGGCTGGCCAAATGGAGCGTGGTTTGTAGGCCTAAAGACCAAGGTGGCCTTGGAATTCATGACCTGCAGGTCAAGAATGAGGCCCTTCTCAGTAAATGGTTATTTAAACTTCTTACCGAGGATGGTGTTTGGCAAACCATGTTGCGCAACAAGTATCTAGGCCAAAAGGCGGTATCCCAGGCATATTGGAAACCCGGCGACTCGCACTTTTGGGCTGGCCTAATGGCGGCAAAGAAACATCTCTTTTGCTTTGGGTCTTTCGCGATAAAGGACGGTCGGAGATTCGTTTCGAAGACATCCGGCTAGGCAATGCCAGTCTCAGAGAACAATATCCAGCCTTATATAACATCGCTCGCGATAAGAATAATACTATTGCGCATGTGCTCGGTTCTTCCCCGCCGAATATTTCGTTCAGGCGGGATTTGATTGGCCCCCGGCTTGTGTCATGGCATAATCTTTTATCCCGGCTGGATTCGATTAATCTGACACAAGGTTGGGATGTGTTTCGCTGGAACCTTACTACATCAGGGTCTTTCACAGTGGACTCTATGTACCGTGCACTCACGCATTCTGAGGTACCAACGAGTAATAATAAGAAAATTTAGAAGTCTAAAATTCCACTAAAAGTGAAAATCTTCATGTGGTATCTCCGTAGGGGAGTTGTGTTAACCAAAGACAACCTCGCACGGCGCAACTGGCGAGGGAGTAAGAAGTGTTCCTTTTGTACTCATGACGAGACAATCAAACACCTCTTTTTCCAATGCAAGTTTGCACGTTCTACGTGGTCAGCCATCCAAATAGCGTCAAATTTGTATCCGCCCACAAGTGTTACCAATATTTTTGGTCATTGGTTGGACGGTATTACAAATAGGTTCAAAACGCTAATAAGGGTGGGAGCGTATGCCTTAATTTGGTCGCTTTGGCTATGTAGAAATAATTTGGTTTTTAATGACAAAAATGCTTCTCCTCTACAGGTTATTTTCCGGTGTACGCACTCACTACGTACGTGGTCTATACTACAACGGCCGGAGTACCAACCGCTGTTCATGGCGGTGTGTACGCGATTGGAGCAGGTGGCTACGGAGGTTTTTTCCCAACATGGGTGGCAGCATAACCTACGGATCGAGCCACCACCTTCTTCGACATAGGCATAGTGTCGGTCTAAAAGACTCTACTGTTGCCGGTGTGTCGATTTTTATTTCATGAATTTTGTCAGACTTGTGGATTTGGCTGTGTGCATCTTAGTTATGCAGAGGTCGGGTGTTACTCATAATGCTTTGTATCCGCTTGATGCTACATTTGGAGATAATAAAGTCGCCCTTTATCGAAAAACTGACTTGGTTTCTCATAATCGAAAGAAAAGATCTCTCTCCTCAAACATACTATCTATTTACAAGTAACAGAACAATAACATAGAATTTGGGGCATTCCTGTCATATAAAATGTTGTCAGCCCCATTTTTAAAACGTTGAGTAGTAAACTCTATGGTGTGAAGAAGTCAGAGTTATGCCCGCGGCACGGGCGACACGGGCGACACGGGCGATGCCCGCGGCGATCGCCGCGATCCGGACGCCGGCGTCCGCCGCTCCCGGGCGCTAGGCAAGTCGGGGAGATTCAGGCTCTCGCGAATCTGAAGAAGAGGACGACGACGATGGAGACTGCTCCGGCGTCCCGTCCGACGGGTATTCACCGACGACTTCGGACGTGATTTGCGAAGCTTTCAACCCTGGGTATTCGGAGGACGAAGTGGCTATGATCGTCGAGGGAGTCGTGCCGATTGACGATCCGGCGCGGCAAGGTCTTCTTCCGGAGGACAACGTCGAGGTGGTTCGCCGGATTGTTCATCGGAGGACGGTGGCTTCCGCGATCCGGCCTTGGAAAGGTCCCATACCCAAGGTAAGTCTTCCGAACTTGACTGTTTTCGATCTGATTCGGCCGGATTCTTGGACTACGGTTACTAGAAGAAAAGTTCCTCGCCGGACTCGGGCTCGATCGGCGCCGGAGGTGACCGCGGCGGCGCAGCCGGCGGTCACGGCGACCCAGATCACTGCGATGCGCCAGGAGCGTTTGAATTCGCTCCTGGGCCGCGAGGGGTGGATTTCGGTTGGTGGGCCGCGGGGCGTTGCTGGGCTGGGATCTGCTGGGTATGAGGCCCAGTCAGATCGGGCTTTGGAGTACGTACAGGGGATCGAGGCATGCAGCCAGACTCGTACGTCGCTCCAGCAACGTCCGCAGCGCCCTAGGGTTTCTGGCTCCAAGCCGTCGCGGCGATCCTGGTTGGCGGGGAACGGCCGAGCTCGCCGCATTCCGCCGCTCGGGACCATGGCCGGGCGCGGCGGGCCGACGGGTTTTAAGGCCCTTCCGGCGGCGGGGGTGGCGTGGCGGAGGTGCGCCGCCGCCTGCTGCTGGCAGTGGCCGGGCCGCACTGCCCCGGCCTATGGATGGCTCTGGTCGTGGGGGGGTGCCGCCCGTGCCGTCGGGTCGGGGCACCGGAGTTCCTGCTGGTGCGGCTACAGCCACGATGGGTCGTGGACCTGGCGCTCAGCCCGGGGTGAGGCCGCCAGTAATCCCGACCTCGTCGGCCGCCGCAGGACGTGGAGCGCCTCCGCCGAGGCCTCCGTTCGCTTCCGCCGTGGGGCGTGGAGCTGCTCCGCCAAGGCCTCCAGTGCATAATGGCCCTAGACTGGGTGGCCATGTCGACGGGGTTCAGCCGGTGGCTCAGGCAACCCTTGCCGGCGTGCAGTCTCGAGCAGCGTCGCCGCCTCACTACGTGGCGAGGCCGTCGCAAAATCGCGCGGGTCCTACGCAGACGAGACATGGCAACGTGTCTGCTGAGTCGTCGGATCCGCCCCGAGGACAGTGGGGGGATGATGGCTATGATGCGTATGGAGATGGTCAGCACCGTGGATCGTCATCTACGGGAGGTGGCCGAGGTTATGCCTGGCAGAGTGATGGTTCTGCTAAGAGGCCCTTCCTTGGTCCTCCGGGTGGTTTTGTCGAGGGCGCTTCTGGACCGGACTCACGGCAGAGAGGTGGCTAGCATGGTTATCGTCGTGGTCGAGGCGGTGGTCGTGGTTTCCGCAGACAACATCTGCCGCAGGCCACTGTAGACCATCAGGCGTCTGGGGTGGAGGCTAATCCCACTCAGGCGACCGCCCTAACTAGCGAGGTTATGGAGGCAGTCACGGCTCTGGCTACCACGGATGTTGATATGACTGGCGCTTCCGTTGACGCGGGTATCAGGTCTGAGTCTGAGAGGGCATCCAAGTGGGCGCGTAGGAAGGAGAAAATGCTTTGTTATCGTTGCGGTGAGAAAGGACACTTCATTGCTGAGTGTGTGGCTGATTTGTGTGATTCTTGTGGTAAGCCAGCACATGCCTCGGGGGATTGCCCGCTTCTTCGTGAGCAGGCTCCGACTCTTACAATGTATGGAGTATATTGTGCCGAGCTGATGTTCTTTGAGTCCCCAGCTGCGAGAGAGATTCCAGTTGACACGCTGAGCCTGACTACTGGTATTGTGAAGGTTACCCAGGGAGATGTCTCTGAAGCTCAGATTGTGCAGAGGCTTCAGGAACTGGCTCCTGGAGACTTTCAGTGGGAGCTTGTTCCCGTTGAGGAGCGCGTGTTCAGGGTTGACCTCCCGTCGGTTGAGGACCTGCGGCGGTTGCTGAGCTTTGGGATGTGTAAGGTGCCAGGTACTAATTGTATTCTTGAGTTTCAAGAATGGAAGAAAGTGGAGCCTAAGGGAAAACCCCTTACTCAGGTGTGGCTGCGTTTCTCTGGGGCACCCTCTGAGGCTCTGACAGATGTTCGTGTTGTGGCTAGTCTGGGTACCATGGTTGGCAAAACTGAGAAAGTGGATATGACATTCACTCGCGCCCATGGGGTGGCCAGATTGCGAGTGAGTGTTTTGGACATCGAGTTCGTCCCGGATGTGGTAAACTGGACTTACAGGGGAGAGGTTTTCCCTCTTGAGATTGAGTTTGAGGATTCTGAGTTGTTTGCCGACGCGGGTTTGGATGCTGATATGGAAATGCACGAGGGAGACGATGATGCGGGTGCTAGGGAGGATCCGACTGATGAGACTGGTCGAGAGAGACCCAATGGGTCGGGACCAGTTGCTCAGTTGCCCGAGACTGGTTCGGGGGTAGAGCCGGGCCCTTCTTCGTCGGTACCTAAGAGCACGTTGAGGTTTGGATCTTTTGAGCTTGCGTCTGCTCCTCCTAGACTTTGGAGCGACCGGGTGGAGTCTGAGGATGCTTTTGAGTGGTCGCTCCCGGTGCTGGATTTTGTGTCGGCTGTTCGTCCCGTGGTGGGTGACTGTGTGTCGGGTCACTCGGAGACGACCTTGGGAGGGGGAAGGAATGTGGAGCCTCAGGTGGTTCCTTCCCTCCCAGGGATCCCTGCGGTCTCGTCTTGAGCAGTGTAGTGGCTGAGTCTCACTGCATGCGTCGCTGCTGGCGGCCCTGAGGGAGACCGTCTGGGCAAGGTGGCCTTGGACCATTCCCTTTCGGTAACGGCTGCTGTAGCCTCTCCTGTGCTGCTTGGCGGTAGTCTGGGGAAGGTGGCCCCGGCGACGCCAGCCTCTCCGTCGCTGGCTGGACGTGAGGGAGACCGTCTGGGGCAGGTGGCCTCAGACCTCTCCCTCTCGGCCCCGGCTGTTGCGGCTTCTCCTGTGGGGCTCGGCGGGAGTCTGGGGCAGGTGGCCCCGGTCCATCCCTCGCCTTCGGCTGTCGGGACGGTGACGCCCTCAGGCGTGAGGGTTGGGCCGGCGGGGGTGCTCGGGCAGGCGGCGCCGGCACCTACCACCCCCCGGCTTCCTGTCCGTTCGCCAAGGGAGCCCTCCGCCGCTGCCTCCTCAGAGTGGCGCTACTCGGGAGGAGGTTATTGCCTTCGGCGGGATCCCCGACCCGATCTCTGAGGGGAGACGGATGAGCTCTCGTCTCCAGGACCACCCGGAGGTTGATGACATGCAGCAGAGGTGCGCTATGAGGGCGGCCAAGCTTCGTGACATTGAGGTCACTACCGGTATGTCAGTCAACTTGTCCAATTCTATTTTGCATTTTTCTACGGATGAGATTATAAATAATGCAACTCAAGTAGGGGTTTCGCTAGGGAATACCAATTCTGAGATTTCCAACTCGGTTAATGATCTCCTTGATCTAGAAGCGGAACGCGCTTTAGAAACCATTCGAAACCTAGCGGCAGTGAGACCTATGAATGATGCTGAGATTGATGCGTTGGGGGTGAGAGTGCTTGACAATTTGTTTTCGGACCTTGCACCATCCAACACTGAGTCCGACGAAGAGGAGGTTAGTGTAGAAGTTGTAGTGAATCAACCACCAGAGCCCGGTTATGAGGACCGGATGGTGGACAATAATAAACCCAAACGTAAGTGGAAGCGGAAGGTGTATCCCGCATCCGCGGTACGGAGGAGTGCTAGGATTCGTACGGCAAAAAAATTTCGTGATGACTTATGAAAGGAATCTTTTGGAATAGCAGAGGTCTGAAGGACTTGGCTAAACGAAGGTTCCTCGCCGAGGCGTCTCTGGAGCATCGATTAGATTTCATTGCTCTCTCTGAAACTGGTAGGGATAATTTTGCACCTCAGTTTCTTTCCTCTCTTACGTGTGGTGTTGATTTCGATTAGCATTGCCTACCTCCGCGAGGGCGATCGGGAGGTATCTTGCTGGGAGTGAGATGTGATTCCCTTGAGGTCCGGAGTGTAGTGATGGGCGACTTTGCGGTTAAGTTTCGAGTTAGGTCTAAAGTTGATGGTTTCAACTGGGCTTTGGTGGCGGTTTACGGTGCCGCACAGCCCGAGCTTAAACCGGAGTTTCTGGCGAACCTTGTTCGAATTTGTGGGTCTGAGCAGCTTTCGATGTTGGTCGGGGGTGATTTCAATATCATTCGGAGGAGAGAGGAGAAGAATAATGATAACTTTGACGGCAGATGGTCGTTTATGTTCAATACCATTATTGAGAGCTTGGATCTGAGGGAGATAGAGCTTTCTGGTAGAAAGTTTACCTGGGCTAATGCTTTGCCAAACCCAACATAAGAAAAACTTGATCGAGTTCTCGCGAGCGTGGAGTGGGAACAGAAGTTCCCTCTTGTTACGGTACAAGCTCTCTCGCGGGGAATATCCGATCACACACCACTGTTCGTGGACTCCGGGACGCCGAACCATGTGGGAAACAAAAACACCTTCTCATTCGAGATGGCCTGGTTCGAACGTGAGGGGTTCTTAGACCTCATTGCCAGGGAATGGGCTAAGGGTGTAGGAGGTAGGACGGCGGTCGAGCGTTGGCAGAATAAAATCAGGCATTTGAGAAGTTTCTTACGGGGTTGGGCTAAGCACCTCAGTGGGGTGTATAAGATTGAGAAGGATAGGCTCCTTTCTCTTATACAGGCCCTGGACATAAAAGCTGAATCCACGATTTTGATGCCTACTGAGCTCCAGGTTAAAAGTAAGGCGGAGAAGCGGTTGAAAGAGCTTCTCCGCGAAGAAGAGTTGAAGTGGGCTTTGCGAGCTAAGGTCCGCAAAGTGGTCCAAGGGGACGCCAATACTCAATTCTTTCACCTGATTGCCAATGGTAAGCACAGAAAGAAGCGTATCTTTCAACTTGAACAAGATGAGGGTACTATTGTAGGGCAGGATAACCTCAAAACTTATATCACCGAGTATTATAGGCAGTTATTTGGACCTCCGGAGGATAATTGTGTGTCCCTCGATGAGTCTAGGACTGAGGATGTACCTCAATTGTCTGCTGCCGATAATGATATCTTGTTGGCCCCGTTCTCTGAGAAGGAGGTGTTTGATGCTATTGCACAAATGAAAAACAATAAGGCTCCCGGACCGGATGGGTTCCCGACCGAGTTTTATAAAAAGTGCTGGCACATTATTAAGGGGGATTTCCTTCCTATGTTTCATGATCTTTTCTCTGGACAGCTTCAATTATTTCATTTGAATTTTGGAACTATCACATTGCTCCCTAAGAAAACGGAGGCTGTGAGAATTGAGCAGTTCAGGCCGATTTGCCTCCTCAATGTTAGTTTCAAAATCTTCACCAAGGTCGGGACTAATAGGCTCACTCAGATTGCACATTCTGTGGTGCAACAATCCCAAACTGCTTTCATGCCGGACAGAAACATCCTTGAGGGGGTGGTTGTCCTTCATGAAACGCTCCATGAAATTCACTCCAAAAAATTAGATGGGGTAATTTTAAGGTGGATTTCAAAAGCGTATGATAAGGTCAAGTGGCCATTCCTCCAACAGGCATTGCGTATGAAAGGTTTTGACGATGCCTGGCGCCGGCAGGTCGAATCATTTACGCAAAAAGGGAGTGTGGGAATTAAAGTGAATGACGATATAGGTCATTATTTCCAAACTCATAAAGGCCTCAGACAAGGAGATCCGATGTCCCCTATCTTGTTTAACATTGTGGTGGATATGTTAGCAATTTTGATAGGAAGGGCTAAGGAGAATGGTCAAGTGGGTGGCTTGGTACCTCATCTTGTCGATGGAGGTGTATCCATCCTTCAATACGCTGATGATACAATCATCTTTATGGGGCACGACTTGGCCAAGGCGAGAAATATGAAGCTGTTGTTATGCCTCTTTGAACAATTGATCGGGTTAAAGATTAACTTCCATAAGAGCGAGTTGTTCTGCTTTGGTCGAGCCAAAGACGAACATGAGTCTTATAGGAAATTGTTTGGGTGCGAGTTGGGGAATTTACCCTTCTCCTACCTTGGTATTCCGATACATTATCGTAGGATGACAAACAGAGAATGGAAGTGTGTCGAGGACCGATTTGAGAAGAAACTGAGTTGCTGGAAGGGCAAGCTCATGTCATACGGAGGCCGGTTAATCTTGATTAATTCGGTGCTCACGAGTATGCCTATGTTCCTCTTATCGTTCTTCGAGGTCCCAGTTGGTGTTAGGAAAAGACTGGACTTCTATCGATCACGCTTTTTTTGGCAGGGTGATGAACTTAAAAGAAAGTACCGGCTTGCTAAATGGAATATTATCTGTCGACCGAAAGACCAAGGAGGTCTTGGTATTGAGAATCTTGAAGTTAAGAACAGATGCCTTCTTAGTAAGTGGTTGTGGAAGCTCTCATCCGGGACTGAGGCCATGTGGGCGCAGATCCTTCGCAGCAAGTACCTCCAGACTAGAACACTGTCCCAGGTAACAGTTAGGCCGACTGACTCGCCTTTCTGGAAAGGACTAATGAAAGTCAAACAATTATTGTTCAATAGGACAAGAGTTGCTATTGGAAACGGTGCTACTACACGTTTCTGGGAGAATACTTGGCTTGGCGACTCACCCTTGCCCATTCATATCCGTCTTTATATCGAATTGCTCAACGACGTGACGTGTTCGTTGCAACGGTATTTCAATCTATCCCCCTTAATATTCAATTTAGACGGTCACTAGCGGGCAATCGTTGGGAAGTTTGGCTCCATTTAGTTAGGTGTAGTTTCTGTGATCGGGATGAGACGATTAAGCACCTCTTTTTTGATTGCCCGTTGGCCAAGGTCCTTTGGCGGACGGTCCACATTGCTTTTAATATTCCTCCACCGACTACTGTTAACGCTTTATTTGGGACTTGGCTTAATGGGATCGAGTCTGCCTTAGCAGGACATATTCGGGTTGGAGTTTGCGCTTTGCTGTGGACCATCTGGATTTGCAGAAATGATTTGGTTTTTAACGAAACATCACGGATTCATTTTTTGCAGGTTATTTTTCGAGCTACGGCAGTGATCCGTTCGTGGTCGCTACTCACTCCGATGGAGGCCAGGGAGCATTTGGTTACTGGGTCTTTCCGTTGGGAGATGGTAGCTCGGGATATCTTCAACCGGTTTGGATGGCGGTCATGTAATAGGATAGGCAATTAGTTTACCTACCCTTTTTAGCCAGCCGGTTGTGGCGTCTTTTCCTGGCTAGTTTGTGTATCTAGCCTTTTACGCTCTGTGTGAGCTGCTTTTTATTTCTTTCATTTTGAGACTTTGGAACTTTGTTGGCACAATTTGTTTCTCGGTTAATAAGATGGCCGTATGCATCACTCTTGATGCAGAGGCCGGGGAGCACCCCCTTTTCGAAAAAAAATATAAAATGTTGTTTAGTTTACGATTTTACACTAGCGATGTTACAAGAAGTGATGGTGTCTCTAATGGCCTATGGGTCTGAGCTAGTTGATGGATTCCTTCAGACCAGAGCTGTCCAGACCGGTAAGAAGAGATGACTCTTCAGGTCAGTTTTCGTGGCGTTGACTTGGACGCTTTGGACGACGCATAATAAGATGGTGATCGAGTGGGTCTTCCTTTGGTGGGCCCCTGACTCTTTATTCAAATTTCTTGCATTGTTGTAGAACTGGCACTCGCTGTCTAGGCAGGAGACCACGACCGACTAGGGCAGATGTCGGATGCACTGCACGTCACTGCTCGACGCCTTTCTTCAATGCAGACCGCCTGATGATCTGCCACTTGATGGTTTTTTCTCTATCTTTCACTTATGCTTTATTTGAGCGTACTTGTGTTGTTGTCCCAACAGACTTTTCTATCTCGGTGACTTGCTACTCGTTGTGTGGACTTGATGGTTGCTTTATTTATAAAGTATTTCAAGAGTAATAGTTTGCTTTGTTAAAATCTATTTCATATAGTTTTTTAGCTTCTTTGTTGCTTATTCACACTCATGTAAGGAATGTCGGGGTTTTCTTTGGAAAGGCGATAGTGATATAAGTGGTGGACACTGCCTGCTACCTTGGGCTAGGGTGTGCATGCCCAAGGCGTGTGGGGGTCTGGGTGTCCTAAACCTCAAATGGTTCGTTTATGATGTCCGTTGCCGATGGCCATGTTTGAGATGAGACGCCGAAGAAAGGCCATTGCACCACCTTGCAGTGTCCCCCTCCCCCCGAAATGATCGATGCGGCGGTTAGGCATCCTTAGACGAATGAGTGGTCTTTCAAGATTGGTCGTTTTGTGTCACCACCTCCCACCTATCCTACACATTCGATCAAGGTTGTCACTGCGAAGCTATAGTCATGGTGCATGGGGTCTTGCCGTCTACCCCTTGGTACTCCGCATCTTCATGGACAATTCAATTTTACCGGGTCCATGTCGAAGATAGCGGGGCAGTCATGACACCATTCGTGCAGGTCAGCAGGTCGCTACTTATGTGACGGGAGGCTCAAGAAAAGGAGGTCTCATCCATCTTTAAAGCGACCACTTCAATCTGCTTAGGGGATGACCAGAGGGCTAAATTTTGGACCGACAAGTGGCTACCTGGAGGTGCTCCATTGAGGATTTGGCTCCAGCTTTGTTCTCCTTTGTCAAGGATTATGGAAGCTCTGTCAAGGAGGCTCTCTGCGATCATAATTGGATTAAGGATATCGCGGGAGGGATGTCATGGCTCAATATCTAAGAATTTGGGATATCACTCAAAGTGTCTCCTTATTTATTGGTGTTTCAAATTGCCTAGTCTGGAAGTTGACTGCTGATCACAAGTTCTCGGTCAGCAGCGCGTATAGCATGTTTTTTGCAGCGAATGTGCGTTTTACTTGCCACAAGCCGATTTGGAGATCCAAAGGCTCTCCGGAGATGCAAATTCTTTATGTTGCTTGCGGTCCATCATAGATGCTTGACCATTGATAATATGAAGCGTACGGGTTGGTCTTCTAATGGAAACTGCCCATTGTGCCTCTAGACACACGAAGACTGTACACATATTTTTATGCATTGTGGTTACACACGGCAAGTTTGGATGAAGTTCGGAGAATGGATGTGCACAAATTTTGGAATTCCTAATGATAGCTTTGCCAGTACTGAGGATTGGTGGTTGAGTGCGCAGAAGGAGGTTCCAAAGAACGAGCAGCGCAATTTTGACACTATTATCATACTGCTGCATTGGAGGATTTGAAAGGAACGAAATGCTAGAATTTTTGAGCAGGTGGCGTGCTACATTGACAGGGTGCTGGATCTAATCAGTGAAGATATTAGAGCCTGGAGGGCTGCTGGCTGTGTTAGTAATCTCTTTTAGTTCTCTTTTTTTGTCTTCATGTTGGCTCAGGTGTTGGGCCTTCTTTTTTTGTTGAAACTCTTGGGCCTTCCTTTTTGTTTCTTCAGGGCCTTTATTTATGTTTCTTCAGAGTTTATACTCCGGTGATAGACAACTCTAGATCGTCTAGACTGTCCTGTCTTGCCGGTTTTCGTCCGCGTCTCTCCCACGAGAGACCGGGCGAAACCCTAGGCGCCGCCTGTGACGCCCGGATAATTAAGCTACAGTAATTCTTCGCTAATGATGCCACATCATTTTTCGATTACTATTGCTAATCTCGCGTTAGTTTGAAACCAATTCAAATTGAAATTCAAACTCAAGCAAACAATAAAATTTTTCAAATATTAAAACTAAAATGTTTGGGTGAACCAAATATTGCATAGGTAATTATGTGGAGAAACCACACCTTTATAAAATGTTTAAATACTATAAGATGAATAAAACAGCAGCAAAAACAACTATTTTAAATAACTTTTCTAATTAATAAAATGTCAAACTGATTTATTTGAGGACTAGACTTTTTGTGACCATGGACTAAGTTGAAATACTAATTTAGATGATAAGTGTATATTTTATTGAAACTAAAATATTAGGAAACAAAACAAAAACATAAAAGGTAAAATAAATAAAAAAAGAAAAAGGAACCCTCCCCATCACTGGGCCAGCCCCCCCCCCCCACGCTGGGCCAGCCGGCCCAGCTATCCAACCGGCCGGCCCAGTCGGCCCCCTCTCTGGCCTACAAGGGCACCCCGACCCAAACCCTAGCGATAACCAACCACTATCTCCCACGCGATCCCCCACTCCCCCTCGTTCCCTCCTCGCGCCATCACCCACGACACACACACACACAGGCGCACATGGGAGGGGCGTATCTGTTCGATCCCCCTCCTCTCGATGCGCCCGCGCTTGAAGGCCGCCGCCAGCCGGCGCCGAGCAGCACACCTCCCGACCTACGTCCTTGCACCGCTGTCCTCTCCCAGGACCTGGCGGGATCTCGCGCCTCCCCGACGCCACGATGCCGCCCCGTCGTCCTCGTCTCCTCGCCAGACGCGAACTCGACTCCTCGCCGGACGCGACCTCGGCTCCTCCCCGAGCCCACTGCCTAAATCCCTACGGCCCCCGTGAGATCACCCTTTCCTCCTCTCTCCCTCGCGCGCTCCCGTTGGCCGTCCACCGCGCACGCACACATCCGCGCCCGCCCGTGCTACCCACTCGCCGGCCCCTACCCGCGTTCGCGCCCTGACCACATCCACCGTCGCGCGCCTGTTGCGCCCGCAAGCCCCGCGCTCGTCTGCTGCTATGTACTGCTGCTGTGTGCGCGTTACTGCTTCTACTGAAGCTGCCGCCCCCAGTTGCGCTGCTACCTCCCGCTGCTTCTGCCGCAGCGCGCATAGCTGCCGACGACTGCTGGTGCACGCCCCCGCTCCAACCGCCTCCTCGCTTCGGTGCGCGTCTGCCCGCTCAATCTACAGCCACGCGCTTGCCCCGCCATGGTCGCGCTTCCCGCGTCACTTGTCACGGCCCCTGCTCCCCGCCTCGCTGCCGACGCGCTCGGCCGCTGCGGTGCTCCCTGCCCGGCGCTCTCCTCCGTCCTGGCCGGCGCCCGAGGCCAACCGGGCTGCGCCCGCTCCAGGCGCCCGTCGTCTGATCGGGCTTCGCCCGATGCCCACCCCGCTATGCCCCTTTGGGCCAATGACAGTAGGGCCCCGCGCCCCTAAGAACAAAAAAATGTGTGTTTAAATAATAATATTAATTAATTAATTAATTATGATTAGTTAACTAATTAACTCTAATTAACCTGCTAATTATATGTTAAATGTTAGTTAGTGTTCAGCCTATGACATGTGGGACCCAACGGTCAGTTTGACTGGTCAAACGGTCAGAGCTGACCGCTGACATCTTGCTGATGTCATAATTGCATTTTCTAATCTAATTAATTATGTTAATTCTAAAAATGATTAAACGTTTGGAAAATCATATAAAATAATCCGCAACTCGGATGAAAACACTTTGTATATGAAAGTTGCTCGTATCGACGAGACGAATCCGGATAAGTAGCCCGTTCGTCTGCCACACATCCCTAGCATAGCAAACTTGCAACTTTCCCCCTCCGGTCCGTCTGTTCGAAAACGCGAAACACCGGGGATACTTTCCCGGATGTTTCCCCCCTTCGCCGGTATCACCTCCTACTGCGTTAGGTCACCTCTAGCACCGCGTATCGCCATGTTATTCTTTGTGATGCTTTGATTGCTCTATTATTTATTGTGTTCCCCCTCCGTTACTTCTTTCCGGTAGACCCTGAGGCTGCCGGCGACCCCAAGTTCGACTACGGTGTTGACGACCCGTCCTTCTTGCCAGAGCAACCAGGCAAGCCCCCCCCCCCCCTTGCTCACCAGATATCGCCTATTCCTTCTCTCTACTGCTTGCATTAGAGTAGTGTAGCATGTTACTGCTTTCGGTTAATCCTATTATGCTGCATGGCCTGTCATTGTTGCTACAGTTGTTACCCTTACCTGCAATCCTAAATGCTTGGTATAGGATGCTAGTATTCCATCAGAGGCCCTACACTCTTGTCCGTCTGCCATGCTATACTACTGGGCCGTGATCACTTCGGGAGGTGATCACGGGCATATGCTATATACTTTATACTGTTACATTACTTATGATACTGTTCGGAGATGGGGGCTGAAGGGGCAGGTGGCTCCATCCCGATAGAGGTGGGCCTGGGTTCCCGACGGCCCCCGACTGTTACTTTGTGGTGGAGCGACAGGGCAGGTTGAGACCACCTAGGTGAGAGGTGGGCCAGGCCCTGGTCGGTGTCCGCGGTTGATACGTCTCCAACATATCTATAATTTTGATTGTTCCATGCTATTATATTATCTGTATTAGATGTTTATGCGCTTTATTAAACACTTTTATATTATTTTTGGGACTAACTTATTAACCCAGAGCCCAGTGCCAGTTCCTGTTTTTTCCCTTGTTTCAGTGTTTCAAAGAAAAGGAATATCAAACGGAGTCGAAACGGAATGAAACCTTCTAGAGAAGTTTTTTTGGAAAGAAAGCAACCCGGGAGACTTGGAGTCCACGACAAGAAAGCAACGAGGAAGGCACGAGGTAGGGGGGGCGCCCACCCCCCTAGGCGCGCCCTCCACCCTCGTGGGCCCCTCATGGCTCCCCTGACGTATTTCTTCCGCCTATATATATCCATATACCCTAAAACGATCAGGGAACATAATAGATCGGGAGTTCCACCGCAAGCCTCTGAGCCACCGAAAACCAATCGGGACCTGTTCAAGACCGCCGAGGGGGGATCCTCACGGTGGCCATCTTCATCATCCGGGCGCTCTCCATGACGAGGAGGGAGTAGTTCACCCTCGGGGCTGAGGGTATGTACCAGTAGCTATGTGTTATCTCTCTCTCTCTCTCTCTCTCTCTCTCTCTCTCTCGTTTTCTTGATTTGGCACGATCTTGATGTATTGCGAGCTTTGCTATTATAGTTGGATCTTATGATGTTTCTCTCCCTCTACTCTTTTGTAATGGATTGAGTTTTCCCTTTGAGATTATCTTATCGGATTGAGTTTTTTAATGATTTGAGAACACTTGATGTATGTCTTGCGTGGGATACCCATGGTGACAATGGGGTATTCTATTGATCCACTTGATGTATGTTTTGGTGATCAACTTGCGGGTTCCGCCCATGAACCTATGCATAGGGGTTGGCACACGTTTTCGTCTTGATTCTCCGGTAGAAACTTTGGGGCACTCTCTGAGGTTCTATGTGTTGGTTGAATAGATGAATCTGAGATTGTGTGATGCATATCGTATAATCATTCCCACGGATACTTGAGGTGACATTGGAGTATCTATGTGACATTAGGGTTTTGGTTGATGTGTGTCTTAAGGTGTTATTTTACTACGAACTCTAGGGTTGTTTGTGACACTTATAGGAATAGCACAATGGATTGATCGGAAAGAATAACTTTGAGGTGGTTTCGTACCCTACCATAATCTATTCGTTTGTTCTCCACTATTAGTGACTTTGGAGTGACTCTTTGTTGCATGTTGAGGGATAGTTATATGATCCAATTATGTTATTATTGTTGAGAGAACTTGCACTAGTGAAAGTATAAATCCTAGTCCTTGTTTCCTTGCATAGCAATACCGTTTACGCTCACTTTTATCGCTTGCTACCTTGCTGTTTTTATATTTTCAGATTACAAAAACCTATATCTACCATCCATATTGCACTTGTATCACCATCTCTTCGCCGAACTAGTGCGCCTATACAATTTACCATTGTATTGGGTGTGTTGGGGACACAAGAGACTCTTTGTTATTTGGTTGCAGGGTTGCTTGAGAGAGACCATCTTCATCCTACGCCCCCCACGGATTGATAAACCTTAGGTCATCCACTTGAGGGAAATTTTCTATTGTCCTACAAACCTCTGCACTTGGAGGCCCAACAACGTCTACAAGAAGAAGGTTGTGTAGTAGACATCAAGCTCTTTTCTGGCACCGTTGCTGGGGAGGTGAGTGCTTGAAGGTATATCTTTAGATCTTGCAATCAAATCTTTTTGTTTCTTGTTTTATCACTAGTTTATTTTATAAAAGAAAACTAAAAAATAAAATTGAGTTTGCCTCATATGCTTCATCTTTTTAATATCTTTCGTGAGTATGATGGAAAGGAAAATTATGCCAAAGTGTTATAAGAAGAATGCATTAAAATGTTTGGCACTAAATCTTCGAACGATGAGCATTATTGCAATTTTGTTAGTATGAACTCTTTGAATATCCATAGTACTAATGATGATTGCACTAGTCATGATGAAAGTGTTTCCTATAAGCATGTCAATTTTTGTGGAGTGCATTGGGTTTGCAAGTACACATTAAATAGAGAAGATATATATTGCAAGAGGCACAAGCATTTAGAAACTAAATTGTTGCAGGAAAGGCTAGATGTTTGTGCTGAAAATTTAAATTTTCTTGGCCATACTTGTGAATTTGCAATGAGCGGGGTCATTTAACTATCCTATGCAAATTGTTTCATGATCTAATCGTGTCCAAAAATTGTGATGACTTGATTTCCCTTGCACATTATAATGAACTTAGTTTTCTTATGGGTTACGAAGAAATGAAACGTATAACTAACTATCTTCCAGAATTTGCCCGTTATAAACTTCTTGGATTTGATCTAGAGGATATTTATACGTATTGTACGGTGAATTGCATTGAAAATCCTTATATTGCCAATTACATAAAGAAAAGAAAACAAATATAAGATGAATAAAATACCAATGAAAGGGAAGAGACTTCCCAATATCCTCCTATTATTTCTTATGATGAATCAGGTAACGAGGAGGAGCCTTCTATTCAACCAATCTCATTAATAAGGAGCTCCAAAAAGAGGACTGAACCCACACATGATGTGGTGAAGAAGAAGAAAAGAAAAAGGAAGAGAGGTAAAAAGATATCTCTCCCAAATAATGTTGCTCCTATTATTGTTGTGCCTCATGAAAATGAATCCAAAATAATTGTGGAAGATGATGCACTTGATGATGATCTCGTTATGCTTATTGCTTGTTGTGATGATTATGATTGAGAAGATAGTGATACTTCTTATGATCTTGAAAATCTTTTTGGCACTTGCTTGGAAGAATATGATAATTGATATACTATCGGTGCTATCCATACTATTAATGATGAGAGTGATTATGCTTATGATATGAAAAGGCCCAAGCTTGGGGATGCTATGTTTGATGAAGATGAAGTTTTTGAGAATATATTTGCTGCAATTAATGTTTGTCCCAAGCTTGGGGATGCTACGTTTAATGAAGATGATATTTTTAGTCTCCCAAGTTTTGATATGCAAATTTATAATAATGATAGCATGCCTCCTACTTATGATGATTATATTGATGAAAGTGGGTTTGGAAGAGTGTCAACTTTAGGAAGTAGTGATCCCACAATATTGGAGGATGTTGAATCTTATTGTGATAATTAAGAAAGTGGATTTGGAGAGGTCATGACTTTATTTAGTGATGTATCCACTATTTCGGAAGAGGTTTCAATCGATTATGATGAGAACAAAGTTGCTACTTATGATGATTATAGTGATGAAACTTATGCTATAAAAAGTAGTGATGACTATACTTATAAAACTTGTCATGATTATGATTACCCTTTTTCTGAACGTTACACTTTTAATGTGGAAACAATCTATAGTATTCAAGTCTCTTATAAAACTCCCACTATTCCGAATGAAAAGAATTTTGCTTATGTGGAGAGTAATAAAATTTCTATGTAAGTAGATCATGAAAAGAATGCTTTAGGTGCTGGTTATATTGTTGAATTCATTCATGATGCTACTGAAAATTATTATGAGAGAGGATCATATGCTTCTACATATTGCAATAATATCAAGTTTCCTCTCTATGTGCTTAAAATCTTGAAGTTATGCTTGTTTTACCTTCCTATGCAAGTTGATTCTTGTTCCCATAAGTTGTTTGCTCACAAAATCCCTATGCATAGGAAGTGGGTTAGACTTAAATGTGCTAGTCATATTCTTCATGATGCTCTCTTTTATGTTTCAATTCTTATCTTTTATGTGAGCATCATTGAAATCATCATGCCTAGCTAGGGGCGTTAAACGTTAGCACTTGTTGGGAGGCAACCCAATTTTATTTTAGTCTCTTGCTTTTTGGTTCTGTTTAGGAATAAATAATCCATCTAGCTTCTGTTGAGATGTGGTTTTATGTTTTAATTAGTGTTTGTGCCAAGTAGAACCTTTGGGAAGACTTGGGTGAAGTCTTTATGATCATGCTGTAAAAAACAGAAACTTTAGCGCTCACGAGATTAACTAAAACTTTTTACTGGAGAGTGCTATTTAGTTGATTCTTTTTGCAGATGATTACTATACAAATTCCTCAGGTCCACCAATTTATTTTAGAATTTTTGGAGTTCCATAAGTTTGTGTTAGTTACAGATTACTACAGACTGTTCTGTTTTTGACAGATTTTGTTTTTCGTGTGTTGTTTGCTTATTTTGATGACTCTATGGCTAGTAAAATAGTTTATAAACCATAGAGAAGTTGGAATATAGTAGGTTTAACATCAATATAAATAAAGAATGAGTTAATTACAGTACCATGAAGTGGTGTTTTGTTTTGTTTCACTAACGGAGCTCACGAGTTTTCTGTTAAGTTTTGTGTTGTGAAGTTTTCATGTTTTGGGTAAAGATTCGATGGACTATGGAATAAGGAGTGGCAAGAGCCTAAGCTTGGGGATTCCCAAGGTAACCCAAGGTAATATTCAAGGACAACCAAGAGCCTAAGCTTGGGGATGCCCCGGATGGCATCCCCTCTTTCGTCTTCGTTCATCGTTAACTTTACTTGGAGCTATATTTTTATTCACCACATGATATGTGATTTGCTTGGAGCATCATTTTATTTTCTTTAGCTTTGCTTGCTGTTTGAATAAAATACCAAGATCTGAAATCCTTAAATTTTAGAGAGTCTTCACATAATTGCATAATTATTCAACTACTCGTTGATCTTCACTTATATCTTTTTTGGAGTAGTTTGTCATTTGCTCTAGTGCTTCACTTATATCTTTTAGAGCACAATGTTGGTTTTATTTTGAAGAAATAGTTGAACTCTCGTGCTTCACTTATATAATTTTGAGATTCCTAAACAGCATGGTAATTTGCTTTGGTTATGAATTTAGTCCTAATATGATGGGCATCCAAGATGGGTATAATAAAAACTTTCATATAAAGTGCATTGAATACTATGAGAAGTTTGATACTTGATAATTGTTTTGAGATATGAAGATGGTGATATTAGAGTCATGCTAGTTTATTAGTTGTGAATTTGAGAAATACTTGTTCTAAAGTTTGTGATTCCTGTAGCATGCACTTATGGTGAACCGTTATGTGATGAAGTCGGGGCATGATTTATTTATTGATTGTCTTCCTTATGAGTGGCGGTCGGGGACGAGCGATGGTCTTTTCCTACCAATATATCCCACTAGGAGCATGCGCGTAATACTTTGCTTTGATAACTTATAGATTTTTGCAATAAGTACATGAGTCCTTTATGACTAATGTTGAGTCCATGGATTATACGCACTCTCTTCCTTCCACCATTGCTAGCCTCTCTAGTACCGCACACTTTTCGCCGGTATCATACACCCACCATATACCTTCCTCAAAACAGCCACCATACCTACCTATTATGACATTTCCATAGCCATTCCGAGATATATTGCCATGCAATTTTCCACCGTTCCGTTTATTATGACACGCTCCATCATTGTCATATTGCTTTGCATGATCATGTAGTTGACATCGTATTTGTGGCAAAGCCACCGTTCATAATTCTTTCATACATGTCACCCTTGATTCATTGCACATCCCGGTACACCGCTGGAGGCATTCATATAGAGTCATATTTGTTCTAAGTATCGAGTTTTAATTCTTGAGTCGTAAGTAAATAAAAGTGTGATGATCATCATTATTAGAGCATTGTCCCAGTGAGGAAAGGATGATGGAGACTATGATTCCCCCACAAGTCGGGATGATACTCCGGACAAAAAAAAAGAAAAAAAAGAGGCCATACAAAAGAGAGAAAGGCCCAAATAAAAAAATAAAAAATAAAAAAATAAAAAAATGAGAGAAAAAGAGAGAAGGGGCAATGCTACTATCCTTTTACCACACTTGTGCTTCAAAGTAGCACCATGATCTTCATGATAGAGAATCTCATATGTTGTCACTTTCATATACTAGTAGGAATCTTTCATTATAGAACTTGGCTTGTATATTCCAATGATGGGCTTCCTCAAAATGCCCTAGGTCTTCGTGAGCAAGCGAGTTGGATACACGCCCACTTAGTTTCTTTTGTTGAGCTTTCATACGCTTATAGCTCTAGTGCATCCGTTGCATGGCAATCCCTACTCAGTCACATTGATATCTATTGATGGGCATCTCCATAGCCCGTTGATACGCCTAGTTGATGTGAGACTATCTTCTCCTTTTTGTCTTCTCCACAACCACCATTCTATTCCATCTATAGTGCTATGTCCATGGCTCACGCTCATGTATTGCGTGAAGATTGAAAAGGTTTGAGAACATCAAAAGTATGAAACAATTTCTTGGCTTGTCATCGGGGTTGTGCATGATTTAATATTTTGTGTGATGAAGATAGAGCATAGCTAGACTATATGATTTTGTAGGGATAACTTTCTTTGGCCATGTTATTTTGAGAAGACATGATTGCTTTGTTAGTATGCTTGAAGTATTACTATTTTCATGTCAATATTAAACTTTTGTCTTGAATCTTATGGATCTGAATATTCTTGCCACAATAAAGAAAATTACATTGAGAAATATGTTAGGTAGCATTCCACATCAAAAATTCTGTTTTTATCATTTACCTACTCGAGGACGAGCAGGAATTAAGCTTGGGGATGCTGATACGTCTCCAACGTATCTATAATTTTTTATTGTTCCATGCTATTATATTATCTGTATTGGATGTTTATGGGCTTTATTAAACACTTTTATATTATTTTTGGGACTAACCTATTAACCCAGAGCCCAAAGCAGTTCTGTTTTTCCCTTGTTTCATGTTTCAAGAAAAGGAATATCAAACGGACTCAAACGGAATGAAACCTTCTCGAGAAGTTATTTTTGGAAAGAAAGCAACCCGGAGACTTGGAGTCCACGCCAAGAAAGCAACGAGGAAGGCACGAGGCAGGGGCGCCCTCCACTCTCGTGGGCCCTCGTGGCTCCCCGACGATTTCTTCCGCCTATATATATCCATATACGCTAAAACGATCGGGAACAGAATAGATCGGGAGTTCCGCCGCCGCAAGCCTCTCAGAGCCACCAAAACCAATCGGGCCCTGTTCCCAAGCACCTCCGGAGGGGGATCCTCACCGTGGCCATCTTCATCATCCCGGCGCTCTCCATGACGAGGAGGAGTAGTTCACCCTCGGGCTAAGGGTATGTACCAAGAGCTATGTGTTTTATCTCTCTCTCTCTCTCTCTCTCTCTCTCTCTCTCTCGTGTTCTTGATTTGGCACAATCTTGATGTATCGCGAGCTTTGCTATTATAGTTGGATCTTATGATGTTTCTCCCCCTCTACTCTCTTGTAATGGATTGAGTTTTCCCTTTGAGGTTATCTTATCGGATTGAGTCTTTTAATGACTTGAGAACACTTGATGTATGTCTTGCGTGGGATACCCATGGTGACAATGGGGTATTCTATTGATCCACCTGATGTATGTTTTGGTGATCAACTTGTGGGTTCCGCCCATGAACCTATGCATAGGGTTGGCACACGTTTTCGTCTTGATTCTCCGGTAGAAACTTTGGGGCACTCTTTGAGGTTCTATGTGTTGGTTGAATAGATGAATCTGAGATTGTGTGATGCATATCGTATAATCATTCCCACGGATACTTGAGGTGACATTGGAATATCTAGGTGACATTAGGGTTTTGGTTGATGTGTGTCTTAAGGTGTTATTTTACTACGAACTCTAGGGCTGTTTGTGACACTTATAGGAATAGCCCAATGGATTGATCGGAAAGAATAACTTTGAGGTGGTTTCATACCCTACCATAATCTCTTCGTTTGTTCTCCGCTATTAGTGACTTTGGAGTGACTCTTTGTTGCATGTTGAGGGATAGTTATATGATCCAATTATGTTATTATTGTTGAGAGAACTTGCACTAGTGGAAGTATGAATCCTAGGCCTTGTTTCCTTGCACTGCAATACCGTTTACACTCACTTTTATCGTTTGCTACCTTGCTGTTTTTATATTTTCAGATTACAAAAACCTATATCTACCATCCATATTGCACTTGTATCACCATCTCTTCGCCGAACTAGTGCACCTATACAATTTACCATTGTAATGGGTGTGTTGGGGACACAAGAGACTCTTTGTTATTTGGTTGCAGGGTTGCTTGAGAGAGACCATCTTCATCCTCGCCTCCACGGATTGATAAACCTTAGGTCATCCACTTCCGGGAAATTTGCTACTGTCCTACAAACCTCTGCACTTGGGAGCCCAACAATGTCTACAAGAAGAAGGTTGTGTAGTAGACATCAGCGGTTACTTCATAATAACACGCTTAACGAGATCTTGGTATTTGATCTGAGTTGGGTCGTTGACCTTATACGTACTAACCGCCACGTGGGACAAGATATGGGCAACCGACGTCATGGTATCAGCCAAAGCCTTCCTGACGTCAGCGACTGAGCGGCGCGCGCCGGATTGGACTGGAACGTCTGCTCGTGTATTAGGGAGGCTATGTCTGCTTTCGGCCGCGTACGCAACGTGTAGGTGTGCATGGGCGATGGGCCCAGACCCCTGCGCGCATAGGATTTAGACCGGCGTGCTGACCTCTCTATTGTGCCTAGGTGGGGCTACGACGTGTTGACCTTCCAAGGCCGGGCATGACCCAGGAAAGTGTGTCCGGCTAAAGGGGATCGAGCGTGTCAGGTAATGTGGTGCACCCTTGCAGGGAAGTTTATCTATTCGAATAGCCATGGTCTTCGGTAACAGGACGACTTGGAGTTGTACCTTGACCTTATGACAACTAGAACCGGATACTTAATAAAACACACCCTTCCAAGTGCCAGATATAACCCGGTGACCGCTCTCACACAGGGCGGCGAGGGGAGGATCGCCACGTAGGATTATGCTATGCGATGCTACTTGGTGAACTTACCATCTACTCTCTTGTACATGCTGCAAGATGGAGGCTGCCAGAAGCGTAGTCTTTGACAAGACTAGCTATCCCCCTCTTATTCTAGCATTATGTAGTTCAGTCCATCGATATTGCCCCTTTACACAGATACCCATGCATATGTAGTGTAGATACTTGCTTGCGAGTACTTTGGATGAGTACTCACGGTTGCTTTGCTCCCCCTTTTCCCCTTTTCCTTTCTTCCTGGTTGTCGCAACCAGATGCTGGAGCCCAGGAGCCAGACACCACCGTCGACGACAACTCCTACTACACTGGAGGTGCCTACTACTATGTGCAGGCCGCTGACGATGACTAGGAGTAGTTTAGGAGGATCCCAGGCAGGAGGCATGTGCCTCTTTCGATCTGTATCCCAGTTTGTGCTAGCCATCTTATGGCACTTGTTTAACTTATGTCTGTACTCAGATATTGTTGCTTCCGTTGACTCATCTATGATCGAGCTCTTGTATTCGAGCCCTCGAGGCCCCTTGCTTGTAATATGATGCTTGTATGACTTATTTTATTTTTAGAGTTGTGTTGTGATATCTTCCGGTGAGTCCCTGATCTTGATCGTACATGTTTGCGTGTATGATTAGTGTACGATTGAATCGGGGGCGTCACAAGTTGGTATCAGAGCCGACTGCCTGTAGGAATCCCCTTCCAAACTCCTTGGCCGAAGTTGAGTCTAGTTATTACAAAACTTTTACTAACATTGATGTGCGGCTTGCGGGCCCACGTCGCCATTTAGGTGTTATTAGGATCTTTTACTCCTCGATGTTTGCTCCGGGACTCTGAACTCTCTTCTACTCGGGTTAAACGAATTTTGCTAACCCTAACATTAGGATCTCGTGATCACTTCCACCCGGAGAACCTCTTATTGCTGATGGTCGCCTGCTGCATCAGAAGATCCTGAAGATACTCTCCGATGTTCTCTCGAGACTTTGTCCCCGTTGCTTTTGCAATTCCCTACCACCGAAACATCACTATGGATAAATACATACACCTGTCGTTCTTACTTTTATTCCTAGTTGGACTTGTTACAAGATACCCCGAACTTCTCTCTATTGCTCCGAGAAAACTTTGTGCTTACTGCCTTGTAGTTTCTTGTCGCATGAATACCCCTACAGATAATTCCTCGCACTTATCGAGTATCCGCTCATCCCTAGTTGTTTAGGTGTTTCACAAAAGTCTTCGAAATACTATTCGATCCTCCGAAAATCCTTAGCAACTTTATTGCTCTGCAAATACTTGTCTGCTTGCCTTATGGATGCATCCCATATGACTAGCAATATTCATAGTTTCCTTCGTCATTATCATTGCGAGTCCCTTGATTCAATATGTTGCAAATTCTCGCAATACTCAATCAGGTCCCAGATTCTTCCTTCCAGCTCAGACGTCATTTAATCATGAGTTGGTTCTCGACCAATTAAATTGTTGTCGATTGTACCTTAAGTCTATTCAACTTACCCATCCTTATCAGAGTGTTTGCTTTTGGTCCTCGCTTTGGAAATCATAATTCCTTTGCATTTGAGCTGGGAATTAATCAGTTGTTTCTATAATCCAATGCCTTTGAATTGTTACTTCCTCTAGTTGTGTGTCGATGCTCACCTCATCTCCGTTGTGGGCCATCAAGTCCTTTGTTGGATTGTTATCCGAGAGTGTCATTCACATTTGATCACCTTGTGAGTTCTTTCCCTGATACATAATGCTTTTGGTAAATCGTATCCTCTGCTTTCCCAACCATGCTCAGCTTTCGAGCTGGTGGCATTTACTATTGAAGCTTGTGGTATATATTTCCACGATACCCTGATGGGTTGAACCTATGCCTTCCTTAATATGTGTGAACTCAAAAGTTTTCACGAGTCATACTCTTCTGATATTTTGCCAGATAAAATTTCAACACTACAACTTCGTCGAATGTGAGAAGTGAATGGATGGTCATGCATTGGAGAAGTGGGAGTCGACCTTGAACTTATGCTCATGCCCATGGACACGATGTACATCCTATCATGGAAGCTTCTTGTAATAATAACTATTTCCTTGATATAATATCATTTGGTATCTGTGAATTGATCCTTTGCAATCATGGTTCCGACCATATTTTCTACTTGATCCCATTTCTCGGACGAGTAAAATACTTGCCTTCTCAGATCAGTACGCCTGCCCAACCTCTATTTTGATCTACCTTCGAGTATTACCCCCTGGTATCTCGAGGATATCACCCCATTGCACTACATATTATGAATTTCTGATGAAGTAGTAGCTTTCCCCGTCATAGTCACTCCACGGGTTCTGGGTTGTCGTCAACGGAGAACACCAATTAGTGAATCGAATCAACACTGTGATTTAATACTCCTAGTACTTTGTTGTTGAGACGTTTAATACTCCATCACGTCACTCCTAGCCTGATCGGCTATAGCATTATCATGCTAAATTTTAACTGTGTTACCTCGTCCTTCCTAGAGCACAAATTTCGGCGGTGAGCTAATCTTACGTCGATCTTCCTCATCATACCATTTCTCCTTAAACAGTAAACTTGATTTCGTGTTTGTGTCGTACCCATGGTTCCCATAACCTTTTGCTCCTATTGACTTGATGTCATCGCCGATCGATTACATCTTCATGAAATCTCTCGACAAATGTGTCGTGATCATCATCAGCATTCTGAGCTCTTCCAGGATATCAATCAAATACATGATGGGAAATACCATCCTTGCCCCTCGATGATTGTGTTATCATCGACACCATTCTTGCCTTCCCCCAACACAAACTTGTTCATGTTATGGATGCAACTTACTATCCAGCTTGTATGATGTTCTACCTTGAAGTATTAATGTCCTTGATGACAAGGATGTTGTGAGGATTGCTCCACCTCTTAAGAATTCTTGGTATAGTGATATTCTCACCATCACCATTCTTTCTTGGTCCTCGTGTTGATTCCAACCGGGGTACCAACAAGTGAACGGTGCTGTTTGGATTCTGCCCTTCTAGCAACCCTATTGCTTCGAAGTTAACGGTCGCCCATTCATTCTTAGACTATTGATTATTGAATCACCATTCTGACATTGGTCGTGCAACCCAACCCATATTTCAGGCGCACCTTTCAACCAATGTTTAATTATGCATGTTTTCCTTGAGGACACACCATTATATCATTTGCTCTGACTAATGTTATCTCCTTGTTCACATAATTGTGGAAATCCATCTTGTTAGAGATCTCGATGAATTGTCGCTAAGTCCCTCAGCCACCTCCTCATCCTCTCCTTGGTCTAATGATGAAACTCTTGTTTCGGAACTCGCTTCCATAGTTCATCTCCCGAGAACCTTACAATGTCATCTCTTCAATTTGTGTTGCACCTTTTCTTATAAGTCATCCCGAGTCTGAGGTATCCTGGCACTAACCAGATCTGAATCTCAGTCAGATATGGTGGTTGAGACATATTTCCAAGAGTTATAACACTGGCCTTTATATGACCCGGTAAGGTGATGACATGCCTAACACACCTGGCCGGAGGACCTATTGTTATAGTTCCCTTCTTAGCAAGGTTAGCGATTCTTCCATGAGGAAATCGTAAGACTTATTCTATAAGTTGTTCCTGATGGATCCTTTGTGCATCCAAATTTTGACCCTTACTTGATGACCATGTCAATGCTATCTCGAAGCATGTCTGTGGCACTCTGATCATCGATAAGAACATTTGAAGCACCATGCTAAGTTTACTTTATCAATTATTCAAACACCGTTGTTTGGGTAATGTCATGAACTTCCTCTCCCCTAACCTAAATGGTTTTCTACGTTATATCCTGTCATGGATATCATGCTCTGCTTGTCTTTGGGAAGGATATACCCCTGAAATATGTGTTTAAACACATTTTTCTTTCCATTGTTTTGATTAAATCTGATAAACACTTTTCCCTTCCCATTGGTTTGTTTAAACCCTTTCTATGATGTATATGATATAAGCAGTAATAATTCCCTGCTTGTGCAAACATCTCAGTGTACAACTATGTCAGTAAGACCCTGTTACTATTGTTGATGACATTCCGGTAACCACCGATGGATGAGAACTGTGCCTATTGGTCCGCCTCGTTTCAACGAGCAGGAAAATGGTTCTCTTCGTCTCTCACCCTTGGTACCGACGTTGTTACTGACATAACTGACAAGCTACCCTATGACATGCCTTACTATCATGACCGTGCAAGATGTCACCGCCCTTCCTACTTTAACCCACATGGTGGGCCCTTAACCCACAGTTCCACGGGATCGAAACCTGACTCTCCTATACACCCCCTGTTTCCAAAGTTATTCCTCACGCTTGCTTTCGTATGTAATTCACGAGCCACCTTCCGTGTGATCCTCAATTCTGGTATTAAACACAATACTTATTTCCGTTGCTCTGAACCCCTTTCACACTCTGTTTCAGGCAACGAACGATTGCCTACCCGATTGAAACTTCTCATGGTACCTCCTTACTTTACTCTCGATATTCTCTTAAGTTTTAGTTCGAGAGTTACTTTCCGCCACCTTCCTCGATGTTATCTACTAGATAGTCAACCTTGCAAGGGTCCGTTCTCCCGGAGTTCCCTTCTTATCCTTTCGTAAGTACGGTGAAGATCCTGAAGGAAGGACGGCAACTTCATCATGATGCATCGATGCATAGGAATGGAGACATCAACGGTATGGATCACCCTCTTCGAGAAGAGCAACTACGACCGAGAAGAATCGTTAGAATTTCGTAATCAGATCTTTCCCCGTACTCCACCTCTTAAAATCTTGGGACGAGATTTCTCGTAGTGGAGGAGAATTGTGACGCCCGGATAATTAAGCTACAGTAATTCTCCGCTAATGATGCCACGTCACTTCGATTACTATTGCTAATCTTGCGTTAGTTCGAAACCGATTCAAATTGAAATTCAAAATCAAGCAAACAATAAAAGTTTTCAAATATTAAAACTAAAATGTTTGGGTGAACCAAATATTGCACAGGTAATTATGGTGGAGAAACCACACCTTTATAAAATGTTTAAATACTATAAGATGAATAAAACAGCAGCAAAAACAACTATTTAAATACCTTTTGTAATTAATAAAATGTCAAAGTGATTTATTTGAGGACTAGACTTTTTGTGACCATGGACTAAGTTGAAATACTAATCTAGATGACAAGTGTATATTTTACTAAAACTAAAATATTAGGAAACAAAACTAAAACATAAAAGGTAAAATAAATAAATAAAGAAAAAGGAAACAACCCCCCTCCCCCGTTGGGCCAACCGGCCGGCCCAATCGGCCCCCTCTCTGGCCTACAAGGGCACCCCGACCCAAAACCTAGCGATAATCAACCACTCTCTCCCACACGATCCCCCACTCCCCTTGTTCCCCCCTCGCACCGTCACCCACGACACACACACACACACATAGGCGCACATGGGAGGGGTGTCGACGCCGATCCCCTCCTCTCGACGCTACCACTGAAAGGCCGCCAGCCGGCGCCGAGCACTGCACCTCCCGACCTCCGTCCTTGCGCCGCTGTCCTCGCCCAGGACCTGGCGGGATCTCGCGCCTCCCCTACGCCGTGATGCCGCCCCGTCGTCCTCGTCTCCTCGCCGGACGTGACCTCGACTCCTCCCCGAGCCCACTGCCTAAATCCCTACGGCCCCCGTGAGCTCACACTCTCCTCCTCTCTCCCTCGCGCGCGCCCGTTGGCCGTCCACCGCGCACGCACGCATCCACGCCCGCCCGTTCTACCCACTCGCCGGCCCCTGCCCGCGTTCGCGCCATGACCGCATCCACCGCCGCGCACTTGTTGCGCCCGCAAGCCCCGCGCTCGTCTGCTGCTATGTACTGCTGCTGTTTGCGCGTTACTGCTTCTGCTGAAGCTGCCGCCCCCAGTTGCGCTGCTACCTCCCGCTGCTTCTGCCGCTGCGTGCATAGCTGCCGACGGCTGCTGGTGCACGCGCCTGCTCCGACCGCCCCCTCGCTTCAGTGTGTGTCCGCCATTAATCTGCAGCGCGACGCGACGCTTCGCCATGGCCGCGCCTCACAGACGCCCACGCCACCGTCGCGCCCCCGCTTGCCGTCTCGCTGTCGTCGCGCTTCGGCCGCTGCGGTTGGTCGGCCTCGCCCACGACGGCACCCCCCTGGCTGAGCTCGGCGCTCTCGTCCGTCCTGGCCAGCGCCCAGGGCCAACCGGGCTGCGCCCGGTCCAGGCGCTCGTCGTCTGATCGGGATTTGCCCGATGCCCACCTCGCTATGCCCCTTTCGGCCAATGACAGTAGGGCCCCGCATAGGTCACCTCAAGCACCGCGTATCACCATGTTACGCTTTGTGATGCTTAAATTGCTTTGTTATTTATTGTGTTCCCCCTCCGTTACTTCTTTCCGGTATACCCTGAGGCTGCCGGCGACCCCCACTTCGAGTATGGTGTTGACGAAGCGTCCTTCTTGCCAGAGAAACCAGGCAAGCCCCCACCCCCTTGATCACCAGATATTGCCTATTCCTTCTCTCTACTGCTTGCATTAGAGTAGTGTAGCATGTTACTGCTTTCGGTTAATCCTATTCTGCTGGATGGCCTGTCATTGTTTCTACAGTTGTTACCCTTACCTGCAATCCTAAATGCTTGGTATAGGATGCTAGTATTCCATCAGAGGCCCTACACTCTTCTCCGTCTGCCATGCTATACTACTGGGCCGTGATCACTTCGGGAGGTGATCACGGGCATCTGCTATATACTTTATACTGTTACATTACTTATGATACTGTTCGGAGATGGGGGCTGAAGGGGCAGATGGCTCCATCCCGGTAGAGGTGGGCCTGGGTTCCCAACGACCCCCGACTGTTACTTTCTGGCGGAGCGACAGGGCAGGTTGAGACCACCTAGGTGAGAGGTGGGCCTGGCCCTGATCGGTGTCCGCGGTTACTTTATAATAACACGCTTAACGAGATCTTGGTATTTGATCTGAGTTGGGTCCTTGACCTTATACGCACTAACCGCCACGTGGGAGAAGATATGGGCAACCGGCGTCGTGGTATCAGCCGAAGCCTTCGTGACGTCGGCGACTGAGCGGCGCGTGCCGGATTGGACTGGAACGCCTGCTCTTGTATTAGGGAGGCTAGGTTTGCTTCCGGCCGCGTACGCAACGTGCAGGTGTGCAATAGGCGATGGGCCCAGACCCCTGTGTGCATAGGATTTAGACCGGCGTGGTGACCTCTCTGTTGTGGCTAGGTGGGGTTGCAACGTGTTGATCTTCCAAGGCCGGGCATGACCCAGGAAAGTGTGTCCGGCCAAAGGGGATCGAGCGTGTCGGGTAATGTGGTGCACCCCTGCAGGGAAGTTTATCTATTCGAATAGCCGTGATCGTCGGTAACATGACGACTTGGAGCTGTACCTTGACCTTATGACAACTAGAACCGGATACTTAATAAAACACACCCTTCCAAGTGCCAGATATAACCCGGTGATCGATCTCACACAGGGCGAAGAGGGGAGGATTGCCGGGTAGGATTATGCGATGCTACTTGGTGAACTTACCATCTACTCTCTTCTACATGCTGCAAGATGGAGGCTGCCAGAAGTGTAGTCTTCAACAAGACTAGCTATCCCCCTCTTATTCTGGCATTCTGCAGTTCAGTCCATCGATATTTCCCCTTTACATAGATACCCATGCATATGTAGTGTAGATACTTGCTTGCGAGTACTTTGGATGAGTATTCACGGTTGCTTTGCTCCCCCCTTTCCCCTTTTTCTTTCTTCCTGGTTGTCGCAATCAGATGTTGAAGCCCAGGAGACAGACGCCATCGTCGATGATGACTCCTACTACACTTGAGGTGCCTACTACTATGTGCAGGCCGCTGACAACGACCAGGAGTAGTTTAGGAGGATACCAGGCAGGAGGCATGTGCCTCTTTCATCTATATCCCAGTTTGTGCTAGCCATCTTATGGCAACTTGTTTAACTTATGTCTGTACTCAGATATTGTTGCTTCTGCTGACTTGTCTATGATCGAGCTCATGTATTCGAGCCCTCGAGGCCCCTAGCTTGTAATATGATGCTTGTATGACTTATTTTATTTTTAGAGTTGTGTTGTGATATCTTCCGGTGAGTCCCTGATCTTGATCGTACACGTTTGCGTGTATGATTAGTGTACGATTGAATCGGGGGCGTCACACCGCCACCCCCTCGCCCTCCTGTCTCCTCCCCCTCGCCGCCGCCACGGCGCGCCGCCGGGCGAAGCACGGCCGGCATTGACGGCAGTGGGGATCCTTCTCCTCCTCCCTCGATCTGCCGCGGTGCCTCGCTGTGGTGCAGGGCGTGGTGGCAGGGCGGCGTGTGGGCGCGCCAGCTGCATGGTCGGACGGTGGCACTGCGGTGGATGCAAGGCGGTGGCGCGATCCCGCTTCTCCTGTCGTCCCCGAATCTCTCTCCTCAAGTCTTCGCGATCCAACCGATCAAGTACCGAACGCACGGCACCTTCGTGATCTGCACACATTCAACTCGGTGACCTCCCTCGTACTCTTGATCCAGTTGAGGCCGAGGGAGAGTTTCGTCAGCACGACGGCGTGATGACGGTGATGATGAAGTTACCGACGCAGGGCTTCGCCTAAGCACTACAACGATATGACCGAGGTGGAAATCTGTGGAGGGGGGCACCGCACACGGCTAAGACAACTGTCAACTTGTGTGTCTATGGGGTGCCCCCCTCCCATGTATATAAAGGAGTGGAGGAGGGGAGGGCCGGCCCTCTCTATGGCGCGCCCCAAGGGGGAATCCTACTCCTAGTAGGAGTAGGTTCCCCCTTCCCTAGTTGGAGTAGGATAAGAAGGAAGAGGGAGAGGGAGAGAAGGAAAGGGGGGTCGGCCCCCACCCCAATTCGGATTGGGCTTGGGGGTGCGCGCCCTCCACCTGGCCGCCTCCTCCTCTCTTCCACTAAGGTCCAATAAGGCCCATTGACTCCCTGGGGGGTTCCGTTAACCTCCCGGTACTCATCCAAAACTATTCTGGTGTCCAAACATAGCCTTCCAATATATCGATCTTTATGTCTCGACCATTTCGAGACTCCTCGTCATGTCCATGATCACATCCAGGACTCCGAACAACCTTCGGTACATCAAAACACATAAACTCATAATACCGGTCGTCATTGAATGTTAAGCGTGCGGACCCTACGGGTTCGAGAACTATGTAGACATGACCGAGACTCATCTCCGGTCAATAACCAATAGCGGAACCTGGATGCTCATATTGGCTCCTACATATTCTACCAAGATCTTTATCGGTTAAACCGCATAACAACATACGTTGTTCCTTTGTCATCGGCACGTTACTTGCCCGAAATTCGTTCGTCGGTATCTCAATACCTAGTTCAATCTCGTTACTGGCAAGTCTCTTTACTCGTTCCGTAATGCATCATCCTGCAACTAACTCATTAGTCACATTGCTTGCAAGGCTTATAGTGATGTGCATTACCGAGAGCGCCCAGAGATACCTCTCCGACAATCGGAGTGACAAATCCTAATCTCGATCTATGCCAACTCAACAAAAACCATTGGAGACATCTGTAGAGCATCTTTATAATCACCCAGTTACGTTGTGACGTTCGATAGCACACTAAGTGTTCCTCCGGTATTCGGGAGTTGCATAATCTCATAGTCATAGGAACATGTATAAGTCATGAAGAAAGCAATAACAACAAACTAAACGATCATCGTGCTAAGCAACACTTGATCCATTTTGAACTTCTTCAAAACTTTATCAAGGTATGTGCTTTGTGAAAGTCCAATTAAGCGTCTTGATCTATCTCTATAGTTCTTGATGCCCAATATATAAGCAGCTTCACCGAGGTCTTTCATTGAAAAACTCTTGTTCAAGTATCCTTTACTGCTATCCAGAAATTCTATATCATTTCCAATCAACAATATGTTATCCACATATAATATTAGAAATGCTACAGAGCTCCCACTCACTTTCTTGTAAATACAGGCTTCTCCAAAAGTCTGTATAAAACCATATGCTTTGATCACACTATTAAAACGTTTATTCCAACTCCGAGATGCTTGCACCAGTCCATAAATGGATCGCTGGAGCTTGCACACTTTGTTAGCATCCTTTGGATCGATAAAACCTTCTGGTTGCATCATATACAACTCTTCTTCCAGAAATCCATTCATGAATGCAGTTTTTATATCCATTTGCCAAAATTCATAATCATAAAATGCGGCAATTGCTAACATGATTCAGACAGACTTAAGCATCGCTATGAGTGAGAAGGTATCATCGTAGTCAACTCCTTGAACTTGTCAAAAACCTTTTGCAACAAGTCGAGCTTTGTAGACAGTAACATTACCGTCACCGTCAGTCTTCTTCTTAAAGATCCATTTATTCTCTATTGCTTGCCGATCATCGGGCAAGTCAACCAAAGTCCACACTTTGTTCTCATACATGGATCCCATCTCAGATTTCATGGCCTCAAGCCATTTTGCGGAATCTGGGCTCATCATCGCTTCCTCATAGTTCGTAGGTTCGTCATGGTCAAGTAACATGACCTCCAGAATAGGATCACCATACCACTACGGTGCGGACCTTACTCTGGTTGACCTACGAGGTTCGGTAGTAACTTGATCTGAAGTTACATGATCATCATCATTAGCTTCCTCACTAATTGGTGTAGGAGTCATAGAAACTGATTTCTGTGATGAACCACCTTCCAATAAGGGAGCAGGTACAGTTACCTCATCAAGTTCTACTTTCCTCCCACTCACTTCTTTCGAGAGAAACTCCTTCTCTAGAAAGGATCCATTCTTAGCAACGAATATCTTGACTTCGGATCTGTGATAGAAGGTGTACCCAACAGTCTCTTTTGGGTATCCTATGAAGATACATTTCTCCGATTTGGGTTCGAGTTTATCGGGGTGAAGCTTTTTCACATTAGCATCATAGCCCCAAACTTTAAGAAACGACAACTTGGGTTTCTTGCAAAACCACAGTTCATAAGGTGTCGTCCCAACGGATTTAGATGGTGCCCTATTTAACGTGAATGTGGCCGTATCTAAAGCATAACGCCAAAGCGATAACGGTAAATCAGTAAGAGACATCATAGATCGCACCATATCTAATAATGTGCGGCTACGACGTTCGGACACGCCATTACGTTGTGGTGTTCCGGGTGGCGTGAGTTGCAAAACTATTCCGCATTGTTTCAAATGAAGACCAAACTCGTAACTCAAATATTCTCCTCCATGATCAGATCGCAGAAACTTTATTTTCTTGTTATGATGATTTTCCACTTCACTCTGAAATTCTTTGAACTTTTCAAATGTTTCAGACTTATGTTTCATCAAGTAGATATACCCATATCTGCTTAAATCATCTGCGAAGGTCAGAAAATAACGATATCCACCGCGAGCCTCAATATTCATCGGACCGCATACATCATTATGTATTGTTTCCAACAAATCTGTTGCTCGCTCCATTGTTTCGTAGAACAGAGTTTTTGTCATCTTGCCCATGAGGCATGGTTCGCAAGTACCAAGTGATTCATAATCAAGTGATTCCAAAAGTCCATCAGTATGGAGTTTCTTCATGTGCTTTACACCAATATGACCCAAACGGCAGTGCCACGAATAAGGTGCACTATCATCATCTACTCTGCATCTTTTTGCTTCAATATTATGAATAGGTGTATCACTACTATCGAGATTCAATAAAAATAGACCACTCTGCAAGGGTGCATGACCATAAAAGATATTACTCATATAATTAGAACAACCATTATTCTCAGATTTAAATGAATAACCGTCTCGCATCAAACAAGATCCAGATATAATGTTCATGCTCAACGCTGGCACCAAATAACAATTATTCAGGTCTAAAACTAATCCCGAAGATAGATGTAGAGGTAACGTGCCGACGGCGATCACATCGACTTTGGAACCATTTCCCACCCGCATCGTCACCTCGTCGTCAGCCAATCTTCGCTTAATCCGTAGTCCCTATTTTGAGTTGCAAATATTAGCAACAGAACCAGTATCAAATACACAGGTACTACTGCGAGTATTAGTAAGGTACACATCAATAACATGTATATCACATATACCTTTGCTCACTTTACCATCCTTCTTATCCGCCAAATACTTGGGGCAGTTCCGCTTCCACTGACCAGTCCATTTGTAGTAGAAGCACTCAGTCTCAGGCTTAGGTCCAGACTTGGGCTTCTTCACTTGAGCAGCAACTTGCTTGCCGTTCTTCTTGAAGTTCCCCTTCTTCCCTTTACCCTTTTTCTTGAAACTGGTGGTCTTGTTGACCATCAACACTTGATGCTCCTTCTTGATTTCTACCTCCGCAGCCTTTAGCATCGCGAAGAGCTCGGGAATTGTCTTATCCATCCCTTGCATATTATAGTTCATCACGAAGCTCTTGTAGCTTGGTGGCAGTGATTGATGAACTCTGTTAATGACACTATAAACTAGAAGATTAACTCCCAGCTGAGTCAAGTGATTATGATACCCAGGCATTTTGAGTATATGTTCACTGACAGAACGATTCTCCTCCATTTTACAGCTATAGAACTTATTGGACACTTCATATCTCTCAATCCGAGCATGTGCTTGAAATATTAACTTCAACTGCTGGAACATCTCATATGCTCCATGACGTTCAAAACGTCGTTGAAGTCCCGGTTCTAAGCCGTAAAGCATGGCACACTGAACTATCGAGTAGTCATTAGCATTGCTCTGCCAAGAGTTCACAATGTCCGGTGTTGCTCCTGTAGCAGGTCTTGCACCTAGCGGTGCTTCCAGGACGTAATTCTTCTGTGCAACAATGAGGATAATCCTCAAGTTACGGACCCAGTCCGTGTAGTTGCTACCATCATCTTTCAACTTAGCTTTCTCTAGGAATGCATTAAAGTTCAAAGGAACAGTAGCACGGGCCATTGATCTACAACAACATAGACATGCAAAATACTATCAGGTACTAAGTTCATGATAAATTAAAGTTCAATTAATCATATTACTTAATAACTCCCACTTAGATAGACACCCCACTAATCATCTAAGTCCGATCATCACGTGAGATGGAGTAGTTTTCAATGGTGAACATCACTATGTTGATCATATCTACTATATGATTCACGCTTGACCTTTCGGTCTCAGTGTTCCGAGGCCATATCTGCATGTGCTAGGCTCGTCAAGTTTAACCCGAATATTCTGCGTGTGCAAAACTGGCTTGCACCCGTTGTATGTGAACGTAGAGCTTATCACACCCGATCATCACGTGGTGTCTCAGCACGACGAACTGTCGCGACGGTGCATACTCAGCGAGAAAACTTATACCTTGAAATTTAGTGAGATATCATCTTATAATGCTACCGTCGAACTAAGCAAAATAAGATGCATAAAGGATAAACATCACATGCAATTAATATAAGTGATATGATATGCCCATCATCATCTTGTGCTTTTGATCTCCATCTTCAAAGCACCGTCATGATCACCATCGTCACCGGCTTGACACCTTGATCTCCATCGAAGCATCGTTGTCATCTCGCCAACTATTGCTATCACGACTATCGCTACCGCTTAGTGATAAAGTAAAGCAATTACATGGCGATTGCATTTCATACAATAAAGCGACAACCATAAGGCTCCTGCCAGTTGCCGATAACTTTTACAAAACATGATCATCTCATACAAAAATATATATATCATCACGTCTTGACCATATCACATCAGAACATACCCTACAAAAACAAGTTAGACGTCCTCTACTTGTTATTGCAAATTTTACGTGGCTGCTACGGGTTTAGCAAGAACCGTTCTTACCTACGCATCAAAAACCACAACGATTTTTCGTCAAGTGTGCTATTTTAACCTTCATCAAGGACCGGGTGTAGTCACACTCGATTCAACTAAAGTTGGAGATACACCCACTAGCCAACTAAAATTGGATACACTTTTGTTGGGGAACATAGTAATTTCAAAAAATTTCCTACGCACACGCAAGACCATGGTGATGGCATAGCAACGAGAGGGGAGAGTGTCTGTCCACGCACTCGTGAGACCGAAAGCGAAGCGTTATAACAACGCTGTTGATGTAGTCGACGCCTTCACGATCCGACCGATCCAAGCACCGAACGACGGCACCTCCGAGTTCTCGCACACGCTCAGCTCGATGACGATCCCGGACTCGATCCAGCAAAGTGTCGGGATGAGTTCCGTCAACCGCGACGGCGTGGTGGACGATGATGATGCTCCACCAACGCAGGGCTTCGCTTAAGCTCATGACGATATGACTTCTCCGGCGCAGGCTTCGCCTAAGCTCCGCGACGATATGACCGAAGTGGAATATGGTGGAGGGGGCACCGCTGCACGCGAAGGAACGATCCGTAGATCAACTTGTGTGTTATGGGGTGCCCCCTGCCCCGTGATATAAAGGAGCAAGGAGGAGGGGCGGCCAAGGAGAGAGCGCGCCCTAGGGGTGTCCTACTCCCACCGGGAGTAGGATTCCCCTTCGTAGTCCAACTAGGAGTCCTTGCAAGTAGTAGGAGTAGGAGACTAGGAAGGGGAAAAGAGAAGGAAGGAAGGAGGGGTGCGGCCCTCCCCTAGTCCACCCGGACTAGGCCATGGGGCGCGCGCCTGCCCTAGGCAGCCCTCTCTTTTTCGCAGGGCCCAATAAGGCCCAATACTTCTCCCGGCGAATTCCGTAACTCTCCGGTACTCAAAATACCCAATCATTCGAACCTTTCCGAACTCCGAATATAGTCGTCCAATATATCGATCTTTACGTCTCGACCATTTCGAGACTCCTCGTCATGTCCCCGATCTCATCCGGACTCAACTCCTTCGGTACATCAAAACTCATAAACTCATAATATAACTATCATCGAAACCTTGTTGCGTGCGGACCCTACGGGTTCGAGAACTATGTAGACATGACCTAGAACTATTCTCGGTCAATAACCAATAGCGGAACCTGGATGCCCATATTGGCTCCTACATATTCTACTGAAGATCTTTATCGGTCAAACCGCATAACAACATACTTTGTTCCCTTTGTCATCGGTATGTTACTTGCCCGAGATTTGATCGTCGGTATCCAATACCTAGTTCAATCTCGTTATCGCAAGTCTCTTTACTCGTTCATTTAATGCATCATTCCGTAACTAACTCATTAGCTACATTGCTTGCAAGGCTTATAGTGATGTGCATTACCGAGAGGGCCAGAGATACCTCTCCGACAATCGGAGGACAAAACCTAATCTCAAATACGCCAACCCAACATGTACCTTTGGAGACACCTGTAGTACTCCTTTATAATCACCCGATTCGCCAGTGACGTTTGGTAGCACCAAAGTGTTCCTCCGTAAACGGAGTTGCATAATCTCATAGTTACAGGAACATGTATAAGTCATGAAGAAAGCAATAGCAACATACTAAACGATCAAGTGCTAGGCTAACGGAATGGGTCATGTCAATCAGATCATTCTCCTAATGATGTGACCCGTTAATCAAATGACAACTCATGTCTATGGTTAGGAAACATAACCATCTTCGATCAACGAGCTAGTCAAGTAGAGGCATACTAGTGACACTGTTTGTCTATGTATTCACACATGTATTATGTTTCCGTTAATACAATTCTAGCATGAATAATAAACATTTATCATGATATAAGGAAATAAATAATAACTTTATTATTGCCTCTAGGGCATATTTCCTTCAGATCTCCCACTTGCACTAGAGTCAATAATCTAGTTCACATCGCCATGTGATTTAACATCAATAGTTCACATCTATATGTGGTTAACACCCATAGTTCACATCGACATGTGACCAACACCCAAAGGGTTTACTAGAGTCAAGAATCTAGTTCACATCGCTATGTGATTAACACCCAAAGAGTACTAAGGTGTGATCATGTTTTGCTTGTGAGATAATTTTAGTCAACGGTCTGTCACATTCAGAGCCGTAAGTATTTTGCAAATTTCTATGTCTACAATGCTCGCACGGAGCTACTCTAGCTAATTGCTCCCACTTTCAATATGTATCCAGATTGAGACTCGAGTCATCTAGATTAGTGTTAAAACTTGCATCGACGTAACCCTTTACGGCGAACCTTTTTCACTTCCATAATCGAGAAACATATCCTTATTCTACTAAGGATAATTTTGACCGTTGTCCATTGATCTACTCCTAGATCACTATTGCACTCCTTGCCAAGCTTAGTGGTAGGGTATGCAATAGATCCGTACACAACATGACATACTTTATAGAACCTATGGCTGATGCATAGGAATGACTTTCATTCTCTTTCTATCTTCTGCCGTGGTCGGGTTTTGAGTCTTACTCAATCTCACACCTTGTAACACAGCAAGAACTCTTTCTTTGACTGTTTCATTTTGAACTACTTCAAAATCTTGTCAAGGTATGTATTCATTGAAAAACTTATCAAGCGTCTTGATCTATCTCTATAGATCTTGATGCTCAATATGTAAGCAGCTTCACCGAGGTCTTCCTTTGAAAAACTCCTTTCAAACACTCCTTTATGCTTTGCAGAATAATTCTACTTCATTTCCGATCAACAATACGTCATTCACATATACTTATCAGAAATGTTGTAGTGCTCCCACTCACTTTCTTGTAAATACAGGCTTCACCGCAAGTCTCAGATAAAACTATATGCTTTGATCAACTTATCAAAGTGTGTATTCCTACTCGAGATGCTTGCACCAGTCCATAGATGGATCATTGGAGCTTACACATTTTGTTAGCACCTTTAGGATTGACAAAACCTTCGGTTGCATCATATACAACTCTTCTTTAAGAAAACCATTAAGGAATGCAGTTTTGACATTCATTTGCCGATTTCATAAAATGTGGCAATTGCTAACATGATTCGGACAGACTTAAGCATCGCTACAGCTTGAGAAAATCTCATTGTAGTCAACACCTTGAACTTGTCAAAACCTTTTTGCGACAAGTCGAGCTTTGTAGATAGTAACACCACTATCGTTGTCCGTCTTCCTCTTGAAGATCCATTTATCTACATGGCTTGCTGATCATCGAGCAAGTCAATCAAAGTCCATACTTTGTTCTCATACATGGATCCTATCTCAGATTTTATGGCCTCAAGCCATTTCGCGAATCTGGGCTCATCATCGCTTCCTCATAGTTCGTAGGTTCATCATGGTCTAGTAACATGACTTCCGAACATGATTACCGTACCACTCAGTGCGGATCTTACTCTGAAGACCTCGAGGTTTGGTAGCAACTTGATCTGAAGTTTCATGATCATCATCATTAACTTCCTTACTAATTGGTTGTAGGAATCACTTGAACTGATTTACGTGATGAACTACTCTCCAATAAGGGAGAAGGTACAATTACCTCATCAAGTTCTACTTTCCTCCCACTCACTTCTTTCGAGAGAAACTTCTTCTCTAGAAAGGATCCATCTTAGCAACAAATATCTTGCTTTCGGATCTGTGTTAGAAGGTGTACCCAATAGTTTCTTTTGGGTATTCTATGAAGACGCACTTCTCGATTTGGGTTCGAGCTTATCGGTGAAAACTTTTCACATAAGCATCACAACTCCAAACTTTAAGAAACGACACTTAGGTTTCTTGCTAAACCATAGTTCATACGGTGTCATCTCAACGGATTTAGATGGTGCCCTATTAAACGTGAATGCAGCTGTCTCTAATGCATAACCCAAAACGATAGTGGTAAATCGGTAAGATACATCATAGATTGCACCATATCCAATAAAGAGCGGTTATGACGTTCGGACACACCATTACGTTATGGTGTTCCATGTGGCGTGAGCTGTGAAACTATTCCACATTGTTTTAATGAAGGCCAAACTCGAACTCAAATATTTTTCCTCTGCGATCATATCGTAGAAACTTTTATTTTCTTGTTACGATGATTCTTCACTTCACTCTGAAATTCTTTGAACTTTTCAAATGTTTCAGACTTGTGTTTCATCAAGTAGATATACCCATATCTGCTCAAATCATCTTTGTGAAGGTCGAAAATAACGATACTTGCCATGAGCATCAACACTCATTGGATCGCATACATCGGTATGTATTATTCCCAATAAGTCAAGTAGCTTGTTCCATTGTTCCGGAGAACGGAGTTTTAGTCATCTTGCCCAAAAGGCACGGTTCGCAAGCATCAAATGATTCATAATCAAGTGATTCCAAAATCCATCAAGATGGAGTTTCTTCATGCGCTTTACACCAATATGACCTAAACGGCAAGTGCCACAAATAAGTTGCACTATCATTATTAACTTTGCATCTTTTGGTTTCAATATTATGAATATGTGTATCACACGATCGAGATCCAACAAACCATTTTCATTGGGTGTATGACCATAGAAGGTTTTATTCATGTAAATGAACAATAATTATTCTCTAACTTACATGAATAACCGTATTGCAATAAACATGATCAAATCATATCCATGCTCAATGCAAACGCCAAATAACATTTATTTAGGTTCAACACTAATCCCGATAGTATAGGAAGTGTGCGATGATGATCATATCAATCTTGGAACTACTTCCAACACTCATCGTTACTTCCCTTCAACTAGTTTCGCTTTTGATACAGAACTCCTGTTTGAGTTACTAATCTTAGCAACCGAACAAGTATTAAATACTCAGGGGCTACTATAAACACTAGTAAAGCACACATCAATAACTCAGTATATCAAATATACCCTTGTTCACTTTGCCATCCTTCTTATCCACCAAATATTTGGGGTATTACCGCTTCCGAGGACCATTTCCTATGCGAGTAAAGTACTCGGTCTCGTGCTTAGGTCTAGACTTGGGCTTCTTCACTCGAGCAGCAACTTGCTTGCCGTTCCTTTTGAAGTTCCCTTCTTCCCTTTGCCATTTTCCTTGAGACTAGTGGTCTTGTCAACCATCAACACTTGATGTTTTTCTTGATTTCTACCTTCGCGATTTTAGCATCGCGAAGAGCTCGAGAATCTTTTTCGTCATCCCTTGCATACTATAGTTCATCACGAAGTTCTACTAACTTAGTGATGGTGACTAGAGAATTCTGTCAATCACTATCTTATCCGGAAGATTAACTCCCACTTGATTCAAGCGATTGAAGTACTCGGACAATCTGAGCACATGCTCACTAGTTGAGCGATTCTCCTCCATCTTTTAGCTATAGAACTTGTTGGAGACTTCATATCTCTCAACTCGGTATTTGCTTGAAATATTAACTTCAATTCCTGGAACATCTCATATGGTCCATGACGCTCAAAACGCCTTTGAAGTCCCGATTCTAAGCCGTTAAGCATGGTGCACTAAACTATCAAGTAGTCATCATATTGAGCTAGCCAAACATTCATAACGCTCAGATTCGCTCATATTGAGCTAGCCAAACGCTCATAACGTCGCATCTGCTCCTGCAATAGGTCTGTCACCTAGCGGTGCATTAAGGACATAATTCTTCACAAGCAGCAATGAGGATAAACCTCAGATCACGGATCCAATCCGCATCATTGCTACTAACATCTTTCAATACAATTTTCTCTAGGAACACATATAAAAACATAGGGAAGCAACAACGCGAGCTATTGATCTACAACATAATTTGCAAAATACTACCAGACTAAGTTCATGATAAATTAAAGTTCAATTAATCATATTACTTAAGAACTCCCACTTAGATAGACATCTCTAGTCATCTAAGTGATTACGTGATCCAAATCAACTAAACCATGTCCGATCATCACGTGAGATGGAGTAGTTTCAATGGTGAACATCACTATGTTGATCATATCTACTATATGATTCACGTTCGACCTTTCGGTCTCCGTGTTCGAGGCCATATCTGTTATATGCTAGGCTCGTCAAGTTTAACTCGAGTATTCGCGTGTGCAACTGTTTTGCACCCGTTGTAGATGGACGAGAACTTATCACACCGATCATCACGTGGTGTCTGGGTACTACAAACTTTGGCAGCGGTGCATACTCGTGGAGAACACTTCTTGATAATTTTAGTGAGAGATCATCTTATAATGCTACCGTCAATCAAAGCAAGATAAGATGCATAAAGGATAAACATCACATGCAATCAATATAAGTGATATGATATGGTCATCATCATCTTGTGCTTGTGATCTCCATCTCCAAGCACCGTCATGATCACCATCGCCACCGCGCGACACCTTGATCTCCATCGTAGCATCGTTGTCGTCTTGCCAACTATTGCTTCTCGACTATCGCTCTGCTTAGTGATAAAGTAAAGCAATTACATGGTGTTTGCATTTCATACAATAAAGCGACAACCATATGGCTCCTGCCAGATTGCCGATAACTCGGTTACAAAACATGATCATCTCATACAATAAAATATAGCATCACGTCTTGACCACATCACATCACAACATGCCCCGCAAAAACAAGTTAGACGTCCTCTACTTTGTTGTTGCAAGTTTTACGTGGCTACTACAGGGCTGAGCAAGAACCGTTCTTACCTCGCATCAAAACCACAACGATAGTTTGTCAAGTTGGTGCTGTTTTAACCTTCGCAAGGACCGGGCGTAGCCACACTCGTTCAACTAAAGTGAGAGAGACAGACACCCGCCGTCACCTTTAAGCAACGAGTGCTCGAGCGGTGAAACCAGTCTCGCGTAAGCGTCTGCGTAATGTCGGTCCGGCCGCTTCATCTCACAATACCGCTGAACCAAAGTATGACATGCTGGTAAGCAGATGACTTATATCGCCCACAACTCACTTGTGTTCTACTCGTGCATATGACATCAACGCATAAAACCAGGCTCGGATGCCATCATTGGGGAACGAGTAATTTCAAAAAATTCCTACGCACACGCAAGACCATGGTGATGGCATAGCAACGAGAGGGAGAGTGTCGTCCACGCACCCTCGTGAGACCGAAAGCGAAGCGTTATAACAACGCGGTTGATGTAGTCGACGCCTTCACGATCCGACCGATCCAAGCACCGAACGTCGGCACCTCCGAGTTCGCACACGCTCAGCTCGATGACGATCCCGGACTCGATCCAGCAAAGTGTCGGGATGAGTTCCACAAGACGACGGCGTGGTGGCGATGATGATGCTCCACCGACGCAGGGCTTCGCCTAAGCTCCGCGACGATATGACTTCTCCGGCGCAGGCTTCGCTTAAGCTCCGCGACGATATGACCGAAGTGGAATATGGTGGAGGGGGCACCACACACGGCTAAGGAACGATCCGTAGATCAACTTGTGTGTTATGGGGTGCCCCCTACCCCGTATATAAAGGAGCAAGGAGGAGGGGCCGGCCAAGGAGAGGCGCGCCTAGGGGTGTCCTACTCCCACCGGAGTAGGATTCCCCTTCCTAGTCCAACTAGGAGTCCTTCCAAGTAGTAGGAGTAGGAGACTAGGAAGGGAAAGAGAAGGGAAGGAAGGAGGGTGCGGCCTCCCCAGTCCAATTCGGACTAGGCCATGGGGGCGCGGCCTGCCCTAGGCAGCCCTCTCTCTTTCCCAGGCCCAATAAGGCCCAATACTTCTCCCGGCGAATTCCGTAACTCTCCGTACTCCAAAAATACCGAATCATTCGAACCTTTCCGAACTCCGAATATAGTCGTCCAATATATCGATCTTTACGTCTCGACCATTTCGAGACTCCTCGTCATGTCCCCGATCTCATCCGGGACTCAACTCCTTCGATACGTCAAAACTCATAAACTCATAATATAACCATCATCGAAACCTTAAGCGTGCGGACCCTACGGGTTCGAGAACTATGTAGACATGACCTAGAACTATTCTCGGTCAATAACCAATAGCGGAACCTGGATGCCCATATTGGCTCCTACATATTCTACGAAGATCTTTATCGGTCAAACCGCATAACAACATACTTTGTTCCCTTTGTCATCGGTATGTTACTTGCCCGAGATTTGATCGTCGGTATCCAATACCTAGTTCAATCTCGTTACGCAAGTCTCTTTACTCGTTCGTAATGCATCATTTCGTAACTAACTCATTAGCTACATTGCTTGCAAGGCTTATAGTGATGTGCATTACCGAGAGGGCCAGAGATACCTCTCCGACAATCGGAGTGACAAAACCTAATCTCAAATACGCCAACCCAACATGTACCTTTGGAGACACCTGTAGTACTCCTTTATAATCACCCATTCGTTGTGACGCTTGGTAGCACCAAAGTGTTCCTCCGTAAACGGAGTTGCATAATCTCATAGTTACAGGAACATGTATAAGTCATGAAGAAAGCAATAGCAACATACTAAACGATCAAGTGCTAGGCTAACGGAATGGGTCATGTCAATCAGATCATTCTCCTAATGATGTGACCCCGTTAATCAAATGACAACTCATGTCTATGGTTAGGAAACATAACCATCTTCGATCAACGAGCTAGTCAAGTAGAGGCATACTAGTGACACTCTGTTTGTCTATGTATTCACACATGTATTATGTTTCCGGTTAATACAATTCTAGCATGAATAATAAACATTTATCATGATATAAGGAAATAAATAATAACTTTATTATTGCCTCTAGGGCATATTTCCTTCAACTTTGTATTCTACTCGTGCATATGACATCTACGCATAGACCTGGCTCGGATGCCACTGTTGGGGAACGCGGCAATTTCAAAAAAAAAAACCTACGCACACACAAGATCCATCTAGGTGATGCATAGCAACGAGCGGGAGAGTGTGTCCACGTACCCTCGTAGACCGAAAGCAGAAGCATTAAGTAACGCAGTTGATGTAGTCGAACGTCTTCGCGATCCAACCGATCAAGTACCAAACGCACAGCACCTCCGTGATATGCACACATTCAGCTCGGTGACGTCCCTCGTACTCTTGATCCAGTTGAGGCCGAGGGAGAGTTTCATCAGCACGACGGCGTGATGAAGGTGATGATGAAGTTACCGACGCAGGGTTTCGCCTAAGCACTACAATGATATGACCGAGGTGGAAATCTTTGAAGGGCGGCACCGCACACGGCTAAGACAACTGTCAACTTGTGTGTCTATGGGGTGCCCCCCTCCCCCGTATATAAATGAGTGGAGGAGGGGAGGGCCGGCCCTCTCTATGGCGCGCCCCAAGGGGGAATCCTACTCCTAGTAGGAGTAGGCTCCCCCTTCCCTAGTTGGAGTAGGAGAAGAAGGAAGAGGGAGAGGGAGAGAAGGAAAGGGGGGCCGGCCCCCACCCCAATTCAGATTGGGCTCGGGGGGGGGGGCACCCTCCACCTGGCTGCCTCCTCCTCTCTTCCACTAAGGCCCAATAGGGCCCATTGACTCCCGGGGGTTTCCGGTAACCTCCTGGTACTATGGAAAATGCCCGAACTCATCCGGAACCATTCTGGTGTCCAAACATAGCCTTCCAATATATCGATCTTTATGTCTCGACCATTTCGAGACTCCTCATCATGTCAGTGATCACATCCAGGACTCCGAACAACCTTCGGTACATCAAAACATAAACTCATAATACCGATCGTCATCGAACGTTAAGCGTGTGAACCCTACGGGTTCGAGAACTATGTAGACATGACCGAGACTCATCTCCGGTCAATAACCAATAGCGGAACCTGGATGCTCATATTGGCTCCTACATATTTTACGAAGATCTTTGTCGGTCAAACCGCATAACAACATACGTTGTTCCCTTTGTCATCGGTATGTTACTTGCCCGAGATTCGATCGTCGGTATCTCAATACCTAGTTCAATCTCATTAACGGCAAGTCTCTTTATTCGTTCCATTATACATCGTCCCGCAACTAACTCATTAGCCACATTGCTTGCAAGGCTTATAGTGATGTGCATTACCGAGAGGGACCAGAGATACCTCTCCGACAATCGGAGTGACAAATCCTAATCTCGATCTATTCCAACTCAACAAACACCATCGGAGACACATGTAGAGCATCTTTATAATCACCCAGTTACGTTGTGACGTTTGATATCACACTAAGTGTTCCTTCGGTATTCGGGAGTTTTATAATCTCATAGTCACAGGAACATGTATAAGTCATGAAGAAAGCAATAGTAACAAACTAAACGATCATCGTGCTAAGCTAACGGATGGGTCATGTCAATCACATCATTCTCTAATGATGTGATACCATTAATCAAATGACAACTCATGTCTATGGTTAGAAAACTTAACCATCTTTGACTAACGAGCTAGTCAAGTAGAGGCATACTAGTGACACTCTGTTTGTCTATGTATTCACACATGTACTAAGTTTCCGGTTAATACAATTCTAGCATGAATAATAAACATTTATCATGATATAAGGAAATATAAATTACAACTTTATTATTGCCTCTAGGGTATATTTCCTTCATGATGGTCCTAGCCTCTTTGTTGCAACCGATCAGCCATCCACAATCTATTCTGTATAAGGGTCCAAATAAAGAATTTCACCTTTGATTCTCCTTTTATCTTCCACATTCTAGACAGCCGCGTCATTGGGATACGAACGATGAATTGCTGTTCATAGGTCGATTTGGCGGAGTAGTTTCCATTGGCCATGAGAGTCCAAGTAATCCTGTCATCCTTGTCATTAACTTGGAAATGTTGAACCTTATGCCAAAGAGAAACAAAAGAGTGCAGCAGATCAGCTGTGGTCATGCGCTGCAATCCTTTCATCCAACCACCCTCACGGATGGCATCCGCAACTGAAATATGCTTGTACCTTGCAAGGTTGAAAAGGCCTGGAGCCATCTCCATTGGTGCTACCCCATACAACCAGCGATCAGACCAGAAAGCAGTCCAAACACCATTGCCAACAGAGATTTTGTTGCAGGACTGAAAGAGTTGATGGTCAGCCGCCTCGCAAGGAGTCGGCGTTCCTTTCCACGGTCTATCCATGGCGTCCCATTGAAACCAGGGCCATCGTAGCCGCAGGGCTGTACTGAAGGCCGAAAGGTCTTTGATGCCAAGCCCTCCAATCACCTTTGGCACACAAATACATCTCCAATTGACCAGACATTTACCTCCGTGGGCCTCCTCATCCGCGTTCCACAGGAAGTTCCTTCTCATTTTGTCAAGCTTCTTCACGAACCATTTGTAAGGAGCAAAGATTGTCAAAAAATAGGTGACCGTGCTAGTCAGCACCGAATTGATCAGTGTGAGCCGTCCAGTGCGTTGCAGAAGCTTTCCTTTCCAAGTCTTTAATCTGGCCGCCCCCTTATCCAAGAGAGGTTGCAGATCAATCCGCCGAAGCCTGCGAGTGGAAAGGAGGAGACCCAGATAAGTGCAAGGGAACGATCCACACGGTTGACCGAAGTGCTGTAGCAGCCCAGGAATATCCAGTCCGTTGCATTGAACTGGAAACATGACACATTTTCCCTCATTTATCCTTAGTCCAGAGATCTCTCCGAACACCGAGAGTATTCTCTTCAAGGCAGCAAGCTCCGAGCAGCAAGGGTTCACAAAGAGTGTCGCATCATCCGCATAGAAACTTGTCCGAAGACGGGCAGCACGTAAGGGGATAGGGGACAGGATGTTCTCCTCGGTTGCCCTCTGAAACAGACGTTGCAGCAGGTCCAAGGCAAGAATGAAAAGCAAGGGGGGGATAGCGGGTCCCCTTGCCTCAATCCCGTCCTATGCATAAAAGGAATTCCAGGGGATCCATTAAGCATAACGCGAGAGGAAGCAGTTGCAAGCAGGATGCTGATCATATCTCTCCAGCGTTGACCAAACCCAAAAGCTTCCATCACCTCCAGCAAATAGGGCCAGCTAACTGAGTCAAACGCTTTGGCAATATCCAACTTAAGAAATAGGAGGGGCTTCTTCTTCTTATGGGCTTCTTTAATCACATTCTGGACATAGAGAAAGTTGTCTCGAATGGACCTGCCTCGGATGAATGTACTCTGGCTGTGGGAGATCAAGCGATGCAGCTCTGGGCCCACGCGGTTGGCAAGAACCTTACAAACAATCTTGGCAATGCTACGCATGAGGCTCACCAGGCGGTAATCTCCAACATTAGTGGCGTCCACTTTAGGTATAGTGTCGGTCTATAGGACTCTCCTGTTGCCGATATGTCGGTTCTTATTTCATGATTTTTATCAGACTTTTAGATTTGACCGTGCGCATTTTAGTTATGCAGAGGCCGGGTGTTACTCATAATGTTTTATTTTCGTTGGATGCTCCATTCTGAGATAATAAAATCGTCCTTTATCAAAAAAATGCAATGAAAGAATGGCCTATGGCGCTTCGACACAGTCATGTAAGGAACCAGACATATACTTTCACTCATAAAACAACATGTGTTCATAAGTTGTATCTAGGTTCTCGGTTATAATTGGTCTTTGCGTAAAAAAACACAACTAATCAATCTAGTTTTGTATAAATAATACCCATGCCGGGCTATCACTGGATTCCATATGTACGTACGAGAGCATATATACAGCCCTTGCACGGTGCTGCGTGCGTTGTCATGTCGTGGCCTCGCCATGTGCACGAGGAGAGCCGTCGAGCGCCCGCGCGTGCAATGGCGATCGACGATGTAAGCACGTACGTACGTACGTACGCAGGTACCTGGAGCGTTCCAACCGCAAGATGTTGGCTGTAGCTGGACACATGGGACGCGGAGGTTCAGCCACGCCGCCAACTCCAAGGAAGTTGCCGTGCATGCGCAGTCAGATAAGGTAGGGTACAAGATCCGTTTGAGCTCCATGTTTGAGCTCCATTTCTCGTCCGTACCTTTCGCATGGAGCATGCATACATTGTTTATCCCGTCGGCGCATACGGAGACATGCATGTAGGAGTATTTTGAGGGTTCCTTTGTTAAATGGAGCCGGGATCCTTTCCTTTGGGATCATCTCAGTCGATCGGGTTCTAAACAAACCCTTTTTTGTCAGTTACGGCACATACTTGTTAGTGGACTCATCCATACATTCGACGTGTGTGACGATACGATAGATTCAGTGAGGCTGGCTGGCTGCTAACCATCCACATACTACTCCCTCCGTTCTCAAATAATTGTTTTTCTAGCCATTTTAAATAGACTAGATGGATGTATGTAGACATGTTTTAGAGTGTAGATTCACTCATTTTGCTCCGTATGTAGTCATTTATTAAAATCTTTAGAAAAACAATTATTTAAGAACGAAGGGAGAGTATCTTTCATCCAGCAGCATGAGGCCGAATCCCTTTCATCTGCAGGCAGGTACTCCCGGACATTCATACAATTCTGTGTTTCGATTACTCACAGTTAGCGACGCCAGCAACTAACCTTCCATGTGTCGTCCAATGAGTTGGGCCATTCCATCACACAACGCTAAAACGTCGCCCTTTTAGCAACTTTTTGAATACTGTATAAATATATGGGGGGAGGATCTGGAATTGCCTGCTTCGGATTGCCCCAACATGCTTCGATCGGCCCTTGAGAAATTTCCACGCACTTGTGCTGTTTTGTTTCTTCTCTTCACATTCATCTGAACCCAACAGACTCTTGAGCGTGCACCTTACCCTGCTTGGCCGTCTAATTTCAGTTAGGAACAAACAGGATGCGCTCTCGTGCGTTCTGCCTTGTCGCCAACGACTGAAACATGCCAGGCACAACAAAACAGATAGGCAACAGCTTATCTGGATGAGATTCTTGGTGTCCACTCCTCTCTTCATCCCATATAAATACAGTTACAACCCAAAGGCTTCAGCACCAACACACTGCAGTTAGCCTTGCCTACCATTCTCATACATTACCATACACAAGGAAACATCGCCAAACCTTCAGTCCTCAACAATGGCTTGCCATCTACGGTCGGCGAGCACGCCCTCCAGCCCTCGCTCCAACAACATACAAGTCGAGCAGCAGCTCCAGAGCCTCAGCGCAACCGTCTCTTCGCCCTCAGCCACCATCGATACGATGTGCCATGGTTTGAGGAGGCTGGCAGACATCTACAGCGGCATCGAGAAGATGATGTACACACCAAGCAGCCAAGTCAGCCTCTGCCAGACCCTTCAAAGGGTGGCGGTGGAGGCAGAGCTCGGACGGTCTCTCGTGGTGCTCGAACTCTGCAACGCAATGCAGGAGAGCTTCATGGAGCTGAAGATGACTGTCCAAGAGCTATTGTTTGCTCTCAAGAGAGGCGACGACGCATCTGCTGAAATCAAGGCGTACGTCACGTTTGCCAAGAAAGCACAAAAGCAGTTCAAGAAGATCAGCAAGAAAACTGATTCCGACAAGAACGACTCTAGGGTGGTGATGCTAATGGCAGAAGCAAGAGAGATCACCATCTCGCTGCTCGAATCCACATCCTCGGTCTTGTCGAAGCAAATTGAGATGCCCAAGTGGTCTCTTGTCTCCAAAACATTGCACAAGAGCAAAGCCGTCTGCGAAGAGGAGCAACTGCAGGCATTGGAGCGCAGTATCGGAGATCTTGAGAGCGGAGTGGAGCTTCTGTACAGGAGATTGATCCAGAACAGAGTTTCTCTTCTCAACGCTCTTAGTTCATAGATACCCTGAGCTCCCTGCGGTTGGCATCCAGCTTTTAAAGGATTAGTCAATCATCATGATAGCAATTTTGCAGTATGTACACTTGTGGATATGTTCAGAAAGTTCACTTAACCGGAAAGCAAAGCGAAACAATTTTGGCAATTTCATATTTTATGAATTTTACAATTTATGCTATGAACTGATTTTTTGTTAAACAAGTGTCTAACAAAAGATCTCTCTCCTCAAACATACAATCTATTTACAAGAAGCAGAACAATGACAAGGAATTTGGGGCATTCCTGTCACATAAAATGTTGTCTAGTTTATGATTTTACACTAGTGATGTTACAAGAAGTAATGGTGTCTCTAAAGGCCTATGGGTCTCAGGTAATTATTTGCCAAGGGTCAAATTACTCAAGACTCACAGGTGTCTCAAGCTCTAGCATGCTGAAACAAGCCAGCTCGAATCCACGACATATAACCTTGTGATTATGCATTATCATCACCGCGGGGAATACCTAATGATGCTGATGACGAACAATAATTAGGCCAACACATGCAACCAATAATACTGATCAAAACAGATCCACTGAAGATCCTTAATTCTTATCATGTTGTTGTACCTTCCCTTCTGCTTCCAAATGATACAATAAACTTCACGTTTATATCGATGTACTGGTTATGTTCAAAGAAATTGGAAGCATGCACCATTAAGTAATATGTGCAATCAGAAGTCGACCATGTTGGATAAATGAACAACTAACATTTCCTGAGGGCCAAAGGCCATTACATATACATGTGTGTAAAGTGCAGAAAACCCCTTATACAACGGGGATATACCGAAAAGAGACTATACACATCTAACACCCCCTCAAACTCATGGCGGATCAACAACACTGAGTTTGGAGAGGAAAAAAATATCTTTGCGCTCGATGCATGCCTTCGTGAAGAAGTCAGCCAATCTGTAACTCGAGGGCACATAGTGCGGGCGAGAGTCGATCTGCGCATGCAAAGCACTCACAAAGTGGGCATCCACACCGATGTGCTTGGTGAGCTCATGCTTCACCAGGTCACGCATAATCTTGATAGCACCCGTCTTGTCGACAGTAAGGGTGTTGAGGTAGTAGCCATTACACCAAAATCCTCAAGTAACCATCGCAACCAGATCACCTCACCGTCAACATAGCCATGGCTCGCAACTCAGCCTCTCAGACTCGGCGGCTGAAATCTGTTTCTTTGTCTTCCGCAATCGAGAGCCACCAAGAAAGACACAAGATGGCAGACAGCGAAAGGCGATCGAGGATCACTAGCCAGTAGCATCGAGTAAGCACGGAGCTCAAGGGAACTGGGCGAGGAAAGAAAAGACGCCGAGAGATCGTGCCACAAAGATATCGTAGAACACGGAGGAGGTGACTATAGTGGACGGAGGTGGGGGCTGAAACAAACCGACTCGGGATGTGAACCGGATAGGAGATGTCGGGGCGTGTAACAGCAAGATAGACAAGGCTACCGACAAGGTGGCGATGGCGAGTGGGATTAGGAAGAGGGTCACCATCGAGGCACGAAGTTGAGCGTTGAGCTCCATAGGAGTCACAACAGTCGTTCATCACTAAGAGCAGCTCGAGCAAGAAGATCCTGAATGTATTTCTCTTGAGAGATGTAGAAGCCATCGAGGTGGAGGAGATCTCAATCCCAAGAAAATAGCGAAGAGGGCCAAGATCAGTCATAAGGAACTGCTCGTGAAGGCGGGCCTTAACAAAGGCAATATAATCGATGTCGTCACCGGTGATGATCATGTCATCAACATAGAGAAGGAGAAGAGTCCGACCACGAGGAGACGTGTGAATAAACAGCGGGATCATGGTCCTTTGGGCAAGAAACCAGACGCGGTCACCACAGATGCAAAGCGCTCAAACCAGGCGCGAGGGGCCTGTTTGAGACCATATAGAGAGCGGCGAAGTCGACAGACCATACCATCAGGAGCATAGTACCCCTGTGGTGGCTGCATATAAACCTCCTCACGCAACTCGCCATTGAGAAAAGCGTTCTGAACATCAAGTTGAGAGATAGACCACTGAGAACAGAGGCCACAGCAAGAAGAGTGCGGACAGTGGTCATGTGGGCTACAGGAGCGAAAGTCTCATCGTAATCACGCCCCTGCTCCTGCTGAAGACCACGGGCCACAAGACGAGCTTTGTAGCGCTCAAGAGAACCATCGGAGCGAGTCTTAAGCTTGTAGACCCACTTGCAAGTGATGGGACGGACACCGGAAGGGAGGGGAACGAGATCCCATGTGCCAGAGCGCTCAAGGGCAACAAGCTCCTCAGCCATCGCAAGCTGCCATTCAGGCTGAGTCATGGCAGTGCGATAGGAAGTGGGCTCAGGCAAGACAGAGAGACCATACCGATCAGGGGAGTAGCGATCAGGCGGAAGGCGAGGCCGAGCACGGAGGTTATGAACCGGAGGGGGTGTGGGAGGAGGTGCACCCGAGGTGGAAGGCTCGTCAGAGGCAATATCCTCAGGACAAGAATGTCGAGTATAGTGGAGAGGAAACGGTGAGAGAGAGCGACGGGCTGGAGAGGATGGGGCAGAGGTGGAGGAGGAGGAGGGAGAAGACGGGGTCGGAGGTGAAGGAGAAGGAAGGAGAGGTGCCGCAGGAGGAGGTGACACATGAGGCACATAGCAGGGTGTATCGGGAAGAAGAAGGAAAGAAAGGTCGTCCACAGAGAAGCTCGAGGAAGAAGAACATGGGTAGTAAGAGCGAGACTCATCAAAAGTCACATCACGCGAGATACGCAAGCGACGACCCACTGGATCCCAACATCGATAGCCCTTGTGCTCATCACTGTAGCCAAGGAAAACACACTCGACCGACTGAGCAGTTAGTTTGGTGCATTCGCGGGGGGCAAGAAGAACATAGCAGACGCAGCCAAACATACGAAGAGCTGAGTAGTCAGGAGAGAGACCGGTGAGACACTCCAGAGGAATGCCACCCTGCAGAGCAGTCGATGGCTGAATGTTGATGAGATAGGTGGATGCGGAAACAGCCTCAGCCCAAAAATGGGGTGGAAGGGAAGCGGCAATCATCGGTATACGAGCCGTCTCAAGTAAATGACGATGCTTTAAACTCGGCAGCACCATTCGAGCATGAGCACCGGACAGGAGAACTGGGCAAGAGTACCTGTTCATGAGAAAACCATGCAACGGTGAGAGATATACTCTCGGCGAGTCGACCGAAAAGTACGAATGGGCGTGCAAACGGGTGTGAACCATGGCAGCAAAGCGTTTGTATATAGGGAGAACCTCGCTACGAGATTTCATAAAGTAGAGCCAAGTGTAGCGAGAGAAATCATCAATAAACAAAACATAGTAGCGATGACCACCTTTCGAATCAAAGGGAGCAGGACCCCAGACATCAGAATGAACTAAGTCAAAAGGACGCTGAGATACCGACTCACTGGTAGGATAAGGCAACTGAGTCTGTTTCCCAAGTCTGCAACCATTACAATGTAAAGAAACATCGCCAGATACAAACCCCAAGAGGCCCTGACGAACTAAGGAAGACAAGCGAGAGCCACAGATGTGACCAAGACGATGATGCCACTGCTGGAAGGACGCAGATGAAGAGGCAGCAAGAGCATGGGAGCTGGCAGGAGTGGTGGCAGCGGAAGGAACATGAAGCCAGTCAACCTCCCAAAGGCCCTCTGACTCATGGCGCCGGGGGCTAGCACCAACCAAAGCCTTGGTGCGACGATCCTGGATGGAGCAAGAGTCGGTATCAAGGATGACACGACAACCAGAATCAGTGAGTTGAGCAGCGGAAAACAGATTCATGGTAAGGCGAGGAACATGCGAGACACTAGGAGCGTAAAAGGAGGAGTGGAAAGAATGCCACGACTAGCAACAGAAGAGGCGTGCCATCGGCAGTAAGAACATTAATAGGAGAATCAAGAGGTCAGAGAGAAGACAACACAGACGAATCAGAAGACATGTGGAAGGAGGCTCCAGAATCCAAAACCATGAAGATGTACCTGACTGTGTAGATACCTGCGGTGGTGGAGAAGTGGCTGCTGTCATAGCAAAGAATGAACCATCGACGTAGAGCTGAGGAAGCCAGGAGGCGTTTGAGCCTCACAATGTCTGATCGGTGGTGATGGAGTCGAGGAAGATCCAGGAGTACCCTTTGGAAGAGGCGCCACTGGTCTCGCTTCTTCTCACGGCAATCGGACTCTGGGTGACTGGCCGAGAGCGGTAGCCACGAAGGTGTCACGGCGTGACCGGCCCCTCTCGGTGTAAGCAGACCCCCCCGAAGGTGTGGGAGGAGCGGCGGAGCGGTGAGCCGAGCAGGCGACACAGAGCCCGAGCTGCCAAAGCCTGACGGGACCACCGGCAAACCCAGCGAGCGCGGCGGGTCTCCTCGGCCTGAGCTCGGCAAGCACCTCCGAGATAGGAACACGACCACGAGCAAGCAAGTGAGCACGTCTAGGCTCAAACTCGAACGCGGAGCGAGATAAGAACTCATGGACCCGCTGAAACTCCAGATCGAGACCGAGTAGTCGACAAAGAACGACAGTGCCACAAACAAGCTGTCCAAGAGAGTCAAGTCGACGCCGGATGGCGTAACAACGTGAATAGAACTCATCAACAGAGGAATCACCTTGTTGGAGTGTGTGCTCTGACGCACCACAGATAGGTAGAGAGCATCACCAGAGGGCTGATATCGCTGACAAAGATAAGACCACATCGCTGCAACGGTGCCAAGTCCCATGAACTCCGAAGCAAACTGAGGGAGGACACTTGCAGTGAGAACAGCAGCAGACGAGCATCGTCATTGCACCACCGAGTGTAGCGGAGAGATCATCGCGGTACACGAAGAGCATCGGAATAGCGGATACCTGCGATCATAAGCATCAATCGCAGCATCATCAAGGGCCTTGGTGGCATCCCGGTCAGCCTGAGAAGCCTCGGCAGCAAGTACCGGCGGCACCGGTGGAATTGGGGCCACAGGCGCAACAGGGCATGGCGGGCAGGGGACCTCACCAGAAAGAACACCCCACAGAAGAAGACCACGCTTATGGATGCGCATGAACCCCACAAACTCCGCATAATTGGTGCCATCAAAGGTCACTGAGCACCTAGGAACAACAACGTAGCCCACAGAAGACATGACGGAACCTGGTGTTTCTCCTCTTTCTTTTTTTTTTCAACTCCCCCCGATCTGGATCTGGATCGGGGCAGAGAGCCTCACGCTAGCCCGAGTCAGCCCCGAGTGGAGGAATCGGGAGGCTAGGAAGACAGGCCCGGGGCAGCGCCTGCGGCCACAGGAGCCCGAGCAGCGGCAGCCCCAGCCAGACCGAGAGGTCGACGGGGGAGGCAGCCGCGGGGCCTGGGGCGCGCGAAAGAGATCTTGACCTGGGCGCGCGGGCTGGCGACGGCCGACGGGGAGGAGGCGGCCGGAGAGACAACCCTGGGGCCTGGGCGCGCGGAAGAGGCCCAACTGGGGCGCGCGACACAGGACACGGCCGACGGAGAGGAGGCGGCGGGCGCGCCTAACGGGAGGAGACAGTCAGGCGAGGCGGCGCGGCGGGCACGGCTTGGGCGCGAGCTGGATCTTGGCCGAGCACGCCTGTGGCCTTGAGCATGGGCAGGGACTGCCGGGCACGGAGAAAGTGACCGGCGACGGGGGAGGCTAGGCACGGAGCTGCAGCGTGCGGGAGAGGAGGAGGAACCTGGCAACTGATACCATGTTGGATAAATGAACAGCTAACATTTCCTGAGGGCCAAAGGCCATTACATATACATGTGTGACAAAGTGCAGAAAACTCCTTATACAACGGGGATATACCGAAAAGAGACTATACACATCTAACAGACCAAACCAACGTCACTTGTACATTTTTAGTTTTTGCGACCACGACTTTTCAAACATTTCGTTACATTCTTATTATTACATTTCCCGTTTATATGCTTATCATGCATCGTAAGTAATTTTCATTCAGACGATAACCTCAGACAGCCACAGCCAGATGAAATTTAATATGAAAAGAAGAATACATGTTGGTTGTGTCAAGAATCTGTGTGCACTTAACATGGTTGTCCTTGATGTGGATAGCTGAGACACGCCAGCGCTGCTGCACAAGCAGAAGACCTCACCCTAATGTTGAAAAATTAGCGCTACTGCACAACCAGATGGAATTATTTCTCTCAGCAACAGAAAACCTGCATTTTATTTCCTTGGACAATACTACTTCATGATCATATACCGAGATCCGAAATCAAACGAAGCACCTGTGCACTGCACTGTGTTATCAATAACCAAGACATGCCAGCCATATATGCTAACTCTCCTATGGAGGTTAGCAGATGAGAATCTTGTTGTCGGCTACTCTGTTCATCGTGCCATTGTTGTTGCCTCTCTGATATATATACAGGGAGAAGCCCAAGGCTTCAGTACCAACAAACTGCCTACCATTCTCTTCCATTTCTATACAGAAGAAAACAGCAACAAAGCTTCGATCTCCAAGCATGGCTTACCATCTACGATCGGCAAGCACGCCTTCGAGCCCTCGCTCAAACAGAGCGGAAGTCGAGGAGCAGTTCCAGAGCCTGAGCACAACCATCTCTTCGCCCTCGGCGACCATCGGTACGATGTGTGATGGCTTGAAAAGGCTCGGTGACATCTACAGCTGCATCGAGAAGATTATGTGCACACCAAGCAGCCAAGTCAGCCTTTGCCAGACCCTTCAAAGGGCGGCAGTGGAGGCGGAGCTTGGACGGTCCCTCGTCGTGCTCGACCTCTGCAACGGCCTGCGGGAGAACTTCATGGTATTGAAGATGACTGTCCAAGAGCTACTGTTGGCTCTTAGGAGAGGAGACGATGTGTCTTCTCAGGTCAAGGCATATGTCAGGCAGGCAAACAAGGTCCAAAAATAGTTCAAGAAGATCAGCAAGAAGACTGCTTCCAGCAAGAACGACTGTAGGGTGGTGATGCTAGTGGCAGAAGCGAGAGAGATCACCATTTCGTTGCTCGAATCCACATCCTCAATCTTGTCAAAGCAAGTTGAGATGCCCAAGTGGTCTCTTGCCTCCAAAACATTCCAGAGGAGCAAAGTTGTGTGCCAAGAGGAGCAACTGCAGGCATTGGAGCACGGTATTGGAGATCTTGAGAGCGGAGTGGAACTTCTTTACAGGAGATTGATCCAGAACAGAGTTTCTCTTCTGAATGTTCTTAGCTTGTAGATACCCTGAGCTCTAGTTCCCTGCGGTTGGCATCCACCTTTTAAAGGATTAGTCAGTTATGAGAACAATTTTGCATTGTGTATACTTGTGGATATGTATAGGAAGTTCACTGAACCGAAAGCAAAGAAAACAATTTTGTCAAATTTCATTTCCCTGGAATTTTTCATTTCTGCTAAACTCAAATATCATTCACATGGTTAGCTAGCTTGATACAACTATTTCAGTACAATGTGTGTCAGATAGAAATGATATTTATCATAGTAGACCCCACCTTCATTAATACTTTTGAGTATAAGATTACGGGTAGAGGCAACACCCAACACATAAACAAATATCTAGCACAGCAAGCTAAATGACCTAATAAACCTCAATGTTAACTTCAGTTAACATGCCACCATATCTTATCCTTTCTCAAAGAACTGCACCTAGTTGCACCGATCTCTGAAGAAAAGTAGCGATGATGATGTTTCTAGAGATACCCCGATTAGATTTTTGTCGCTTCAGATTTTGGCGATAAGGGGAATTTTCTGTACCCCAAAAGACCAAGGCAGTCTGGGCATTCAAGAGTTACATGTTCAAAATAAATGCATGCTTAGTAAATGGTTGCGTAAATTTCTTACCAAGAATGGTATCCGTGAATTGCTTCAAAACAAATACTTGTAGACCTCATCTAGCTCTTATACTTCATTGTAATAACTCAATGTAAGTGCGACATAGGAGTATTACCCATGTCGGGGGCCTGAAGCTGGGAAACCTCCATATATCTCTTTTGTCTCCAACAAGATTAACTCGAACTCTGAACTCCCTCTCTGTACTGTCTTCCATGATCCCAGACACAAAGGACATGCCGACAGGTCCAGCTCCACCGCCCCCAATTAGCAGGATGACCACCGACGCCAAGGAAATGACACCACAACAGAGTCCGGGAGTAAGATGGCCAAAGAGGAGGGTTGGGGGTAGCAGTAGGGCTCCCCATGGTGCTGATTTGACGGGGCACCACGACTGGCCAGTAGGTCGTTCTTCGACGAGTCTTCAATAGGATATTTTGAACCACAGGTATACATTGATATTTTCTTCTTATTACATTTCTCCTATATGCATCAAGCATGCTTCCGTACGAATAGCGAACGAATATTTAAGGTAGCCAGCTTAAACTTAATATTAAAAGCAGAGCAATACTGTTAGTGTAGTCGAGAATGTGCATCCACTTACATGGCTGTCCTTTTGTTGTGGGATAGTTGAAACACACCAGCGCTGCTGTGCAAGCAGTGCAACTCACCATAACGTTGGAGAACCAGCAGAGAACAAGACTAAACTAATCATTGCAGCAACACGAAACCCGCATTGCATTTCCTTGGCTAATCTTCCGTGATCACATATAACCCGTTTCCAGATCCGAGATCAAACTGAACACTCGTGCAGTGCGCTGTGTCACCAATGACCTAGACATGCCAGGCACATAAGCTCACCGATTCACACTTGCTGCACTAACCAAAAACAGCTTTGTCTGATTGGGCTTTGGGTGGCCATGTTTCTTTCAACAGATCACCTTAACACGTATGGAGGTTAGTTGGATGAGATTCCTGCTGTCGACTGCTCTACCCATCATGCCATTGTTCTATTATAAATACAGAGAGAAGCCAAGGATTGAGCACCAACAAACTGCAGCCCTTGTCTTGCCAACCTTTCTCTTCCATTTCCATACTGAAGAAAGTAGCATCAGAGCCTCAAAACCACAAGCATGGCTTACCACCTAAGATCTGGAAGCGCGCCTTCTAGCCCTCGCTCAAGCAAACCCCAAGTAGAGCAGCAGCTCCAGAGCCTGAGCGCAACCATCTCTTCGCCCTTGGCGACCATCGATACGATTTGCGAAGGTTTGAGGAAGCTGGCAGACATATACAGCTGCATTGAGGAGATGATGTGCGCACCCAGCAACCAAGTCAGCCTCTGCAGGACCCTGCAAAGGGTGGCAGTGGAGGCAGAGCTAGGACGGTCCCTCGTCGTGCTCGACCTCTGCAACGCCATGCAGGAGACCTTGATGGAACTGAAGATGACTGTCCAAGAGCTCTTGTTGGTTCTCAAGAGAGGAGAGGACACAACTTGCCAAGTCAAGGCATACATCCGTCTAGCCAAGAAAGCACAAAAGCAGTTCAAGAAGATCAGCAAGAAGACTGCTTCCGACAAGAACGATTCTAGGGTGGTGATGCTAATGGCAGAAGCGAGAGAGATCACCATTTCACTTCTCGAATCCACATCCTGCATCTTGTTGAAGCAAATTGAGATGCCCAAGTGGTCTCTTGTCTCCAAAACATTGCAGAAGAGCAAAGCTATGTGCGAAGAGGAGCAATTGCGGGCATTGGAGTGCAGTATCGAAGATCTTGAGAGCGGAGTGGAACTTCTGTACAGGAGATTGATCCAGAACAGAGTTTCTCTTCTCAATGCTCTTAGTTTGTAGATACCCTGAGCTCTAGTTCCTGCGGTTGGCATCCACCTTTTAAAGGATTAGTCAATCATCCTAACAGTTTTGCAATGTGTATGCATAGAAAGTTCAATAGCAAGCAAAAGCAATTTTGTCAATTTCCTATTTTCTGAATTTTATCATTTGTGCAATCTCCACGATATTAATCAGTATCCTGATTAAACGACTTGGTTTGTCCTCAAACATACTATGTACTTACAGGCAACAGAACAATGACAACTGATATAAATCAGTATCCTGATTACATGACTTGGTTCAATAAAATGTTATCTACTTTATAGTTCTATACTACTGATGTTATAAGAAGTGATGGTGCCTCCAGAATCTGGAAGGTGAAACATGCCAGCTCCAACCCACGACCTAGTGATAATGCATTATCATTATCGAGGGGAATACCTAATGATGCTGATGACTAACAATAATCAGGCCAACACATGCAATCGATAATACTGACCAGAACAAATCCACTGAAGATCCTTTCTTATCATGTTGATGTACCTTCCCTTCTGCTTCCTAATAGTACAATGAACTTCATGTTTCCGTCGTTGGATTAGTTCCAAAAAAAATCAGTAGCATGCTTCTATTTTATGCATAGCATGCATCATAGGTAATTTTCGTTCACACAATTATCTCAGAATTATACTTGCGTGTTGCGTCCAGAATCTGTGTGCACTTACATGGTTGTCCTTGCTGTGGATAGCTGAAACACGCCAGCAGTGCTGCACAGGCATAAGACCCCATCATAATGTAAAAAAATCAGCGAGCACAACAACAGAAAACCTGTATTATATTTCCTTCAACAATACGTCATGATCACATATCAAGATCCGAAATCAAACGAAACACCCGTGCAGTATACTCTGTTACCAATAACCAAGACATGTCAGGCATATATGCTAACTCATTGATGTTTGCCACGCTAACCAAAAGCAGATAAAGCAACACTCTCTTATGGAGGTTAGCAGATGGGATTCTTGCTGCCGGCTGCTCTGTTCATCATGACATTTCTGCTGCCTCTCTGATATATATACAGGGAGAACCCCAAGGCTTAAGCACCAACAAACTGCAGGTTGTCTTGCCTACCATTCTCATCCATTTCTATACAGAAGAAAACAGCACCGCAGCTTCAATCTCCAACCATGGCTTACCATCTACGATCGGCAAGCACGCCTTCGAGCCCTCGCTCGAACAAAACTGAAGTCGAGCAGCAGCTCCAGAGCCTGAGCACAACCATATCTTCGCCCTCGGCGACCATTGATACGATGTGTGATGGCTTGAGGAGGCTCGGTGACATCTACAGCTGCATCGAGAAGATGATGTGCACACCAAGCAGCCAAGTCAGCCTTTGCCAGACCCTTCAAAGGGTGGCAGTGGAGGCGGACCTTGGACGGTCCCTCGTCGTGCTCGACCTCTGCAGCGGCATGCGTGAGAGCTTCATGGTATTGAAGATGACTGTCCAAGAGCTACTGTTGGCTCTTAGGAGAGGAGACGATGTGTCTTCTCAGGTCAAGGCATATGTCAGGCAGGCAAACAAGGTCCAAAAGCAGTTCAAGAAGATCAGCAAGAAGACTGCTTCCAACAAGAACGACTATAGGGTGGTGATGCTAGTGGCAGAAGCAAGAGAGATCACCATTTCGCTGCTCGAATCCACATCGTCAATCTTGTCAAAGCAAGTTGAGATGCCCAAGTGGTCTCTTGCCTCCAAAACATTCCAGAGGAGCAAAGTTGTGTGCCAAGAGGAGCAATTGCAGGCATTGGAGCACAGTATTGGAGATCTTGAGAGCGGAGTGGAACTTCTTTACAGGAGATTGATCCAGAACAGAGTTTCTCTTCTGAATGTTCTTAGCTCGTAGATACCCTGAGCTCTAGTTCCCTGCGGTTGGCATCCACCTTTTAAAGGATTAGTCAGTCATGAGAACAATTTTGCATTGTGTATACTTGTGGATATGTATAGGAAGTTCACTGAACCGAAAGCAAAGAAAACAATTTTGTCAATTTCATTTCCCAGGAATTTTTCATTTCTGCTAAACTCAAATATCATTCACATGGTTAGGTAGCTTGATACAACTATTTCAGTACAATGTGTGTCAGATAAAAATGATATTTATCATAGTAGACCCCACCTTCATTAATACTTTTGAGTATAAGATTACGGGTAGAGGCAACACCCAACACATAAACAAATATCTGGCACGGCAAGCTAAATGACCTAATAAACCTCAATGTTAACTTCAGTTAACATGCCACCATATCTTATCCTTTCTCAAAGAACTGCACCTAGTTGCACCGATCTCTGAAGAAAAGTAGCGATGATGATGTTTCTAGAGATACCCCGATTAGATTTTTGTCGCTTCAGATTTTGGCGATAAGGGGAATTTTCTGTACCCCAAAAGACCAAGGCAGTCTGGGCATTCAAGAGTTACATGTTCAAAATAAATGCATGCTTAGTAAATGGTTGCGTAAATTGCTTACCAAGAATGGTATCCGTGAATCGCTTCAAAACAAATACTTGTAGACCTCATCTAGCTCTTATACTCCATTGTAATAACTCAATGTAAGTGCGACATAGGAGTATTACCCATGTTGGGGGCCTGAAGCTGGGAAACCTCCATATATCTCTTTTGTCTCCAACAAGATTCACTCGAACTCTGAACTCCCTCTCTGTACTGTCTTCCATGATCCCAGACACAAAGGACATGCCGACAGGTCGAGTTCCACCGCCCCCAATTAGCGGGACGACCACCGACGCCAAGGAAATGACACCACAGCAGAGTCCGGGAGTAAGATGGCCAAAGAGGAGGGTTGGGGTAGCAGTAGGGTTCCCCATGGTGCTGAATGGAGGGGGCAGCACGACTGGCCAGTAGGTCGTTCTTCGACGAGTCTTCAACAGGATATTTTCAACCACAGGTATACATTGATATTTTCTTCTTATTACATTTCTCCTATATGCACCAAGTATGCTTCCATACGAACAGCGAACGGATATTTAAGATAGCCAGCTTAAACTTAATATTAAAAGCAGAGCAATACTGTTAGTGTAGTCGAGAATGTGCATCCACTTACATGGCTGTCCTTTTGCTGTGGGATAGCTGAAACACACCAACACTGCTGTGCAAGCAGTGCAACTCATCATAACGTTGGAGAACTTGGAGAACCAGCAGAGAACAAGACTAAACTAATCATTGCAGCAACACGAAGCTCGCTTTGCATTTCCTTGGCTAATCTTCCATGATCACATATAACCCGTATCTAGATCCGAGATCAAACTGAACACTCATGCAGTGCGCTGTGTCACCAGTGACCTAGACATGTGTGTCACCAGTGACCTAGACATGCCAGGCACATATAAGCTCATTGATTCACACTTGCTGCGCTAACCAAAAACACGCAGGCAACAACTTTGTCTGATTGGGCTTTGGGTGGCCATGTTTCTTTCAACAGATCACCTTAACACGTATGGAGGTTATTTGGATGAGAGATTCCTGCTGTGGACTGCTCTACCCATCATGCGATTGCTCTGTTATAAATACAGAGAGAAGCCAAGGATTGAGCACCAACAAACTGCAGCCCTTGTCTTGCCAACCTTTCTCTTCCATTTCCATACTGAAGAAAGTAGCATCAGAGCCTTAAAACCACAAGCATGGCTTACCATATAAGATCTGGAAGCGCGCCTTCTAGCCCTCACTCAAGCATACCCCAAGTAGAGCAGCAGCTCCAGAGCCTGAGCGCAACCATCTCTTCTCCCTTGGCGACCATCGATACGACATGCGAAGGTTTGAGGAAGCTGGCAGACATATACAGCTGCATTGAGGAGATGATGTGCACACCCAACAACCAAGTCAGCCTCTGCAGGACCCTGCAAAGGGTGGCAGTGGAGGCAGAGCTAGGACGGTCCGTCGTCGTGCTCGACCTCTGCAACGCCATGCAGGAGACCTTGATGGAGCTGAAGATGACTGTCCAAGAGCTCTTGTTGGTTCTCAAGAGAGCAGAGGATGCGACTTGTCAAGTCAAGGCATACATCCGGCTAGCCAAGAAGGCACAAAAGCAGTTCAAGAAGATAAGCAAGAAAACTGCTTCCGACAAGAACGATTCTAGGGTGGTGATGCTAATGGCAGAAGCGAGGGAGATCACCATTTCACTGCTCGAATCCACATCCTGCATCTTGTCGAAGCAAATTGAGATGCCCAAGTGGTCTCTTGTCTCCAAAACATTGCAGAAGAACAAAGTTATGTGCGAAGAGGAGCAATTGCGGCAATTGGAGTGCAGTATCGAAGATCTTGAGAGCGGAGTGGAACTTCTGTACAGGAGATTGATCCAGAACAGAGTTTCTCTCCTCAATGCTCTTAGTTCGTAGATACTCTGAGCTCTAGTGCCCTGTGGTTGGCATCCACCTTTTAAAGGATTAGTCAATCATCCTAACAGTTTTGCAATGTGTGTGCATAGAAAGTTCAATAGCAAACAAAAACAATTTTGTCAATTTCCAATTTTTTGAAATTTAGCACTTGTGCAGGCCCCACGATATAAATTAGTATCCTGATTAAATGACTTGGTTTCTCCTCAAACATACTATGTAGTACGGAGTATGTACTTAGAGGCAACAGAACAATAACAACTGATATAAATCAGTATCCTGATTAAATGACTTGGTACAATCAAATTTAACCCTACTGATGTTAAAAAGAAGTAATGGTGTCTCCAGAATCTGGAAGTTGACAGTAATAGCCTACGTGTCTCATGGAATTATTTTACTCAAGCTCTAACATGCTGAAACATGCCAGCTCCAACCCACGACCTATAACCTTGTGATTATGCATTATCATTATCAAGGGGAAACCTAATGATGCTGATGACTATCAATAATCAGGCCAACACATGCAACCAATAATATCAAAACAAATCCATTGAAGATCCTTTCTTATCATGTTGTTGTACCTTCCCTTCTGCTTCCTAATGGTACAATGAACTTCATATTTCCATCATTGGATTAGTTTCAAAAATGAAAATCAGAAGCAAATGGATTACACTTCTACTTTATGCATAGCATACATCGTAGGTAATTTTCTTTCACATGATTATCTCAGCTAGCCAGATGGATCTTAATATCAAAAGCATCAGTTATACTTGCTTGTGTCGAGAATCTGCGTACACTTACATGGTTGTTCCTGCTGCGGATAGCTGAAACACGCCAGCGCTGCTGCACAGGAATAAGACCCCCATCATAATATTGAAAAATCAGCAAAAACCTGTATTGTATTTCCTTCAACAATACTTCATCATCACATATCAAGATCCGAAATCAAACGAAACATCCGTGCAGTATACTCTGTTACCAATAGCCAAGACATGCCAGGCATATAAGCTAACTCATTGATGTGTGCCATGCTAACCAGAAGCAGATAAGGCAACACTCTCTTATGGAGGTTAGCAAATGGGATTCTCGTTGTCGGCTGCTCTGTTCATCATGCCATTGCTGCTGCCTCTCCGATATATATACAGGGTGAACCCCAAGGCTTCAGCACCAACAAACTGCAGCTCATCTTGACTACCATTCTCTTCCATTTCTCCACAGAAGAAAACAGCACCAAAGCTTCAATCTCCAAGCATGGCTTACCATCTACGATCGGCAAGCGCGCCTTCGAGCCCTCGCTCGCACAAAACAGAAGTCGAGCAGCAGCTCCAAAGCCTGAGCACAACCATCTCTTCGCCCTTGGCGACAATCGACACAATGCGCGATGGCTTGAGGAGGCTGGCAGCCATCTACAGCTGCATTGAGAAGATGGTGTGCACACCCAGCAGCCAAGTCAGCCTTTACCAAACCCTGCAAAGAGCGGCAGTTGAGGCAGAGCTTGGACGGTCCCTCGTCTTGCTCGATCTCTGCAACGCCATGCAGGAGAGCTTCAGGGAATTGAAGATGACTGTCCAAGAGCTCCATTTAGTTCTTAAAAGAGGAGAAGATGTGTCTGCTCAACTCAAGGCGTACATCCGTCTCGCCAAGAAGGCACAAAAGCAGTTCAAGAAAATCAGCAAGAAGACTGCTTCTGACAAGGACAGTAGGGTGGTGATGCTGCATTGCTGCTGGCAGAAGCAAGAGCGATCACTATATCACTACTCGAATGCACATCATGCCTCCTAGTGAAGCGAATTGAGATGCCCAAGTGGTCTCTTGTCTCAAACACATTGCAGAAGAGCAGAGTCGTCTGCGAAGAGGAGCAACTGCAGGCACTAGAGTGCAGTATCAGAGATCTTGAGAGCGGAGTGGAACTTCTTTACAGGAGATTGATCAAGAATAGAGTTTCCCTTCTGAATGCTCTTAGCTCATCCTCATAGATACCCTGAGTTCTAGTTCCCTGCGGTTGGCATCCACCTTTTAAAGGACAAGTCAATCATGATAACAATTTTGCAGTATGTACACATGTAGAAAGTTTGCTGAACCAAAAAGCACTAAAGAACAATTTTGTCAATTTCATTTTTCCTGAATTTTATCATTTCTGCACAATTTTGTCATTTTGTCGAGCTTCAAAGCAACCATCTATTCACCCTTTGTGGCCATGGAAGTAATGCACAATAGTTCGAGGAGACTTGCAGAAGCATACAACTGCATCGAGCAGGTTGTGCGCCTGCCCAGCAGCCAGGTGACCATTTGCCCGGCTCAGCAATGGAAGGTGTTGAAGTACGAGCTCGAGCAGTCCCCCATATTGTTAATCTCTGCAATGCCATGAAAGAGAGCTTCAACGAGCTAAAGATGAATGAGGGAAGATGACGGGGCCGTGCGGCTCAAGATTCTGACCCACACCCGCTTGTCAAGCAAGATGCAGAAACATGTCAAGAAGGTTGGGAAGGTAACTGGTTTTGATCACAATGACAATAGCAGGGTGATCATGATACTTACATAAGCACAGGAGACGACTGGCCATGCTAGGTTCTGGCAGGTGGTGTCTTATGTCTCCCAGACGTTCGAGAAGGGAAAATCCGCATGCAATGAGGATCGGCTGCAGGCACAGGAGATGGATATCGCTGGTCTAGAGAGTGGAGTCAAGACTATGTTCAGGAAAAGAAAATGATACAGAACAGAGTCCCTCTTCTCTTCTGAGTGCTCTCAGCTTGTAGAGGCCTAACTGCAATTATCTGTGAACCGTTTAGAGGATTTGTTGATCATCCTAACAAAGTCCAATGTGAATACAGATGGCAAATCATATCATCAGAACCAACTTTTTGGTACATCTTGTCGATTTTTGTCTTCATGTATGCAGATGCCACTGTCTATGCTATATCCTGGCGGCTTGCTTCTTTGCAGGATTTGGTGTAATGTTGTCTTCTTTACCACTTCCCTTTGATCATATACTTGATATAGCTGGAAACAGAAAATCACCTGAAACGTCGAACAGTTCAATAGAGGATAAAAATTTCTTAACACAACTTTGCTAAATAAAAATGCACACCTTAGAAGTTTGTGTCTGTGGTTTCGAGGAAACTGCCATGCTACACATGGGAAATGCTTCAAGAAACAAAAAATGGGAAAAGAATATTGAATCAACAAGAAAAGCCTGGACCTTGAACAGGTGTGGCAAATTACCAACAACCAGATTGTATGACTAATTATACAACCACGTACCAACAATCTAGACAAGAGTTGACAAGCCATCTAAAGCTATACCAGCTAATTTCATGCCCACGTATACATTAGATGTCCATGCAGATTCTTGTTGTCAATAGTTGGAACATAACAATGTGATAAGCTCAGCTAGATGCACACAATGCACTACAAAATTGTAGAACACGTGGACTAGTTCGACGGATATCTGAAACAGGTTAGTTAGGATCGTGAAGTCAACTCCTCCTATCTAGCAGGTACAACAAAGAAGCAACAAGGTTGCTTCCTCCTCATTTTGCATCATGCTGCCACCTGTTTTGATCCATGAACAAACTGCATCCTCGTGCATATGACTTTGCTGCAAATAATGGATACATGACAGCGTACAGCCTCACACGCTCAATTAAAAATGATTCCGCCAGTAAGGAAGAAACAAAATATAATCAACTTTTTTGGAGTAATTCAGTAGCAACAAGGTTTTGCTTATGTACAATGTCACTATATAAATATATATTTACATTGGAGATTTTCTAGGGATGATTTACGTTACACTTTTGCAAAAGTAAAATATCGTTCAAACAGGTAAAACACATTGCAAGTTCGTCTATACAATTACTCAATATGAAATTGACATACAAAACCTAAAAAGACGGGGACAATATGTTGAACGAACAACAAGCAGACTATCCTTGTACAGTGGATCTTGCTCAATGCCACCTAAAACATGCCAGCTCTAAACATCAAGGTTTGACATTGTAATTGGAACAACTTTGCACCGACGACACAAGCGAAAAAAACATAGATAAAGCTATGCATGTGCTTGCACCAGGATCAAGAATTATAGTAAACCACCATGAAGATTCTTGCTGTTAATCACTGAAACATGACAACGTGACATCTCACCGGGAAGATAGCCAGCGCACCAGTGTAACATGCTAAGAGTTAGACAGCTATAATTTTTTAATCACTATGCTGCTCCCAGATCAAGAACCGGGATTGGCAGCATCTGGAATACAAAATTTCATGATTCCCTTTGTCTACCATCGAAACGATGCTGCATCGTATCCATCCTCTGTATATATAGGTCTCAAGACAAGACTATACACATCAAACCAACACTTGCTCTTTCCTCCTCAAGTCCTTATTCCTTCCAACTCAATACAGAGATTAGTTTCTAAAGCAGATATGGCTTTTGCTCTAAGGTCAATAAGCTTGCCATCAAGGCATCACACCAGTGAGGCGGAAGTGCAAGAAGATCTGCACAGCCTAGAGACAAGTGTCTCTTCATCCATCACCATCGAGACGATGTGCGATGGTTTGCGACGGCTTGGAGACATCTACGGTGTTGTTGAGGAGATCATCCAGTTGCCAAGCAACCAAGTCTGTTCCTCCCAGCAGAGGAAGATATTGGATGGAGAGACGGAATGCTCTCTCGAGCTTCTGGATCTCTGCAACAACATGCAAGAGATCTTCGTTGAGCTCAAGGCCATTATCCAAGAGCTGCAAGTGGCTCTAAGAAAAGGAGATGATGCAACTATCCAAGCCAAGATCCAGTCTTACATCAGACTGGTGAAGAAGGCTGGTAAACAGTTCAAGAAGACTACCAGCAAGGTGACTTCGGACAAGATGGATTGCGGAATGGTCAGCCTATTGATCAAGGCCAGGGAGATAACTACCTCTCTACTTGAGTCTGCAGTGCACCTTTTGTCGAAGCAAATCCAAGTGCCTAAACAGTCCCTAGTTTCCAAGGCATTTCAAAAGAAAAAAGCAGTTGTTTGTGAGGAGCAATTGCAGGACTTAGAGTGCAGTATCAGGGATCTTGAGAGTGGAGCAGGACATCTGTTCCGGAAATTAATCCAGAGCAGAGTTTCACTCCTAAACATACTTAGCTCATAGATCTCCAGGAGCCTTGTCACTCTTGATATCCTGTGATTGGCATCCGATTTTTGGAGGACCAGCCAATCACACTTGTTCCCCATATGTATATACAATACAGGTGTACAGAAAATTACAGAAACAAATCCAAAATTTCGATCTATTTCGTGCCCACAATATACTTTTGTGACGTTATAATACTTTGGTTGAGATCCTTATTTGGTGAATCTTGTTTTGAGTACATGATACATGCCAGTTCGAGGTCAGAAGAAGCTTGTGGCTGGCTTTCAGTATAAATAATAACAGAACCCCCCCTTACACACACACACACATATGTTCAGTGCCGCTATTATTTGATTTTTGTTGTTTATAAGAACGGATACACAAGTAATAGTTACAAATTACTGCAGCAGAAACTATATCTTCTTTCTAAAATCAATATCTGGGTATTGAAGGTATATAACCGAATTTCAAATCATTTTCTAGCATGTAATCCTTGTCTCCTTGATAAAGAAGTTCCTTAGTTTTTTTTAATGGTGTAATTTGAAATGAAGCTCGTGACCAACCCCCCGCCCCCACGAGGCCCCTGCAGCACTCCCTTCAGGCTACACCGGTGGTGAAATCCTTGCAGAGCCCCTCCCTCCCCTGTCCAGTGTCCACTATCTAATACTGGACTCAACGTCCAGCAACAGACTCAGCCACACAACTCATTCTTGCTGCCAATAGTTAGAACACGGGAATGTGATTGCTCATCTCGACGAAAGTGCGTGCATTAAAAATTGTACTGAACACAAGACAACTTTGGTATTCTAATCGCTCCACCGCTGCCAGGTCTCAATCCATGACAGACAGCATCCGGGAGATGAAATGGCATGATTCTTCATGCCTACTAATCAAATGCCACTGCTTGCACACATCTCTATAAATAGGCCTTGGCAGAATGGTAGACACAGCAAACTAAAAGTTTCCGCCTTCTCCTCTCTCCAACCACAATACAAGCAAAATCTTCAAGATCAGATATGGCTTGCCACCTAAGATCGATAAGTTTGCCGTCTAGGCCTCTCGCTAGTGAGGCCGAAGTTGAGCAAGAGCTGCACATCCTAGAGGCAGTCATCTCTTCCTCAGCTACCATCAGCACAATGAGTGCTAGTCTGAGGATGCTTGGAAACATCTACAATGGTGTTGAAGAGATTATCTGCCAGCCAAGCAACCAAATAAGCTCCTCCCAGCAGAGGAAGATGTTGGATGGAGAGATGGATTGCTCTCTTGAGCTGCTGGATCTCTGCAGCACCATGCAAGAGATCTTCGTCGAGTTGAAGGCCATCATCCAAGAGCTGCAAGCGGCTCTAAGAAAAGGAGATGATGCAGCTGTTCAAGCCAAGATCCAGTTTTATACCCGCTTGGCAAAGAAGGCTAAGAAACATTTCAAGAAGACATGCAACAAGGCTACTTGCGGCAAGGCAGAGTGTGGTATGGTCAGGTTGTTGACCAAGGCGAGGGAGCTGACGGTCTCTCTACTTGAGTCCACACTCCACCTCTTGTCGAAGCAAATCGAAATGCCTAAACAGTCTCTTGTTTCCAAGGCATTTCACAAGAAAAAGGCAGCTATTTTCGAGGAGGAGCAACTGCAGGAGTTAGAGTGCAGTATGGGAGATCTTGAGAGTGAAGCAGGCCATCTATTCAGGAAATTAGTCCAGAACAGAGTTTCTCTCCTGAACATTCTTAGCTCATAGATACTCCCTAGTCACTCTTGACGCCATGCGATTAGCATCCGCCTTTTTGAGGAGTAGCTGACCTTGGTATAATTTTCCCAACATGTATACAGTAGAAATGTACAGCAAATTATAGAAAGAGAAACCAAAGTTTTGATCCATTTGACCATTTCATGCTTGAAGATGTGTTTTGTGATGCGTGTATGCCTAATTTCGACAATTATGGTTGGTGGATCTTGCTGTGTGTACATTAAACATGCCAGGTCGAAGCCACAAGGGCTAATCTTGTGTTTAGCAGAATAAATCCATTTAATTACCCAGATTCCCCACCACCCCCTCACATGGATGTGCAGTCTGGCACTGCAATTGAATATTCTTGTTTTAGAATGGATATGAAACTTTTTTTAATTGAATTTCTACAGTATCATTCAAGTATATCACAGTGTACATTATTACGAATCCAGAGGCCCAAAAATGGCACAAGCATGTACCCTAGCATCAAAAATGGCACAAGCATGTACCCTAGCACCTGGATTATTTTGCCCTTTCTTAATGATTCACAATAATATGAGAAAGATTCGGTCGCACAGACTTTAGCAGGCGCCAAATTTCGCTTGTTTTCATATCATTCTACTATACATACACTAACCCCAATGGATGTTGTATTTGATAAACAAAAAAGAAGAGCTGTCTCCCTTACAAGTACTCACGTAAGCAGATATGTGAGTGGTAGAGAGTGCAATTGCGCAACTTATTAGTTGAAGGTCGGGGAGTAGAGGGAGACCTCGTGGAGAAAGAACCGAGAGCCGGAGCAGGCTGGACGCTGGCGGCGACCTCCGCGGCAGCGCATCTTCCGTTTCTTCGTTTTCCCCACCACAAACTTTTTTTCGTTTCCTCTTTCCTCTGTGTGTTTTTGTAGGGGAATCTCTTTGTGTTTTGAGGAGGCCCGAGTCCATTTCAGCTTGGCCCATTGAATACACAATCAGTCTGACTTCATATGTAAGCGAATTCTGACTCGGCCCATGAGCAGCATCCAATCTCATAGTGAACAAGCAAAATTCAATATAATGAAATCAAGCTCGAGAGTGGACGTCCTGAACGCAGCGGCATCTGGACGCTGCAATCTGACCACACACTTTTCTCCCAGCGATCTGCGCATGGTCGGGCGTTAATTGGCATTACGAGTAAAATACCAGTCATAGGTCTGCAGGGTATCTGACTCGGCAGACGAAGCAGGTCCACAAAAAGGTTGACACGGTATGATATATTCTAATTATTTACTGTGGCGGGTGGTTGGAGGTTGTGGGTGATCTGCTCCGTGCATGCCAGCGTGCGGATGTCCCCAGCGTGTTGTCCTTGTCTATGCCTCGTACGTGCTTGGTAGGTCGCCATCACACTCATGCTTAGTACATCGGTGTACTTGGAAAATCTAGGCTTCGTGTTAAATTAATACGGAGTAGTTCTTACATGGCAGATCTCTAATTTTATTCAGTAGCGGTCAGACGCGGCTTGCACGAGTACCACGACGAGCATGAACATGCATAGCATTTGTGTGTTCTTGGTTTGCTGCGTGCCTGCGTACGTCCTGCAGTGCTTCCGCCATCCTGAACCTGACATTGTTGCCGCTCCCAGCAGTTTGGATTAGCAGATTGATGTCCACTCCTGTGGTGAAGAACGCGTACTGATCCTCCGAAAGCCAAAAATCACATGGTCCGTGGTTCTGCACGTCCCAAACGAAAATGACATGTGCATGTTAAATCAACAAGCTAGTTACTTACTGATTGACTCGGGCACTTGTAGAAATGGATGCCAGGGAGCACAAAGTTGTACTGGTGCGTGCTCTTCTATAGAGCTGCTAGAAAGAAATTACGTCCTACACTATCGCAATGGCACACAACAATGGTATCTGCGTTCATACTGCCAGAATCACGAAGGCACACGCCTGGGGCAATTGTCGGCTCCATACTGACATTTGCAGCATGCACTTGCTTTTGTGTTAGGTTGTACTGCCTATAATACACTAGTAAGCCTGCACATGAAAATTCACGTGCATTGAAAAGATAGTCATGTAGTAGCAGTCAAAAATATTTCGAACAAACTTATACTATAGTTAAGTTTAAGAAAAACTATAATTAAAAATGTACATTGTTAATGTACCTAAGCATGTTTTTTGACGAAGTGAAGAATGGTCATTCTCATTGTTCCTAGGCTGCTGCTGGCTGTTCATCAAAATTATGAATGCAAAGTATACACATGTTTAATAACATTTTGTCCTTCTAAATCCCATTGATGAAAAACCATATTGGAAAACACAACACTCCTTTGGTTAAATCAATGCATCCAAAAGCATGAATATGCCAGCAGAAAAAAAAACACATTATCATATACTTAATCTCATATGATGTAACCTGAGTACAAAACGACTATGATCTTAAATGACTTGCACATCAGGAGGAAGGCAAAGATATATGCCATGTCCAGTTGTCCAGAATCATGAACAAGCTCATTGGGGGAAAAGAAGAAAGATACAACATGCTAATATTACTATTGTGACATTGGTTCATAGTTTTGTCATTTAGCATATGGTTTGCCTATCAGGACCTATCATCTAGATTTGTGTGTTGCTTACTGGTATTGCCCCGGGCAATATTTGGTGAGCCTTGGTATGTTGAATATGTCCCAATTGTAAATGAAAATAAAGGGCCTGCATCTCCAATACTGTGCACACATGTGATCTATCTTGTGCCTCATTTGCACGAAAGTTCAGTGCCCAACTCCATATTACAAAGGCACAGAGGAATTAGTTCAGTTTGTAGCACAAACCCATCAACTTGAGGATCGTCAACCTGCATATCTAAGGAAATATTATTATGATTTAAGAAACTATTGGTTCGGTTCAGATAAAGGAAACAATAGATGTTGTACCAAATTATTGGTTCGGTTCAAACGCAGCAAACACATAATAGTGCCGCTGATCTGCCATGAACCATGGTATTGAGAGAGGTATGATTCGTCTTCCTTTTACCTTTTCCTTTTCTAGAATGAAATAATCCTGGTCTGGACATTTTGTTCACCTACTTCGATTAAGGAAGCAACTCTCATGGACTATCATATACTCAAAGGAATACCTATAATATATTGGAAATTAAACCTTAAATAAGGCATAAAATATACTCCCTCCGTCCCAAAATAAGTGTACTAAGCTTGAGACACTTATTTTGGAACGGAGGGAGTAATATAGAAGGCATGTATCAGCTATTAGAAGACAAACTTCAGCAGGTCTGTGCAAGACACCACATCACTTTTACATGCAACGAAACAATAAAACACCCCTAAAATTGCGAATCATAATCACCTTGAGTGGCATTTTTCTTCTTAGGTGGCAAACAAAATATCAAGACTTAGTACCCTGTAAGCTGTAATAGATTTCGTACTTTGAAGAAAATGCCAAGATTTAGTAATCGTGTACGTGCAAATGCATGTATCAAATACTGTACAAAATTTTATTGTATGTGTAAAATAAAAAATGCCCATATTCAATTTTCAAGCTAATAATATTGTGTAGAGATCATAATGAAACAAGTATATCCTATGTGAAACTGTTACTGCACACCGAAACGTCAAAGCAAAAGACATGTTTTCATTTATCATCGATGTTTGGACACACCATGTTTAATACATGCTGCAAAAAAATATTTCAAGGCAAGAAATTCAAATTTTGTGTGTATATACAGCTTCATCCATACTGCAAAATCACCGAGGTCTTCACTTGATTCCATGTAACCAACAGCTACAAGAAAATAGTTACATTGTCTTGTGAAAGCATGTGAAATCAATCTAGTTGTATGAAGAAAACAGGTACCAATAATAAACTACATAGGTGCAAGAGTTTTCAGTGGAAACTACAACACAAATATATTTTTTCTTTTGCTAGTAGCAACATGAATCAAAGTTAAGAAGACCGCAAAGATCAAAGGACCTCACTGTGATTCAAAAAGTCACTGGATTGTATATCGCCTTTTCAATATTTGCAACCGAAAGTTAGCATTTCTCAAATGCGGCTCCCATATGCTTCTGTACAAAGGACAAGTAAGAATTTTGATCCCAATCAATATTTGAAAACAAAGGCAGGACATCAGAGAATGATAATAAAGTTCCAAGCATCCCATATAGGATGAGAAAAAAAGAAGATAGGGTGCTGCTTAACCTGATTTTCCAGTAATATGTTTTTTGTCCCCATGATGTTTATCCAAAGTGTGTCCCTGAGCCGCAAAATGGTAACCCATGTTATCATGTATTGCTAACACATAAACGTTCCATCCATGTATAACTCCGAGCAAAAGCAGTTTGTATGACAGGAAATGACATGTTTGGACAAAGCTCTAACAAGCACCGCATGCACAACACACTAAGCCGGTGAGACAACAAAACGAAATCAACTTACCCATTAAATAGATAGAGTAGGTCGTCCACACTGTATAGACTTACCAAATCAACTTAACAACTTACCAAATCGACACCACGCTTTGAGGATCATCTGCCCTGTATGGATAGCTTTGGCGCAAGTTGTCTATAAACATATGTAAAAACAGCCCTGATCACCGTTGATACAAGATTCTTAATTAGATCCATCTGAATTATCTTGCTCCGTAGTTCTTAGATTACAAAAGACACCTATAATAAAACAAGAAGTACTCCTCCTTTGGTGATTTGAATCCTCACGAGTTGCAGAGATCAGATTTAGAAAAGTAGCATTGAGGAAGGAGCTGCAGCGTTCCCACGTCCAGGCTGGGGAGAGCCAAAAAACCAGAAATCAAACATTACTTGCAAGAAGAATAACATTATCCAACGCCACCATAATACATGGATACGCCTGCTTACCCTCTAGACGGTGGTCTCAATCGGTGTATACCTTTCATGGGCGGAAACTGGTCTTGCCCTGGATCTCTGTGAGCCACGCATAACCGCGTCCACCGCGGTCGGGCCACCGCCGGACGGCGGGGACGCACCGGTTGAGGCAACAGCTACAGCAAACCAGGTCGGCCGGCCGCAGTGGTGAATTCGGCATGGCATCTCCGCTCACCTGAACGTCTGGGCAGCGGCATGGACTGGGGCGAAGCAGCCGCGCATCAGCAGGAGAGCGGAGGAGGGAAATTTACTGGCTTGTCTACCTCTCAATCAGGTCGGCAGCCACGCGCTTGATGGGGGAGGGAGGCGTCGGCGTACCTGCGGCAGCAGAGGAGGAGAGGCAGGCGCGCGACGGGCGGCGGCTCCGCGGCTCCGGCTCTCCCATGGCGAAGGGCGGCGACCTGGGGCGGCTCTTCCCCGGCGTGCGACGGGATACGACTTGTCGGCGACTCCCGCAGAGAAGGGCGGCGGCTCCGGCTCTCCCGCGGCGAAGGGCGGCGACCTGCGACGGGCTCCCCCGGCGCGCGACAGGCGGCGGCTACTGCTCTCCCGCGGCGAAGGGCGGCGACCTGCGGCGGGTCTCCCCCGGTGGGGCGGCTCCCGGGGCAACGAGCGCGGCTCCTGCGGCTAAGGCGGCGCGAGGCTGCGGGAGTAACGGCGGGGGAGGAAGAGGAGGGGGCGAGAGAGGTCGTGCGGTCGTGTGCGGGCAGCGGTTTTTGTTTAACCACGGGCAGATTAGCGATCGATGGATTCTAGTGGGGTAATGCGTGGTTGGTAGCGTTAAACACCGGAGGATTAAGAGCTTGGATGGATGTGATTGTTTGGATCTGCCTCTCTTTTTTTTTATAGTGGTAGTAGATAGTAGATATATATACGCTATAAAACGATGTCTAACACCCATATACTCTAACTAGCAGCCTACTCTGATCCGAATCACAAAGGCCTGTGCACCGTCGATGGCGTGGGATCAGATGCTGCTGCGTCCAGCGCTGCACTTCTTAATCAAGCTCTTACTAAAAAAATCATGTTGAGATGGGACAAGCTCAATAAGCGACAAGCTCAAGTCGCTATTGGCTGATTTGTCCGGATGGGACAGAACGCACTTTGGCAACGTGCAGCGCGAGATTCAAAAACTGCAGAGGGAGCTACAGGAGATACGGGAGAATCTAAGTCGAACCGGTCCAATGCATATGGAAATAAAAATTGTAGATAGACTAACCGAATTGTTTCACATAGAGAAAATACTTTGGAGGCAGCGTGCTCGTATGGAATGGCTGATGCATGGAAATAAGAACACATATTTCTTTCACCTACGGGCCTGCCGTCGGAGGAGGAAAAATCAGATCAAATCCCTTTAAAAAGAGGATGGGCAAGTAACCAAGGAATCTGACTGAGATGGAGAACTTGACCACGGCATTTTACCAACAGTTGTATACGTCAGAGGGAGTCCATGATATGGTGCAAGTTCTGGAGACAGTTCCGATCAAAGTCACTCAAAGTATGAACGAGATGCTAAGGGTGTGTTTAGTTCGGGTACGAAGTGTAATGGAATGTTATGGTTCCGTTCTACTAGAATGGGTCAGTTCCATCTCTATGTTTGGTAGAGGCAATTCAAAGGAATGGGATGGTTATATTTTGATGTTTGGTTTAAGGGATGGAATGAGATGGATTTGTTCAGTGAAACAAAATTTCTGAATAAAGTGGTCATCTATTAATCCATCCATACAACAAAGGCTTGAGCACGCTCCATCTAAAAAAAGGCTTGAGCACGCTCTGCCAGAAACAAATCGCAGAGAATCGAAGGAGCGTGAGTTCATCCATCCACGCATGCATTAGATTGCAGAACAAATCGAAGGTTGCACGCTCGCAGAGAACCAGAAAAGAAACAAATCAGACTCAAATCACAGAGTTCAACAACAGCCACCCTGCACAAGATCCAAGCATGTTCAGGCGCGGTCAACGACCAACGCTGGGAGCAGCTACTCCGTCAAGCGGACCCGAGCTCATTCACGGCGACCTACATGGCCTCCACGGCTGCCTTGGAAGCTCATTGACGGGGGCACGCAAGGCGTCGAAATCGGGCCCTGCAGCAGGGCGGTCTGGACGAGGGGGCGCGTGCTCCCAGCGGCGGGGGCAGCGTGTGCTTCCGACGGCGGCGGCTACCCGAGAGGTCGCGCGAGGAAGGGAAAAAGGGAACACGAGATGCGGTCGCTAGAGGAAGAGGAGCGGTTCCGCGTGGTCCGGTTGATTTGGAGAGACCGCGCGGAACGGCATAAACAGCGAATATGGCATTCGAGGAACGAGTGGGTTCCGGCTCCTCAGATCAGCCAAACACAAGAATGGGCCCTAGGAACGGAACGGACCGTGCCGTTCCACTTGATGACAGGAACCAAACACACTCGAAACGCCCCGTACAGCCAGAAAGAAGTTAAAACAACCCTTTTTCAAATGTATCCTACTAAGGCGCCTGGGCCCGATGGTTTTCCGGCTCACTTTTTTCAACACCATTGGGAAACATGTGGCGATGATGTGACTAAGGCAGTTCTGAGGATCATAGAAGGCACAGAGTCATCACAATGTATAAATGAAACTGTTTTGGTTCTTATACCCAAGGTAAAAAAATGAACACATTTGTCTCAGTTCCGTCCTATCAGTTTGTGCATTGTATTATATAAAATTGCTTCGAAGGCGATATCTAACAGATTGAAAGTAATTCTGCCTGACATAATATCAGAAGAGCAGTCTGCTTTTGTTCTAGGGAGAATGATCACAGACAATATCATCACAGCTTATGAGTGTTTGCATTTTATGAAACGGAACAAATCTAAGAAAAACCAATCTTGTGCCCTCAAGCTTGACATGATGAAAGCGTACGACATTGTGGAGTGGTCTTATCTTAAGGCAATTATGATAAAGTTGGGTTTCAATGATCGGTGGGTTGACATTGTTATGAGTCTTGTAACCACGGTCAAATTCTCGGTGTTGTTTAATGGAAAGAAGCTACAACAATTCGAACCTTAAAGAGTAATCAGACAAGGGGATCCAATATCTCTATACTTGTTCTTGATAGCAGCAGAGGGCCTTTCGTGCGTCCTAAAATCAAAAAGTGAGTCAACCAATCTGCATGGTCTACAGGTGGCACCTTTGGCGCCCCCGGTGAACCATCTCCTATTCGCAGATGACAGCCTGCTGTTTTTCAAGGCAAACGGTGTGGAAGCTAATGAGATGTACCATGTTCTGGATACGTACTGTCAGGAAACTAGGAAACGCATCAACTATTCAAAATCATCCATCTATTTCAGTAAGGGAGTGCCAAACTCGGTCAGACAGGAGATAAAAGATACACTCAATGTGCCCAATGAAACTCTTAATGAAAAGTACTTGGGGATGCCATCTGATATTGGGAGTTCGAAGAATGGTGCTTTTAAGTACCTAAAAGACCGGCTATGGAGCAAGGTTCAAGGATGAATTGAGTGTACAATGTCAACGGCAGGAAAGGAGGTTCTTGTCAAATCTGTTGCACAGGCTGTACCGGTTTTCTCAATGTCGTGTTTCAAGCTTCCGAGGGGGCTATGTGAACATTTAAACATGCTGATAAGGAAATTCTAGTGGGGGAGCAAAGATGGTAAAAGGAAGCCTCATTGGGTCTCTTGGAAGACCATGACTTAACCCAAGGGCATGGGGGGTCTAGGTTTCAAGGGTTTCGAACTTTTCAAACTAGCCATGTTGGCTAGGCAAGCATGGTGTTTGCTCCAATACCCTGATACTCTCTGCGCTCGAATCCTCAAGAGCATCTACTACCCTAACTCTGATATCCTCCAAGCGAAACTAGGGGGCATCCGAGCCAGGTCTGGCGAGCTATGGTGGAAGGGAGGGACACCTTAAAGCAAGGTCTAATAAGACAGATTGGTAACGACGAATCCACGTTTATCTGGTCTCAAAACTGGCTGCCAAGGGAGGAGTTCCTTCGGCCTTTTGGCTGCTGAGTACAGAACCCGCCGACTAGGATCTCGGAGCTGATTATTAATGCCACTACATCATGGGACAGAGAACGTGTTCAGTAGACATTTCTGTAGATGGACGCAGATATCATTCTTGGCATACCACTCTGTACTTGCAACTTACCTGACTTTTGGTCTTGGCACTATGATAAACATGGGTCTTTCATTGTAAGATCAGCGTACAGAATGCTTGTTGCCACCAAACAGAGAAGAGAGGCGTGGCTAGAAGGAGAAGCTGGCCCATCAAACGCAAGAGCAGAAGAGGGAGCATGGAAAACCCTTTGGAAAACTACAGTCCCTGGCAAAATCCATATGTTTCTTTGGAGACTATCAAAACACTCACTGCCAACCAACGATGTAAGAGCCCACCGTCATATGGCTGACTCAAGCACGTGTGGTTTATGCGGAGCCTTGGATTCATGGCGGCACTCATTTCTGGAATGCACATCATCTAGAAGTGTTTGGGCGCTGGCTGATGAAGAATTACACATAAAATCTCATCAAACACTGAACCAAAAGCGAAACACTGGTTGTTTACGGTGATGGGGCTGTTATCACATGATCAATTTATCACCATGGCAGTCGCGCTTTGGTCTATCTGGCACGCACGGAGAAAGACCATCCATGATGAAGCAATATTCCAGAGCCCTCAGGTGACTCACAGCTTCATCGACATATACTTACAAGATCTAGCTATCATCAGCGATAAAGAGCAAAATCAGAACAGAGCACTACGGTACCCCAGTCAGGTCAGCCAAGACCGAAGAAGCCACCGCAGGGTTATCATAAGATACATGTTGATGCAGGTGTGCATGCAAGAAGAGGAGGTTCTGTGGTGGCCGTTTGTAGGGACGAGGGAGGAAATTATGTGGGAAGTTCGGCTCTTGTAATTGAAGGAGTTTGTGACCCCCCCCCCCCTACACTTGAAGCTATCGCATGTCGTGAAGCCCTATCTCTTGCAGAAGATCTGGGCATTCAGCAGTTCATTGTTGCATCGGATTGCCAGCAGGTCGTCCTCGACATCACCAGGCGGGCACGAGGTGTCTGTGGTGCAGTCATAAGTTAGCTAAGTTTTCTCTTTCTCAAAGCAGCTGCTTTTTCCTGTATTTTCTCTTTTGGACGTCGTGTTGTTAACTATGAAGCACACCGGTTAGCTAAGTTTTCTCTTTCTAGAGGTCCGGGTCGCCACGTCTGGTTTGGCGTTCCCCACGACCAAAGATGTATCCCACTTCAGGTGTACTTCAATGAATAAATCGGGTCTTTACCCCTAAAAAAACAAAAAAACATGTATTTCTCTGCCTAAAAAATGTTGGAAATATGCCCTAGAGGCAATAATAAAATGGTTATTATTATATTTCCTTGTTCATGATAATTGTCTATTGTTCATGCTATAATTGTGTTATCCGGAAATCGTAATACATGTGTGAATACATAGACCACAACATGTCCCTAGTGAGCCTCTAGTTGACTAGCTCGTTGATCAACAGATGGTTACTGTATCCTAACCATGGACATTGGATGTCGTTGATAAGGGGATCACATCATTAGGAGAATGATGTGATGGACAAGACCCAATCCTAAGCATAGCACAAGATCGTAGTTAAATGCTAAAACTTTTCTAATGTCAAGTATCTTTTCCTTAGACCATGAGATTGTGCAACTCCGGATCTGCAGGAATGCTTTGGGTGTGCCAAACGCGTCAACGCAATCGGGTGGCTATAAAGGTGCACTACGGGTATCTCCGAAAGTGTCTGTTGGGTTGGAACGAATCAAGACTGGGATTTGTCACTCTGTATGACAGAGGTATCTCTGGGCCCACTTGGTAATGCATCATCATAATGAGCTCAATGTGTCTAAGCAGTTAGTCACGGGATCATGCATTAACGGAACGAGTAAAGTGACTTGCCGGTAACGAGATTGAACGAGGTATTGGGATACCGACGATCGAATCTCGGGCAAGTAACTTACCAATTGACAAAGGGAATTGTATACGGGATTGATTGAATCCCCGACATCGTGGTTCATACGATGAGATCATCATGGAACATGAGGGAGCCAACATGGGTATCCAGATCCTACTGTTGGTTATTGGCCAGAGAGATGTCTCGGTCATGTCTACATGGTTCCCGAACCCGTAGGGTCTACACACTTAAGGTTCGGTGACGCTAGAGTTGTTATGGGAATTAGTATGCGGTTACCGAATGTTGTTCGGAGTCCCGGATGAGATCCCGGGCGTCACGAGGAGTTCCGGAATGGTCCGGAGATAAAGATTTATATATGGGAAGTCCTTATTCGGTCACCGAAAATGTTCGGGGGTTTATCGGTATTGTACCGGGACCACCGAAGGGGTTCCGGGGGTCCACCTGCCCCGGAGGGCCCTATGGGCTGAATATGGAGGGGAACCAGCCCCTAGGTGGGCTGGGCACCAAACCCCCTAGGGCCCATGCGCCTAGGGTTTAGGGGAAACCCTAAAGGGGGCGCCCCCCTTGGCTTGGGGGGCAAGCCACCTCCCCTTGGCCGCCCCCCCCCCCTCTAGATCCATCTGGAGGGGGCCGGCCCCCCTCTCCCTTGCCCCTATAAATAGAGGGGAGGTGGGAGCGCCGCCGCACCCTTCCCCTGGAGCAGCCCTCTCCCTCCCCAACACCTCCTCCGTAGTAGTAGTGCTTGGCGAAGCCCTGCCGGAGAACTGCAAGCTCCACCACCACGTCGTCGTGCTGCCGGAGTTCTTCCCCAACTTCTCCTTCCCCCTTGCTGGATCAAGAAGGAGGAGACGTCCCCGTGCTGTATGTGTGTTGAACGCGGAGGCGCCGTTGTTCGACGCTTAGATCGGAATCAACCGCGATCTGAATCGCTGCGAGTATGACTCCCTCATCCGCGTTCTTGTAACGCTTCCGCTCGCGATCTTCAAGGGTATGAAGATGCACTCCCCTCTCTCTCGTTTCTAGTCTCTCCATAGATTGGTCTTGGTGATGCATAGAAAAATTTTAATTTCAGCAACGATCCCCAACAGTGGCATCATGAGCTAGGTCTGTGCGTAGTTTCTATGCACGAGTAGAACACAAGTTGTTGTGGGCGTCGATTTTGTCAATTTACTTGCCGTTACTAGTCTTATCTTGACTCGGCGGCATCGTGGGATGAAGCGGCCCGGACCGACCTTACATGTACGCTTACGTGAGACAGGTTCCACCGACTGACATGCACTAGTTGCATAAGGTGGCTAGCGGGTGTCTGTCTCTCCCACTTTTGTCGGATCGGATTCGATGAAAAGGGTCCTTATGAAGGGTAAATAGAAATTGGCATATCACGTTGTGGTTTTGGCGTTGGTAAGAAACGTTCTTGCTAGAAACCTATAGCAGCCACGTAAAAAACTTGCAACAACAATTAGAGGACGTCTAACTTGTTCTTGCAGCATATGCCGTGTGATGTGATATGGCCAAAAGGATGTGATGAATGATATATGTGATGTATGAGATTGATCATGTTCTTGTAATAGGAATCATGACTTGCATGTCGATGAGTATGACAACCGGCAGGAGCCATAGGAGTTGTCTTAATTTATTGTATGACCCGCGTGTCAATGAAAACGCCATGTAATTACTTTACTTTATTGCTAAACGTTAGCCATAGTAGTAGAAGTAACAGTTGGCGAGACACGATGATGGAGATCATGGTGTCATGTCAGTGACGATGATGATCATGGCGGCCCGAAGATGGAGATCAAAAGGAGCAAAATGATATTGGCCATATCATGCACTATTTGATTGCATGTGATGTTTATCATGTTTTTACATCTTATTTGCTTAGAACGACTGTAGCTTAAATAAGATGATCCCTCCCTATAATTTCAAGAAAGTGTTCCCCCTAACTGTGCACCATTGCGAAGGTTCGTTGTTTCGAAGCACCACGTGATGATCGGGTGTGATAAATTCTAACGTTCGAATACAACATGTGTAAGCCAGCTTTACACATGCAAAAACACTTAGGTTGACTTGACGAGCCTAGCATGTACAGACATGGCCTCGGAACACAAGAGACCGAAAGGTCGAACATGAGTCGTATAGTGGATACAATCAACATGGAGATGTTCACCGTTGATGACTAGTCAGTCTCACGTGATGATTAGACACAGCCTAGTCGATTCGGGTCATGTATCACTTAGATAACTAGAGGGATGTCTATCTGAGTGGGAGTTCATTAAATAATTTGATTAGATGAACTTAATTTTCATGAACTTAGTCTAAATATCTTTACAATATGTCTTGTAGATCAAATGGCCCACGCTAATGTTGCCCTCAACTTCAACGCGTTCCTAGAGAAAACCAAGCTGAAAGGCGATGGTAGCAACTATCTGGATTTGGGTCCATAACTTGAGGATCATCCTCATAGCTGCCAAGAAAGCATATGTCCTTGAAGCACCGCTAGGTGAAACACCCTTTTCCCGAAACTCAAGGCGTTATGAGCGCCTGGCGATCAGCGTAGTGATGATTACTCCCTGGTTCGGTCGGCATGCTTTACAGCTTAGAACCGGGGCTCCAAAAGCGTTTTGAGCAACACGGAGCATATGAGATGTTCCAAGAGCTGAAAATGGTTTTCCAAGCTCATGCCCGGGTCGAGATATATGAAGTCTCCGACAAGTTCTACACCTGTAAGATGGATGAGAATAGTTACGTCGTGAGCACATACTCAAAATGTCAGGTTGCTGGCGCTTGTCTCATTGGGAGTTAATCTCCCGGATGGCGCTGATGGTTGATGAATCCTTGATCGCTCCACCTAGCTACAAGAGCTTTGTGATGAATTTCAATATGCAGGGGATGGAGAAAACCATTCTGAGGTATATTCAATGCTGAAATTAGCGGGTGGAGATCAAAAGGAACATCAACTGTTGATGGTCAATAAAACCACTAGTTTCAAGAAAGGCAAGGGTAAGAAGAACTTCAAGAAGGACGGCAAGGAGTTGCCGTGCCCGAAACCGATTGCGGGAAGAAGCCAAAGCATGGACCCAAGCACGAGGCCGAGTGCTTTTATTGCAAGGAAAACAGTCCTTTGAAGCGGAACTGCCCCAAGTACTTAGCGGATAAGAAGGTCGGCAATACCAAAGGTATATATGATATACATGTTATTGATGTGTACCTTACCAGCACTCGTAGTAGCTCCTGGGTATTTGATGCCGGTGCGGTTGCTCATATTTGTAACTCAAAACAGGAGCTGCGGAATAAGCGGAGACTAGCGAAGGACGAGGTGACGATGCTCGTCGGGAATGGTTCCAAGGTCGATGTGATCGCCGTCGGCATGCTACGTCTACATTTACCTACGGATTAGTTTTAAACCTCAATAATTGTTATTTAGTGCCAGCTTTGAGCATGAACATTGTATCTGGATCTCGTTTAATGCGAGATGGCTACTCATTTAAATATGAGAATTATGGTTGTTCTGTTTATATGAGAGATATGTTTTATGGTCATGCCCCGCTGGTCAATGGTTTATTCTTATTGAATCTCGAACGTGGTGTTACACATATTCATAGTGTGAATGCCAAAAAAATGTAAGGTTGATAATGATAGTCCCACATACTTGTGGCACTGCCGCCTTGGTCACATTGGTGTCAAACGCATGAAGAAACTCCATGTAGATGGACTTTTGGAGTCTCTTGATTATGAATCATTTGACACGTGCGAACCATGCCTCATGGGCAAAATGACCAAGACTCCGTTCTCCGGAACAATGGAGCAAGCAACCAACTTATTGGAAATCATACATACTGATGTGTGCGGTCCAATGAGCGTTGAGGCTCGCGGTGGTTATCGTATGTTCTCACCCTCACTGATGACTTAAGTAGATATGGGTATGTCTATGATAACCCACAAGTATAGGGGATCGCAACAGCTTTCGAGGGTAGAGTATTCAACCCAAATTTATTGATTCGACAAAAGGGGAGCCAAAGAATATTCTTGAGTATTAGCAGTTGAGTTGTCAATTCAACCACACCTGGATAACTTAGTATCTGCAGCAAAGTGTTTAGTAGCAAAAGTGGTATGATAATAATAGTAACGGTAGCAAAAGTAAAGATAAATATTTTTGGGTTTTTGTAGTAGTTGTAACAGTAGCAAGAAAAGTAAATAAGCGAAGAACAATATGTGGAAAGCTCGTAGGCAATGGATCAGTGATGGATAATTATGTCGGTTGTGATTCCTCATGCAATAGTTATAACATAGGGTGATATAGAACTAGCTCCAGTTCATCAATGTAATGTAGGCATGTATTCCGTAAATAGTCATACGTGCTTATCAAAAAGAACTTGCATGACATCTTTTGTCCTACCCTCCCATTGCAGCGGGGTCCTTACGGAAACTAAGGGATATTAAGGCCTCCTTTTAATAGAGAACCGGAACAAAGCATTAGCACATAGTGAATACATGAACTCCTCAAACTACGGTCATCACCGAGAAGTATCCCGATTATTGTCACTTCGGGGTTGTCGGATCATAACACATAATAGGTGACTATAGACTTGCAAGATAGGATCAAGAACACACATATATTCATGAAAACATAATAGGTTCAGATCTGAAATCATGGCACTCGGGCCCTAGTGACAAGCATTAAGCATAGCAAAGTCATAGCAACATCAATCTCGAACATAGTGGATACTAGGATCAAACCCTAACAAAACTAACTTGATTACATGGTAAATCTCATCCAACCCATCACCGTCCAGCAAGCCTCGATGGAATTACCCACGCGGCGGTGAGCATCATGAAATTGGTGATGGAGGATGGTTGATGATGACGACAACGACGAATCCCCTCTCGGAGCCCGAGCGGACTCGGATCAGCCCTCCCGAGAGATTAGGGCTTGGCGGCAGCTCCGTGTCGTAAAACGTGATGAAACTTTCTCTCTGATTTTTTCTCCCGAGGCGGAATATATGGAGTTGGAGTTGAGGTCGGAGGAGGTCCGGGGGCCCACGAGATAGAGGCGCGCCCTAGAAGCGCGCCCTGTCTCATGGATAGGCCCCAGGCCCCCGATGTATTTCTTTAAGCCCAATAATTCTTATAAATTCCAAAAAGTGCCTCCGTTGATTTCTAGGACATTCCGAGAACTTTTCTTTTCTACACATAAACAACATCATGGTAGTTCTGCTGAAAACAACGTCGGTCCGGGTTAGTTTCATTCAAATCATGCAAGTTAGAGTCCAAAACAAGGGCAAAGTGTTTGGAAAAGTAGATACGTTGGAGCGTATCAACTCCCCAAGCTTAAACCTTTGCTTGTCCTCAAGCAATTCAGTTGATAAACTGAAAGTGATAAAGAAAAACTTTTATAAACTTTGTTTGCTCTTGTTGATGTAAACATGAAAAGCCAGCATTCAAGTTTCAGCAAATATTATGAACTGACCATACTCATAATAACACATAGTTCTCACAATTACTCATATCAATAACATAATCAGCTAGCGAGCCATAATAATAAAACTCGGATGACAACACTTTCTCAAAATAATCATAACATGATATAACAAAATGGTATCTCACTAGCCCTTTCCGAGACCGCAAAACATAAATGCAGAGCACCTTTAAAGATCAAGGACTGACTAAACATTGTAATTCATGGTAAAAGAGATCCAGTCAAGTCATACCCAATATAAACCAATAATAATGAATGCAAATGACAGTGTGCTCTCCAGCGGGTGCTTTTAATAAGAAGGGTGATGACTCAACATAAAAGTAAATAGATAGGCCCTTCGCAGAGGGAAGCGGGATTTGTAGAGGTGCGAGCTCGATTTTAAAATAGAGATTGAATAACATTTTGAGCGGCATACTTTCACTGTCAACGCAACAACTATGAGATGGTTGTATCTTCCATACTACATGCATTATAGGCAGTTCCCAAACAGAATGGTAAAGGTTTATACTCCCCCAACCACCAACAAGCATCAATCCATGGCTTGCTTGAAACAACGAGTGCCTCCAACATACAACAGCCCTGGGGGAGTTTTGTTTAATTATTTTGATTTGCTTTGATCTTTTTGGATCATGGGACTGGGCATCCTGGTTACCGGCCCTTTCTCGTGAATGAGGAGCGGAGTCCACTCCTCTTGAGAATAACCCACCTAGCATGGAAGATATAGGCAGCCCTAGTTGTACATGAGCTGCTCGAGCATACCAAACAGAATTTCATTTGAAGGTTTGGAGTTTGGCACATACAAATTTACTTGGAACGGCAGGTAGATACCACATATAGGAAGGTATAGTGGACTCATATGGAACAACTTTGGGGTTTAGGAGTTTGGATGCACAAGCAGTATTCCCGCTTAGTACAAGTGAAGGCTAGCAAAAGACTGGGAAGCGACCAACTGAGAGAGCGACAACAGTTGTAAACATGCAATAAAATTAATTCACACCGAGTACAAGTATGAGTAGGATATAATCTACCATGAACATAAATATCATGAAGGCTATGTTGATTTGATTCAACTACATGTATGAACATGTGCCAAGTCTAGTCACTCAATTCATTCAAAGGAGGATACCATCCCATCATACCACATCATAATCAATCTAATGGCATGTTGGCACTCAAGGTAAATCATTATAACTAATAGCTAATCAAGCATGGCACAAGTAACTATAATCTCTAAATATCATTGCAAATATGTTTACTTCATAATAGCTGACTCAGGAACGATGAACTCATCATATTTACAAAGACAAGAGAGGTCGAGTTCATACCAGCTTTTCTCATCCCAATAAGTCCATCATATATCATCATTATTGCCTTTCACTTGCACGACCGAACGATGTGTATAATAATAAGAGTGTACGTGCATTGGACTAAGCTGGAATCTGCAAGCATTCAACTCAAGAGAGAAGACAAGTAATATGGACTCTAAGTTAAATAAACAATCATGCATATAAGAGCCACTAAGCATTTTCAATATGGTCTTCTCGACCCCCAAAAGAAAGAAAAGAAAATAAAACTATTTACACGGGAAAGCTCCCAACAAGTAAGAAGAAGAACTAGAAATCTTTTTGGGTTTTCATTTTAATTTCTACTACAAGCATGGAAATTAAACTAACTATTTTTTTTGGTTTTTCTTAATGTTTATCAAACACACAAGAAGAAAACTGGAAAAAGAAATTTAAACTAACATGGATAATACAATGAAAGAGTATGAGCACCGACGACTAGTGTGTGAACATGAATGTAAAGTCAGTGAGAAATACGTACTCCCCCAAGCTTAGGCTTTTGTCCTAAGTTGGTCTAGTACCAAGGACCGCCTGGATGATATCCATAAGTGAAACTGGGGTTGTACTGAGATGCAGAGGCGACCGCCTCCTGAGCAGCAGCATGTTGGCGAGCTGCCTCCATTCCTCTCTCATACTCAGTTGCTTCCTCCCTGGTGACAACATATCTTCCTTTTGCCTGAAAATAAAAAAGGTAGGGGGCAGGAAGAGTAACAGGGACGACATTGCGCTTGTCATAGATTAGTCGATAATGGAGGAATTGTTCATTTCTCTCAAGAAAATGATGACTGAACATAGCTTCTTTATCCAAATAAGCAGGAGGTAAAATCATATCCCCCTCTCGTGGAGCTATATTAAGAAAGTTAGCCACACTGGTTGCATAAATTCCTCCAAATAAATCTCCCTTTCTACTATTATTCTGCAACCTCGTTGCAACTATTGCCCCAAGTTATAACCTTTATAACTTTGACACAGCACTCTTGAGGACACAAAGATCGAGGAGCACACATGTGACATACTTCGTCCTTACCGTTAATGCATCTACCAATAAAGAGAGCAAAGTAGTGTATAGCAGGAAAATGAATGCTCCCTATGGTAGCTTGTGCTACGTCCCTAGATTCTCCCACAGTGATACTAGCAAGAAAATCTCTAAATTCAGATTTGGGAGGATCATTAATATTACCCCATCAAGGAGTTTGCAAGCAGTTGTGAAATCCTCTAAATCCATGGTATAAGATGTATCATAAATATCAAACATGACACTAGAAGAATTACGCGAACAGTTGTATCTAAACCTCCGGACAAAAGAATCAGTCAACTGATAGTATTGCGGACACTTATCTTGTAAGAAGTCCTCCAGCTCGGCATTACGCACATATGCGTCAAATTCCTCCTTGAAGACTACTTCGACCATAAAATCATCGGATGGCCACTCACAAGCCCGTACATTTGCGTCCCTCGGCAATTCAACATCTTGCTCATGTATGGCGATCCTTGGCCCTTTCTTTGCCGAGGAACCTCCTTGGTACATTCTTCTAAGCATATTTATTTTTCTGAAAATTTCTGAAATTTTAGTAACTTCAAAATAAAAGTGAATAAAACTAAACAAGATTGATAGCAACTACTCCTACAAGTGCCTAGAGCCTATATCATGCATTGGAATTGCTTGGGACCTCAAAAATTTAACATGCAAGCTCAAGAACATGGTCACCTATGCAGAAAAAATTTGAGATGAATAAAGCACTAGAACAAAAACTAATTGGACCAATGGAGGAGTCACATACCAAGCAACAATCTCCCAAAGCAGTTTTATGAATGGAGCTTTGAGCTAAGAGATCGAAATTTGCAGCAAAACGAGCTAGAACTCGTGCTTGAGCTGGATGGGGATTTTTTTGGGTGGAAGATGAAGTATGTGGGTGCTGGCTTAAGTGGAGGGGAGCCACTAGGGGCCCACGAGACAGGGGGGCGCGCCCTACAGGGGGGGGGGCGCCCTCCTCTCTCGTGGCCTGGTGCTTGGCCCTCCTGCAGTGTTTTCAATGCCTAAATCCTCAAATATTCCAGAAAAAATCATACTAGATTTGCAAGGCATTTGGAGCACTTTTATTTTCAGACTATTTTTTAATGCACGGACAATTCAGAAAACAGACGGATAATACTATTTTTGCTTTATTTATTATAAATAACAGAAAGTAAAAAGAGGGTACAGAAGGTTGTGCCTTCTAGTTTCATCCATCTCATGATCATCAAAATGAACCCACTAACAAGGTTGATCAAGTCTTGTTAACAAACTCATTCCGAATAACACGGAACCGGAGAAATTTCGAATAACACTAAGTTACCTCAACGGGGATATGAAAATCCCCAACAATAATGATATCATACTTTTTCTTGACAGTAGGGAGAGGAAATTCAAAACCTCCAAAGATAATAGTTGGAACTTTTTCAATAGAGTTGATGCTATGAACTTGAGATTGTTTCCTTGGAAAATGTACCATATGCTCATTACCATTAACATGAAAAGTGACATTGCCTTTGTTGCAATCAATAATAACCCCTGCAGTATGAAGAAAAGGTCTACCAAGGATAATAGACATACTATCGTCCTTAGGAATATCAAGAATAACAAAGTCTGTTAAGATAGTGACATTTGCAACCACAACAGGCACATCCTCACAAATACCGACAGGTATAGCAGTTGATTTATCAGCCATTTGCAAAGATATTTCAGTAGGTGTCAAGTTATTCAATTCAAGTCTACGATATAAAGAGAGAGGCATAACGCTAACACCGGCTCCAAGATCACATAAAGCAGTTCTAACATAATTTCTTTTAATAAAGCATGGTATAGTTGGTACACCCGGATCTCCAAGTTTCTTTGGTATTCAACCTTTAAAGGTGTAATTAGCATGCATGGTGGAAATCTCAGCTTCTGGTATCTTTCTTTTATTTGTGATGATATCCTTCATGTACTTAGCATAAGGATTTACTTTAAGCATATCAGTTAAGCGCATACGTAAGAAAATAGGTCTAATCATTTCAGCAAAGCGCTCAAAATCCTCATCATCCTTTGACTTGGATGGTTTAGGAGGAAAGGGCATGGGTTTCTGAACCCATGGTTCTCTTTCTTTACTGTTTTTCCTAGCAACAAAATCTTTCTTATCATAACGTTGATTCTTTGATTGTGGGTTATCAAGATCAACAGCAGGTTCAATCTCTACATCATTGTATTTGCTAGGTTGGGCATCAACATGAACATTATCGTTAACATTATCACTAGGTTCATGTTCATCACCGATTGTGTTTCAAAGATCGAAATAGAAATATCATTGGGATTCTCGTGTGTGTCTCTGATGGGTTCACTAGAAGCATGCAAAGTTCTATCGTTTTTCTTCTTCTTCTTTTTAGAAGAACTAGGTGCCTCTAAATTATTTCTCTGAGAATCTTGCTCGATTCTCTTAGGGTGGCCTTTAGGATACAAAGGTTCCTGAGTCATTCTACCATTTCTAGTAGCCACTCTAACAGCAAAGTCATTTTTATTATTTAATTCATCAAGCAAATCATTTTGAGCTTTAAGTACTTGCTCAGCTTGAGTAGCAACCATAGAAGCATATTTGCTAACACGGTGAAGTTCATCTTTAACTCTAGCAAGGTTATCACCTACGCGTCCTATCTCGAAAGCATTATTCTTTAACTCTCTACCAACATAAGCATTAAAACTTTCTTGCCTAGCCATAAAGTCATCAAATTCATCTAAGCATGGGCTATGAAATTTAGTAGAGGGTATTTCAACTTTATCATATCTATAGAGAGAATTTACCTTTACTACCTGTGCCGGGTTATCAAGACAATGTGGTTCTTCAGGCGGTAAACTAAGACCATGTATTTCTTCAATAGGAGGTAAATTCTTAACATCTTCAGCTTTAATACCTTCTTCTTTCATTGATTTCTTTGCCTCTTGCATATCTTGAGGATCGAGAAATAAAACACCTCTCTTCTTGAATTGGGTTTAGGAATAGGCTCGGGAGTTGGCTCAATTGGTTCAGAATTACTTCAAGAACTGGCTCGGAAGAGTCAATTATTTTCATTAGTCAACATATTATTCAATAATATTTCAGCTTCGTCATTGTTCTTTCCTGAAAACACAACCAGCACAACTATCCAAGTAGTCCTTGGAAGCATCGGTTAGTCCATTATAAAAGATATCAAGTATTTCATTTTTCTTAAGAGGATGATCGGGTAAAGCATTAAGTAACGGAGAAGCCTCCCCAAGCTTGTGGAAGACTCTCTTCTTTGATTTGCACAAAATTATATATTTCCATAAGGCAGCTTGTTTCTTATGAGCATGGAAATATTTAGCGAGAAGTAATAAATCATATCACAGGGGACTACACACACAACCAGGAGCAAGAGAATTATACCAAGTCTTAGCATCACCCTTTAATGAGAACGGAAATATCTTAAGGATATATAAATAGCGAGACTTCTCATCATTAGTAAACAAGGTGGCCATATCATTCAACTTGGTAAGATGTGCCACAACAGTTTCAGATTCAAGGCCATAAAAAGGATCAGATTCAACTAAAGTAATAATATCAGGATCAATAGAGAATTCATAATCCTTATCAGTAACACAGATAGGTGAAGTAGCAAACGCAGGATCGGGTTTCATTCTAGCATTAAGAGACTGCTGCTTCCATTTAGCTAATAATTTCTCAAGATCATTTCTATCATTGCAAGCAAGGATTTCCAAAGCAGCTTTTTCATTCATAACATAACCCTTAGGAACAACAGGTAATACATAATCATTGGGGGAACCTTCATCATCACTATCATCAATAATAGGATCTTCAGTAATTTCATCCCCCTAACTCTAGCAAGTTGTTCATCTAGAAATTCACCTAATGGAAAATTAGTATCACGCACAGAAGTAGTTTCATCATGCATAGCAGAAGTGGCATCATCAATAACATGCGACATATCGAATTCATAGCAGTAGCAGGTTTAGGTGTCACAAGCTTACTAATAACGGAAGGAGAATCTAGTGCAGAGCTAGATGGCAGTTCCTTACCTCCCCTCGTAGTTGAGGGCAAAATAGTAGTTCGACCGTCTTTCAAGTTCTTCATAGTGATCAACAGATATAAATCCCAAGTGACTCGAGAATAGAGCTATGCTCCCGAACAGCGCCTTGAAATTGGTCTTGATAACCCACAAGTATAGGGGATCGCAACACCTTTCGAGGGTAGAGTATTCAACCCAAATTTATTGATTCGACACAAGGGAAGCCAAAGAATATTCTTGAGTATTAGCAGTTGAGTTGTCAATTCAACCACACCTGGATAACTTAGTATCTGCAGCAAAGTGTTTAGTAGCAAAAGTGGTATGATAATAATAGTAACGGTAGCAAAAGTAAAGATAAATATTTTTGGGTTTTTGTAGTAGTTGTAACAGTAGCAAAGGAAAAGTAAATAAGCGAAGAACAATATGTGGAAAGCTCGTAGGCAATGGATCAGTGATGGATAATTATGCCGGATGTGATTCCTCATGCAATAGTTATAACATAGGGTGATATAGAACTAGCTCCAGTTCATCAATGTACTGTAGGCATGTATTCCGTAAATAGTCATACGTGCTTATGGAAAAGAACTTGCATGGCATCTTTTGTCCTACCCTCCTGTTGCAGCGGGGTCCTTACGGAAACAAAGGGATATTAAGGCCTCCTTTTAATAGAGAACTAGAACAAAGCATTAGCACATAGTGAATACATGAACTCCTCAAACTATGGTCATCACCGAGAAGTATCCCGATTATTGTCACTTCGGGGTTGTCGGATCATAACACATAATAGGTGACTATAGACTTGCAAGATAGGATCAAGAACACACATATATTCATGAAAACATAATAGGTTCAGATCTGAAATCATGGCACTCGGGCCCTAGTGACAAGCATTAAGCATAGCAAAGTCATAGCAACATCAATCTCAGAACATAGTGGATACTAGGGATCAAACCCTAACAAAACTAACTTGATTACATGGTAAATCTCATCCAACCCATCACCATCCAGCAAGCCTACGATGGAATTACTCACGCACGGCGGTGAGCATCATGAAATTGGTGATGGAGGATGGTTGATGATGACGACAGACGAATCCCCCTCTCCGGAGCCCAGAACGGACTCCAGATCAGCCCTCCCGAGAGAGATAAGGGCTTGGCGGCGGCTCCGTGTCGTAAAACGCGATGAAACTTTCTCTCTGATTTTTTTCTCCCCGAGACAGAATATATGGAGTTGGAGTTGAGGTCGGAGGAGGTCCAGGGGGCCCACGAGATAGGGGGGCGCGCCCCCTGTCTCGTGGACAGGCCCTGGGCCCCCTGATGTATTTCTTTCGCCCAATAATTCTTATAAATTCCAAAAAGTGCCTCCGTTGATTTCTAGGACATTCCGAGAACTTTTCTTTTCTACACATAAAACAACATCATGGTAGTTCTGCTGAAAACAACGTCAGTCCGGGTTAGTTTCATTCAAATCATGCAAGTTAGAGTCCAAAACAAGGGCAAAAGTGTTTGGAAAAGTAGATACGTTGGAGACGTATCAGTCTACTTAATGAAACACAAGTCTGAGACCTTTGAAAAGTTCAAGGAATTTCAGAGTGAGGTTGAGAATCAACGTGCCAGGAAAATAAAGTTCTTACGATCAGATCGTGGAGGGGAATATTTGAGTCATGAATTTGGCACGCACTTAAGGAAATGTGGAATCGTTTCACAACTCACGCCGCCTGGAACACCTCAGCGTAATGGTGTGTCCGAACGTCGTAATCGTACTCTGTTGGACATGGTGCGATCTATGATGTCTCTTACCGACCTACCGCTATCATTTTGGGGTTATGCTTTAGAGACTGCCGCATTCACTTTAAATAGGGCTCCGTCGAAATCCGTTGAGACGACACCGTATGAATTGTGGTTTGGGAAGAAACCTATGCTGTCATTTCTGAAAGTTTGGGGATGCGCTGCTTATGAAGAAACTTCAACCTGAAAAGCTCGAACCCAAATCGGAAAAATGCGTCTTCATAGGATACCCTAAGGAAACTATAGGGTATACCTTCTACCTCAGATCCGAAGGCAAGGTCTTTGTTGCCAAAAATGGATCCTTTCTGGAGAAAGAGTTTCTCTCGAAAGAAGTAAGTGGGAGGAAAGTAGAACTTGATGAGGTATTGCCTCTTGAACAGGAGAGTAGCGCAGCTCAGGAAGATGTTTTTGTGGTGCTGATACGTCTCCAACGTATCTATAATTTATGAAGTATTCATGCTATTATATTATCTCTTTTGGATGTTTATGGGCTTTATTAAACACTTTTATATTATTTTTGGGACTAACCTATTAACCTAGAGCCCAGTGCCAGTTCCTGTTTTTTCCCTTGTTTCAGTGTTTCGTAGAAAAGGAATATCAAACGGAGTCCAAACGGAATGAAACCTTCGGGAGCGAAATTTTTGGAACGAACGTGATCCAGGAGACTTGGAGTTGAAGTAAAGGAAGCTTCGAGGAGGCCACGAGGCAAGGAGGAGCGCCTACCCCCTGGGCGCGCCCCCACCCTCGTGGGCCCCTCGTGGCTCCCCTGACCGACTTCTTTCGCATATATATGTCCATATACCCTAAAAACCTTCGGGAACAGAATAGATCGGGAGTTCCGCTGCCGCAAGCCTCTGTAGCCACGAAAAAACAATCGGGAACCTGTTCCGGCACCCTGCTGGAGGGGGATCCCTCACCGGTGGCCATCTTCATCATCCCGACGCTCTCCATGACAAGGAGGGAGTAGTTCACCCTCGGGGCTGAGGGTATGTACCAGTAGCTATGTGTTTGATCTCTCTCTCTCTCTCTCTCGTGTTCTTGAGGTGGTACGATCTTGATGTATCGCGAGCTTTGCTATTATAGTTGGATCTTATGATGTTTATCCCCCTCTACTCTCTTGTAATGGATTGAGTTTTCCCTTTGGAGTTATCTTATCGGATTGAGTCTTTAAGGATTTGAGAACACTTGATGTATGTCTTGCCGTGCTTATCTGTGGTGACAATGGGATATCACGTGATCCACTTGATGTATGTTTTGGTGATCAACTTCGGGTTCCGCCCATGAACCTATGCATAGGGGTTGGCACTCGTTTTCGTCTTGACTCTTCGGTAGAAACTTTGGGGCACTCTTTGAAGTTCTTTGTGTTGGTTGAATAGATGAATCTGAGATTGCGTGATGCATATCGTATAATCATACCCACGGATACTTGAGGTGACATTGGAGTATCTAGGTGAAATTAGGGTTTTGGTTGATTTGTGTCTTAAGGTGTTATTCTAGTACAAATTCTATGATAGATTGAATGGAAAGAATAGCTTCGTGTTATTTTACTACGGACTCTTGAATAGATCGATCAAAAAGGATAACTTTGAGGTGGTTTCGTACCCTACAATATGTTGGGGAACGTAGTAATTTCAAAAAAATTCCTACGAACACGCAAGACCATGGTGATGGCATAGCAACGAGAGGGGAGAGTGTCCGTCCACGCCCTCGTGAGACCGAAAGCGAGCGTTATAACAACGCTGTTGATGTAGTCGCGTCGCCTTCACGATCCGACCGATCCAAGCACCGAACGTCGGCACCTCCGAGTTACTGCACACGTTCAGCTCGATGGCGATCCCGGGCTCCGATCCAGCAAAGCGTCGGGGATGAGTTCCGTCAACCGACGGCGTGGTGGCGATGATGATGCTCCACCGGCGCAGGGCTTCGCCTAAGCTCTGCGACGATATGACTTCACCGGCGCGAGGCTTCGCCTAAGCTCCGCGACGATATGACCGAAGTGGAATATGGTGGAGGGGGCACCGCACACGGCTAAGGAACGATCCATAGATCAACTTGTGTGTCATGGGGTGCCCCCGCCCCGTATATAAAGGAGCAAGGAGGAGGTGGCCGGCCAAGGAGGCGCGCCAAGGGGGTCCTACTCCCACCGGAGTAGGACTCCTCCTTTCCTAGTAGGAGTAGGAGAGTAGGAAGGGAAGGGAGGAAGGGGTGCAGCCCTCCCCTAGTCCAATTCGGACTAGGCCTTGGGCGCGCGCCTGCCCTAGGCAGCCCCTCTCTCTTTCCCAGGCCCAATAAGGCCCAATACTTCTCCCGGCGAATTCCATAACTCTCCGGTACTCGAAAAATACCGAATCATTGGAACCTTTCCGAACTCGAATATAGTCGTCAATATATCGATCTTTACGTCTCGACCATTTCGAGACTCCTCGTCATGTCCCCGATCTCATCCGGGACTCGAACTCCTTGGTACATCAAAACTCATAAACTCATAATATAACTGTCATCGAAACCTTAAGCGTGCGGACCCTACGGGTTCGAGAACTATGTAGACATGACCTAGAACCATTCTCGGTCAATAACCAATAGCGGAACCTGGATGCCCATATTGGTTCCTACATATTCTCTGAAGATCTTTATCGGTCAAACCGCATAACGACATCGTTGTTCCCTTTGTCATCGGTATGTTACTTACCCGAGATTCGATCGTCGGTATCCAATACCTAGTTCAATCTCGTTACTGGTAAGTCTCTTTACTCGTTCCGTAATACATCATCTCACAACTAACTCATTAGTTGCAATGCTTGCAAGGCTTATGTGATGTGTATTACCGAGAAGGCCCAGAGATACCTCTCCTACAATCGGAGTGACAAAACCTAATCTCGATTCATGCCAACTCAACATATACTTTTGGAGACACCTGTAGAGTACCTTTATAATCACCCATTTACGTTGTGACGTTTGGTAGCACACAAAGTGTTCCTCCGGTAAACGGGAGTTGCATAATCTCATAGTTGCAGGAACTTTGTATAAGTCATGAAGAAAGCATAAGCAACATACTAAACGATCAAGTGCTACGCTAACGGAATGGGTCATGTCAATCAGATCATTCTTCTAATGATGTGATCCCGTTTAATCAAATGACAACTCATGTCTATGGTTAGGAAACATAACCATCTTTGATTAACGAGCTAGTCAAGTAGAGGCATACTAGTGACACTCTGTTTGTCTATGTATTCACACATGTATTATGTTTCCGGTTAATACAATTCTAGCATGAATAATAAACATTTATCATGTTATAAGGAAATAAATAATAACTTTATTATTGCCTCTAGGGCATATTTCCTTCAGTCTCCCACTTGCACTAGAGTCAATAATCTAGTTCACATCGCCATGTGATTTAACATCAATAGTTCACATCTATATGTGGTTAACACCCATAGTTCACATCGACATGTGACCAACACCCAAAGGGTTTACTAGAGTCAGTAATCTAGTTCACATCGCTATGTGATTAACACCCAAAGAGTACTAAGGTGTGATCATGTTTTGCTTGTGAAATAATTTTAGTCAACGGGTCTGTCATATTCAGAGCCGTAAGTATTTTGCAAATTTCTATGTCTACAATGCTCTGCACGGAGCTGCTCTAGCTAATTGCTCCCACTTTCAATATGTATCCAGATTGAGACTCAGAGTCATCTAGATTAGTGTTAAAACTTGCATCGACGTAACCCTTTACGATGAACCCTTTTTCACTTCCATAATCGAGAAACATATCCTTATTCTACTAAGGATAATTTTGACCACTGTCCATTGATCTACTCCTAGATCACTATTTTACTCCCTTGCCAAGCTTAGGGTATGCAATAGATCTGGTACACAGCATGACATACTTTATAGAACCTATGGCTGATGCATAGGGAATGACTTTCATTCTCTTTCTATCTTCTGCCGTGGTCGGGTTTTGAGTCTTACTCAATCTCACACCTTGTAACACAGGCAAGAACTCTTTCTTTGACTGTTCCATTTTGAACTACTTCAAAATCTTGTCAAGGTATGTATTCATTGAAAAACTTATCAAGCGTCTTTGATCTATCTCTATAGATCTTGATGCTCAACATGTAAGCAGCTTCACCGAGGTCCTTCCTTGAAAAACTCCTTTCAAATACTCCTTTATGCTTTGCGAATAATTCTACATTATTTCCGATCAACAATATGTCATTCACATATACTTATCGAAATGTCAGTAGTGCTCCCACTCACTTTCTTGTAAATACAAAGCTTCTCCAAAAGTCTCAGATAAAACCATATGCTTTGATCACACTATCAAAGCGTTTATTCCAACTCGAGATGCTTGCACCAGTCCATAGATGGATCATTGGAGCTTGCGCATTTTGTTAGCTCCTTTAGGATTGACAAAACCTTCTTGTTGCATCATATACAACTCTTCTTTAATAAATCCATTAAAGAATGTAGTTTTACATCCATTTGCCGATTTCATAAAATGTGGCAATTGCTAACATGATTCGACAGACTTAAGCATCGCTGCAGTTGAGAAAATCTCATTGTAGTCAACACCTTGAACTTGTCGAAAACCTTTTGTGACAAGTCGGGCTTTGTAGATAGTAACACTACTATCGGTGTCCGTCTTCCTCTTTAAGATCCATTTATTTAACATGGCTTGCTGATCATCGAGCAAGTCAATCAAAGTCCATACTTTGTTCTCATACATGGATCCTATCTCAGATTTCATTGTCTCAAGCCATTTCGTGGAATCTGGGCTCATCATCGCTTCCTCATAGTTCGTAGGTTTCATCATGTTCTAGTAACATGACTTCCGAACATGATTACCGCACCACTCAGTGCGGATCTTACTCGGAAGATCTACGAGGTTTGGTAGCAACTTGATCTGAAGTTTCATGATCATCATCATTAACTTCCTCACTAATTGGTGTAGGAATCACTTGGAACTGATTCTGTGATGAACTACTTTCCAATAAGGGAGAAGGTACAATTACCTCATCAAGTTCTACTTTCCTCCCACTCACTTCTTTCGAGAGAAACTTCTTCTCTAGAAAGGATCCATCTCAACAACAAATATCTTGCTTTCGGATCTGTGATAGAAGGTGTACCCAATAGTTACCTTTGGGTATTCTATGAAGACGCACTTCTCGATTTGGGTTCGAGCTTATCGGTGAAAACTTTTTCACATAAGCATCACAACTCAAACTTTAAGAAACGACATCTTAGGTTTCTTCGCTAAACCATAGTTCATACGGTGTCATCTCAGCAGTTTAGATGGTGCCCTATTAAGCGTGAATGCAGTTGTCTCTAATGCATAACCCCGAGCGATAGTGGTAAATCGGTAAGATACATCATAGATCGCACCATATCCAATAAAGTGCTTGATTCTGACGTTCGGACACACCATTATGCTGTGGTGTTCCGGTGGCGTGAGTGTGAAACTATTTCACATTGTTTTAATGACGGCCAAACTTCGTAACTCAAATATTTTTCCTCCACGATCAGATCGTAGAAACTTTATTTTCTTATTACGATGATTCTCCACTTCACTCTGAAAATTATTTGAACTTTTCAAATGTTTCAGACTTGTGCTTCATTAAGTAGATATACTCATATCTGCTCAAATCATCTTGTGAAGGTCAGAAAATAACGATACTTGCCGTGAGCTTTAACACTCATTGGACCGCATACATCAGTATGTATTATTTCCAATAAGTCATTTGCTCGCTCCATTTTTCCGTTAGAACAGAGTTTTTAGTCATCTTGCCCATAAGGCATGGTTCGCAAGTATCAAGTGATTCATAATCAAGTGATTCCAAAATCCCATCAGCATGGAGTTTCTTCATGCGCTTTACACCAATATGACCTAAACGGCAGTGCCACAAATTAGTTGCACTATCATTATTAACTTTGCATCTTTTGGCATCAATATTATGAATATGTGTATCACTACGATCGAGATCCAACAAACTATTTTTATTGGGTGTATGACCATTGAAGGTTTTATTCATTTAAACAGAACAACAATTATTCTTTGACTTTAAATGAATAACCGTTTTGAAAACTATTTTCATTGGGTGTATGACCATCGAAGGTTTTATTCATTTAAACAGAACAACAATTATTCTTTGACTTTAAATGAATAACCGTTTTGCAATAAACATGATCAAATCATATTCATGCTCAACATAAACACCAAATAACATTTATTTAGGTTCCACACTAATCCCGAAAGTATAGGGAGTGTGCGATGATGATCATATCAATCTTGGAACTACTTCCAACACTCATCGTCACTTCCCCTTCAACTAGTTTCTGTTCATTCTGCAACTCCCGTTTCGAGTTACTACTCTTAGCAACTGAACCAGTATCAAATACCGAGGGTTGCTATAAACACTAGTAAAATACACATCAATAATCTGTATATCAAATATACCTTTGTTCACTTTGCCATCCTTCTTATCCGCCAAATACTTGGGGTAGTTCCGCTTCCAGTGACCAGTTCCATTGCAGCAAAAAGCACTTAGTCTCAGGCTTAGGTCCAGACTTGGGCTTCTTCACTCGGCGAAACTTGCTTGCCGTTCTTCTTGAAGTTCCCTTCTTCCCTTTGCCCTTATCCTTGAGACTAGTGGTCTTGTCTATCATCAACACTTGATGCTCTTTCTTGATTTCTACCTTCGTCGATTTCAGCATCACGAAGAGCTTGGGAATTACTTTTGTCATCCCTTGCATGTTATAGTTCATCACGAGTTCTACTAACTTGGTGATGGTGACTAGAGAATTCTGTCAATCACTATCTTATCTCGGAAGATTAACTCCCACTTGATTCAAGTGATTGAAGTACCTGCACAATCTGAGCACATGCTCACTAGTTGAGCGATTCTCCTCCATCTTTTAGCTATAGAACTTGTTGGAGACTTTATATCTCTCAACTCGGGTATTTGCTTGAAATATTAACTTCAATTCCTGGAACATCTCATATGGTCCATGACGTTCAAAACGTCTTTGAATTCCCGATTCTAAGCCGTTTAAGTATGGTGCACTAAACTATCAAGTAGTCATCATATTGAGCTAGCCAAACGTTCATAACGTCTGCATTTGCTTCTGCAAAAGGTCTCTCACCTAGCGGTACATTAAGGACATAATATTCATGCAGCAATGAGGATAAACCTCGGATCACGGATCCAATCCGCATCATTGCTACTAACATTTTTCAATACAATTTTCTCTAGGAACATATTAAAATAAACATATGAAACCAACAAACATAGGGAAGCAACAACGCGAGCTATTGATCTACAACATAATTTGCAAAATACTACCAGGACTAAGTTCATGATAAATTAAAGTTCAATTAATCATATTATTTAAGAACTCCCACTTAGACAGACATCTCTCTAGTCATCTAAGTGATTACGTGATCCAAATCAACTAAACCATGTCCGATCATCACGTGAGATGGAGTAGTTTCAATGGTGAACATCACTATGTTGATCATATCTACTATATGATTCACGCTCGACCTTTCGGTCTCCGTGTTCCGAGGCCATATCTGCATATGCTAGGCTCGTCAAGTTTAACCTGAGTATTCTGCGTGTGCAAAACTGGCTTGCACCCGTTGTATATGGACGTAGAACTTATCACACCCGATCATCACGTGGTGTCTGGGTACTATGAACTTTTAGCAACGGTGCATACTCAGGGAGAATACTTCTTGATAATTTTAGTGAGAGATCATCTTATAATGCTACCGTCAATCAAAGCAAGATAAGATGCATAAAGGATAAACATCACATGCAATCAATATAAGTGATATGATATGGTCATCATCATCTTGTGCTTGTGATCTCCATCTCCAAGCACCGTCATGATCACCATCGCCACCGTAGCGACACCTTGATTTCCATCGTAGCATCGTTGTCGTCTCGCCAACTATTGCTTCTCGACTATCGCTCTTGCTTAGTGATAAAGTAAAGCAATTACATGGCTTTGCATTTCATACAATAAAGCGACAACCATATGGCTCCTGCCGATTGCCGATAACTTCGGTTACAAAACATGATCATCTCATACAATAAAATATAGCATCACGTCTTGACCACATCACATCACAACATGCCCTGCAAAAACAAGTTAGGCGTCCTCTACTTTGTTGTTGCATGTTTTACGTGGCTGCTACGGGCGAGCAAGAACCGTTCTTACCTCGCATCAAAACCACAACGATAGTTTGTCAAGTTGGTGCTGTTTTAACCTTCGCAAGGACCGGGCGTAGCCACACTCGGTTCAACTAAAGTGAGAGAGACAGACACCGCCGGTCACCTTTAAGCAACTAGTGCTCGGGCGGTGAAACCAGTCTCGCGTAAGCGTCTGCGTAATGTCGGTCCGGGCGCTTCATCTCACAATACCGCTGAACCAAAGTATGACATGCTGGTAAGCAGTATGACTTATATCGCCCACAACTCACTTGTGTTCTACTCGTGCATATGACATCAACGCATAAAACCTGGCTCGGATGCCACTTGTTGGGGAACGTAGTAATTTCAAAAATTTCCTCGAACACGCAAGACCATGGTGATGGCATAGCAACGAGAGGGAGAGTGTCCGTCCACGTACCCTCGTGACCGAAAGCGGAAGCGTTATAACAACGCTGTTGATGTAGTCGTGCGTCTTCACGATCCGACCGATCCAAGCACCGAGCGTCGGCACCTCCGAGTTACGCACACGTTCAGCTCGATGGCGATCCCGGGCTCCGATCCAGCAAAGCGTCGGGGATGAGTTCCGTCGACGACGGCGTGGTGGCGATGATGATGCTCCACCGACGCAGGGCTTCGCCTAAGCTCTGCGACGATATGACTTCACGGCGCAGGGCTTCGCCTAAGCTCCGCGACGATATGACCGAAGTGGAATATGGTGGAGGGGGCACCGCACGGCTAAGGCGATCCATAGATCAACTTGTGTGTCATGGGGTGCCCCTGCCCCGTATATAAAGGAGCAAGGAGGAGGTGGCGGCCAAGGAGGAGGCGCACCAAGGGGGAGTCCTACTCCCACCGGAGTAGGACTCCTCCTTTCCTAGTAGGAGTAGGAGAGTAGGAAGGGAAGGGAGGAAGGTGCGGCCCCCCCCTAGTCCAATTCGGACTAGGCCTTGGGCGCGCGGCCTGCCCTAGGCAGCCCTCTCTCTTTCCTTGAGGGCCCAATAAGGCCCAATACTTCTCCCGGCGAATTCCCATAGCTCTCCGGTACTCGAAAAATACCGAATCATTCGAACCTTTCCGAACTCCGAATATAGTCGTCAATATATCGATCTTTACGTCTCGACCATTTGAGACTCCTCGTCATGTCCCCGATCTCATCCGGGACTCGAACTCCTTCGGTACATCAAAACTCATAAACTCATAATATAACATCGCCGAAACCTTAAGCGTGCGGACCCTACGGGTTCGAGAACTATGTAGACATGACCTAGAACCATTCTCGGTCAATAACCAATAGCGGAACCTGGATTCCCATATTGGTTCCTACATATTCTACGAAGATCTTTATCGGTCAAACCGCATAACGACATACGTTGTTCCTTTGTCATCGGTATGTTACTTACCCGAGATTCGATCGTCGGTATCCAATACCTAGTTCAATCTCGTTACGGTAAGTCTCTTTACTCGTTCCGTAATACATCATCTCACAACTAACTCATTAGTTGCAATGCTTGCAAGGCTTATGTGATGTGTATTACCGAGAAGGCCAGAGATACCTCTCCAGACAATCGGAGTGACAAAACCTAATCTCGATTCATGCCAACTCAACATATACTTTTGGAGACACCTGTAGAGTACCTTTATAATCACCCATTTACGTTGTGACGTTTGGTAGCACACAAAGTGTTCCTCCGATAAACAGGAGTTGCATAATCTCATAGTTGCAGGAACTTTGTATAAGTCATGAAGAAAGCATAAGCAACATACTAAACGATCAAGTGCTACGCTAACGGAATGGGTCATGTCAATCAGATCATTCTTCTAATGATGTGATCCCGTTTAATCAAATGACAACTCATGTCTATGGTTAGGAAACATAACCATCTTTGATTAACGAGCTAGTCAAGTAGAGGCATACTAGTGACACTCTGTTTGTCTATGTATTCACACATGTATTATGTTTCGGTTAATACAATTCTAGCATGAATAATAAACATTTATCATGTTATAAGGAAATAAATAATAACTTTATTATTGCCTCTAGGGCATATTTCCTTCAGTCTCCCACTTGCACTAGAGTCAATAATCTAGTTCACATCGCCATGTGATTTAACATCAATAGTTCACATCTATATGTGGTTAACACCCATAGTTCACATCGACATGTGACCAACACCCAAAGGGTTTACTAGAGTCGATAATCTAGTTCACATCGCTATGTGATTAACACCCAAAGAGTACTAAGGTGTGATCATGTTTTGCTTGTGAAATAATTTTAGTCAGCGGGTCTGTCATATTGAGCCGTAAGTATTTTGCAAATTTCTATGTCTACAATGCTCTTGCGGAGCTGCTCTAGCTAATTGCTCCCACTTTCAATATGTATCCAGATTGAGACTCGAGTCATCTAGATTAGTGTTAAAACTTGCATCGGCGTAACCTTTTTCACTTCCATAATCGAGAAACATATCCTTATTCTACTAAGGATAATTTTGACCCTTGTCCATTGATCTACTCCTAGATCACTATTTTACTCCTTGCCAAGCTTAGGGTATGCAATAGATCTGGTACACATGACATACTTTATAGAACCTATGGCTGATGCATAGGGAATGACTTTCATTCTCTTTCTATCTTCTGCCGTGGTGGGTTTTGAGTCTTACTCAATCTCACACCTTGTAACACGAGCAAGAACTCTTTCTTTGATCTGTTCCATTTTGAACTACTTCAAAATCTTGTCAAGGTATGTATTCATTGAAAAACTTATCAAGCGTCTTTGATCTATCTCTATAGATCTTGATGCTCAACATGTAAGCAACTTCACGAGGTCCTTCCTTGAAAAACTCCTTTCAAATACTCCTTTATGCTTTGCGAATAATTCTACATTATTTCCGATCAACAATATGTCATTCACATATACTTATCGAAATCTTTGTAGTGCTCCCACTCACTTTCTTGTAAATCTGAGGCTTCTCCAAAAGTCTGTATAAAACCATATGCTTTGATCACACTATCAAAGCGTTTATTCCAACTCGAGATGCTTGCACCAAATCCATAGATGGATCATTGGAGCTTATGCATTTTGTTAGCTCCTTTAGGATTGACAAAACCTTCTTGTTGCATCATATACAACTCTTCTTTAATAAATCCATTAAAGAATGTAGTTTTACATCCATTTGCCGATTTCATAAAATGTGGCAATTGCTAACATGATTCGGACAGACTTAAGCATCGCTGCAGCTTGAGAAAATCTCATTGTAGTCAACACCTTGAACTTGTCGAAAACCTTTTTGTGACAAGTCGGGCTTTGTAGATAGTAACACTACTATCAGTGTCCGTCTTCCTCTTTAAGATCCATTTATTTAACATGGCTTGCACTAGTGAAAGTATGAACCTTAGGCCTTGTTTCAACGCATTGCAATATTGTTTGTGCTCACTTTTATCATAAGTTACCTTGAAGTTTTTATATTTTCAGATTACAAATACCTATATCTACCATCCATATTGCACTTGTATCACCATCTCTTCGCCGAACTAGTGCACCTATACAATTAACCATTGTATTGGGTGTGTTGGGGACACAAGAGACTCTTTGTTATTTGGTTGCAGGGTTGCTTGAGAGAGGCCATCTTCATCCTACGCCTCCCACGGATTGATAAACCTTAGGTCATCCACTTGAGGGAAATTTGCTACTGTCCTACAAACCTCTGCACTTGGAGGCCCAACAACGTCTACAAGAAGAAGGTTGTGTAGTAGACATGAGGTGCCTGCACCGACTAGAGAGGAAGTTAATGATGATGATCATGAAACTTCGGATCAAGTTGCTACTGAACTTCGTAGGTCCACAAGGACATGTTCCGCACCAGTGTGGTACGGCAACCCTGTCCTGGAAATCATGTTGTTAGACAATGGTGAACCTTCGAACTATGAAGAAGCGATGGCGGGCCCGGATTCCGACAAATGGCTTGAAGCCATGAAATCTGAGATAGGATCCATGTATGAAAATGAAGTATGGACTTTGACTGACTTGCCCGATGATCGGTGAGCCATAGAAAATAAATGGATCTTTAAGAAGAAGACAGACACGGATGGTAATGTGACCATCTATAAGGCTCGGCTTGTCGCTAAGGGTCATCGACAAGTTCAAGGGGTTGACTACGATGAGACCTTCTTACCCTTAGTGAAGCTGAAGTCCGTCCGAATCATGTTAGCAATTGTCGCATTCTATGATTATGATATATGGAAAATGGACGTCAAAACGACATTCCTTAATGGTTTCCTTAAGGAAAAATTGTATATGATGCAGCCGTAAGGTTTTGTCGATCCTAAGAATGCTGACAAGGTATGCAAGCTCCAGCGCTCAATCTATGGGCTGGTGCAAGCATCTCGGAGTTGGAACATTCGCTTTGATGAGATGATCAAAGCGTTTGGGTTTACACAGACTTATGGAGAAGCCTGTGTTTACAAGAAAGTGAGTGGGAGCTTTGTAGCATTTTTCATATTATATGTGGATGACATACTATTGATGGGAAATGATATAAATTCTTGGAAAGCATAAAGGCCTAGTTGAATAAGTGTTTTTCAATGAAGGACCTTGGAGAAGCTGCTTACGTATTAGGCATCAAGATCTATAGAGATAGATCGAGACGCCTCATTGGTCTTTCACAAAGCACATACCTTGACAAGATATTGAAGAAGTTCAATATGGATCAGTCCAAGAAGGGGTTCTTGCCTGTATTGCAAGGTGTGAGATTGAGCACGACTCAATGCCCGACCACGCGAAGATAGAGAAAAGATGAGTGTCATCCCTATGCCTCGCCATAGGGTCTATTATGTATGCCATCTTTGTGTACCGCACTGATGTGAACCTTCTTTGTAAGTTTGGTAGGAAGGTGCCAAAGTAATCCCAGCATGGAACACCGGACAGCGGTCAAGAATATCCTGAAGTACCTGAAAAGGACTAAGGATATGTTTCTCGTTTATGGAGGTGACGAAGAGCTCGTCGTAAAGGGTTACGTCAATGCTAGCTTCAACACAAATCTGGATGACTCCAAGTCGCGGACCGGATACATGTATATTTTGAATGGTGAGGCAGTCAGCTAGTGCAATTGCAAGCAAAGCGTCGTGGCGGGATCTACATGTGAAGCGGAGTACATGGTAGCCTGGGAGGCAGCACATGAAGCAATCTGGATGAAGGGTTCATTACCGACCTAGGAGTTATTCCCAATGCGTCGGGCCGATGACTCTCTTCTGTGACAACACTGGAGCTATTGCCCTTGCCAAGGAGCCCAGGTTTCACAAGAAGACCAGGCATATCAAGCGTCGCTTCAACTCCATTCGTGAAAGTGTTCAAGATGGAGACATAGATATTTGTAAAGTGCATACGGACCTGAATGTCGCAGATCCGTTGAGTAAACCTCTTCCACGAGAAAAACATGATCAACACCAGAACTCTATGGGTGTTCGATTCATCACAATGTAACTAGATTATTGACTCTAGTGCAAGTGGGAGACTGTTGGAAATATGCCCTAGAGGCAATAATAAAATGGTTATTATTATATTTCCTTGTTCATGATACTTGTCTATTGCTCATGCTATAATTGTGTTATCCGGAAATCATAATACATATGTGAATACATAGACCACAACATGTCCCTAGTGAGCCGGTTTCCTGACCATGGACATTGGATGTCATTGATAACGGGATCACATCATTAGGAGAATGGTGTGATGGACAAGATCCAATCCTAAGCATAGCACAAGATCGTGTAGTTCGTCTGCTAAAGCTTTTCTAATGTCAAGTATCTTTTCCTTACACCATGAGATTGTGCAACTCCCGGATACTGTAGGAATGCTTTATGTGTGCCAAACGTCTGGCAACGTGCTGGGTGGCTATAAAGGTGCACTACGGTATCTTCAAAAGTGTCTACATTGGGTTGGCACGAATCGAGGCTGGGATTTGTCACTCCGTTATGACGTAGAGGTATCTCTGGGCCCACTCGGTAATGCATCATCATAATGAGCTCAATGTGTCTAAGCAGTTAGTCACAGGATCATGCATTAACGGAACGAGTAAAGTGACTTGCCGCTAACGAGATTGAACGAGGTATTGGGATACCGACAATTGAATCTCGGGCAAGTAACATACTGATCGACAAAGGGAATTGTATACGGGATTGATTGAATCCCCGACATCGTGGTTCATCCGATGAGATCATCGTGGAACATGTGGGATCCAACATGGGTATCCAGATCCCGCTGTTGGTTATTGGCCAGAGAGATGTCTCGGTCATGTCTACATGGTTCCCGAACCCGTAGGGTCTACACACTTAAGGTTCGGTGATGCTAGAGTTGTTATGGGAACTAGTATGCAGTTACTGAATGTGGTTCGGAGTCCCGGATGAGATCCTGGACGTCACGAGGAGTTCCGGAATGGTCCGGAGATAAAGATTTATATATGTGAAGTCCTTATTCGGTCACTGGAAGTGTTCGGGGGTTTATCGGTATTGTACTGGGACCACCGAAGGGGTTCCGGGGGTCCACCGAGAGGGTCCACCTGCCCCGGAGGGCCCTATGGGCTGAATATGGAGGGGAACCAGTCCCTAGGTGGGCTGGGCGCCAAACCCCCCTAGGGCCCATGCGCCTAGGGTTTAGGGGAAACCCTAAAAAGGGCGCCCCCCTTGGCTTGGGGGGCAAGCCACCTCCCCTTGGCCGCCGCCCCCCCCTCTAGATCCATCTGGAGGGGGCTGGCACCCCTCTCCCTTGCCCCTATAAATAGAGGGGAGGTGGTAGGGCTTCCGCACCCTTTCCCTGGCGCAACCCTCTCCCTCCCCAACACCTCCTCCTCCGTAGTAGTGCTTGGTGAAGCCCTGCCGGAGAACTGCAAGCTCCACCACCACGCCGTCGTGCTGCCGGAGTTCTTCCCCAACTTCTCCTTCTCCCTTGCTAGATCAAGAAGGAGTAGACGTCCCCATGTTGTACGTGTGTTGAACGCGGAGGCGCCGTTGTTCGGCGCTTAGATCGGAATCAACCGCGATATGAATCGCCATGATCGACTCCCTATATATGTGTTCTTATGGCAGCTTCCGCGTCGCGATCTTCAAGGGTATGAAGATGCACTCCCCTCTCTCTTGTTGCTAGTCTCTCCATAGATTGATCTTGGTGATGCGTAGAAATTTTTTAATTTCTGCAACGATCCCCAACAAAAAAAATCATGTATCTCTCTACAAACTAAATCATGTATTTGTAAAATAACTATTCCCTCCATTCGGAAATATAAGATGTTCTAACTTTTTATGAACATATGTATATATACATGTTTAGTGTGTTTGTTCACTCATTTCAGTTTGTATGTAGTTCATATTAAAATATCCAAAGCATCTTATATTTGTGAACCCCCGCGTCGCCTTGCTCGGGCGACACGGGGAACCAACGCCGCCGCCGCAAGGCTCTCCACTTCCTGCTCTCCCGCTTCGCAGCCGCCGGAGGGGCCGGCTACAAAGCCCACGCATGCCCTAGCGAAGGTGGCGACAGGGCATTTCCTCTGGTGGATCGGGGCGCGCTCGTCTCCAAGATGTGAGCTTCATCTGAGACGGCGGGGTAAGTCCTCGGCGCGTGATGTGGTGTCGTCATGGTGGGCGTGCGACGCATGCAGCTTGGCATGGCGGCTCCCAACGTCATGACGACTTCCAGGTGTACGGCGACTCCCGGTGGTTTGGCGACTTCCTGGAGGTTTGTTTCTGCGCGTGCCTACTACCTATGGTGGTTGCTGCCTTGGTGTTGTGGGTGCGGGGTGCAGATCCATCGGTTGGGGGCCAGTGTGGAGCCGGTTGTGCGACTTGGTGCATTCAGCCGACTGCGAGGGTAGGAGATGCGGCCGGTGAAAATTGATCTCTGACTTCGGTCTTGGCGGGCGATGACGGTGTTTTATGCACCGTTACCTTGTTGAAGGCATCGTCGTTGTCGTCATCATCTCGTTGCTCGAGCTGTTCCGAGGGGAAACCCTTGATCTAGGTCTCCCGGAATGAACCATGGTGGCACTTTCGATGTTGTCTTCCCTTATGAGGGCATCGTTTAAAGCAGATACTTGCTCGAGTCATCAGGAGGTGAAGCGGCGCGGCATCTACCGCATCGATGACAGTGGATCTCGGCAGCATGGTGAAGCGGAGTCTCGCTGACGGATGCATCCATATGGACGAGGCAGGGCAGCGGCGCTGTTTGGCATCGTAGTGGCATCGCCGGCTGGCCGGCGTGACAAGGATAATGCGGATTTCTATCTTTGAGATAGGACAACGGTTCAATGGTGGTGCATGCTTTGGGTTTGTTGTACCGGGTATGTGTTCCAAGTACGTCATGCATGCGACAAAGGTCTTTGCCGTCAGCCATGGCTGACGGTAAAGTGCCTGATTCCTGTAGTGAGTGACCCTAGTTTTGGACGGTGGGGCGTGATGACATTCCCCACTGTCGAGTTTGTAGGTGTGGATTGGTGGCTTCGGGTTGTTTGATGTATGTTCTTGCCAGTTGTATAATTTAACAAAGATGGTTGTATACATCTATTGATGCAGAGGGCAGGGGTTTTAACCTCCTTTTAAAAAAAATCTTATATTTGTGAACGGAACAAAGGTAGTATTATTTATTCAATAAATAGGTATCTGTTCTAAAAAGCTTTATCCATAGTTATTTACCGAAAAAGGCTTTCACCCCACTTTATATGTAAAGCAAACCACAAGAGTCAAACAAGTTCATACAAAGAAGTACCACACCACACAACACAACGCAAAGTAGAGCCCAAACATAGTATGAAAAGGGGGTTTTACTAAGGGCACAAGTCAACAAGCCCTGAATAGTACACAATAAATAAGTGGCGTCAATGGCCGCGGTGAGTCCCAGGGACTAATCCGGCTCATGAGGTGGTGGAGGAAGCGGCAGCGCCAAACAAAGAGTCAGCGCCTGAAGATCTGCAATGAAGATGTTGATGGCATCCCGCTCCGGACCACGGCTAAGCGGCTTCCATAGTTGCAAGTAGCCACACGTTTTGTAGAGAGCATTAGTCAGTTGACGAAGAGGGGCACGCTCAATCACAAACTTATGATAAATCATCCACGGAGGCCACACATGAACCCCAATGCCCATCCACCTAGTGTGGCGGGACCCATGCGTGGATGTCTGAAGTTCCTCGAAGAGGTCTGGGAAGTTGGTGTTGCACCATCTCCCACGTTCTCGCACAACGGACAAATTCCATCTCTGGGATGCGCTTGAGTACCTCCACCCCTGAAGGTACCCCGCCATGGATCCATTTCCATAGAAATATCTTAATCTTAAGCGGGAGCCTAATGGACTAAATTTGCGCAAGGGGCTCCGGATCTGGAGAGGCAACAATAGGCTGGTAGAGCGACTTAGTGGAGAAGCGGCCAGATGAGTCAAGGCACCAAGGCATATAGTCATGAGCCTAACTGATGTTCGGAGTGTCGAGGGCGACGCACTCAAGAAGCGCCAACCAAGCGTCTTGCTCCAGTGGACTAAAAGATCGCCTGAAGGCAAGGCGCCCTAAGTCAATAAGGGCCACCTCGACAAAAATCTGAGGGTCCATCGATGGAGAATAGCTCCAGAAATCTAGCGGTGAAGGGGGTATCACCCTCCCAACAAGCAAACCAGAAAAGGGTTAAAATTCCAGACCCCACCGAGATCGAGGACCCCATGCATAGGACAGGAGTGGCTGAATGATCGATTGCTAGAACTGGGAACTGCCCACTCTTTGGTAGAAAGCAAAAGGTTGACCGCACAAGTATTTGGCCGTGATGATGTTAAGCCACAAACCATCCAGCGTTTGGACGACATTATCCCTAACCCTCCTTGGTCTTTGGATTTACAAATGTTGGTCCACTACACCATATGGTATTGTTGCTTGTCTCAATCGTCAGCGCAGAAGAATTTGGATTAATATCTGGCGATCTCATGGTGCGGGGTTTCATGAAGACTATAGAAGCTCATGATGAACATGAGCATACTCGACATGGATGGATTAATCAACACCGTCCTAGCCGCCTAAGAGAGCTACCTGCCCTGCCAAGGCTCAACCTTGTATTGGAGCTTGGTGACGGTCGGTCCAAGCTCCGCCATAGTAAGTCGAGGGTCGCTAATGGGGATCATGTTAGGGCCGAGAGTATATCGGCCAGAGGGGGGTGAATGGGAGATTCAAATTTTCTTTCGAAAGCTTTGAAACTTAACCCAAACACTACAGTGGAATAGAGTATCGAGAGAAATGCATTGAATCAGTTTTCTTCGTCAGAGGCATATTCATCGAGGAAAGCATTAACGACAGAACGAGCTTGATAGATTATAGGTTTAACTACAATGAGGGTTGTGCATCAAGCAAATAGATGTAACAGAATGAGAGATAGCATAGCTGAACTGATAGAAAAACAACTGAAAGGTTACACAAGTAAGACAAAGGTACAGACTGACAACGAATGATAAGAGAAAACACAGATACACAGGATGAGGGTAAAACAACAAGACAAATGATCATGTAAACTATCGCCACAGAGCACGAATGAAAACTACTGAATGAAATGCACTAGAGTAGATTTAACCAGTGGTGCTCGATGGTGACAAGAGATTTGGTAGACCAGTTCACCCTTCTGCCAAAGGGCTATGTTTGGTTGGAGGGGCTGTGACTTAACACGGAAGAAAAACCTTCTTCACCCTATTCTCCTTCAACGCAGAGCTAATCAGACTCTGGTTGATTTCAATCATGATAGATCCTTGTTGGCGATCTCCAAACCTTCAGTTGACCTTCGCAAACCACAATCACTCTTGGTTGCTGAAGGTCACGCTTGGTGAAGACAACAACTCTTCAACACTCGAAGCCAAAACCTATCCGTCTAGAGAGTGCGCAGCTCTCAAGAGTAATATGTACAAGAACTCTCACTCAGAACTACTATGATGCTAAACCACTGTCTAGGTTTGGGCTCTTGGTTTTTCTCTCGGTGGATCTTAAACTCAAATCACTCGGAGAGTGGTTGGTCAAATCAATCTTCTTAGAAATCTCAAACGGAGCAGCCAACAGACGTTGTTGGAGCGGGGTGGCTATTTATAGCTGCAGCCTTCCCTGGTGGAAAATGACCAAATTAGACATCAAGCTCAGCCAATGGCCGAACGACACGATTCCAACGATCGGATTTGAGCACAACGGTAACATTTCTTGCAGAGCAAGAAATGCTAACTCCTCGGTCCGAGGCAAATCTCTCGCAGCGAACAAGATCACAGTCTCTTGCTGACAAGTATTTGCTCGGAGCTCAGAGAGATTTCTCTCGCAACTTTCATAGGTTTTGGCTAAGCATCACAGTGGATCTAAGCATCGAGAACCTATACCCCTCTTAATAGTACGGAGGTACTATGACTCAAAAGAATGAAAGAAGAACAACTAAGTGAATGCTCGTCTTCACAGTCTTCGACTTCCATCGCTGCAGACAATTTCTTCGGACGACAATACCGAATCAAAAGAAACTTTGCTTCAGCAGTAAAGTTTCGAGGGTCGATTTCTTCTCATTAATCTTCTCGACTCTATCAAGTATAGTTCATTCTTCTCTGCAACACAGATGTACTTCGGTGAAGTTCCTCGAAATCAGCACCGGAGACATCATATTCTTCGGTTATGTATGGACGTTTTCTCTCTGTATGCACTAGCAAACAAATCATTCCATACCTGTTTCTGTCAACAATCTCCGAAACACAAGGTAGGTAGATATTGCACCAACAATCTCCCCCTTTTTCGATGATTGTTGACAAAATAGATCACATCAAATGATAGCTAAGGAATGAAATGCATGCGAAGAGTAATGAAAACGGCGAGATATAATTACGAAGATAAAATATTCTCCCCCTAAAGATACACTTTGGTTTGGGAAACAATATTTCTCTTCAAATGAGTGTCATTGACATCATATCACACACTGAGGTCTTTCAATGCACTCGACAGTGTCTGAGGTAGTTCCTGTCACAAAAACTTCGACAAGGGTTAGATGTGAGAAGTGTTGAGGGATTTGTGACAAGGATAAGTCATGAAGGTTTATTCATAACACAAGTATAATCCACATGATATTTTGTCTTCCTTCATGTTAGATATACGAAATAATCAAAACAGGATCGAGTAATAATTCATCGCTTGGAGTGGATATGCTTTGAAGGTGATTTTCCTACAACATAGATGATGCAAAAGATATCTGTGAGGAAAAACACTTTGTCAGCCATAAAGATAGCCTTCAATAAGGTACTTTATGCATAGGCTGACTTTAACTCCCTGCAAGGTTAGATAATGAGAGATAATAAGAGCATATCCAACCACAACAATTGTACATCTTTTAGTACTTGATGTACTTCTTCAAAAGAATATCATCATTTGATGATTCTCTATTCTTCTTCAAGGAGTTGTTATGTGTCCCTGAAAGATAAATGATTTCCGATGATAATCAATCATAGGACAAACATTCGATGGCACCTGCAAACAAATAGTGCGAAGCAAATGATATTGCAGGCGGGGGTTTATTAGTGTTACATGACGATCGAGTTTTTCAGCACCACATGCAGTGCGATAAAGTTCTTTGAAGTAAATTGTTCGAGGTAAAACCAAATGGCAAACGAAAACAAACACGCGCCCTGCAAACCTTGATAAACTATCACTCAATGTAATTCTACCCTTTTTGTCAACAAGTGTCAAAAAGGAAAGAGAGGATATACGAGGAATTACTCCAAGGGAGAATCTTCTGAATCATAATTGAAACCACTCGTAGAATCAGAATCAGAATCAGAAGAATGCGGAATGGTCGAGGCAGAAGCAGGAGTGGCAGCCTTGGCCTTGGAAGGTCTTGAGGGGTGGACATCAGGCTTGTAGATGCGAGTACTGGATGCATCATGATTAACAAACAACAGATACGTTGAAGCAGAATGTTGTGGGAGTACTAGATTTTGTCTTTGGATATGCGGTACTTCAAGCAAGTCCAGATGATCATATTCCTTGAATAGGCCCTTCTTGGCTAGATCCTTGCGGGAGTAATGCTTCCGCAGCAAAGTCCATGATCATTTTCTTGCATCCTTCTCATGCAGAAGAATTTGGCGAGTGTGATTATGAATCAGGTTCAACTCAGCCATTAATTCCACCTTTTCTTTTCTGTCCATCTTGATGTGTCTTTCCAAAGTCTGATGTGTGCGAATATGCAAATCTCATAGATTGATTGATCTTCTTTGCGAGGAATTTCAATCCTAGCTTCCTTGACCTTTGGTGCATTCTCAGATGCAGATGCATTTGCAGCAGCATTGACTGGTTCCTTCCCCTTTCCGTTATCCTTCACAAGACGTAGGGTGTCACGAACAGGTGTCATGAAAACTTTCGGCTCATAAGCCCAGAAGAACTTCTCATTTATGGTTGCTCAATGTTGAACATTATCCATGGAGCATATGGCTTGAGTGATTGAGGGCTATCTGCAGCACATGCCAAGTTCCAAATGAAGAGATCAGGAATATTAAACTTGATTCCCTGAGATATTGCGACAAGAGCATTTCCTACGATGTCTTTGATAGAGTTGGGCCGGTTTGTTGGCGTGATGGTATTGCACAGAATGTGGAATATCACTCTGTTGTCATAGGACAACTTCTTCGGATCAACCTCAATGCATTCGTCACCCACCATAGTGAGATCCATCAGAACATGGAGTTGAGCTTCAGATACTTCCCAGAAATGCAATCGGTGTTCTCTGTCATTCTCAAACTCACATTGAGGCAAATTGATCAGGGCCAGAAAATGATCTGTTGAGCATTTGATTCTCTTCCTGCCAGTCATCCATTCGAGTGTCCATGTTGAATCATTTCCCAATTCTCCTGTGATGTACAATGTGGCATAGAACTGAAGAATAATTTCCTTGTTCCAGCCATGGTTAAAATGCATGAAACTCTTCAGGAGAACGTGTTCCATGTGATCAATTGCATTATGGAAGCAAGGCATTCTTTCGAGCTTGACAAAGTATAATATCTTATGATTGAAAATCATGTGCTTGTCAAACAAGATTCGAGCATAACAGATTGCCTGCTCTTCTCTCCAGAACCTGGGTGACAATGAAGTCCTTTCTCCTTCATATGGGCTGACCCCAAAGAAAGCAAGCTTCGCAGAGTGAAGCTTTTCATTAAACGCGGGGCCATTGGGTCAATATTCAGCTAAAATAGCGGGAACGATTCTTGAGGATTTTTCTTGAGGCTTCCATGCTAATTTCCATCGGCTGTACTCCTTCAGAGGCTGGAGCATTTTCATCGTCGGGCTTCAATGGCGCAAGAGGCCTTGACATTGTATCTGAAGTAGATGGCATGGGATCACTGGACTGACCGTCATTTTTCTTCGCTGGAACTTCTTCAGCGGCATTCTTAGATTCAGGCACTAGGGCCTTTTCTTTTGGTGAGGATTCAAATGTGGGTGGTACAACAACTTCCTCAGACTCTTGAGTCACAACATGATCTCCTTCAGTCTACTGAGTTACTATTGGTGGGTCAACTTGGTGCACTACAAAAAAAGACACATCCGTGACATTTAGGGCCGAACGAAAAAAAATTATGTCATACTTATGACACTTCTATGATGATAATTGTGACAAAACCCGGTTTCATCATATATGTGGTGGGGTCCTACTTCTATGACAAAAAATCATGACAGAAAATGGGCTTTTCGTCCTAGGCGGGCCAGAGATGCATCAGCATGACATTCTTTGGGCCGTCCATGACGGAAAAAACCGTGGTAGAAGCGAGGGCGAGGAAAATATCGGGGAGTTCCTGGTTATGGTTGCTGATCGGGGGCCAAGCGCTGCGCATTTCTCTCATACGTACGCGCGTGTGTGCGAGGCATTGGGCTCTAACTGAACCCGATCGAGGCGTTGGGCTCTAACTAAACCTGAGCGATTGCACTGCAAGCTATGCGTTACTGAACCCGAGCGATCGACCGATCCCTTGCTGTTAATTGAACCCGATGGAGCGATTTCTTCGCTACTGCTGCTAACTAAAGCCGATCGATGCTGCCTTTGGATGAACAATGAGCGTTGTTGGGGGGTTTGGATGAACAGTTCCCGGTGGGGGTTGGATGAACAGGAACCCCTGGTAGTAGAGGCCGTTGCACTGGATGAAACGATACTCGATCGATCAAGCGGTGGATGAACAGGACCCCATGGAGGCTGGATGAACAGGACCCGTGGAGGGCTGGTTGAACGATGGCGGTGGAGGGCTGGTTGAACGATGGCGGTGGAGGGCTGGATGAACAGAGCCCATGGAGGGTGGTTGAACAGACCCGTGGAGAGGGCTGGTTGAGCAAAGAGGCCGGTGGAGGAGCGGTGGAGGCTGGATGAATAGGAGCCCGTGGATGAACAAATGTGTGGAGGCCGGAGGAGGTTGACGGTGGATGAACAGAGTCCGTGGAGGCTGGAGGAGGTCGACGGTGGAGATGAACAGTATCCCGTGGAGTCCTGTTTTGCGGTACGCCACACCCCTCCCGATGAACAGGACCCCCATTTCTATCATAGCGCTCCAATACAAGTCCGTTTCCTCCGTTTTGCGGTACGCCACACCCCTCCCGATCAACAAGACCCCGTTTCGACCGTAGGAGGTCCGTTTCCTCCATTTTGCGGTACGACAGACCCCTCCCGATGAACAGGATCCCGTTTCGACCGTGGTCGGTCGAACACAAGGCCGTTTCCTCCGTTCTGCAGTACGCCAGGCCTCGTTTCCATCGGCTGTTCCGTCCAAGCCGGTTGGCTCCCGATGAACAACACGTGTTCTGTTGCCTCTCGATGAACACGGCGCATTCCGTTGCCTCCCCATGAACACAAGGACGACGCAATTTCTCTATTCCGACCCAGCCATGTACACGAGCCCTGGCTGTACGTATGCGCGAGTGGGCGTTCGAGACCCCGCCCGCATGTACGTACGTGGCCGTATTTACTTTCTTGCACCCTGGCCGTTGTACGTACGTGTACATGCTACGTGCGCGCCTCTACTACGACACGTGCGTGCCTCTACATCAACCAGTATGTACATACACGTTCGCGACCAGAATGACAACGCTACGTATGCTTCGACCATGTGGGTCCCGATTGTCAGGCACTTCCTTGCGTGCGAAGATGTAGCTGGTGGGTCCCAGCAGTCAGGGGCGAATCATTTTCTTCCATAATATGGACACACTTCCTTGCGTGCGAAGATGTAGCTGGTGGGTCCCAACAGTCAGGGGGAAACGTTTTTTTCACGAAATACGGTGGCCCGTCCGGTGGGTCCCTGCTGTCAGGTGGAGCCGTGGAGGAATCATTATTTTCCGCGTAATAAGGAGGCACTTCCTTGCTGCGGCTATGGACCCAGCTGTCAGCCTCTCCACGTACAGTACTCTTCCGATGGAAGTCAGTCGTTGACCACATTGACCACGCCGCGCCGAGAGCACCAAGGCGGTGGACGACGGCGAGGCCTGGGAAGGGGACGATGCAGAGCCGGGGAAGACGCGGCAGTGGATGCCCACGCGGAGAGGAGTACGAGGGTTCACTGGTTCGGCTGCGGTGTGAGGCCGCCGTCGCCGCATAATAATAGGGGGTGTGGGTGAGTGGAGGGATGGCCTGACCAGCGGTGGGAGTAGTAGGGGGCGGTGAGGCCTCCGCGGCAACCTGACACCGCCACGGAGGCGAGAGCAGGCGGCATGACCGGCGCTGCTTTGGGCGGCTGGAGCAAGAAGACCAGAGGTTGAAGAAGCACGACGGCCGTTGGATGGACATCATACGGTAACTGCAGCTAGAATCGTTTATATTGACTAAGTTGACAAAACCCTTGGTACGTGTCAACTTAATAGGCCCACAGGCCAACTTCTGAAACGGTGCGCCCCAGATGTCAGGGGGAGGAATCATTTTTTTGGCGGGTGAAGCTAGAATATCCGAGATTGAAGAAGAAGCACGACATCCGTTGGATGGACATCCAATGGCCACTTCTGCTAGAACCGTGTGTTGACTATAAGTTGATAAAGCCTTGCATGCGCGTCAACTATTTTTTTTAGGGGACGCGTCAACTTAGTAGGCCCTCAAGTGTGTGGCGGAGGACTTATAGCCCATTTGAGATTTGTAAGAATGTACAGCCCATTTTTGAATTCTAATGGAATTTACTACAACCCATTTACAGTTTGTTAAAAGTATAACCCATTTTCTAGCTAGGACAACGATTAATAATTTCAACCAACCGTTCAAAATAGAATTCAATAAAATTTCCCACATTTTGATGGGATCCGAAATATTTTTATCCCGAAATTTCTAGTCAGATTAAATACAATTTCAATATAAATTTGTATTACGTAAAAATCCAACGAAACATTGCGGCGCAACAATTAATGAAATTAAAATTTTCAAAATCCATAAATAATATTTTATAAACTAATTACGTGTTTGGTGCATTTTTTATAGTTACTGCCCAGCTTTTATAATTACATCCCATTTATTATTTCTTAAAGCCCATTTTCTTGTTAAGCCTAATGCATCCCACCTAGGAAAGATTTGCAGCCCAGCGGGGCGGAGAATAACAAGTGGACCTTGCCTGGGTATTCCTAAAAAAAGTATAGCTGGGCTAGCCATTTTCAGCTTGAAAAAATTAATATCCGGGTTGGATATCGGCTCAGGGCTAGACGGGCCACAGCCATTGATTAATACCCTGCTCTCCTTTGAACAACAACGAAAACATAGCTCAAGAAAAACTCTGCAATGCTCACACCTCAAAAAGACAAATACTGCTCGAGCTGCTTGGTCCCAGCTGTCGGCCGCTCCTTGTGCAATTCTCTCGTTTATTGACTACATAGGTTGACAATGGTGTGGGACCGTGATGTCAGGAAACCAGGAGGAAGCAAAAAATATTACAGTTGTGTATAATAAGGAGGCACTTGCGTACGTGCGGCTATGGCCCTGGTGGGTCCCCACTGTCATCCTCTCCAAGTAAAGTCATCTCCTCATTCCTCATGCTGTTGACCATGTTGACAACGCGAGACGGCGGCACCACAGCGAGCGCAACAACTCGAAGGATGACGGAGAGGGCCTCGCGGGCCCTACGGATGGTCTGATACAACGCCCGTTGCTCATTGGGGAAGTCAGGATCATAGGGCCACATGTCCGCGACGGCATTGTCATTCCCTTGTTCACCGATGCTCGTTGAGGAGACGGATGTTGCAGCACAGGTCCTCCTGCGCTGGTAGCTCTTCCGCCATTAGGGCATCGAAGTGGGTCGCACCTGCCCTATGGTGAACATGGCATGAACCGGCTTGGACAGTGGCGCCGGCTCCTAGTCGGAAGCTACGTCCATCGTCTGATTGTCGTCGCTCAGCTCGGCGAGCTCGCTGGTGAGCCAGCATGTCCGGCTGGCCGACCGACTCACGCTAAGCACGAGTCGACCGCCTGCCCACACAGCATCGCCTCCCTCACCCGCGCGCACTTTTCGCCCAAAACGGTCAGCGCCGCCCGCCCCGATTCCCGGTGCAGGCGATTGCTCCGCCTTCAAACAACACAAGTGCCGTCCATCCGTCTGTCTGCCGCCCACATTAATGATACACGGTTGCCGAGGCGGCTACTCTGGTGCCACACATTCGTCCCTCCGCCGCCCACAATTGCTATATAAACTGTTGCCATAGCTGCAGTAATCCGCCTCCGTTCCCTTTCTCCCGTCCACACCACTACTCCCACCATGGCTTCCTCGCGCTCTAGCGCTCTTCAAGATGGGTGGACGACGGACCACAAGGAGATGGCAGCCATTGCTGCCAACTGGCTAGCCGGTAGGCAGCCGGAGGATGATGACGTCCCAATGGAGAACATGGTAGTCGATGATCCGGTGCCAACCCCCTCCTCTGCGCCATCCTCGCCGGTGCATTGCACCATGACCATCGGCGAGGCCCGTGCCCAATACATGGACACGGTGAGGCAGAAGCGTCAGGAGCAGTTCCGGGAGGCGCAGGCCGACGGCGCCTACAACCACCATCTCTTCCAGGAGCACCTGCAGGCGGAGGAGCAGATCGTCGTGGAGCTGGCGGAGCAGGAGGCGCTGCTCGACTCGTATCGCTCCGCCCGCGAGGGCTGCCTCGAGCGCTGGCAGTACCACATGCGGGTGGCGGAGGCTGCGACCGCCTACAAAGAGGGCGATGAAGCGGGCGAGGCGCTGTTTGGCGAGACCAAGGACGAGGCGGAGGACAATGCCGGCTCCGACGAGTCCCCGCTCCGCTGGCGTCGACGAGGACCTGCTGCGCCGAGGCCCAGCGGCGCCAACAACGAAGTAGAGGACATCGCCGGCTCCGCCGAGGACCCGCGACATCAACAACGAGGCAGAGGACACCGCCGGCCCCGCCCCGCCAACAACGAGGCAGAGGACATCGCCGGCACAGCCGAGGCCCCACCCTGCCAGCAACTAGGGGGAGGATTTCCCCTGCTCTGGCGAGGCGCCGCCCCGGCGACAACGAGATAAAGGACATCACTGGCTTCGTCGAGGCCCCGCCCCGCTGCCAACGAGGCCGCGCCACACAGAAAACGAGGAATAGTAGAACACGGTAGGTCGCCGCCGCTTGGGTCCAAGTAAGGCCACCGCTGCTACCCTCCGGTTGAAGCCAAGCTAGGCGGGTTGACCATTGACGGCCGATTAGCTTCTTGGCGGCGACGTGGAGTCGGAGAGCTATGTTGGAGAAGGACGCTGCTTCGTTACTTAACTGCATGTGCAGTTGGGTCACTGGCGTGTGGGCCCAAGAGGCATCTGGCCCACATGTAAGTGACGAATCGCACTGTTGTTATGTCATCAAGCTCATCCATTGGAGAAGAAGCCTCGTTCGCTCAGCCGGACACAAAAAGCTATGGTTAATTAATTATACCTCCAGTGCACCCCTTTTTAGTTGAAGAATGTATGACATGTAATGAAATCCGGCATGTTTATATGAAATTCGGCAGTGTATGAATGAATTTAGTTCGATTTGTTTGAATTCTTGTATCACTGGCATTGATGAACATGCAAAACAATACGTACTAGCATTATTCCCAGGGTGATCACCTCGTTTGCAGCAGTTTCACATGTACTCCCTTCGGTCCTTTTTGGTCTGCATATAAGTTTTGTCTGAAGTCAAAGTATCTCTAATTTGACCAATCTTATAGAAAAAGTATCAACATTCATAATGTAAAATCAACTGACTTGAAAGAAATCTAATATGCGAAGTAAAAAGGAACAGAGGGAGTAAAAAGTTTAGCGTTCATGTACATTGCAATCAACACACAGGCCTGGCAATTCATAGAGAACATTCAAAACAATCGATGATTATGCATCTCAGCGATTCACATGTCAGAGCCAATATTTACTTCACAACTAAAGAATAAAGAAAAATCGATCGATGCTGCTAACATCAAACGGCGTCCCATTCAAAAATATCAAACGCATGTCTTCTTGCTAACATCAATGAGCAAAGTTTGACAAGGTTGTCCCATTCCAAAATGTCAAATGTGTGTTGTTTTGCGTACATCAATGAGCAAACTTTGACAAGGTTTTCCCATTCCAAATTATCAAATGCCTACGATTGTGGAATGGGCGGGGTTTGCCATCAGTTCGGACGTTGACATGGCACCTCGTGCTAAATAAACCAGCTGTTCTTTTTTGTGCAGTTCCACCAAAATCAACCAAATTTGTGCGTAGCTTGTATGATTTCATCTTTATATGTTGCGACGCCTTGAACATATTGGCACCTCCCTTCTTGTGGTGGAAATGAATGATTCAAGAATATTCGATGTATTCATGAACATTTTGTGCAGTTCCCATTGAAATCAAGCTGAGCACCCCTATTTGCATAAATACAAAAAAAGTGATTAGTATAAAGCAAACTATACTATGAATTGACAGTTTAAATAGTCAACCTACATGATCCATGCAGAGCACACATTAAAAAAATGGAACTCACCAGAAGGAATCATAAAACAACATTGTACTGGCAATCACAACAACAAAGATGGAGATCTGTGAGTCCTTCGGAGCTGAAGTTAGTTTGTTCTTGTGGGAAATAATGTAACCATCCTTCAACTGCTCCCTTCTTAAGAAGAGAGGCTTGGCTTCTTTATCCTGGGATAATCGGAACTAGGCACTTCACGTACTCCATATGTTGGAAATATGCCCTAGAGGCAATAATAAATAAGTTATTAGTATATTTCCTTGTTCATGATAATCATTTATTATCCATGCTATAATTTTATTGAAAGGAAACTCAGATACATGTGTGGGTACATAGACAACACCATGTCCCTAGTAAGCCTCTAGTTGACTAGCTCGTTAATCAATAGATGGTTACGGTTTCCTGACCATGGACATTGGATGTCATTGATAACGGGATCACATCATTAGGAGAATGATGTGATGGACAAGACCCAATCCTAAGCCTAGCACAAAGATCGTAGTTCGTATGCTAAAGCTTTTATAATGTCAAGTATCATTTCCTTAGACCATGAGATTGTGCAACTCCCGGATACCGTAGGAATGCTCTGGGTGTACCAAACATCACAACGTAACTGGGTGGCTATAAAGGTTCATTACAGGTATCTCCGAAAGTATCTGTTGGGTTGGCACGAATCGAGACTGGGATTTGTCACTCCGGTTGACGGAGAGGTATCTCTGGGCCCACTCGGTAGGACATCATCATAATGTGCACATGTGACCAAGGGGTTGATCACGGGATGATGTGTTACGGAACAAGTAAAGAGACTTGCCGGTAACAAGATTGAACAAGGTATCGGGATACCGACGATCGAATCTCGGGCAAGTACAATACCGCTAGACAAAGGGAATTGAATACGGGATTAATTGAATCCTCGACATCGTGGTTCATCCGATGAGATCATCGTGGAACATGTGGGAGCCAACATGGGTATCCAGATCCCGCTGTTGGTTATTGACCGGAGAACATCTCGGTCATGTCTGCATGGTTCCCGAACCCGTAGGGTCTACACACTTAAGGTTCGGTGACGCGAGAGTTGTTATGGGAAACAGTATGTGGTTATCGAAGGTTGTTCGGAGTCCCGGATGTGATCCCGGATGTCACGAGGAGTTCCAGAATGGTCCGGCGGTGAAGATCGATATATTGGACGAAGGGTATTGGAGTTCGGAAGTGTTCCGGGGGTGTTTCGGGAGCCCCGGCAAGTGTTGGAGGGCCTCATGGGCCAAAGGGGAAGGGGCAAACCAGCCCACTAAGGGGTGGTGCGCCCCTCCCAGCCCCTCTCACGTAACCAGGAGAGGTGGGGGCGCCTCCCCTAGGGCAGCCCCCCTTCCCGGCTTGGGGGGCAAGTTTCCTAGGGGGTGGGGGCGCCCAAACCCATCTAGGGTTTCTCCTGTGGCCGCCGCCCCTCCCCTGGGGAACCCTAGGGCGCCTCCTCCACCCCCCTTACCCCTATATATAGTGAGGGAGAGAGAGGGAAGCCGCACCCTTCCCCTGGCGCAGCCCCTCCCTCCTCCAACACTTCCTCCTCCTCCGTAGTGCTTAGCGAAGCTCTGCCGGAGAACCACGAGCTCCATCACCACCACGCCGTCGTGCTGTCGGAGTTTTCCTCAACTTCTCCTCTCCTTGCTGGATCAAGAAGGAGGAGACGTCCCGGCTGTACGTGTGTTGAGCGCGGAGGTGCCGTCCGTTTGGCGCTAGGATCATCGGTGATTTGGATCACGGCAGTATGACTCCATCAACCCCGTTCTCTTGAGCGCTTCCGCTTAGCGATCTACAAGGGTATGTAGATGCACTCTCCTTCCCTCGTTGCTGGTTTCTCCATAGATAGATCTTGGTGACACGTGGAAAATTTTGAATTTCTGCTCGTTCCCCAACAAAGGCATCATGAGCTAGGTCTATTATGCGTAGATTCTTTGCACGAGTAGAAGACAAAGTAGTTGTGGGCGTTGATTTTGTTCAATATGCTTACCGTTACTAGTCCAATCTTGTTTGACGGTATTGTAGGATGAAGCGGCCTGGACCGACCTTACGTACACTTACGTGAGACAGTTCCACCGACGGACATGCACTTGGTGCATAAGGTGGCTAGCGGTGCCGTCTCTCCCACTTTAGTCGGAACGGATTCGATGAAAAGGGTCCTTATGAAGGGTAAATAGCAATTGGCATATCACGTTGTGGTTTTGCGTGAGGTAAGAAACGTTCTTGCTAGAAACCCATAGCAGCCACATAAAACATGCAAACAACAATTAGAGGACGTCTAACTTGTTTTTGCGGGGTATGCTTTGTGATGTGATATGGCCAAAAAGAATGTGATGAATGATATGTGATGTATGAGATTGATCATGTTCTTGTAATAGGAATCACGACTTGCATGTCGATTAGTATGACAACCAGCAGGAGCCATAGGAGTTGTCTTTATTTATTGTATGACCTGCGTGTCATTGAACAACGCCATGTAATTACTTTACTTTATTGCTAACCGGTAGCCATAGTAGTAGAAGTAATAAGTTGGCGAGAAAACTTCATGGAGACACGATGATGGAGATCATGATGATGGAGATCATGGTGTCATGCCGGTGATGATGATGATCATGGAGCCCCGAAGATGGAGATCAAAAGGAGCAATATGATATTGGCCATATCATGTCACTATTTGATTGCATGTGATGTTTATCATGATTATACATCTTAACTTAGAACGACGGTAGTAAATAAGATGATCCCTCATTAAAATTTCAAGAAAGTGTTCCCCCTAACTGTGCACCTTTGCGAAAGTTCGTCGCTTTGAAGCACCACGTGATGATCGGTGTGATAGATTCTTACGTTCACATACAACGGGTGTAAGCCATTTTTACACGCGAAACACTTAGGTTGACTTGACGAGCCTAGCATGTACGCACATGGCCTCGGAACACAAGAGACCGAAAGGTCGAGCATGAGTCGTATAGTAGATCGATCAACATGAAGATGTTCACCGATGATGGCTAGTCCGTCTCACGTGATGATCGGACACGACCTAGTTGACTCGGATCATGTAATCACTTAGATGACTAGAGGATGTCTATCTGAGTGGGAGTTCATGAGATGAACTTAATTATCCTGAACATAGTCAAAAGATCTTTGCAAATTATATCGGCTCGCGCTTTAGTTCCACTGTTTAGATATGTTCCTAGAGAAAATATAGTTGAAAGTTGGCGGAGTGATTATGCGGACGAGAAAGCTTATGTCCTTAATGCACGCTCGGTGTGCTGAACCCCAAACGTCATCTGTGGATGTTGCGAACATCGGACATACACGCTTTGATAACTACGTGATAGTTCAGTTAAATGGTTTAGAGTAGAGGCACCAAAGGCGTTTCTCGAAACATATAAGATGTTTCGAGGGCTGAAATTGGGATTTCAGGCTTGTGCCCACGCCAAAAGGTATAAGACCTCCGGCGATTTTCTTAGCCTGCAAACTAAGGGAGAAAAGCTCAATCGTTGAGCTTGTGCTTAGATTTTCCGAGTGCAACAATCACTTGAATCGAGTGGGAGTTGATCTTCCGGATGAGATAGTGATGTTTCTCCAAAGTCATTGCCACCAAGCTGCTAGAGCTTCGTGATGAACTATAACATATCGAGGATAGATATGATGATCCTTGAGGTATTCACGATGTTTGACACCGCGAAAGTAGAAATCAAGAAGGAGCATCAATTGTTGATGGTTGGTGAAACCACTAGTTTCAAGAAGGGCAAGGGCAAGAAGGATACTTCATGAAGCGGCAAATCAGCTGCTGCTCTAGTGAAGAAACCCAAGGTTGAATCCAAACCCGAGACTAAGTGCTTCTATAACCCGAGACTAAGTGCTTCGTAATAAGGGAACAACCATCGGAGCAGAATTACCCTAGATACTTGGTAGATGAGAAGGCTGGCAAGGTCGATAGAAGTATATTGGATATACATTATGTTAATGTGTACTTTACTAGTACTCCTAGTAGCACCAGGGTATTAAGATACGGTTCGGTTGCTAAGTGTTAGTAACTCAAATAAAAGAGCTACGGAATAAACGGAGACTAGCTAAAGGTGAGTGACGATATGTGTTGAAGTGTTTCCAAGTTTGATTTGATCAAACATCGCACGCTCCCTCTACCATCAAGATTAGTATTAAACCTGAATAATTGTCATTTGGTGATTGCGTTGAGCATAGACATGATTGGATTATGTCTATCGCAATACGGCTATTCATTTAAGGAGAATAATGGTTACTCTATTTATTTGAATAATACCTTCAATGGTCTTGCACCTAAAGGAATGGTTTATTGAATCTCGATCGTAGTGATACACATTTTCATGTCAAAAGATATAAGATAGTAATGATAGTACCACCTGCTTGTGGCACTGCCATTTGAGTCATATTGGTATAGAACGCATGAAGAAGCTCCGTGTTGATGGATCTTTGGACTCACTCGTTTTTGAAAAGTTTGAGACACGCGAACCATGTCTATTGGTGTATATGCATGAAGAAACTCCATGCAAATGGACCGTTTGGACTCACTTGATTTTGAATCACTTGAGACATGCAAATCATACCACATGGGCAAGATGACCAAAGCCTCATTTTTCAAAGAAATGGAACAAGAAAGCAACTTGTTGGAAGTAATACATTTTGATGTGTGCAGTCCAATGAATCTTTGAGGCACGCAGTGGATATCGTTATGTTCTTACTTCACGATGATTTGAGTAGATCTTGAGTATATTTACTTGATGAAACACAAGTCTGAATTATTGAATGGTTCAAGTAATTTCAGAGTGAAGTTAAAGATCATCGTGACAAGAGGATAAAATGTCTATGATATGATCATAGAGATGAGTATCTGAGTTCTGAGCTTTGTACGCTATTAAGACATAGTGGAAATTGTTTCACAATTAATACCGCTGGAACACCATAGTGTGATGGTGTGCCCGAACATCATAGTTGCACCCTATTAGATATGGTGCGTACCATGATGTCTCTTATCGAATTACCACTATCGTTCATGGGTTAGGCATTAGAGACAACCGCACTCACTTTAATAGGGCACCACATAATTCCGTTGAGGCGACCTGTTTGAACTATGGTTTGGAGAAACCTAAGTTGTTGTTTCTTAAAAGTTTGGGGTTGCGACGCTTATGTGAAAAAGTTTCAGGTTGATAAGCTCGAACCCAAAGCGGATAAAATGCATCTTCATAGGACACCCAAAACAGTTGGGTATACCTCCTAATTCAGATCCGAAAGCAATAGGGATTGTTTCTTGAATCAGGTCCTTTCTCGAGGAAAAGTTTGTCGCGAAAAGTTGAGTGGGAGGATGGTGGAGACTTGATATGGTTATTGAACCGTCACTACAACTAGTGTGTAGCAGGGCACATGAAGTTGTTCCTGTGGCACCTACTCCAATTGAAGTAGAAGCTTATGATAGTGATCATGAAACTTCAGATCAAGTCACTACCGTACCTCGTAGGGTGACAAGGATCGTACTACTTGAGTGGTACAAGAATCCTGTCTTGAAGGTCATGTTGCTAGACAACAATGAACCTATGAGCTATGGAGAAGCGATGGTGGGCCCATATTCGACAAATGGTTAGAGGCCATGAAATCCGAGATAGGATCCATGTATCGAAACAAAGCATGGACTTTGGTGGACTTGCCGATGATCGGCAAGCTATTGAGATAAATGGATTTTAAGAAGAAGACGGACGTGGGCGGTAATGTCACCTTCTATGAAGCTCGACTTGTGGCAAAGAGTTTTTCACAAGTTGACTACGATGAGATTTTCTCATCCGTAGCGATGCTTAAGTCCGTCGGAATCATGTTAGCATTAGCTGCATTTATGAAATCTAGCGATGGATGTCAAAACGAGTTTCCTTACCAGTTTACGTAAGGAAAGGTTGTATGAGATACAATCGAAAAGGTTTTGTCGATCCTAAGGATGCTGAAAGGTATGCTAGCTCCATGATCCTTCCATGGACCGGAGTAAGCATCTCGGAGTTGGAATATACTCTTTGATAAGATGATCAAAGATATTGGGTTTATACAAAGTTTATGACAAACTTGTATTTCCAAAGAAGTGAGTGGGAGCACTATAGAATTTTGATGAGTATATGTTGTTGACATATTGTTGATCGAAATGATGTAGAATTTCTGGAAAGCATATAGGGTTATTTGAAAAGTGTTTTCAAGTGAAAACTTGTATTAAGCTACTTGAACATTGAGCATCAAGATCTATAGGGATAGATCAAAACCGCTTAATGGTACTTTCAAATGAGCATATACCTTGACATGATCTTGAAGGTGTTCAAGATGGATCGATCAAAGAAGGAGTTCTTGCACGAGATGTAAGGTATGAAGTTAAGACTTAAAGCTCGACCACGGCGAGCAGAGAGAAAGGACGAAGGTCGTCCCCTATGCCTTAGACGTAGGCTCTACGGTATGCTATCTTGTGTACCGCACGGAAGTGTGCCTTGCCATGAGTCACTCAGGGGTACAAGAATGATCCAGAATGGATCATTAGATAGCGATCAAAATTGTCCTTGGAGTAAATAAGGACATGTTTCTCGATTATGGAGGTGATAAAGAGTTCGGCGTAAAGGGTTACGTCGGTGCAAGCTTTAACACCTATCCGAGTGACTCGAGTAGCAAACCGGATCGTATAGTGGAGCAACCATTTGGAATACCTCCAAGTGGAGCGTGGAAGCAGCGTTTACAATATGACCTAGAAATTTGCAAAGCACACACGGATCTGAAAGGTTCGAGACCGTTGACTAAAACCTCTCTCACAAGCAAAACATGATCAAACCTCGTAACTCATTGAGTCTTAATCACATGATGATGTGAACTAGTTTACAGACACTAGTAAACTCTTTGGATGTTGGTCACATGGCGATGTGACCTATCAGTGTTAATCACATGACGATATGAACTAGATTATTGACTCTAGTGCAAGTGGGAGACTGTTGGAAATATGCCCTAGAGGCAATAATAAATTAGTTATTAGAATATTTCCTTCTTCATGATAATCGTTTATTATCCATGCTATAATTTTATTGAAAGGAAACTCAGATACATGTGTGGGTACATAGACAACACCATGTCCCTAGTAAGCCTCTAGTTAACTAGCTCGTTAATCAATAGATGGTTACGGTTTCCTGACCATGGACATTGGATGTCATTGATAACGGGATCACATCATTAGGAGAATGATGTGATGGACAAGACCCAATCCTAAGCCTAGCACAAAGATCGTAGTTCGTATGCTAAAGCTTTTCTAATGTCAAGTATCATTTCCTTAGACCATGAGATTGTGCAACTCCCGGATACCGTAGGAATGCTTCGGGTGTACCAAATGTCACAATGTAACTGGGTGGCTATAAAGGTTCATTACAGGTATCTCCGAAAGTATCTGTTGGGTTGGCACGAATCGAGAATGGGATTTGTCACTCCGGTTGACGGAGAGGTATCTCTGGGCCCACTCGGTAGGACATCATCATAATGTGCACAATGTGACCAAAGGGTTGATCACGGGATGATGTGTTACGGAACGAGTAAAGAGACTTGCCGGTAACGAGATTGAACAAGGTATCGGGATACCGACGATCGAATCTCGGGCAAGTACAATACCGCTAGACAAAGGGAATTGAATACGGGATTGATTGAATCCTCGACATCGTGGTTCATCCGATGAGATCATCGTGGAACATGTGGGAGCCAACATGGGTATCCAGATCCCGCTGTTGGTTATTGACCGGAGAACGTCTCTGTCATGTTCAGCATGGTTCCCGAACCCGTAGGGTCTACACACTAAGGTTCGGTGGCGCTAGAGTTGCTATGGGAAATAGTATGTGGTTACGAAGGTTGTTGAGTCCGGATGTGATCCCGGACGTCACGAGGAGTTCGGAATGGTCCGCGGTGAAGATCGATATATTGGACGAAGGGTATTGGAGTCGGAAGTGTTCGGGGGTACCAGGGCTATGGCCAAGATGACCGAAAGGTGTTTGGGAGCCCCGACAAGTGTTGGAGGGACTCATGGGCCAAAGGGAAGGGCAAACCAGCGCACTAAGGGGTGGTGCGCCTCCCAGCCCTCTCACGTAACCAGGAGAGGTGGGGCGCCTCCCCTAGGGCAGCCCCTTCCCGGCAGGGGCAAGTTTCCTAGGGGTGGGGCACCCAAACCCATCTAGGGTTTCCCCTATGGCCGCCGCCCTCCCCTAGGGAACCCTAGGCGCCTCCTCCACCCCTTACCCCTATATATAGTGAGGGAGAGAGAGGCAGCCGCACCTTTCCCTGGCGCAGCCCTCCCTCCTCCAACACTTCCTCCTCCTCCGTAGTGCTTAGCGAAGCTCTGCTGGAGAACCACGAGCTCCATCACCACCACGCCGTCGTCTTGGAGTTTTCCTCAACTTCTCCTCTCCCTTGCTGGATCAAGAAGGAGGAGGCGTCCCGGCTGTCACGTGTGTTGAGCGCGGAGGTGTCGTCCGTTCGGCGCTAGGATCATCGGTGATTTGGATCACGACAGTGCGACTCCATCAACCCCGTTCTCTTGAACGCTTCCGCTTAGCGATCTACAAGGGTATGTAGATGCACTCTCCTTCCCCTCGTTGCTGGTTTCTCCATAGATAGATCTTGGTGACACGTAGGAAAATTTTGAATTTTTGCTACGTTCCCCAACACCATATTCTCTTCAGAGGAGGATGATCCTGCTGTGCAAAGACAAGAGGACAACTAAATGCTAGCATCCCTGTTTGCTCAAAAAAAGGAAAGGAAATATTTAAAACAAAACAGATGAAGGACTTCTCAAGGACAATACCACTTTCTCATGACGGTATCTAAATAGTAGCACAAAACCAATAGAGATGACAAAGCTTAATCATATGGATGAAATCCGTGGGCGAGTACCAACCTTTGTCAAGAGGCTTATTGTGTAGAGCATACAGATCAAGCACTTCTCCGGGACCATCTGTTGTTATGTACTGTGGTTGCCATGTTTACTATATACTCCTCGATTAGTTTAATGTTTCCAACATCTTCTTGTGCAGTTCCACTAAAATATATGGTATCTTCAAAGAAGAACCCTGTTTGCACAAGTAGAGATAATTACATATTACATTAAGATTGGCATCAAATCAGTGGCAAAACAATTGCTCGTTCCAGCCATAGCAATAAATTAAGATGCAAAACTATATCATTACTTGTGTCATCACAGTTCCAGTGCTTCATTACAGCACTGGGAGTTGATTTTTGTTTTTCTTCCGCTTGTTCTTCCCCTTCATCACTTGGTTCAATAACAGACAAGCTTCGCCTTGAATGTAAGATTTGGCATGTCAATTAGGGAGCACAAGTATATCACTAAACAACGACGTTAATTTTCAGATGAAAGTGGCAAAATACAGGCCAACAGTTGTGAAATATCCTTATATTACCTCAGTGGGATATTACGGTGCACATACAGATTGGAAGTGTTGTCTCCATTTGTGCAGTTCCCTAAAATCAAGCAACATTAGCGTACAAGTAGCACAACATATGAAAGCACGCTGCACAATCATGTGAAAGAAGGCTAGTACTGACCTCTCATGATGCGGAATTCAAACAACTCACAAGAAGAAGATCTGAACCAAATTTGCCAACACGCATAGGAAGTAAGATCTCCTCTTGTGCAGTTCCACTAAGATCAAGCAATCAAGCAACATTGTCGGTGTGACATTTTTGTTGAACTGCACAAAACACTCTTAAAACAAAAGTGTTTTGTGCAGTGCAACAAAAGGTCTAATAACAACAATTGAAGTAGATAACCCTGTTTACACAGAGGTGCAAAGGAAACAACTAGTGGTAAATAACGGTGGATGACACAGAAGCCAACAAAAAGAAGCATCTAACTTAGGCTTCGAGAGAGAGAGTGTTGCTTTTTATTCTCTCTTGCTTTGGTGGTTGAACTTTATTTGCTTGTTTGAGATACTTTATGTCTGTGTGATACTTGGATGATCATGTGTTTGATCATATGCTACATTTATGCTTGTTGGATGACATTATCCTTTTTATCTCTATATGGTCATTTACTTTGCTTGGTGATAAGTGCATGTATTCACAATCATTATCATTTTGAGCGCTCCACCAAGATGTATGTGACATGGAAGAGTTACCCATGAGCCTAACTCCTTGTGCATTTGCAGTCCAAAGCAAATCTTAAACTATGCACAAATTTAGGGGGTGCTCTTGCTTATCACATACTTCTCAAAGCGACAATGTTTTTCACTCTTATTATCATTTGTCGAAGCTTTGATCTATATGTTATCATCAATTACTAAAAAGGGGGAGATTGAAAGTGCAACTATCCCTAGGTGGTTTTGGTAATTCCTAACAACATATAACTCATTGAGCTAACATCATTCCAAGATGAATATTTCAGGAAAAGCTCAATGGATGGCATGGCATGGATGAGAAAGGTGGATCCCTCAAAATGCTAAGGATAAAAGGATTGGCTCAAGCTCAAAAGCTCAAGACTCTACATTTTATATTTTAGTGATCCAAGATCACATTGAGTATATAGGAAAAGCCAATACTATCAAGGAGGGATGAGGTGTTGCCTAATGAGTTTCTTGCTCTACAGTGCTTAGTGATATGCTCCAAAAACCTCAACTACTTTCTCATATCCACATATGACCTAAACCAAGAGTCAAACTCGGCCCTACCGATTCTTTCTACCCGGCGCCACCGAGTTCAGATGTCATAGCCACTGCCACAAACCCTAGGCAAATTGGTCTCACCGATAGGGATCTCGGTCTCACCGAGATGGGATTGTAATCTCTCTGTTTCCCTTCGTAATGTTTTGGTACCACCGAGATGAGCGATCGGTCCCACCAAGATTGCAATGTAATCTCTCTATTTCCCTTTCGTAACATTTCGGTCCCACCGAAATGAGCGAATCGGTCCCATCGAGTTTACCTGACCAACTCTTTGGTTAGCTTATTACCAAAATCGGTCTCACCGAGTTTGTGTAATCGGTCTCACCGAGATTACGTTATGCCCTAACCCTAACCACATCGGTCTTACCGAGTTGCATGTCGGTCCCACCGAAAATCCTAACGGTCATTAGATTTGCTGAATCGGTCGGACCGAGTTTATCACTTTGGTCCCACCGAGTTTGGCAAGTTGTGTGTAACGGTTAGATTTTGTGTGGAGGCTATATATACCCCTCCACCTCCTCTTCATTCGTGGAGAGAGCCTTCAGAACAAACCTACACTTCCAACTTGCTGTTTCTGAGAAGGAACCACCTACTCATGTGTTGAGGCCAAGATATTCCATTCCTACCATATGAATCTTGATCTCTAGCCTTCCCCAAGTTGCTTTCCACTCAAAAATTCTTTCCACCAAATCCAAATCCTATGAGAGAGAGTTGAATGTTGGGGAGACTATCATTTGAAGCACAAGAGCAAGGAGTTCATCATCAACACACCATTTGTTACTTCTTGCAGATTGGTGTCTCCTAGATTGGCTAGGTGTCACTTGGGAGCCTCCGACAAGATTGTGGAGTTGAACCAAGGAGTTTGTAAGGGCAAGGAGATCGCCTACTTCATGAAGATCTACCGGTAGTGAGGCAAGTCCTTCGTGGACGACGGCCATGGTGGGATAGACAAGGTTGCTTCTTCGTGGACCCTTCGTGGGTGGAGCCCTCCATGGATTCGCGCAACCGTTACCCTTCATGGGTTGAAGTATCCATCAACGTGGATGTACGATAGCACCACCTATCGGAACCACGACAAAAACATCCGTGTCTCCAATTGCGTTTGAATTCTCCAAACCCTTCCCTTTTCATTTCTTGCAAGTTACATGCTTTACTTTCCACTGCTCATATACTCTTTGCATGCTTGCTTGAATTGTGCTAAGATTGCTTGACTTGTGCTAAGATAGCTAAAATCTGCCAAAGACTAAAATTGGGAAAAGGATAAGTTTTTATTTGGTCAAGTAGTCTAATCACCCCCCTCTAGACATATTTGCGATCCTACAAGTGGTATCAGAGCTTTGGTCTCCATTTGCTTTGATTTCCATAGCTTTTGGTAGTCATAGCCTTGGTTTCACAACCTAGGAGAGTATGGCGTCTAGCGAGGGAAATTATCACCGTAGAGGTCCTTACTTTGATGGTACTAATTTTGCTAGTTGGAAGCATAAGATGAAAATGCATATTCTTGGACATAACCCCGCCGTTTGGGCTATTGTGTGTATTGGCTTGCAAGGTGAATTCTTTGATGGGAGAGAACCGAACCGTGAAGCTAGTGCGGAAGAGTTGAAGATGCTGCAATACAACGCTCAAGCTTGTGATATCCTCTTCAATGGATTGTGCCCTGAAGAATTCAACAAAATCAGCCGTCTTGAGAATGCAAAGGAAATTTGGGATACTTTGATTGATATGCATGAAGGTACCGACTCCGTCAAGGAATCCAAGTTGGATGTGCTCCAAAGTCAACTTGACAAGTTCAAAATGAAGGATGGTGAAGGTGTCCTTTGAAATGTACTCTAGGCTTGCTCTTATCACAAATGAGATTGCGGGCTTAGGAAGTGAAGAGATGACCGACAAATTCATCATCAAGAAGATCCTAAGAGCTTTGGATGGAAAATATGATACCGTGTGCACATTGATCCAAATGATGCCAAATTACAAAGATCTCAAGCCAGCGGAAGTCATTGGAAGAATTGTTGCTCATGAGATGTCGCTCAAGGATAAGGAGGAACTTCACAACAAGTCAAGTGGTGCTTACAAAGCCTCATGTGAAGCCCCACATCATCAAGTGAGAAACAAACCTTCAATGAAGAATTGAGCTTAATGGTGAAGAACTTCAACAAATTCTACAAGAGTAGAAGCAAGAGAGAAGCTCCAAGTCAAGGTCCTACAATGACAAAAGATCTTCTAGTCGGGAGCATAGTTGCTACAATTGTGGAAGACCGGACACTATTCCAATGAGTGTCGACACCCTACAAAAGAAGAAAGATTCTCCAAAAGAAGAAGTAGAAGAGAGGAATCACCACCAAGAGAGAGGAGGAGTAGAGATGATCGTCATGAACGAAGACCCTCACGGAGAAGCAAGGATTCGGAAAGGAAGGACAAGTCATCAAGGAGCTACACAAAACGAAGACATCAAGATCATGTTGGTGAATGGGTATCCGGCTCCGACTCCGACAATCACTCCGAGAGAAGCTATCACTCCGACTCCGAAGATACTCAAGATGAAGGTGTTGCCGGTCTAGCACTTGTGTCAACCAACTCCTATGACATATTTGATTCACCTAATGAAGGAATTGGAAGATGCTTCATGGCTAAAGGCCCAAAGGTAACACACCCCGAGTATGTTGATTTCAATAGTGATGAAGATGACTTGCTAGGTGATGATGATTTACTTGTTGACAACTCTAGTGATGAATATGACGATGAAACGTCAATTAATCATGCTAATCAAGATAAAACAAATGACAATGATAAGGAGAAGATTGAGCTTCTAACTAAAGAACTAAACACTCTTAAGTTAGCTCATGAAACTATCTCAGAAGATCATCGAGAACTTTTAAGGACTCATGAGAAGTTACGCTTTGAAAAGCTCAATCTTGAGCAAGAGCATGAGTTCTTAAAGGCAATCAATGATTATCTTCGTAAGAAAAGTTCTTCTTACATTGCCAAGCGTTTACTCTTATCTACTTAAATGCCTCAAGTCAAGTCCATTAACAAAAACAAGAAGGATTCTTCCTCTAGTAGTAACAATAATCATGCTAAATCAAATGTTGTTGCTTCTAGTAGTTCTCTTGATTCCACTAATGATTCTCTTAGCCAAGTTACACTTGAGCAAGAAAATAGCTTATTGAAGGGAATTATAGAAAGGTGTTTACAAGAGCCTTGCGGGAGTAAGCAATTTGAGGAAATTATGCATAAGCAAGGAAGGCACCGGAAGAATCAAGGTGTTGGTTTTGAGCGAAAGTTCAATGCCAATGGAGTTGAGTGGGAAGAAGACCAATACCCCAAGATGAAGTTTGTTCCCCAACAAGAGAAGTATGATCCTACTTCTTTCAAAGGGACACAAGCTCAAGATGATCTTCCACCACAAGACCACAAGCAAAAAGGCAAGGATAAGCTTCAAGAGGAGATTGATGCATTTGAAGAAGCTCCTAAGGCCTTGGTCAAGTGGGTTCCCAAGACTACGACAAGTTCTACTTCATCAAGTACGACTACAACTCCAAGGATTCCCATCAAGATGATGTGGATCCCGAAGAAGAAGAACTAGAGATTTCTTGAGGGTGACTCCGCCAACATATTTCACTCATATCATTTTGGCAACAACAAGTGCAATCAACTTCCACATCTTGCACTAGTTCAAGGAGTCACAAACCCTCTTGTTGGTAAGACAAGGGACAAGGTAATCTAATGCTTTCATAGACATCATCTTGTGTGTGCATCACTCTGTCTATGGATATCCTTGTTTGTTCCTTGTGGGACTAACCCGTGTAGGTATTGAAAGTGCAACTCACTCCAAAGGATTGCTCCAAATGATCTTCATCAACATTGAGCATCCACATCTTCAACACCTACATGAAGTCATCATAGACAAAACCCAAGGTTAGTTCATCCCTCTAAGGGGGGATCTCACATCTAGGGGGAGCTTAACTCTCAGAATTGAGTCAAAGCAACTCTAATGGTGTGAACACATCAATGCATTATGTAAAAGTGGTAACCCCACTTGAGCTTAAACGATGAGTATGACCTATGATCAAATGTTCTCATTTGACTCCTAAGTCAATATACTCATATATAGATGACCTAGTCATCGCCAATTGTTTGATAGATGCTAGAATTGTTTGTGCATGCTTTGTCACATATTTCACTTGCTATTTTATTGTGTGAGCATGTTGGTTGCATATTTTACTCATTCGAGGACATCCACTTGTTGTTTGATTGATTGGTTTCTTTTTCTTTTTCCAAGTGGATGGACAAGAATGCCTAAGAACCTTCTCTAGCTATCTATGATTTTCTTGTCTCAAACTCTATTCATGCTACATCACAAATTTTGATCAAGTCAGATTCGAACCACTCTGTGTGAGGAGCACTCGGAGTCCCCGATTCGTCATAGACTTAAACTTCCAAAACTTCTTTTGCGTTTTGGTCATACCGATATCACTAAGTCGATCTAGGTTTTCAATATCGGTGCAACCGATTTGAAATTTTCGGTCACACCGAGTTGCTGTATCTGTCAACAGTTATGCATCTCGGTGCCACCAAGTTGTTCCACTCGGTCACACCGACAGGGTCGGGCTATATATACTCACGGGAAAAAATTTGGAAACTTTCTCCAAATCCCTTCGTCCGCGCATAGCTCGCTCTGCCTCCAGGGTCTCCGGATCGTCCTCCTCGTCGCCAGCCGCCTCCACTCGCTGGTCTTCGCCGCCGTCAACGGAATTCACCCCCGCCGTTGCCGCTGTAGCGAGTTCATCGCCAAGCTAGGGTATGGACTCGATCATAGTGCTATCCCCGTCCGATTCCTAGCACATTGTGTTCATCATGATTCTTGCCACGATTGCAACTATTCTATCCAGTCAAAACAATCCGTAGTTTAGAAGTGAATTGAAAATTTAGGGTTAGGTTTCATGAAACCATCTCGGACCCACCGAGTTGCGAACTCGGTTCCACCGATTCGGCTAAGGCCATTGCACAAGTGATTCTTGGTTTGACCGAGAATTGCAAATCGGTGTGACCGAGTTCAGGACTTTGTGAAACCCTAGTAGTCTCGATGCCACCGAACTGTGACTCGGTCTGACCGAGTTCACTAGTTTAGGTTCCAAAAGCTGCTTCGGTATCACCGAGTTTGAAAATCGGTTGATCCGAAATGCTTTCTGTGGAAAACTAAAACTAAGTTTTTGACTTATTCTTTTGCAAAAACCTCTGTATTTTTTGATGCTCATCCAGCTCCAGCTACATCAACTGATGCTTTTGTCCTTGGCGTTCTGTCTACACCACCACCTGAAGATCAAGCCTGAGAGTCGATCTATTGCTATGCATTTTCTATGAACTTTTTGGTAACTTGTTGCCAAAGGGGGAGAAAAATGTATAGATCATCGGCTTCGAGAGAGAGAGTGTTGCTTTTTATTCTCTCTTGCTTTTGTGGTTGAACTTTATTTGCTTGTTTGAGATACTTTATGTCTGTGTGATACTTGGATGATCATGTGTTTGATCATATGCTACATTTATGCTTGTTGGATGACATTATCCTTTTTATCTCTATGTGATCATTTACTTTGCTTGGTGATGAGTGCATGTATTCACAATCATTATCATTTTGAGCGCTCCACCAAGATGTATGTGACACGGAAGAGTTACCCATGAGCCTAACTCCTTGTGCATTTGCAGTCCAAAGCAAATCTTAAGCTATGCACAAATTTAGGGGGAGCTCTTGCTTATCACATACTTCTCAAAGCGACAATGTTTTTCACTCTTATTATCATTTGTCGAAGCTTTGATCTATATGTTGTCATCAATTACCAAAAAGGGGGATGAGGTAGTCCTGGATTAGGGGGTGTCCGGATAGCGGACTACCATCATCACCGAACTATCATTGGCGGACTATCATCATCGACCGGACTCCAAGACTATGAAAATACAAGATTGAAGACTTAGCCCCATGTCCGGATGGGACTTTCCTTGGCGTGGAAGGCAAGCTTGGCGATCTGGATATGTAGATCTCCTACCATTGTAACCGACTCTATGTAACCCTAGCCCTCTCCGATGTCTATATAAACCGGATGGCTCTAGTCCGTGGACACAACAACAACCCTTACAATCATACCATAGGCTAGCTTCTAGGGTTTAGCCTCCTTGATCTCGTGGTAGATCCACTCTTGTAAACATCCACAATATCAATATCAATCAAGCAGGGCGTGGGTTTTACCTCCATCAAGAGGGCCCAACACAGGTAAAACATCGTGTCCCTTGTTTCTGTTACCATCCGCCTAGACGCATAGTTCGGGACCCCCTACCGAGATCCGCCGGTTTTGACACCGACATTGGTGCTTTCATTGAGAGTTCCTCTATGTCGTCACCGATAGGCTTGATGGCCTCTTCAATCGACAACGACGCAGTCCTGGGTGAGACTTTTCTCCCGGACAGATCTTCGATTCGGCGGTTCTTTCGCGGGCCAACTCACTTAGCCATCTGGAGCAGATCGAAGCTTCGCCCAGCCGTCGAGTCGGGTTTGGAAGCCTAAACTTCACGGCCGATATCTGCGGGGACTTGATCTTGATGGATCTGGGCGCGGACCGGCGTGCAGCTGTCACGATGGGCATGACCTAACTCTGCCACGGACAAGACGTTGGAGCCGCTGCGAATCCGCTCCGACCCATAGTCCGGAGCCCATCGCTCGGATCGAGGGCGGATGGCTGGACACCGCCTCGGGCTGCAACTTCTACGGCGATGGGCGAACACTTACCTTGTCCCGCATAAAGCTCATGACTCGAGGTGCGGTGTGGCGCCTTGGGTAATTAAACTACAGTAATCCCCATCGATGATGCCACGTCACCTCGGTTCTTGTGGATAAACTTCGCGTTAGTTGAACCTAGTTAAATTTCAAATTCAAAATTGAGCAAAGGATAAAAGTTTTCAAATATTGAGATTTAAATGTTGGAGTGAACCAGAAAATACATAGGTAATTATGGTGGAGAAATCAACTCTTTACCAAATGTTTAAATGCACTAAACTAATTAAATCATTAGCTAAAACCATTAATTAAATGTCTTTTATGTTTTGAAAATTACTAAACTAAATTATTTGGGTTGAAACCTTTTGTGGTTGTGGCATAAGTTGTAACATCAATTTAGGTGCCACTTTGATATTTTACAAAAACTAAGGTAAATTGGAAATTAGAGAAAACAGTAAAAAGAAAAGAAAAGGGAAAAAGGCAAAAACAAAAAAAGAGAAAGCCCCATTGGGCCCACGGCGGCCCAGCAGGCTATCGGGCCGCCAGGCCGGCCCAGCCGCACCCCACCCCTCCTCCATATCCCCATCGGGGGAAAACCCTAATCCCCACCGAACCAATCCCCACTCCCCCCCACTCGCGCCCCCACTCTCCCTCTCCCCGATCCAATCGGGATCGGGCTTGAACGCCCGCCGCCCCGGCGCGCCCCCTCCCCCTCCGACCTCGCCTCCTTCCCCCGTGGCCGTGCCTGTGCAGCCCCTCATGAGCCCGCCCTCGTCCTCGCGCCCGCCCCTCTCCTCGCCCGACTCCTCTCATTGCGCCCGACCACGATCACGCCCTCGGCGTCGGACGCCGCCCGTCATCATCTCCTCCCGCGGTCCTCACTGACCCACGCGCCGCTTGAGGACCTGCGCCCGCCCAGCAGCGTCCTCGCCGGCGCCCCTCCTCACCGGCCGACCCAGCGCCGCGTTGCCGCACCCCTACAACTCCGATGTGGCGCCTCCCCATGCTCCTCTCCTCCTCTCTCTCCCTCGCCTCGGCGTCCACCTTGCACACGCGATTCACGTGGGCGCCACATGCGGAAGCTTCTTGCTGCCTCGCCCGCGACTCCCCTGTCGCCGCCCTGCGCCCGTCTTGCCATGCCGTGGCTCCACAGGCCTGCGCCTGCCTGTCATCTGCCTCCCCCACCCCCACTCCGTGGCGCTTTCTTCCCCGCCGCATGCCACTAACCTCGCTCCCCATGGCCGGGCTGCGACCTCATGCGCCTTGCCTCGCTCCCTCGTTGCCGATGGCCTCGCCCGAAACCGGTGCAGGCTCGCCCGATTCAGGCGCCCTCTGCGCCCAGCGCCCGTGCCCCCGCCCGATAACCCGAACCCGCTAGGCCCCCTGGGGCCATTGACATGTGGGGCCTAACCCCAGAACGAAAACAAAAAGAAAAAGAAAATAATAATAATAATAATAATAATAATAATAATAATAATAATAATAAATTAATTAAGTTTAATTAACCTGATCACTTAGTTAAACTAATTAACCTTGTTTAATTAACCTGAGCCTATGACAGATAGGCCCCACCGCCCTAAAACGTTTATTAACAAAAGAATAAGAAATAAAAATATTAATTAGTTAATTAATTAATTAACTAGATTAATTAACAATTAATTATGCTTAATTAACCTAATAACTAGTCAACCTAATTAACTACGGTTAATTAGCTAAGCGATCCACTGACAGTGGGACCCACTGTCGGGTTGACTTGGTCAGCAGTCAGCGTTGATCTGCTGATGTCGACATGACATCATGCTGATGTCATTAATCTGTTTTTCAATTAATTTAAATATTTAATTAAATTCCGAAATTACTAAATACTTTAGAAAATCATATCTTTTAATCCGTAACTCGGATTAAAATAATTTCAACATGAAAGTTGCTCGAGCGACGAGGCGAATCCGGATCGCAGTCCGTTCGTCCGCCACACACCCCTAACCTATCGAACCTGCAAACTTTCCTCTCGGTTCATCTGTCTGACAGACGTCGGACCAGGAAAACTTTCCGGATGTTTCCCCTTCGCCAAGTCGCCTAGTGCTTTGTGTTAGAACACGTCTAGCTCATCATTGTCTGTTATGCACTTGCTCGCTATGTATTTACTATTTCTTCCCCTCTTCTCTCCGGTAGACCCAGAGACCGATCTTTGATGTCCCTGTGATCGACTCGTCACCGAGCGACCCTCTCTCTTGCCCGGAGCAACCAGCAAGCCCCCCCTTGATCACGGATATTGCCTACTCTTCTCTATCTGCTTGCATTAGAGTAGTGTAGCATATTCTTTTTTTCGAGATACTCCTATCTTTCTTGCATAGCCTGTCCTTGTTACGTCTGTTGTTACCTTACCTGCAATCCTTTATGCTTAGTATAGGTTGCTAGTACTTTCATCTGTGGCCCTACATCCTTGTCCGTCTGCCGTGCTATACTATCGGGCCGTGATCACTCGGGAGGTGATCACGGGTATATACTATATACTTTACACTATTACATTACCTGTAGTACTGTTCGGAGATGGGGGCTGAAAGGACGGGTGGCTCCATCCCGTGAGGTGGGCCTGGGTTCCCGACGGCCCCGATTGTTACTTTATGGCGGAGGCGCAGGCAGGTTGAGACCGCCTAGGAGAGAGGTGGGCCTGGCCTGTTCGGCGTTCGCGGATACTTAACACGCTTAACGAGGTCTTGGTATTTGATCTGAGTTGGCTCTGAGCTTATCGCACTAACCATCTACGCTGGAGTAGTTATGGGTATCCGGCGTCGTGGTATCGGTGAAATACTTGAGACGTCGGCCGACGGCTGGCGCCAGCGCCGGATTGGACTGGAACGCTTCTGGGCTAGGTGCGCTTCCGGCCACAGTCGCAACGTCTTGCGAGTGTGCTTTCAGGCGATGGGCCCGGACCCTGCGGCTTAGGTTTAGACCGGCGTGTTGGCCTCTCTTGTGCCTAGGTGGGGCTGCGGCGTGTTGATCTTCCGCGGCGGGCATGACCCAGGAAAGTGTGTCCGCCAAATGGGATCAAGCGTCTTTGGGTAAGATGGTGCACCCTGCAGGGAAGATAATCTATTCGGATAGCCGTGATCTTGATAACAGGACGACTTGGAGTTGTACCTTGAGCTTATGATAACTAGAACCGGATACTTGATAAAACACACCCTTCCAAGTGCCAGATACAACCGGTGGTCGCTCTCGCTCAGGGATATGAGCAGGGGATTTCCGGGTAGGATTATTGCTATATGATGTTACTTGGAGGACTTCAGTTTGTCCCCTCCTACATGTTGCAAGGCAGGTGTCGAGCGTAGTCTTCGTTAAGACTAGCTATCCCCTCTTATTCGGCTTTCTGCGATTCACCCACCGATATGGCCTTTACACATATATCCATGCATATGTAGTGTAGCTCCTTGCTTGCAGTACTTTGGATGAGTACTCACGGTTGCCTTGTTCCCCTTTTCCCCTATCTCTACTCGATTGCTGCAATCGACGATGGAGCCAGGGCGAGCGCGCGCGCCTATGGCGACTACTACTGGGGGTGCCTACTACTACGTGCAGCCGGCGGCGGCGACCGGGAGTAACCTAGGAGGATCCCGAGCGGGAGGCCTGCTCCTCTTCGATCTGTATCGGTTTGTGCTAGCCTTCTTAAGGCAAACTTGTTTAACTTATGTCTGTACTCAGATATTGTTGCTTCCGCTGACTCGTCTATGATCGAGCACTTGTATTCGAGCCCTCGAGGCCCCTGGCTTGTATTATGATGCTTGTATGACTTATTTTATTGTAGAGTTGTGTTGTGATATCTTCCCGTGAGTCCTTGATCTTGATCGTACACATTTGCGTGCATGATTAGTGTATGATTGAATCGAGGCGTCAAGTTGGTATCGAGCCATTTGCTGTAGAATCCCCTTCCAACTCCTTGGCCGAAGTCGAGTCTAGACATTGCAAAACTTTTACTAACATGGCTGTGTGTCTTATGGGCACACGTCGCCATTGGGTGGTACTAGGATCTTTTACTCCTCGACCTTTACTCTGGGACTCTGAACTCTCTTCTATTCGGGTTAAATGAATTTGCTAAAAACAAGACTAACTTTAGGCTCTCATAAGTACTTTCTCCCGGAGAGCCCCTCACTTCAGATGATCGTCTGCTAATCAGAAGATTCCGAAGATACTCTCTGATGTTCTCTCGAGACTTTGTGCCCATCACTTTTGCTATTTCTGATCACCGATAAATCCGTATGGATAACTACTTACCCTTGCCGTTCATCGATCACCCCCATTGATCTTGTTATTACAAGATACCCAAGTTTTCTCTATTGTTCGAGAGTACTTTGTGCCTCTTGCCTAGCAGTTCCTTACTACATGAATACCCCTCAAATAAATACTCGCACTTGTCGAGTATCCGCTCATCCTCGTTGTTCATGTGTTACACAAAATTCTTCAAAATACTATTCGATCTTCGAGAATCCTCTGGAGCCTTTGGCTCTTGGAATTCTTGCTTGCTTGCATTATGGTTAATCCCATAAGTCTCGTAGTCATATTGACATCCCTTGTCATTATCATTTTGAGTCTGTTGACTCAATATGTTTCTGAATACCATAATCATCATTGATTCTTATAAATTACCTTTACGGCTAAGCTGCCATTCTTTTAAGCGGAATTGGTTCTCGACCAATCCAATTGCCGTTGATTGTACCCTAAGGCTATTCAACTTATCCACCCCTAAATCGAGCATTGCTTGATCCCTTGATTTAAATCATAATTCCTTTGCATTTGACAATTGAGTTAGTCAGTTGTTTCTATAATCTGATCTCCTTGCATTCTTCTTCCTCTAGTTAAATCTTGATGCTCACGTCGGACCCTTGTGGGCCATCGGGTCCATTGTTGGATTTTATCCGTCGGCATCCTTCATATTCAATAACTTTGTGAGACCTTCCACGATACATAATGCCTTTGGTAAATTGTATCCTCTGCTTTATCAACCATGCTCTACCTCCGAGCTTGAGTTATTTACCCTCAGAGTTGATGGTATACGTTCCTAAGATGCCTTGGTGGGTTGAACCTATGCCCTCCTTAATATGTGTGAACTCGAAAGTTTTCACGAGTCATACTCTTCTGGTATTTGCCAGATAAAATTTCAACGCTATAACTTCATCGAAAACGAGAAGTGAATGAAAGGGTATGCATTGGAAAAGTGGGAGTCGACCTTGAACCTTGCGTTCATGCCCATGGACACGATGTAGATCTTATCATTAAAGCTTCTCTTAAATAATTATTCCTTTGGTATAAGTTCATCTTATATCAGGGATCTGGCCTTTTGAAATCGTGGTTCCGACCATGTTCTCTTTTAAATACCATTTCTCGCGCAAGTTTTAGCACTTTTCTTCTGTAGAGCAATACCCCAGTCCAACTTCTACTTTGATATGTCATCGAGTATTACCCCCTGGTATCTCGAGATTATCATGGAACTGCATAACCTCTTATGAGTTCTTCATTTAGTGCTACCGTCCCCTGATTCAATTTATCACGGGCTCTGAGTTGTTAAACACTCAAAGGCACCGATAACTGAACCGAGTCTGCACTACGGTTCAACAACTCTTCCGTAAGCTCCTATAAGTACGAGTTTGTACCCGACCACGCCATTCCTAGCCTGTTTGGCTATATCATTGTCGTGATGATTTTAACTGTGCTACCCGGTCCTTCTTCTCGGAGCACAATTTTCGACGATGAAGTAACCTTCGTCGATCCTCATCGTCATATCATTTCACCTTGGACAACAAGCTTGGTATCGAGTTTGTGTCGTAGCGTAGTTCCAATAACCTCCTGCTTCATCATTCCTTTGACTTGATGTAAATCATGATTGACTACATCTGCATGAAATCTCTCGACAATTGTGTCGTGATCGTCGACGATACGAGCTCATCCGGGATATCAATTGAATTCATGATGAGAAATACCATCCTTGCCCTCAATGAATTGTATTATCTTGACCACTTTATTGCCTTCCCACCAACACAAGCTTGTTCATGTTTGGTGTTATACCTTGAGTTCCTTGCTACCCAGCAATTGTTCTTCTTTACCTTGGAGTATTACCATCCTTTATGTCAAGAATGATCTGAGATTTGTTCCACCTCTTGAGGATTCTTGACATAGAAATACTTCTCACCATCACCCTTCTTTCTTGGTCCCGTGTTAATACCATCAAGTGAGCGGTGTTGTTTGAGTTCGGACTTCTAGCAACCCTATTGCTTTGAAGTTAACGATCGAAAGTTCATTCTTAGGTTCTTGATTATTGAATCACCCTTGACATTGGTCGTGCAACCCAACCCATATTTGGTAGCACCTTTCAACCAATGTTTAATTGTGTATGTTTTCCTCGAGCATACTTCCTTATATCATTTGAGTGACAAATGTTATCTCCTTGTTCATAATTGTGGAAATCCATCTTTTGGGGATCCCGTGAATTGCCGTTGAGTTCACGGACACCTCCTTGTCCTCTCCTTGGGCTAATGATGGACTCTTGTCAACGGAAATCACTTCATAGTTCATTTCCCCGAGAATCTTACAACGTCATCTCGTCAAATTGCGTTGCACCTTTTCCTCTCGGACATCCTGAGTCTGAGGTATCTTTACACCATTTGGATCTGAATCTCGGTCAGATATGATGGATGGGACAACCTTCCAAGAGTTATGGTGTTGATCCTTTGATGACACGGTAGCATGATGTCATGCCTAGCACCCCCTACCGGAGGACCTATCATTATAGTTTCCTTTTCAGCAAGGTTATCCGTTCATCCATGAGGAAATTGTAAGACTTATTCTACAGTTATTCTGATGAATCCTTCGTGATTCCAAGTCTGATCTTCACACGAAGACCATGTCAATGCTATCTCGAAACATGTACGTGGTACTCTGATTTTCAACAAGAACATTCGAAGCCCAATGCTAAATGTTTCTTGCTCAAATTATCCGAACACTGTTGTATGGGTAATGTCATGAAATTTCTTCCCCCTTACCTAAAGGGTTTTCTACATTATATCCTGTCATGGATATCATGCTCTGCTTATCCTTGGTAAGGATATATCCCTGAAATATGTGTTTAAACACATTCTCCTTCCCATTGTTCTGTTTAATATGATAATCATATTTTACTTTCCATGGGTTGTTTGAACCTTTCCTGGGATATATATAATCTAAGCAGTGATAATCCCCTGCTTAGGTAAGCACCTCGTTGTACCACTCTGTAAGTAAGACCCTATTACTATTTGTTGATGACATTCCGGTAACCACCGATGGACGAGAACCTTGCCTATTGGTCCGCCTCGTTCAGCGAAAGGGAAAATGGTTCTCTTCGTCCCTCGCCCTTGGTACCTATGTTGTTGCCGACATGACCCTCAGACTCTCCTCTGACATGCCTTGCTTACATGATCGTGCAAGATGTCACCAACCTTCTACTTTAAACCACATGGTGGGCCCATAACCCACAGTTCCACAGGATCGAAACCTGACTGTCCTGTACACCTCCGATTTCCAAAGTTATTCCTCGCACGTGGCCTCGTATGTAATTCATGGGCCACCGTCATAGTGATCTATTCTGGTATCAGACGCGATACTTACTCTCGCTACCCTGAACCCCTTTCTCACTCTGGTTCAGGCTTCGAGCCGCTACCTACCCGCTTGGAGCCTATTATGGTACCTTCGTGCCTTACTCTCGAGGTATTCCATATGTTCAACTCGAGAGATAATTTTATACTAATTCATGGGTTAACCCCAGATTGTTGCCCTTAAAAGCATTATGTCGTAGTGAGCTGCCCTTACCTTTCGTAAGTAATGCGATAGAGTTCGAAGAAATGATGACCAGTTTATCATGATGCATCGGAATAAAGGATTGAAGACATCAGCGAAAGGGATTAACTTCTTCGAGAAGATCCGTTAGATTATCTTAACCAGACCTTTCCCCCTTGCTCCCCTCTTAAATCTCGGGACAAGATTTCTTGTAGTGGAGGAGAATTGTGACGCCCGGGTAATTAAACTACAGTAATCCCCACTGATGATGCCACGTCACCTCGGTTACTGTGGATAAACTCGCGTTAGTTCGGAACCTAGTTCGAATTTCAAATTCAAAATTGAGCAAAGGATAAAAGTTTTCAAATATTGAGATTTAAATGTTCGGAGTGAACCAGAAAATACATAGGTAATTATGGTGGAGAAATCAACTCTTTACCAAATGTTTAAATGCACTAAACTAATTAAATCATTAGCTAAAACCATTAATTAAATGTCTTTTATGTTTTGAAAATTGCTAAACTAAATTATTTGGGTTGAAACCTTTTGTGGTTGTGGCATAAGTTGTAACATCAATTTAGGTGCCACTTTGATATTTTACAAAAACTAAGGTAAATTGGAAATTAGAGAAAACAGTAAAAAGAAAAGAAAAGGGAAAAAGGCAAAAACAAAAAAAGAGAGAAAGCCCCCCCCCCCCTGCTGGGCCACGGCCCAGCAGGCTATCAACCCGCCAGAGCCCCAGCCGCACCCCCCTCCTCCATATCCCCATGAGAAAACCCTAATCCCACCAACCAATCCCCACTCCCCCACTCGCGCCCCCACTCTCCCTCTCCCCGATCCAATCGGGATCGGGCTTGAACGCCCGCCGCCCCGGCGCGCCCCCCCCCTCCGACCTCGCCTCCTTCCCCCGTGGCCGTCGCCCTGTGCCGCCTCGCAGGCCCCGCCCTCGTCCTCGCGCCCGCCCCTCTCCCTCGGCCCGACTCCTCTCGCTGCCCGACGATCACGACCGCGCCCTCGGCGTCGGGCGCGCCCGTCATCATCTCCTCCCCGCCGGTCCTCACCGACCCACGCCGCGCCCGAGGACCCTGCGCCCGCCCCCGACGCGTCCTCGCCGGCGCCCCTCCTCACCGGCCGACCCCGCGCACGTTGCCATGACCCCTACAGCTCCGATGTGAGCGCCTCCCCATGCTCCCTCTCCTCCTCTCTCCCCCTTGTCTCGGCGTCCACCCCGCGCCGCGCGCACTCACCGTGGGGGCCGCACGCGGGAAGCCCGAGCTGGACAGACCCCGCGGTTTGGATTGAGGATTATCTCCTCCATATACATATGGCCCGCGGCGACGATCTTCACTCCATCAAATATCTCCCGCTCAAGCTCAAAGGACCAGCTCGGCATTGGCTTAACAGCCTGCCCGCAGAGTCAATTGGATCTTTGGGAAGACACGGAAGCCGCATTCCTCGACATCTTCGAGAACGCGTATAATGCGACCACCGGACGAATGACCTAAGCCACATAATCCAGCAGCAGCATTTAATCGGCGAGCAATTACAGACGGTTCTTAACAAAGAAAAATCAAATTGTCGATTGTCCGGATGCGAGAGGCACTCGCTGCCTTCAAACATAACATCCGCGACGAGTGGCTGGCCCGACACCTAGGACAGGAGAAGCCGAGATCCATGGCAGCCCTCACATCACTCATGACCCGTTTCTGTGCGGGAGAAGATAGCTGGCTAGCTCGCGGCAACAACCTCATCAAAAATGCTGGCAGTCCGGATACCAAGGACCGCAATGGCAGGTTGCGTCGAAACAAAACAAAGGCCGCGTGCGGCGACAACAATGAGGATCGGCAGTCAACGCGGATTCCGAGGCTCAAACCCGTCAGCGGAAGAAGCCATTCACAAGAACCACTCCGGGCCTGTCAATTTGGACCGAATACTCGACCGCTCTGTCAAATACATGGAACCCCGAAAAAGCCAGCTAACCACACCAACAGAGATTGTTGGGTATTCAAGCGAGCGAGGCAAATTAATCGCGAAAAAGAGTGACAAGGGCTACACAGCGATGACGAGGAAGAGACCCGCCGCCCGAACAACAGAGGACAAAAGGGATTCCCCCCTCAAGTTCGGACGGTAAACATGATATCGCAACACATATTCCCAAGAGGGAGCGAGCGTGCACTAAAGGGGCGTATCTGCGATGGAGCGATCGCCCCAAAATTCAACCCATGGTCCTCTTGTCCGATCACTTTCGATCGAAGAGACCATCCGACCGATATCCGCCATGGCGGATTCGCGCGATTGGTTTTAGACCCAATCGTCGATGGATTTCACCTCACGAGAGTCACGATGGGCGGCGGCGATGCTGAACCTGCTTTATCAAGATACGGTGCGCAAGATGGGCATAAACCCTTCAAGGATTAAACCTACAAAGACAACCTTCAAAGCGTCATACCGGTGTCGAGGCGGTTATGCGAGCTCGATTACTGCGAAGTGGTCTTGGATCCCGGATAATTTCGAGCGAGAGTTAATCTTCGACATAGTCCCATTCCGCGCGGCTATCATGCTCTGCTTGGGCGAACGCGTTCGCAAAATTCAGCGGTGCCGCATTATGCATACCTTAAGCTCAAGATGCGAGGCCCTCGTGGAGTCATCACGGTCAATGGAAACACGGGCGCTCCCTCGAGCGGAGGAACATACGGCTCTCGCGGCGGAAGTACAAAGCAGCCTTTTAAGGCAATTTTGAGTCCGGCGTTAAGCGACCGGACACGGCCAAACGGGCCGGAGCAACATCAACCAAGACCACAGCACGTTCCGCGCGCGCGTAACAATGCGACCTCAACCCCAGCCCTCGCATAATTGTAAAACAAACTCTCCGCGTACATAATTCATACGGAGATACCATGGGCATAGGGGGAAAGGCACAACCACAACAGACCCAGAGTGCGGTTCGACCACACCAGGGGCTCCCAAGTGTGTCGCTCTTTTTTCTTTTTTCTCTCTTTTTTATACAGAACTCTGTCCGGCGGCGAACCTGCCGAACTCATGATGCAACAGCCAGGGAAGGACAAAGGCCGCGACGAACACTCGGTGGTCTCCATCACGAGCATTAAATTTGTTAAATACAACATTCCGCAGCCTACCCCTGGAGGGAGACGCCTTTAATTCGTCCAATCCCTTGCTTTCCGCACTATTTGTATCATTCCGCACTCATAGCATATCTTCTCGAATAAAATGCAGCACTTTTGCCCATAATTGCATTACCTTATATATATATATATATGTTCATTTACGACATGTTGCACCGTACATTTTGGTGCGGCCAAATACACCGAGGGCTTACATTCTCCGCATTATGGTGTGATAAAGTCCGAACACTTTCACAAGTCGGCACCCGAACTTATAGCATTATATGAATCGGCTCGAATCATGTCTTGGGTCAATAGTTGGGTTTGCCGGCTCCATGTTTGGCACCTTACGTTCCGTTCTATCGTCTAAGGTAGCCTTTGGGAGAACCACTGCGATTGCGCCCGGTTGAGCAGGTTAACGCCTCGATGGAAAGCTAAAACTGACTGTCATGATAAGGCGAGAGACTGGTCGCTGTTCGAGAGGTCCTTCGGGTCCTTAAAGACCTCGCCGCTTGACGAAGTTCGGATAATGTCCGACGAAGGCGTGGATAGCGCCCAATTGGTCCTCCGAATACTAGGGGCTTCACCGAAATTTAAAATTATAGAATTCTATGGCTAAGTGAGAGTGTTCAAGCACTATAAGTCCGGTTGCCTTGTTACGTTGTGTTGGCGCCTCCTAGATGGACCCAATAATGGGAACAAGAGTGCTCAAGTTTATCCCGAACACCCCAACTTTCGTGGCATGGGGGCTGAAGCCGACGACTTGCCATCTCTCAGATTTAATGAGCGGCCGCATGAAGGTAATATTTTAAATTAACAAGCATTGCTTAGCGCATATGAACAAAGTTTTCAGCGCACGAGGATAACACATTGCGAATTTACTCAATAATTACATCCCGGGGCACTCATCCGCAATCTTGCGGGCACCCTTCAGACAGTCTTATAGTACATTTGGGCGTCGATATTCCTTGCCCGCTGGTGGCGCGTCGATGATTAGCTTCTCCGCATCCAGCTTGCCCCAATGCACCTTTGCGGGCAAGGTCCCGACGAGCACCTTCAATACAGGCGGAGCGCTTGATAACCTCCACCCAAGACACGCATCCACCAACCGTCGCCGAGGGCGAAGTAGCTCCAGGCATGGCCTCTCCGAGCCCACAACCGGACTATGAGGCCCTTCATGGCCTGCTCGGCCACCTTGTGGAGCTCGACCAGCTGCTTGACTGGTCGCTAGAAACACCGGATGGCGGCCTCGACATCTTGAGACGAAGACCTTCTCCGTTGAGCTCCCTCCTCGGCTCGGTAGAATCTGGCGACATCGAGACACGCTGCTGAGGCAGATCTGCAAGCATACAGAAGCTCCGATTGGGTAAGTAACACGTAATTTACATTCACATGCTTGCTTTGCATGAAAAATGCCTTACCGCCGCTATCTTCCTCATCAACTCAATCTCTGAAGGGACTTATGGGCATCGGCCTTGGCAGTTTAGCACTTTCGAGGGCGAGGCAAGCTCGGACTCTCGAGTCTTTGAGTCACGCTCCAAACTCTCATGCTTTTCCATGAGAGCACAGGAGCTCTTCTTGAACCACCGCCACCCGCGCCTCCTGCTTTTCTCGCTCTGCCCGTTCAGTGGCTGCATTGCGTTCGACGCGGACACGGCCTCCTTCAGTGTCGCCACCTCGTTACGTGGCCCTGCGGTACCATGTTATCCTTGTTATTTTTGTTGCAACCTAAATCCTTTTACATGAAGGTACAAGTTCAAAGTGGTGTTCCTCACCTTCTTTGTCTGGAGCTGCTTCTGGCGGCCAAGCTCTTGCTCGGACCGCTCGAGCTCCTACTTCAAAGCACCGACCTTCCATGATCGGTCTGGCGGAGGTCAGCAGCAGCCTGCAACCCATATTGACATAATTTTTAGCAACCCTGCGTATATCTTCTTTTTCAGATCCTCGGTCCAGCTTTTCTTCCGAACACGAACCGAGCATCGGGGCTCTGTCTATCGGTATTACATTGCATATTTTAACTTCTTACCTCAAAGCACGATAGAAGGCTCTGCGAGCTTCGGTCAGCCCGCTCTTAGCAAGCTGCACCTTGAATCACCGCACTCATAATAGTGCGGTGTTCTTCCTCGATGGAAGTGCTCTGCAGCGCCTCAACAAATTGCCCGGCGCCTCGGTTGGGGAAGGCTTGCCCGGCGTCCGCAGTCTTGCCCTTCATTGAAGGGCGCCCGGCGGACCGGAACCACTGCGGGTTCGATTTGGAGTCGGCGCCAAAGTCCGGAGGGCGCCTTGTGGCGCCTCGGGCCTCCCCGATGGGTCCTTCTTGGGATCCCACCTCGGCGTCCTTGGTGTCGCGAGGTGGAGGCGGTCGGGATGGAGTCTACATCCGGCGGAGCCAGCGACCCTTCGATGAAGCGGGGAGATCATCATTGGCGGACTACAGGCGGCATGCGGCATCGAGAATGACACTATGGCGCGAAAAAAAAACTATAAATCATTCAGAATCCGGATACTTACGATCTCGCGGAGGCTGGCCCTTGAAGGCCATTCTTCCTCGCCAACGTTGATGTTGGCGGGCTGTCGAGGAATAGTCCTTCCCTCTTGGACCCTTCGGCCCTCCTGTTGGGAAGCCTTCCTCTTCGTCTCTCCTCCTGCGGAGAGAGTCCTCTTCTCCTCCTCGTTTTGGGGAGAGTCCGCCCGAGTCGTCGGACAACTGAAAGGGAACTCTTTCGAGCACCCGTGGCCTCCTTCTTGGCCTTCTTCTCCGGCACCACGTGCGGTGCGGAACCAGCAACCCGCTAGGCAGGCGTCTCTGGATTTTCTGGCATAGGAGCCGGACGGATAATCTGCTCCACCTTCCTCATCCAGTCTGTCAAAGGAAAAGGAAATTAAAACCGCATAGAGTCAAACTATGAAAAGCAAGTGTCCGTAAAGGGTAGAATCACTTACCTCGTTGGCTTGGCGCTGCGGCGAAATCCGCGATCTTGATCGCGGATCACGAAACCAGCGCCTTGAACAGCACCCTCCGGGCACCTTACGTGCGTCGTGTCCGAAGAGCACGCTCGGCCTGGTGCTGTTCGGATCGAACTCCACAGATTGAATGCCGCTCTTGGCATGGGAGAATCCGGCGGACGAGCATGACTTGGACCACGTTAACCAGCTGAGCTTCTTCACCACTTACGGATACAGGCTTGGAGTCCCGTCGGCTCCTCCGAATCACCCCACAGCAAGCCCTTCTCTTTCCGGGAGGTGAGTTGCGTGGGGATACCAGATCTGAACTTCGGGGCCGCCGCCCATGTAGGGTCCGCGGCTCGGTGATATAGAACCACCCGATTGCCACCCCTTGGCGGATTCCACGATGGCCCCTTGAACCAAGGGCGTTGGGCATCTTGCCCAACATGGCGCCTCCGCACTCCGGCAGTGCCCTTCACTACCTTGGCTTGACATTGAAGGTCTTGAGCCTGGCGAAGTGGGGCTGGATGCAGAGGAAGGCCTCGCACCTGACGATAAGCGCCGAGATGTTGAGGATGAAATTCGGTGCGGATCATGGAAATCCAGGCCGTAGTAGAACATGAGACCCCGGACAAAGGGGTGAAGTGGAAAGCCCAGTCCAGCGGAGGAAGTGGGAAGGAAAGCGACCCTCTCATGGGGCACAGGGGTGGGGATGAGCTGCCCTCGTCGGGCAGCCGGTCTGCTGATGTCGCGGGAGAGGTATCCGGCGCCCGCGGTTTAGCGATGTGCTCCTCCTTAGCGGTGGAGGACAACCATTTACCTCCGCTCCGGACATGGTCGGAGAAGGTTGAGATGAGATCTTGTGAACTTGGGCCTGGAGCTCGAGTCTTGCGGAGATGGATAAGCAAAGGAGGAAGAAGGCGTGGTGAGAAGGTGAATCCTTATCCCTTATATGGGCGGCGAAGTCTCTGCGTCCCCACCGGCCTGGTAAAACTCGCTTATCCCCAAGCGTCACCATCAATGGCGCGGTTGGGTTACCCACGTCCGTATTGATGAGAATCCGGATTAAGGAAACATGATCTCTGCCCGACAAGGCGTGCCAAGGAAACCGCTTCGCTAAATCGCTGAGGTGGTAAAATAAAAAGCGATTTAAATAATGGCTTGGTGGCGGCGTGGCGTCGTGCCATGACGTCGGCAGCAGATTGAACTTGTGTATATATTATTCTCTCTCGGTGGAATGTGGAATTTATTTTGTAGAGCGGACACTATCCTGGTGTTCACAATCTTCTATCATTCGGAGGAGGAACCCGCCTTGCAATGCCAAGCAATATCTGCGCCGGACTTATCGTCATTCAAGCCTGGTTCGAGAGCTCTTGAGGAGTCTGGATTAGGGGTGTCCGGATAGCCGTACTACCATCATCGGCCGAACTATCATTGGCGGACTATCATCATCGACGGACTCCAAGACTATGAAGATACAAGATTGAAGACTTCGCCCGTGTCCGGATGGGACTTTCCTTGGCGTGGAAGGCAAGCTTGGCGATCGGATATGTAGATCTCCTACCATTGTAACCGACTCTATGTAACCCTAGCCCTCTCCGGTGTCTATATAAACCGGATGGCTCTAATCCGTCTGACACAACAACAACCCTTACAATCATACCATAGGCTAGCTTCTAGGGTTTAGCCTCCTTGATCTCGTGGTAGATCCACTCTTGTAAACATCCACAATATCAATATCAATCAAGCAGGACGTAGGGTTTTACCTCCATCAAGAGGGCCCGAACCTGGGTAAAACATCGTGTCCCTTGTTTCCTGTTACCATCCGCCTAGACACACAGTTCGGGACCCCCTACCCGAGATCCGCCTGTTTTGACACCGATAGAGGAGATTGAAAGTGCAACTATCCCTAGGTGGTTTTGGTAATTCCTAACAACATATAACTCATTGAGCTAACATCACTCCAAGATGAATATTTCAGGAAAAGCTCAATGGATGGCATGGCATGGATGAGAAAAGTGGATCCCTCAAAATGCTAAGGATAAAAGGATTGGCTCAAGCTCAAAAGCTCAAGACTCTACATTTTATATTTTAGTGATCCAAGATCACATTGAGTGTATAGGAAAAGCCAATACTATCAAGGAGGGATGAGGTGTTGCTTAATGAGTTTCTTGCTCTCTGATGCTTAGTGATATGCTCCAAAACCTTCAACTACTTTCTCATATCCACATATGACCTAAACCAAAAGTCAAACTCGGCCCTACGGTTCTTTGTACCAGCGCCACCAAGTTCGGATGTCATAGCCACTGCCACAAACCCTAGGCAAATCGGCCTCACCGATAGGGATCTCGGTCTCACCGAGATGGGATTATAATCTCTGTTTCCCTTAAGAACGTTTGGTACCACCGAGATGAGCGATCGGTCCCACGGAGATTGCAATGTAAACTCTCTGTTTCCCTTCGTAACATTTGGTCCCACGAAATGAGCGAATCGATCCCACCGAGTTTACGACCAACTCTCTGGTTAGCTTATTACAAAATCTGTCTCACCGAGTTTGTATGTCGGTCTCACCGAGATTACGTTATGTCCTAACCCTATCCACATCGGTCCTACCGAGTTGCATGTCGGTCCCACCGAAAATCCTAACGGTCACTAGATTTGCTGAATCGGTCCGACCGAGTTTATCAATTCAGTCCCACCGAGTTTGGCAAGTTGTGTGTAGCAGTTAGATTTTGTGTGGAGGCTATATATACCCTCCACCTCCTCTTCATTCGTGGAGAGAGCCATGGAACAAACCTACACTTCCAACTTGCTGTTTACGAGAAGGAACCACCTACTCATGTGTTGAGGCCAAGATATTCCATTCCTACCATTTGAATCTTGATCTCTAGCCTTCCCCAAGTTGCTTTCCACTCAAATCTTCTTTCCATAAATCCAAATCCTGTGAGAGAGAGTTGAGTGTTGGGGAGACTATCATTTGAAGCACAAGAGCAAGGAGTTCATCATCAAATCACCATTTGTTACTTCTTGGAGAGTGGTGTCTCCTAGATTGGCTAGGTGTCAGTTGGGAGCCTCCGACAAGATTGTGGAGTTGAACCAAGGAGTTTGTAAGGGTAAGGAGATCACCTACTTCGTGAAGTTCTACTGCTAGTGAGGCAAGTCCTTCGTGGGCGACGGCCATGGTGGGATAGACAAGGTTGCTTCTTCGTGGACCCTTCGTGGGTGGAGCCCTCCGTGGACTCGCGCAACCGTTACCCTTCGTGGGTTGAAGTCTCCATCAACGTGGATGTATGATAGCACCACCTATCGGAACCACGACAAAAACATCCGTGTCTCCAATTGCGTTTGAATTCTCCAAACCCTTCCCTTTTCATTTCTTGCAAGTTGCATGCTTTACTTTCCGCTGCTCATATACTCTTTGCATGCTTGCTTGAATTGTGCTAAGATTGCTTGACTGGTGCTAAGATAGCTAAAATCTGCCAAAGAATAAAATTGGGAAAAGGATAAGTTTTTATTTGGTCAAGTAGTCTAATCAGCCCCCTCTAGACATACTTTCGATCCTACAATATGTATAGCGGGAGATCGGTCGGTGTACATCCATTTTTTAGAGGCAAATAAGGCCCAGCTATCGGCGTTCTGGGAACGGGGTCCCCAGACTTGCCTGCCTGCGGCCCACAGCGCGGCTAAGCCAGCAGGCCGTATGGCCCGTCTTCATCAACAAGGCATCCAAGACCCTCGCGAGGTCCAAGCCTCATGAGGCGGACGACGAAAGACCTCCTGCAGGTGGCCTAGCCAGCAGGCTCGCGAGGAGCGGAGATATCAAGGCGGGCAAACCTCACGAGGCTCTCGTGGCGTGAGCCATGACGAGTGGCACCAGCGAGGCGCCAGCCAAGCGCCGCGTCATATTTCCTCTTTGGTGCTAAGGAGGCCATCGCAGGTGAAAATACCGAGGCATCGGGCAAAGGTTTCTATATTGGTGCAATGAGACCAAGACCAGGAGGGCGGTGAGGCGGAGGTCATCGTGGAGCCCAAGACGGCGTCACCACGGAGATTTTCACGGCGAAGACCGTTTTTGTCAGGATAGCTTGTACTAGCTGTCCCCCGTCAAATTGGCCCGCCATTGTTGGCTCCCTTCCCGCCCGATATTTGGGAAGAGGACCAGGGCCTCTAGGTCTAGCCACCACAGAAGTAGGGACGGGATCCAAAGACGCACACAAGCTCGTACGCACAAGAGCACCTCAATCTCAGGAGGCTGTTCTTCCCTTGTCTTGTTCATCATCAGCCCAAGAGGCAATCCACCACCACCACCTTTGGGTAGGGTATTACACCACAACGGTGGCCCAAACCAGTATAAACCTCGTGTCTTTACGTATTTGCGAGTTAGTCGAGTTCGTCCACGAGATCTTAGCGAGCTAGGCGTAGATCGGTAGGAGGGAAAGACTTGGCAGCACGCATGTTCGAACCTTAAGGGTTTGCGGAACCCCACATCCGACACCAGTGAGGCGGATGAGCAGAGAGAATGGAGCTAGGAGGTGGTGCGAGAGGCTGAGCTACTAGCTAGATAGGGGAGGAGTGCGGTTGTGAGATCGATGAAAAGAGGCGAGAGTTTACATGTGTGTGGGACCGTATGAGAGGCACGAGGCATGGACACGAAAGGAGGAGATGGAAGGTGCGTGTGTCGTATGTTGTAGGCAGCAGGGAGAGGTTTATCGATCGGCATTTGTCGGAAAGGAGTTGTGGAGACTGTGGGAGAACAACCTAAAGAAAAAAAATGAATGTGCGCAATGGATAGAATGCTGAGGGAGGGGGAGGGCGAGGAGGGTGTGTGCATGCACGAGAGAAAGTTAGTGCTAGCTACAAAGGTTAGAGGATTGTGTGGGTGTAAGAAACTAACAAAGATCATAATTTGATATGGAAGTGGATTCATATATTTGAATAGGAGATCATAGTTTTATAAACATATGCATGCATGAATATAGTGGTGATAAGCGTGCTGTGGTTTTGCACGTGTTATACCATAATGTGATAATGCATGGCGCTTGCAACTCACATGCAAATGTCGAACAATCTAAACCATACTATATATCGAACAATCTCACATTTTATTTTAATTTGTGATAATGTGTGGCGTTTGCAGCTTACAACTAAATATCGAACAATCTAAACAATACTATATATCAAACAACCTCACATTTTATTTGAATTTGTGGTAATGTGTGGTGTTTGTAACTCACATCTAAATACTTGTAGGCGTAGGGGGCGGGGCACCATACATTATGTGATAAACACATTATACATATGAGACATGGTTTAGATTATGAAGATCTAGCTAGAGCTTGAAATGTACTATGATTTGAAATCAACATAAAGCGGATTCAAAAAACCGAGTTCGAGTTCATATAGTACACATAGTTCATATCTAACTCGAGAGTAATCATGTGGTGTGTTGTGAAGATAATACACAAACAATGGTTTAACTTGACAATAATGATGATTGTAGATCTTATTAATATAGAGAAACAAATTCAAATGGTTTGACTTCACAATAATCATTATTGCAGATCTTATTCAAATAGAGAAACAAATTCAAATTTAGTTCATATTGAAACGGTAGTATATACGTTTGGAATGCACTAAAACGTTCATTTGAGTAGCAGGTTGCATGTGTTATACACGTAGCAAAATATTTTAATTGAACATAACATGAATTCAAAGTTTTGAATGACATTTGTAGTGCGAATTGATTTGGTACAGTACATGGGACTAGACTCTCTTGTGTGGTGCGAATTGATTTCTTTTTGTTTTTTCGTCGACAGAAGTGCAAATTGATTTGGTACAGTACATGTTAGGCTTGTCTGAAATTTTCAACCCGCGCCTTGTTACCCCGAAATATTTAAGATATATCTTTGTCTTGTTGTGCTCCAAAAACCCCCTCCATCTCAACCCGCGCCTTGCTATTCCAAAATTACAACGCGCGCGAAAACTCCCACCTCCTGTGAAATCCCGACACGTGAAATGCTCGTGATACCTCTTAACCGAAAGAACCGCCTAGCTCAAATCGGTGGGGGTAATTTTGTAACTTACCCCACATTTCGCACAAGCGCGTCCCTAAGCCATGGTTCCCCACTCCCATCCCATCCGCCCACCCATTCGTACACCGAGGCCGCGAAAACCCACGATGCCCCACACCCTCCTCCATCCGCCACCTAGCCGGAGCCTCTTCCCCGACGACGTCGTCCACAACAGCACCTCGACGTCCCTCATGCACCGTACCGGATGAGGATCCGTCGTCGATCTCATCGTCCCGCCGGTTCAGCCACCCCGTCCTCCACCTCCAAGGAGCTGCCCCGACGTTCCCCTCGTCTTTCGCACCACCTCCATTAATTCCCACACCGCCATCTTCACCTGCACCACCATAAGAGTATCATCATCACCGTTTCCTCAGATGAAGCTGAGGCCTAATCGGCGCCACCAAAGAGGTTGTACACTAATCGCCGCATTTTCTTCTTGATTCGATCTCACGGTGCTGCCGGCGCTTGGTCCCGAGCCTCCACGGCGCGGCTCCATCCACGGCGGCGTCGCCGGCCACTTCCTCCACGGCGTCGCTCCCTCGGCTACGACGTCCAAGGAGCTGCTGCTGCTTTAGCTCTCGCTCGCACTGCTGCTCTGCTCTTGCTCTCGGTTCCCTGCTTGGTCTGCTCTTGCTATTTCTCTTGTTCTTGCTCGCGCTGCTGCTCTCACTCTTTCTCTTGATTGTGATGCTGCTCCAATTTAGCTACACTTGATCATTGAATCGACTTTTGGGTCGATCGATTTTCAGGGGTGGGGGGGGCTCGGCGGAGTTAAGGAAGAACCAGCCGCAGCGGGGGGGGCTCGCCGAGGTACCCCACTATCTATCTTAGGGTTCGGTGGGGGCGGTGGTGGCGGCGGTGGTGGGGCGATGGCGTGGGGATCGCGGAGAAAAAGCTCGGCACGCAGAGGCTAGAGGATGGCTGGGCGGCATGACCGACGATGGGGAGTGGTTTGGGCAGGCGGTGGCGACCTGCCGCCCGCAGCGGGCGGAGGGCGGCGGTTTGGTCGATGGTGGTGGCAGCTCGAGGTGGAGGTTGAAGTTGAACTGCAGGCCCTTGATTTCTTATCAATGGCTGGAAAATCGATGACGGAGAAGAAAAATCAGTCGACCGGCTCCCTTGCACGCTGCTGCTGCTGCTGCTTGCTTTTACGCTACTAGCTAGTGCGTTCGGTTTGACGATAAAATTCAGTTTAAATGAGTTTGACGAGTTAAGTTCAGTTTTGATAGGTAAATTCAGTTTCGACAGTTAAGTTCAGAGATGAGCGGCTAATGTATTTTACATCTAGCACTTTGTGGTTATGTATTTTACGTCATCTATTGGAGATTCTATTAGAATTCCACTCAGGTTAATGTTGGCTATCCCGTCCTGCTTCAGCCTCGGTGTCGTACAACTCACCGGAGCTTCTCCAACGACGAAACCCTCCATCACAGCGGAGCAGTACCCCGGGATCCACCTCAAGATGCCTAGGATCTTCTTCCCCTCCTCCGACAGCCAAGTCAGCTGGATCATCCTCACCGACCAACCCAATCACGCCGAGATCGACATGGCTTCGCCAAAGAGGTTGTACACTTGTTGCATCTCTTTTTTACTCTACATGTTATATATATTGTCCACTGAGCACATGCAGTAACGTGAAATACGATTAGTTTCTCCTACTATATGACAAGCAGTGAGGTACCAGACAAATTAGCTATTCGTGATGGACTCTCTTGAACACCATCATTATTTATCTCTGCGTGTTTGAGCTGTGCATTTGTCGATGGGCCTGGGAGTTGAGCTAGTAGGGCAGTGGCCTGGGTCCAAAGTAGTAGAAGTAGGCAAGTAGCACAAAAACATTTTTTGAGTGTAGCTTTTCCTTGGTCAAGCCTGCCTACTAGAATCACCAGTGCTTGAAAGGAAAAGTGAAGGAAAAACATAGGAACTGGAAAGTTTCCTATGGTACTACTATTCATGCATTTGGTTCAAAGGAATGGAGCAAAGGAAAACTGTAGGATTTGTTCCTTTAGTGTCTCCTTGAAAGAAAAACCATACAGATTTTAATTTCCACTTGTCCCCCTTTTCAAATTCCTATTTATGAAGCACAAGACTAAGAGATAGTAGCATAGTAGCATTATAACCGTACATTTTCTTGTGGTTTGACTTAATCTCACCATGCTTCTTTGCATCCTGTGATCTTCCAATTCTTGTGAACCGAACACCCAAATTGGCAGAAATCATGTGTTTTTAAATTCTCTGTTTTGCACGTGCATTCCTATCCTATTACTGTGTATTTCCTATCCCTGCGTTGTTAGAATCCTCCAATTGAAATGAGCCCTTATAGAATTACTTCTCTTACAGATAGTTGTCAAAGAAAACCTTGTGTGGTTTGTCCCGCTCCTGCTGCGCCGTCATCCACCCAAGCTCAGCTGCTCCAACGACGTAAGGGTCCAGCATAGCAGGATCCGGCCTCCAGATATCTTTTCGCCGCCTCGAGATCTTCTTCCCGCCGCGTGGCATGACAACTGCATTACCATCATCAACCGAGCAGATGACCTCGAGGACTACACGGGTCTACGCAAGAGAGGTCGCACTCTTTCGTGTCGCTTCGTTATGCATCACTTAATATTACATGCTACTTTATCGTCCTGTTCATCGATTAGACTCTGAGTCAGCTCCAAACTAATGGTCAAACTTGAGTTTTTAAATGGTTGCGGGGTACATATCAGGGCCGCGATCAATAGTATCTATCTACTATCTGGTTAATCTCTGGTGTCTACTATGAGTTTCATGTTGGGTGGGAAACAAACAGTAAAGAAGCCATTATCTGTATTTTTTAACTGAAGCCATTATCTGCCTGCTATCATTGGTTTTGGGTCTATCCACAGGTTGCTACCATCACTCTGGATTTCTGCATGCACTCCTTACATGATCTCGCTATGTTTTATTCCAATGCATGTCAGTTATTGTACACAATGGAACTGAACATGTAAAGAAAAAGAGACGAGCCTTGCGTGGCAATAAAATTTCATGCAGACGTCGCTCCATGGTAGGCGCAAAGGAAGCCCCCCTCCACCCATTTCGAATTTTAATCGAGAGGAAGATATCTTATTCTGAGGGGATTCAAAAGGAGAAGACCACTCCTATTTACCACCGAGGTCTTTGCTCTAACTTGTCATCTTGATGTTGGTTATATCATGCATATGGTGCCTTGCATTGCTTACTTTATACATCAAATATGTCAACTGCTTTGTGTGAATGCCATCTATTTAGTTTATTCATCATTTATGTGAATTATGCAATGCCATCTTGTTTAGCCAGGCATCATATATTTGAATTTTGCAATGCCATCCTGCTTAGCCAGTCATCTTATATGTGAATTATATCAGGCCATCCTTTTATTCGTTACGTATTACATTTGTCAACAATGTTAGTACATTCAACTACTCTTCGTGTGCATCAGCCATTTGATACGGTGATGGAAAATTCTGAAGTGAAAACAAGGTCTTCAGAGCAGACTATGCTATCTGATGAAGCACATATCTCACTGGTTACGGATAGCTCCTCAGAGGAGGATTCAGAGACAGACGACCAGTCCTATCCCCCTCCGAGGTGTATGCTCTAACTTGGTAGGGTTATGTTGCTCATATCGTGCGTATGCTGTCTTGCATTGCTATGTCATTTGATTAGTTTAGACATTCTTTGTGTGAATGCCACCTGTTTAGTGTCTAATTACCATATATGTGAATTATGCATTGCCATCTTGTTGCAAGACATTATATATGTGAATTATGCAATGCTATCTTGTTGCAAAGGCATTATATATGTGAATTATGCAATGCCATGCTGTTGAGCCAATCATCATGCATGTGAATTATACCATGCTATCATTTTTTTGTATTACGTGTTCCATTTGTTGGCAACGTTTGTATCTTCAACTACTCTTCCTGTGCATCAGCCATTTGAAGCGGTGATGGAAGTATCTGGAGTGAAAACAAGGTTTCAGAGCAGATAATGCTACTGCTTTGAAGCGAGACATCTTCTTTGAATCTGAGAGCTCCTCAGAGGAGGATTCCGAGACTGATGACCAATCCTATTTCCCCCCTGAGGTCTATGCTCAAACTTGGCAGGGTTATATTGCCCATGTGATGCATGTTGTCTTGCATTGCTTAGTTTTTACATCATATATGGATGGCCATCTGCTTACTTGCTTACTATATAAATCATATATTTGAATTATATCATGCCATCATGTTTACATACACAACATCTATCTGAATTATGGCATGGCAACCCATTTAATAAAGACATCATATAGTTATATCATCTCATCCTGTTTAGTGTTTACAGTCATCATATTTTAATTATGTCATTCTATTCAGGAATTATATCATGCTAGGATGTTTCCATAGGCGGCATGTATGTGAATTATGGCATGCCAACCTATTTAATAAACACATTATATAGTTATATCATGTCATCCTGTTTACATAGTCATCATATTTTGAACTATGTTTTTCCATCTTTTTTAGTTAGCCATCATAATTTGAAATTGTGTCATGCTATCCTGTTTAGTTAGCCATCATATATGTGAAATTGTGTCATGCTATCCTGTTTGGTTAGACAACATAAATGTGAATTATTTCATGCCCTCTTTTATTCCCCACTATCCATTGCACCTGTCTATCATACAATGTCTGTACATTCAACTACTTTTCTTGTTTATCAGCCATTTGAATTGGAGAGGGTGATGGCAGTATCTAAGGGAGTAACAACACGGTCTTCTGAAAAGATAGTGCTACCAGTTGATGCAGATAGAACCACGGTTGTACTTGCCCAAGAACCAGCCCCACCACACATAACCTAGACTCTCGCAGATTGTACCCCTACCCAGTTGGACAGAGAACCAGCTACACCCCTTCTAACCCAACCCCAGCAGACGCTAACCCAGTTCCAGTTGACACAACACCGTCTCCACCACAGAGCACCCAAACACGAGCAGTTAGTAAGGGAACTGCAATGCCCAAAGCATGAGGACCACCACTCCGAATCCCAACTCAACGCTTAAAGGAGAAGAAGAATTGTTCTCAGGCCAGGTTCTGTAGCTATGGTTCATACTCCTTTGCTCTTGCATCACTATATTTACTCAGACCAGCTATTTTCAAATTTGAAGGATGGAATTGAAACTCCAATGGTGCAACAGGTATGTTTTAAACATGTTTCTTTAACTGGTTTGCTGTTGTAACTTGCTCTATGTTGATTTCAGTTTCAATTGAATAAATAGTTATGTTCTCATGTCATGCACATTACAAGTGTTGTTATTGCTCTATAGTTTCCCACACTTATATTCTGTCTATTCTGCTTTGTCTTGAACAAATATTATTTGAACTGTGTCTCTATCTTGATTTGGCAACAAAAACTAGAATGATATAGACCATAAAGTGACCATGGTACATAGATATATGTTTGTTTCTTGCTGTTATCCTGTGCACTTTACTACTGAACTGATTTACCAAAATGAGTTTCATATACAACATGGTAAACCTGTGACGTGTCTGCTTGTTTCTCTTTTAGAATTCGGACAAAATATTGGAGAACAGTACCCCGTTATGCAATGGTAAAGGAAGTAATGCAGATAAGGTTCAAGATAGTGAGACATCCCTGTTGGTTTCCAAGAAAGCTGATTAAAACTACCTTGACGATAGTTAGAGAACCCAAAAGTCCTGTGTTGATGTAGTGTTCGAGTTACTGGCCACTACTACTACTGGCACAAGCTCTTCGAACTCGCTGCCTGAATCAGTTCGTGTTCTTGTGTCTCAGCTTCAAGTTGAAAGACAACAACCAGATGTGCTGCGACAGAAGTCAAGGAAGGAGAGAAGTCCTGCAGAATTCAGATGCATACTTTCTGGTGCAACAACAAGCGCTGGAGGATTTAAGCGCCAAACAAGATAAAGTTAATAAGCTTGCTAAGCATCTTGCCAGCATTATGGGTACCCAGGATATTGTTTCTTGAGATCTTCTGAAGTGGTTTCAGTTCTGGGCTTGTTTTGCTGCGGTGTTTATTTGCACTGGTCACCAATTTTTGTCGGCGTTATGGGAACGGGGGCCCCCAGACTTGCCTGCCTGCGGCCCACGGCGTGGCTGAGCTAGCAGGCCTGTACGGCCCATCTTCATCAACAAGGCATTCAAGACCCTCGCGAGGGGCCAAGCCTCACGAGGCGGATGACACAAGACCTCCTTAGGAGCGGCCTCACCAGGAAGGCTCGCGAGGGGCGGAGAGATCAAGGCAAGGCGAACCTCGCGAGGTTCTCGTGACGTGAGCCATGACGATCGAGACCAGGCGGGCGCCAGCGCGTGCAGTGTCCTTGTTTCCTCTTTGGTGCTAAGGAGGCAAGCGCAGGCGCGGAGTACCGATGCATCAAGCAAAGGTTTCTATATCAGTGCAACGAGACCAAGACCAGCAGGACGGAGGTCACCATGGAGCCCAAGGCGGCGTCACCACCAGAGCCTTTCGCAGGCGAAGACCGCTTTTGTCAGGATAAGCTGTACTAGTTGTCCCCTTTCAAATTGGCCGTTGTTGGCTCCCTTCCTGCTCAATATTTGGGGAGAGGACCAGGGCCTATATAAGTAGAGCTAGCCACCACCGTAGGGGACAACTGATTCAGAGGCATCGAGTCCTCACCCACACAAGTTGGCCAAGCACAAGAACACCTCAACTTTGAGGAGGCTGTTCTTCCCTTGTCTTGTTCATCATCAGCCCAAGAGGCAATCCACCACCACCACACTGGAGTAGGGTATTACACCACAATGGTGGCCCGAACCAGTATAAATCTTGTGTCTTTTGTGTTGTGAGTTCGTCAAGTTCGTCCGCGAGATCTTAGAGAGCTAGGGCGTGGATCGGTAGGGAGGAAATCTTCGCGCGCACCCCAGTGTTCGAACCTTGAGGGTTTTGCCGGAACCCGTGATCCGACATTTGGCGCGCCAGGTAGGGGTGCACCGGAGCTTCCTTTCCATCGTTCCGCGTCCAGTTGCTCCGTCGTCTCCATGGCGGACGCTCGCCGTGGTCGTGCTGAGCGCCGGGCTGCCCTAGCCACCCGCGTCGCTCAGACAGCTCCCGTCGGTGGGCCACCTCGTCATTCTCCATCTCCTGCCGCGAACGCCACCACCGGCCCGGCGTGGAACGAGCAGCAAGCATCCTCGCTGCACCCTTCGGTGCGGCGGGATGGCCGCACCGCCACTCCATCGCTGACCCTGGCCGGTTCCTCGTCCCACGCTCGTCGCGCTCCCATGGACGCACGGGCCACGCTCCTCATGGTGCACGAGCTCCGGCGCTACCGCCTGGTTGACGACCTCTACGAGGACTGGCTCGACCGCATCGCCGAGCTCGTCCATGCCGCAGGGGGCTCCCCTGTTGCTACGTCTTGAGCTTGTGTTGGTTTTCCCCGAAGAGGAGAGGATGATGCAACACAGTAGCGTAAGTATTTCCCTCGACTTTTGAGAACCAAGGTATCAATCCAAGTAGGAGGCCATGCGCAAGTCCTCGTACCTGCACAAAGCGATAGCTACTGCGCAACCAACGCGATTAGGGGTTGTCAATCCCTTCACGGTCACTTACGAGTGAGATCTGATAGAGATAATATTTTGGTATTTTGGTATAAAGATGCAAAGTAAAAAGTAAAAGCAAAGTAAAAACAAAGCAAGTATAAAAGTGATGGAGATTCATATGATGAGAATAGACCGGGGCCATAGGTTTCACTAGTGGCTTCTCTCAAGAGCATAAGTATTCTACGGTGGGTGAACAAATTATTGTTGAGCAATTGATGAAATTGAGCATAGTTATGAATATATCTAGGTATGATCATGTATATAGGCATCACGTCCATGACAAGTAGATGAAACGATTACGCATCTACTACTATTAGTCCACTCATCGACCGCTATCCAGCATGCATCTAGAGTATTAAGTTAAAAAGCAGAGTAACGCCTAAGCAAGATGACATGATGTAGAGGAATAAATTCATGCAATATGATAAATACTCCATCTTGTTATCCTCGATGGCAACAATAAAATCGTGCCTTGCAACCCTTTACATCCTTTGGTAAGGACACCGCAAGATTGGACCCAAAGCCATGCGCTTCTCCCATTGCAAGAACTACCAATCTAGTTGGCCAAACCAAGCGGATAATTCTAAGAGACTTGCAAAGATAACTCAATCATACATAAAAGAATTCAGAGAAGATTCAAATATTATTCATAGATAAGCTGGATCATAAACCCACAATTCATCGGTCTCAACAAACACACCGCAAAAAGAAGATTACATTGAATAGATGTCCATGAGAGAGGGGAGAACATTGTATTGAGATCCAAAAGAGAGAAGAAGCCATCTAGCTACTAGCTATGGACCGAAGGTCTGAAGTAAACTACTCACACTTCATCGGAGGGCTATGGTGTTGATGTAGAAGCCCTCCGTGGTGGATGCCCCCCGCGGAGCTCCGAACAGGCCCCAAGATGGGATCTCGTGGATCTGAGGAAGTTACGGTGGTGGAATTAGGTTTTGGCTCCTGTTACGACTCGTTTGAAGTGCGTAGGTATATATAGGAGGAAGAATGCGTTGGTGGAGCTTTGAGGGGCCCACGAGGCGGGGGCATACAGGGGCGCCCCACCCTCGTGACCGCCTCTCGATGCCTTGGCATAGGGTCCAAGTCTCTGGATCACGTTCGTGAGAAAATCACATTTCGAAGGTTTCATTCCGTTTGGACTCCGTTTGATATTCTGTTTCTTGAAATCTTGAAAAAGGCAAAAACAACAATTACAGGCTGGCCTCCTGTTAATAGGTTAGTCCCAAAATAATATAAAAGTGGAAAATAAAGCCCATTATAGTCCAAAACAGTAGATAAAGTAGCATGGAGCAATCAAAAATTATAGATACGTTGGAGACGTATCACCTGTGCCGTCCCTCTCTCCGCCTCACCCTCCACCAGCTACAAGCGACGTAGCTCACGGAGCACCTCCACCACCTCTGCCCCAAGACGGCGCCCTGGCGCCAAGGCGCGCGGCTCCACGACACGACCCACCGCATCCGGCGCCTGCGCATGAAGAAAGAAACTGTCAAGAAGTCCCTCGACCGCAAGAGAACGCTCCGCGACTCCTCGCACGGCCGCGCCAGGATCGTCTGCCGCGGCCGGCCTCCGTGCAGCTTGCCGAAGCAGCGCATGGGCGCCAAGACCAAGCTCCACCCCCAAGATGGGCCCCGGCGACCACGGCCGGCTGCTGCGCCTTCACTCCCAAGCTGCGTAGCGTCGCCTGGCCGGGCAAGTTCAAGCCAGATCTGCCTCCTCGCTACGACGGCACCCCCGATCCCGCGGAGTTCTTGCAGCTCTACGAGCTGAGCATCGAGGCGGCCAACGGCGACGAGAAAGCCATGGCGAATTGGTTCCCTATAGCGCTCAAAGACGGCGCCCGTTCGTGGCTCCTGAACCTGCCACCGGGCTCGATCTCCTCCTGGAACGAGATGCGCGACCGCTTCGTCGCCAACTTCCAGGGCACTCGCGACCGCCTGCCGGCTGCGGGTGACCTGCGCCGTGTCAAGCAACAACCAGGAGAGACCCTCCAGAAGTACATCTAGCGCTTCAACAACATTCGTCTCAAGATCCCCAAGGTGACGGGTGAGACCATCATCTCTGCGTTCTCTGATGGCGTCCGCGACATCAAGATGAAGGAAGAGCTTGCTATCCACGAGGAGCTGTGCACATCTCAGGAGTTGTTCAACCTGGCGACCAAGTGCGCACGAGCTGAGGAAGGCCTCTCCCTCCTTGAGCTCCCGGCTGCGGACCCGGAGGAGAAGAAAGCCAAGGCCAAGGACGTGAAGCGCAAGGGAGCAGCCGTGCTCGCGGCGGAACCGGACACCAAGCGCGGCAGAGATCAGCCCGAGTCATCCAAGAGCAGCTGACCGTTCTGCGCCTTCCACAACCTGCATACCCACAACACCAGCGACTGCCAAGAGCTCAGAGCCATTAGGGAAGGGCGCTTCGGCCACGCCGACCTTCCTCCGTTGTCGCCACCGCCAAGAAGGAATGACGACCACCATCAAGACGAGGGGGCTGGGGGCTTCCTGGAGCCACGTGCTATCGCCTGCATCTTAGGCGGAGCTCAGGCCCCAGCCTCGCAGCGTATCTTCAAACAGTTTGCTCGTGAAGTGAATGTAGTCCTCCCCAAGCTTGAAGCCACACACCCGCTCAGATGGTCCTAGTGCCCCATCACGTTCAACTCGGCAGATCAACTCAACTGCGCAGCCACTGCTGGCGCCCTCCCGATGCTTTGCTCCCCAGTCATCAGCAACGTGCAAGTTACCAAGATCCTCATCAATGGCAGCGCAGGGCTCAACGTCCTGTCCATCGACACGTTCGACAACCTCCAAGTGTCGTATGATCGGCTTTAGCCTACCAAGCCTTTCTGAGGAGTGACCGACGGCTCCACCACGCTGATAGGGTAGGTCCGCCTCACTGTCACCTTTGGAGAACGCAAGAACTACCGCACCGAGCTCATCGACTTCGACGTCGCGCACATCCGTCTGCCGTACAATGCCATCCTCGGGTACCCAGCCCTGGCCAAGTTCATGGCGGTGACCCATCACGGCTACAATGTCCTCAAGATGTCGGGAAGCGGCGGAATCATCACGGTCCCATGTAAAAAAAGAGACGCGGTGTGCTCCCTCGAGCGTGCCTTTTGTAACGCCCTCGATGCGGCTATATCTCCCACGTGTCGAAGCACGACTTAGAGGCATAACCGCATTGAAAGCAATGTCGCAAGTGAGGTAATCTTCACACAACCCATGTAATATATAAGGGAAAGAGATACATAGTTGGCTTACAGTCGCCACTTCACACAATACATAAATAAACATCCATCATCCAAATTACACTCAAGGTCCGACTACGGAACCAAAATAAAAGAAGACTACCCCAAATGCTACACAGATCCCGATCGTCCCAACTGGGCTCCACTATCTGATCATCGGGAAAGACACATAGTAACGACCACGTTCCTCGTCGAACTCCCACTTGAGCTCGGTTGCGTCACCTGCACTGGCATCGTCGGCACCTGCAACTGTTTTGGTAGAATCTGTGAGTCATGGGGACTCAGCAATCTCACACCCGCGAGATCAAGACTATTTAAGCTTATAGGTAGGACAGAGTTGTGAGGTGGATCTGCAGCAAGCGACTAGCATATATGGTGGCTACATTCGCAAAAGAGAGTGAGAAGAGAAGCAAGGCACGGTCGTGAAGCTAGTAGCGATCAAGAAGTGATCCTGAAACTACTTCGTCAAACATAACTCCAACACCGTGTTCACTTCCGGACTCCGCCGAGAAGAGACCATCACGGTTACACACGCGATTGATGTGTTTTAATTAAGGTCAACTTCGGGTTTTCTACAACCGACATTAACAAATTCCCATCTGCCTCATAACCGGGCACGGCTTTGAAAGATAATACCTGCGGGGTGTCCCAACAAGCCCATTATAAGCTCTCACGGTCAACGAAGGATATTCCTTCTACCGAAGACCCAATCAGATCTCGAATCCCGGACTACAAGACATTTCGACAATGGTAAAACAAGACCAGCAAAGCCGCCCGAATGTGCCGACAAATCCAGATAGGAGCTGCACATATCTCGTTCTCAGGGCACACCGGATGGGCAAGACGTCGGGTTGGCATAGACCCTGGATTACCCAGGGGGCGCCGGACATCGCCCTGGTTGGGCCAGCACTCGAAGGAGCACCGGTCCGGGGTTAAAATAAAGATGACCCTCGGGCTCGCGAAAACCGGGGAAAAGGCTTAGGTGGAAAATGGTAAAACCAAAGTTGGGCCTTCTTTGGAGGAGTCTTATTCAAAGCGAACTGTCAAGGGGTCCCATAAATCACCCAACCGTAAGGAACGCAAAATCAAGGAACATAACACCGGTATGACGGAAACTAGGGCGGCAAGAGTGGAACAAAACACCAGGCATAAGGCCGAGTCTTCCACCCTTTACCAAGTATATAGGTGCATTAATTAAATAAGAGATATTGTGATATCCCAAAATATCCATGTTCCAACAAGGAACAAACTTCATCTTCACCTGCAACTAGCAACGCTATAAGAGGGGCTGAGCAAAGCGGTAAGATAGCCAATCAACGGTTTGCTAGGAAAGGATGGTTAGAGGTTTGACATGGCAATATGGGTGGCATGATATAGCAAGTGGTAGGTAACGTAGCATAGGCATAGCAAAAGAGCGAGCATCTAGCAAGCAAAGATAGAAGTGATTTCGAGGGTATGGTCATCTTGCGTGCAAGGTTCTCAGAGTTGTCGAAAGCTTGATCCTCGTAAGCGTTCTCAACAGGTTCCTCGTCCACGTACTCGTCTCCCGGCTCTACCCAAAGCAAGAACACAACCAATGGAACCACAATAAATCACGGGCAATGCACAAACAACATGATGCAATACATGGCATGATATGCGAGATGTGAGATGCAATGCGTATGCGTGCTCTGGAAGGAAAATGATGAACAAGGCATCAACTTGGCAAACCAAGTTTGCCGCTGGAAAGGTGAGATGATTTCGGTTGAAATCGATATAAAGATCACCGGAATCGGATGCACGGTTTGCAAATGGCAAGCAAAACAAGAATGGCACAAATCTGCCATTAACAGCATGATGCCACATAGCAAGCAATAAGAAATTAAGCTACTGCACCCAAACGTACCAACAAAGCATATGGCAGTGATCTACTCAAGATGCTTGACAAAAGATGAACACTGAGCTACGGCTAAATCACACCATAACAGGTCCAAACAAGCATGGAAAAAGTGCAAAATATATCAGCTTCACAGACTTAGTGAAAATACTAACATGCCAGAAATTAACATCAGGAAGGCATGTTTAGAGCAAGCAAACAACCTGCTACAGGAACAATACATAGCAAAACAAGGCATGGCATGAATCTACTCAAGGCATTGAACAAAAGACCCTTACTGACCAAGAGCCAAAAGGGATCAGAAAATGTAATAGCACCCATGTCAATATAGCAAGTTTAGTTATGATTCAAAGAAGCAGGGCATGACATTGACAGAATTATGAAGGCATCTTCAAACTTGATGCCCTCACTACAGAGCATTTCATGATAAACTAAGCATACATCCATCAAGAAGACATGGCATAGAAGCTATACATGGCAAGAACAACATCATAGCATACACGGATCAACTACAACAACCTTGGCAAAATTGAATAACATGTAAACAATCTGCCAGGAAACATTTTATAGCAAAAGTAGAGCTCGATTGACTTAAGCTATGGCACTCCATAATTGCAAACAAGGGCATGGATGGATAGAGAATAACCATATGTTCAAAACATCCTTACTAAAGTATCTCAAAATAAGCATGAATCTCTCTGTAGCATCAAGTTTACATGGCATAAAAATATCAGCAGAACAGGGGCTAAAATCAGCAACATCATGAAGCCTAGTTTGCATGCTTGTGCTAGTCACCACAGAGATCACAAAAATACATGGCATACACCCCTGTAAAGATGGCATGGCATATTACAAAACACATGTAGGACTCAAGATCATAGGATGCACACATCAATCATGGCAAAAATGACAAAAGTGCATGTTCGGATAAGAATCTGAAACTAACATCACATAGCCCTCTTCTAACAGCATTTCGGGCATCAAGATGAGCTCAAATGAAAATTACGCAATGAGATGAAATGATGTACTCATCGAGGCGAACAATTCGGTATGCTCTACGCCCAAATCGGAGCCACGAGTACAGAGTTACGATGCGATGAACATGCAATAAAAATCTGAGAGGAGAAATGACTCGATTTCCGGACTCGGGGAAAGTCAACCTTAGATCGGATCCGGGCCGGGCGCGGAGTGGAGGCGTCGCGCCGCGGAGAGGAAGGAGAACGCCGCGGGGGGGGCGGATCTGAGCGCTCCTCGCCGGATCCGGGGCCTGGGACGGCGATTAGGCGGCGGGCGGCGCGGCTAGACGCGGGCGGCGGCGACGGTCCAGCGGCGAAGCTGTGGGGCGGCTGGCGACGGTCTGAGGCGGCGGCGATCCGCTCGCACGGAGGCGGCGGCGTCCGGCGCCGAGGCGCGGCGGCGGGAGAAGCCTGCTGGCCGGAGGGCTTGTTTGGGCCCCACGGGCCGGCGGCGAAAGGGCGCGGCGGTGCCACGTGGCGGCTCCCGATTCGCCGGGCGCGGCGGCGACGCGTCCGCCCGTCCGGACGTTCCGACGGCGCGAGAGAGAGCGGGCTAGGGTTAGGTGGAAATGACCCGGATTTCGGGGAGGGTGTTTTATAGGTAGGAGGAGTTAGGAAGCTCCAAATGAGGTGCGGTTTTCCCCACGATCGTGATCGAACGGAGATGGACATAGAAGTGACTTAGATGGGTTATTGGGCTGTTTTGAAGGGGTGTTGGGCTGCAACACAAAGAGGCCTTCAGCGTTTACCGGTTAACAGTTGGAGTATCAAACGACCTCCAAATGGCACGAAACTTGACAGGTGGTCTACCGGTGGTGTACCAAGGCCACTTGGCAAGCCTCGGTCCATTCCGGGAACGTTTAACACCCGCTCACGAAAAAGAGACAAGAGGGTTGCGCCGGTGCATGTAGGAGTGTCGGATTGCAAAACGGACAACGGGGAAAATGCTCGGAATCATGAGACGAACACGTATGCCAATGAGATGGACATGATGACATGATATGAGATGCATGACATGAACAAAATGCAAAACGAAAGACAAAAACCCAACCACGGAGGGAATACCATAGCACATAGCCGAAAATGGCAAGAGTTGGAGTTACAAATATGGAAAGTTACATCCGGGGTGTTACAACACTCCACCACTACAAGAGGATCTCGTCCCGAGATCTAGGACTGAAAGAACTCCGGATATTCGGAACGGAGGTGATCCTCGCGCTCCCAGGTGGCTTCTCGGTCGGAATGGTGTGACCACTTCACTTTCAGGAATTTGATTGACTTGTTGCGAGTCTTGCGCTCGGTTTCTTCAAGAATAGCAACGGGGTGCTCATGATAAGAGAGATCTTCTTGGAGGTCAATTTCTTCGAAGTTGATAGTGCGCTCAGAGTCTTGAAGCACTTGCGAAGCTGTGACACGTGAAACACATCGTGCGTTCGCGAAGTTGGACGGAAGTTCGTTGATAGGCGAGATCGCCTCTTTTGCCAATGATCTTGAAAGGACCCACGTATCTAGGGGCAAGCTTCCCTTTGATACCGGGCGGCGAGTGCCTTTCATTGGAGAGGCGGAGGTAGACATGGTCTCCGATTTCAAAAGCCACATCACGGTGCTTGTCATCATAATATCCCTTCGCGCGATTATGCTGCTTTGAGATTCTCACGAATGACTTTGCACATTTCTTCGGCTTCTGTGATCAAGTCGTTGCCAAGAAGTTGGCGTTCACCTGTCTCGGACCAATTGAGAGGAGTACGACACTTTCTGCCATAGAGAATTTCGAATGGGGCCTTGCCCGAACTCGCTTGGAAGCTGTTGTTGTAGGAGAACTCGGCATATGGAAGATAATCTTCCCACTTCATACCGAAGGAAATGACACAAGCCCTGAGCATGTCTTCGAGGATTTGATTGACTCGCTCGACTTGGCCACTTGTTTGAGGATGGAAAGCTGTGCTGAAACGAATGTTGGTGCCCATGGCCTTCTGAAAAGAATCCCAAAACTTGGAGGTAAAGATGCTGCCACGGTGCGAAGAGATCAATTATGGAATGCCGTGCAAGGAGACAATTTCGAGGTGTATAACTCGCCAACTGAGCTGCTGTGATAGATTCTTTGATTGGAAGAAAATGAGCCACTTTAGTAAGCTTGTCAATGACAATGAAGATAGCATCATTTCCACGCTTGGACTTAGGAAATCCAGTCACGAAGTCCATTTCGATATGATCAAACTTCCATTCTGGAATAGCAAGAGGTTGGAGGAGACCAGCTGGTCGTTGGTGTTCTGCTTTCACTCTTCTGCAGACATCACACTCATTCACGAATTGAGCAATTTCTCGCTTCATTCGAGTCCACCAATATGACTGCTTGAGGTCATGGTACATCTTCGTACTTCCAGGATGAATGGATAGAAGGGAATTGTGCGCCTCGTTCATAATGACTTTACGTAGGCCACCCTTTGGAACCACAATCCGGTCCTCGAAGAAAAGAGTATCTTTGTCATCAATGTGGAAGCACTTGTATTTGGAAATGCCCTTGTCGATACCACGTTTCACCTTTTTCACCATGGTATCCAGGAGTTGAGCCTCACGAATTTGGTCTTCCAAAGTAGGAGAGACTATGAGGTTGGCAAGAAAGCCTTGAGGAACAACTTGAAGATTCAGCTTGCGGAAAGCTTCACAAAGGTCCGGTTGGAAGGGCTTGAGGATTAAACTGTTGCAATAAGCCTTCCTTCTCAAAGCATCTGCAATGACATTGGCCTTGCCTGGAGTATATTCAATACTCGGGTTGTACTCTTGAATCATTTCGACCCATTGAGTTTGCCTGAGGTTGAGGTTGGGTTGAGTGAAGATATACTTGAGACTCTTGTGATCGGTGAATATGTCCACTTTCCTTCCCAACAAGAGATGTCTCCATGTTATTAATGCATGGACAACTGCCGCCAACTCAAGATCGTGAGTGGGGTAGTTCTTTTCGTTGGGCTTCAACTGACGAGAGGTATAGGCCACAACTTTCTTCTCTTGCATTAACACAGCACCGAGACCTTGAAGAGAAGCATCACAGAAAACTTCGAATGGCTTGGATTCATCAGGAGGAGTCAAGACAGGAGCTGTGACTAGCTTCTCTTTGAGAGTATTGAAAGCAATGTCACACTCAGGAGACCAGATATACTTGACATGCTTCTGGAGGAGGTTGGAAAGAGGCTTTGCAATCTTAGAGAAGTTCTCAACGAATCTTCGGCAATAGCTTGCAAGTCCAAGAAAATCTGCAAGTCGCTTGACATTCTGAGGAGGTTCCCAATTCACAACTGCAGACACCTTCTCGGGATTAACAGCGATGCCCTTGGCGGAGATGATGTGACCAAGATAAAGAACTTCATCAAGCCAAAATTCACATTTGGAAAACTTCACATAGAATTGATGCTCTCTGAGCTTGTCGAGCACCAATCGCAAATGTTTGGCATGATCCTTCTTATTCTTAGAGAAGACCAAAATATCATCAAGATAGACCAAGACGAATTCATTGGTGTAGGGGTTGAAGATGAAGTTCATCATTCGAGAGAATGTTGGAGGAGCATTGACAAGGCCGAAAGACATGACAAGATATTCATAAGAACCAAAGCTTGTTCTGAATGCTGTCTTGGGAATATCTTGTTCACGAATGCGAATTTGATGATAACCCATACGAAGGTCAAGCTTGGAGAACACTTTAGCACCTTTGAGTTGCTCGAAAAGCTCATTGATGTTGGGAAGTGGATGCTTGTTCTTGATTGTCTTCTTATTCAATGGACGGTAATCGACGCAAAGTCGGTCCGTGCCATCCTTCTTCTGTACAAAAAGAACACCACAACCCCAAGGAGATGAACTCGGTCTGATCAAACCTAGACGCTCTTGTTCATCGAGCTATTTCTTCAATTCCTTCAGCTCATTAGGTCCAAGCTTGTATGGACGCTTGCAAACGGGTTCCGTGCGAGGCTCAAGATCGATAACTAATTCAAGCGGCGGTGAGGAGGCATACCCGGAGCTCTTACGGAAAGACATCTTGGTACTCACAAACGATCGGAATCGAGAGATAGCATCCAACTCGCCCTTCTCATTGAGGAAAACAACCGAATGGTTTCTCACGAGCGGCATAGATGATGACATCATTAGAAGAGTGTGTCAATTGAATTTCCCTGGCAGCACAATCAAGTTGAGCTTTGTGCTGAGAAAGCCAGTCCATCCCAAGAATAAGATCAATATCCGAGTCACCAAGAACCATTGGAGAAGAAAGAAATCTATAGTCGCCCATCTTGATAGAAACATCCGGAGCCATCATTTTTGTATTCATGAACAAACCCGGAGAGGAAACCGCTATCGGCTTAGGCAGATCGACAGTATGCAAATTGTTCATGGATGCAAAAGGTCTTGATATGAAAGAAATAGATGCACCAGTATCAAATAAGACTTTTGCAGGAATATCATTAACTGAGAGATTACCCATAATCACATCAGAAGAAACCTCTGCTTGCGCTGCATTCATCATGTTCACCTTTGCAGACTTGGGATTATGCTTGACCACTGCATTGCTGGAAGATCTCACAGGAGGAGGAGGCGGAAGGCGCCTTTGGTTGAAGCACTTGTTCGTGTAGTGACCTTTCTGCTGACATTTGTTGCAAGTCACCTCTGAGAGCGGACGGTGATAAGGAGCATTTGACCTTGGAGCTTGAGAATTAGACTTGTTCTGATAGCCTGGGTTGGGTGGGTGGGAAGATCCACGACCACCTAAGTTCTTCTACTGATAAGGCTGACGGAACGGAGGAGGAGGAGGCAACAAGAACTTCTGTTGCTTAGCTGCCACTAGTGAGGAAGAAGAAGACTGAACTGCATCCCTGACTCTCTTCTTAGAAGCCTCACATTTGAGCTGGGTAGCTTCTTGCTTCAAAGCCATGTTGTAGAATTCATCATACTTTTCTCGCTCAAAAGCACGAGAGCTAATTGCAGATCTTCTCCGAGACCACCTCTGAATTGATAGATCATACTCTTTTCATCGTGGACGCCTTGCTTAGCGAAGCGGCGAGTTCTGGAACTGGATATTGTATTGATACACGTACATGCCGCCTTGCTTGAGATTGCGGAACTCCTCACGCTTGCTCTCAACAACACTTTGCGGAATGTGGTGAGCTTTGAAGTCTCGGCGGAACTCATCCCAGGTAATTACACGACCTCCTCTGGAATCTTTGTATTGCTGATACCACTCGGCAGCTTGGTCCTTGAGTTGAAACGAAGCAAACTTGACAAAGTCCTCAGGTCTGACATTGCTACATTCAACATGTTTGCAGATGTCCACAAGCCAATCGTCGGCGTATGTGGCCTCGACACAGAAGCTGAAATACTTCGGCTGATTAGCGAGGAACTGATTGAGGGTAGCAAAGTGCGGCTGGTTGTTGCCTTGGCCTTGATTTCCTTGGTTGCCTTGCCCTTGGGTACGCTCTTGCAAGAGTTGCAAAATCATCTGAGCATTTGCGTTGGTGGCTGCCATGATAGCTTGCCATGCCTCCGGAGGCGGAGGTGGAGGTGGAGGGTTCGACTGACTCCCATCATTGCGTTCCAGATTCAGACGCGTTGGCGGAGCCATCCTGAAGAGGGTGACATCCGTTAGCACTTTGATAGACAGATAGACAAGTTGAATCAACGGATAGAAATTGCAACATATAGTCTTCACAATAAACATTCGAACAAGGATGGACGAATGAATTCCAAAAGCTAACATCACACGTCCATTAAGGTGAGAAGCCACTTGATTAAGGGTTGATGGAAAAAAAATAACAAGGTACGACTGGAACAAATAAGTGGTAAGGATTACCCAATCACAAACCAAATATCTGCGGGAAGAAATGCTAAGAGCTACTTGAATCCCACCTATAAACTCCCTAAACTTTCTCGTTATGCAATCTGTGTTGGGGATCAGGGACACAAAATATATCACCCAAACTAACAATACCTAGATCCAGCAGTATCCATCCGTCAACACATAACCAAGAAACCTTCGAAATCGTGTACCTCGACCTTGAAAAGCATCCGTTATACGAGTCATGGCAATACTCCCGAGCTCGCCCGATCTTCAAGTTATCGGGTTATCTCACCAACAAGCTGTACAAAAGAGATTTTCGATGTCGGCAAAGCTCGGTATTCCAGAATCGCAACGATAAAATTGTGACGACAACACCTCGGAGCTCAACTCCCGGGACACCGCCACAACCCAAATGTCGAGGCACCAAGAACAATGTTCTCGTCACAAAACCATCGGAACGATTCCAAGATACCAGCGTGATCCTAAAAAATTTTTTAGTGAAATTTGAGGAGAGGAGAGTCAAAACTTCTCGTCGGAGACCTCACCAGAGCGACGAAGGGACTGGGAGTAAAAAGAATCCTACTCTCCGATATATATTATCCTAAGACTCAAAACATTTTGTTCTAGACTCAACAACGCCAACAAACAATCAGCGGGGCTCCTAAGTCGGGATGGCTCGATTACCAACTTATAACGCCTCGATGCGGCTATATCTCCCACGTGTCGAAGCACGACTTAGAGGCATAACCGCATTGAAAGCAATGTCGCAAGTGAGGTAATCTTCACACAACCCATGTAATATATAAGGAAAGAGATACATAGTTGGCTTACAATGCCACTTCACACAATACATAAATAAACATCCATCATCCAAATTACACTCAAGGTCCGACTACGGAACCAAAATAAAAGAAGACTACCCCAAATGCTACACAGATCCCGATCGTCCCAACTGGCTCCACTACTGATCATCGGGAAAAGACACATAGTAACGACCACGCCTCGTCGAACTCCCACTTGAGCTCGGTTCGTCACCTGCACCGCATCGTCGGCACTGCAACTGTTTTGGTAGAATCTGTGAGTCACGGGACTCAGCAATCTCACACCATGAGATCAAGACTATTTAAGCTTATAGGTAGGACAGAGTTGTGAGGTGGAGCTGCAGCAAGCGACTAGCATATATGGTGGCTACATTCGCAAAAGAGAGCGAGAAGAGAAGCAAGGCACGGTCGTGAAGCTAGTAGCGATCAAGAAGTGATCCTGAAACTACTTACGTCAAACATAACTCCAACACCGTGTTCACTTCCCGGACTCCGCCGAGTAGAGACCATCACGGTTACACACGCGGTAGATGTGTTTTAATTAAGGTCAACTTCGGGTTTTCTACAATCGGACATTAACAAATTCCCATCTGCCTCATAACCGCGGGCACAGCTTTCCAAAGATAATACCCTGCAGGGGTGTCCCAACTTAGCCCATTATAAGCTCTCACGGTCAACGAAGGATATTCCTTCTACCGGGAAGACCCGATCAGTCTTGGAATCCCGGACTACAAGACATTTCGACAATGGTAAAACAAGACCAGCAAAGCCGCCCGAATGTGCCGACAAATCCCAATAGGAGCTGCACATATCTCGTTCTCAGGGCACACCGGATGGGCAAGACGTTGGGTTGGCATAGACCTGGATTGCCCGAGGCGCCGGACATCGCCAGTTGGGCCAGCACTCGAAGGAGCACCGTCCGGGGTTAAAATAAAGATGACCCTCGGGCTCGCGAAACCCGGGGAAAAGGCTTAGGTGGCAAATGGTAAAACCAAAGTTGGGCCTTGCTGGAGGAGTCTTATTCAAGGCGAACTGTCAAGGGGGTCCCATAAATCATCCAACCGTGTAAGGAACGCAAAATCAAGGAACATAACACCGGTATGACGAAAACTAGGGCGGCAAGAGTGGAACAAAACACCAGGCATAAGGCCAAGTCTTCCACCCTTTACCAAGTATATAGGTGCATTAATTAAATAAGAGATATTGTGATATCCCAAAATATCCATGTTCCAACAAGGAACAAACTTCATCTTCACCTGCAACTAGCAACGCTATAAGAGGGGCTGAGCAAAGCGGTAACATAGCCAATCAACGGTCTGCTAGGAAACGATGGTTAGAGGTTTGACATGGCAATATGGGTGGCATGATATAGCAAGTGGTAGGTAACGTAGCATAGGCATAGCAAAAGAGCGAGCATCTAGCAAGCAAAGATAGAAGTGATTTCGATGGTATGGTCATCTTGCCTGCAAGGTTCTCAGAGTTGTCGAAAGCTTGATCCTCGTAAGCATTCTCAACAGGTTCCTCGTCCACGTACTCGTCTCCCGGCTCTACCCAAAGCAAGAACACAAACAATGGAACCACAATAAATCACGGGCGATGCACAAACAACATGATGCAATACATGGCATGATATGCGAGATGTGAGATGCAATGCGTATGCGTGCTCCGGAAGGAAAATGATGAACAAGGCATCAACTTGGCAAACCAAGTATGCCGCTGGAAAGGTGAGATGATTTCGGTTGAAATCGATATAAAGATCACCGGAATCGGATGCACGGTTTGCAAATGGCAAGCAAAACAAGAATGGCACAAATCTGCCATTAACAGCATGATGCCACATAGCAAGCAACAAGAAATTAAGCTACTGCACCCAAACGTGCCAACAAAGCATATGGCAGTGATCTAATCAAGATTCTTGACAAAAGACGAACACTGAGCTACGGCTAAATCACACCATAACAGGTCCAACAAGCATGGCAAAAGTGCAAAATATATCAGCTTCACAGACTTAGTGAAAATACTAACATGCCAGAAATTAACATCAGGAAGGCATGTTTAGAGCAAGCAAACAACCTGCTACAGGAACAATACATAGCAAAACAAGGCATGGCATGAATCTACTCAAGGCATTGAACAAAAGACCCTTCTCGACCAAGAGCCAAAAGGATCGAGAAAATGTAATAGCACCCATGTCAATATAGCAAGTTTCATTAATGATTCAAAGAAACAGGGCATGACATTGACAGAATTATGAAGGCAACTTCGCGAGCTCGATGCCCTCACTACAGAGCATTTCATGATAAACTAAGCATACATCCATCAATAAGACATGTCATAGAAGCTATACATGGCAAGAACAACATCATAGCATGCAAGGATCAACTACAACAACCTTGGCAAAATTGAATAACATGTAAACAATCTGCCAGGAAACATTTTATAGCAAAAGTAGAGCTCGATTGACTCAAGCTATGGCACTCCATAATTGCAAACAAGGGCATGGATGGATAGAGAATAACCATATGTTCAAAACATCCTTATCAAGTATCTCAAAATAAGCATGGATCTCTCTGTAGCATCAAGTTTACATGGCATAAAAATATCAGCAGAACAGGGGCTGAAATCAGCAACATCATGAAGCCTAGTTTGCATGCTTGTGCTAGTCACCATAGAGATCACAAAATTACATGGCATAAACCCCTGTAAAGATGGCATTGCATATTACAAAACACATGTAGGACTCAAGATCATAGGATGCACACATCAATCATGGCAAAAATGACAAAAGTGCATGTTCGGATAAGAATCTGAAACTAACATCACATAGCCCTCTTCTAACAGCATTTCGGGCATCAAGATGAGCTCAAATGAAAATTATGCAATGAGATGAAATGATGTACTCATCGAGGCGAACAATTTGGTATGCTCTACGCCCAAATCGGAGCCACGAGTACAGAGTTACGATGCGATGAACATGCAATAAAAATCTGAGAGGAGAAATGACTCGATTTCCGGACTTGGGGAAAGTCAACCTTAGATCGGATCCGGGCGGGCGCGGAGTGGAGGGATGTCGCGGCTGCCGGAGAGGAAGGAGAACTCCGCGGGGGGGCGGATCTGGCGCCTCGCGGATCCGGGCCTGGGGCGGCGATTAGGCGGCGGGCGGCGCGACTAGACGCGGGCGGCGAGCTGCTGGGCGGCCGGGCGACGATCTGAGGCGGCGCGTCCCGGCTTCGGCATGGGAGGCGGCGGCGCGGGCCGGGCGCTTGCGGCGGGAGGCGCGCCTGGCCGGGAGGGCAGTTCTGGGCCCCACGGGCCGGCGAAAGGGGCGGCGGCGCCACGTGGCGGCTCCCGATTCGCCGGGCGCGCGGCGGACGCGTCCGGCTCCGTCCGGACGCTTCAATGGCGCGAGAGAGAGAGGGCTAGGGTTAGGGTGGAAATGACCCGGGATTTCGGGGGAGGGGGTGTTTTTATAGGTAGGAGGAGTTAGGAAGCTCCAAATGAGGTGCGGTTTTCGCCCACACGATCGTGATCGAACGGCGATGGACATAGAAGTGACTTAGATTGGTTATTGGGCTGTTTTGAAGGGGTGTTGGGCTGCAACACACAAGAGGCCTTCGCGGTTACCCGGTTAACCGTTGGAGTATCAAACGACCTCCAAATGGCACGAAACTTGACAGGTGGTCTACCGGTGGTGTACCAAGGCCACTTGGCAAGCCTCGGTCCATTCCGAGAACGTTTAACACCCGCTCACGAAAAAGAGACAAGAGGGGTGCGCCGGTGCATGTAGGAGTGTCGGATTGCAAAACGGACAACGGGGAAAATGCTCGGAATCATGAGACGAACACGTATGCCAATGAGATGCACATGATGACATGATATGAGATGCATGACATGAACAAAATGCAAAACGAAAGACAAAAACCCAACCATGGAGGGAATACCATAGCACATAGCCGAAAATGGCAAGAGTTGGAGTTACAAATATAGAAAGTTACATCCGGGGTGTTACACCTTTCAAGCAGCAACAATCGACGACCCGACAGCAAGGGTGAAGGCCCTCCTAAGGCCATCCCCAAGGAGAAGAAGCAGCTGCACCATGCAGGACCTCAGGAGGGTGGCATCGCAGCTGGAACCTCGTCAGGATCAGCGCCCGCTCCAGGGGCGCCTCCCTCCATCGCATAGGAAGGCGCGCCCGGCGCCCTTCTCGGGCAGGGCTCGGGGGCTCTCTTCTGGAGGGCCTATGACCTTGTCGACATCACGAGGGAGGCGCTTGGGCACCACTTGGAGGCGTGCTTCACGACACGTTTCCCTCAGGAGGACACAAGGCGAGAAGCGCCCACAGCTCAGGAGTTCATCACCAAGACCACTCAGAAACTGCAAGACGCAAGGGCCATGCGCGGCGACCGCTGCTCGCGAGGCGCAGCTCCCCATCCAGGCGAGGATGCTGGGCTACGCGTCTGCATCGACGTCCTAGGGCTCAACAAGGCCACCTCTCAGGAGCTCCTTTGTCCTTCGCGCGTGGGCTGCTGCGAGGGTCCACCGCACAGCTATGTTCACATGCCTTTTGGCCCGCCGAGCGTGTCGTCCGCTTATCAGCGCAACTTGCGGCGCATCCTAGCGGCTCAAGAGGCCAGGCACCACGCCATCTTGACAGAGATGGAGACGGTCCTCAAGGAATCACCTGAGCCCCCAGAGCTTCCCGAGGCTCAGGGCCCCGGTGGCTCGTGAGGAGCAATCCCTTCGCCGCGTACCTTCAGCTGCCCCAACTCTCCTTCGTCAATAGAACCAGGTGACATTTTCCAAGTTCATTTAGCTGGGAGTGCCCCTCGGGCTGCATCATTCCCAGGCCACGTGAGTCCGTCCCTGTGGCATGTATCCCTTTCTATGTCTTTAGCTTACCTTGTTGGGGGTGCCCCTCGGGCTGCATCATCCCAAGCCACTCGGGCCTGACCCAGTGGCATGTATCTCCCATGCACTTACTTAAACCGGTATGCTTTCCATGATTAACCTATCTATGGCTATTGCCTGCTTGATTGCCACCCACCACAGGGGCTACGCACGCCGGTACGACGCTGGTGCACGGGTCCGTCCCTGCCACGTCGACAAACCTGAGCGGTCGAGCTCTGGCTCGCGGCACGCCCCGCGCACGTCACCTCACTAGGCTTTCAGTGCCTTCATTTCCTCACGGAGCAACCAGTGGTAGGTTGGCAACCATAACGGCAGACCATGTTCCTCCTTGTGCTGGCTTGCAGAAATCTCATGAGGACAGCAGCAGGTGGCACCGCGAGTCCCCACTTCTTCCATGTAATCTGCTTGCGCGTCAAATGGGGGGCTCCTGAGCATCGCGACTCAAGAGCTCCTACTGGCTCTCCAGCCCTCACCCCTGGCCTTGACCACGACACGCGACCTGGCATACCAGCGATGGCTGAGCTCGCTCGAGGGCCGGAACCTAAGGACGTAGAGCATGAAGGAGAGTGTGGGAGAGGGGGAGACTCGTATGGGCCAGACCTAGCTACGCAGCGGGCGCCTACGCACAAGCCTGGCGCATCACAAGGAATCAGCCTGGAATCGGTAAGATAAGTCCCACACTCAGACCAGCTAATCGTTGGAGCCTAGGTGTTACGCTCGCCACAGCCCTGTTGCGGCCACGTCGCCTCCCTTTCTTGCCTTACCATGGCTGCTTGAGCGCTAAAGGGGACCTCCTGAGCATCGTGCCTCAGGGGCTCTTACTGGACCTTGGGCCGCTCACCTCCTGGCCTTGACCATGGCACACGACCTGGCATACCAGCGACGGCTGAAGCCTGCCTGGGGACCAGGACCTGTCAGCGTAGAGCAACAAGCCGTCACGAGGTTGGAAAGGGGAGACCAAGCCTAAACAGGAGTTGCATTCACATGTTTCCATAATAGGGTATCAAAAGACATTACAGACCCTTTACACGCCCCCACGGGGCACTTCTTTATTCTTCGCAGGGAACAAAGGACGAGAACCTAGGAGGATCCTATCTACACGCCCCCGCGGCTAACGCCATCATCAATAGTGGGCCACGGGAGGCCGGCGCCAACCCCATCCAGATCAGCGACGGCGGCGGCCAGACGTTGCGGCCTTGCTCCGGGCGCGACGAGAGCTGGGGGCGCGTAGCTGTCGCCGCTCGTCTCCGGAGTCTCGTAGAGCTCAGGAGAGCCGCTGGACTCCCAAGAGTCGCTGCTATTGGAGTAGCCGCGAGCAGAGCACGCATCATCCTGGCGCTTCCCTCCGGGGCAACACTCCAAGCGGCGGCCCTCCGCATCGAAGACCTTGAAGAACAGCGTGGAGGCATCGTCGTACTCGAAGTGGATCGCGAGGGCGCCTTCCGCGTGGCAAACCCGCACGACCTCGCCCCAGCCGTGTGTCATGAAGATCTTGCCAGGGGAGACCGCTTCGACCTCTGCTCCGGTCGCCGGAGCATCGCAGTCGACATGCTGCAGCCAGAGATCGAGGGGTCCCCTCGGCGGCATCGTGTCGGAGAAGAACCGCGGGAAGCGGATCCAGGAGCTCAGGGGCATCACCGCCCACAGCACGAGCTCGCACGAGGAGTCCGCTGCGTGGACCCCAGGAGCGACGGTGCGCATCACCATGGCACGTCGACCTTGGCCACGGCGCGCACGCCGACGCTTGTCGTTCCTCCCTCCTGAGCCCCGGCTTGGGCATACAAGGGAAGCGGATACCTTGGAGGGGGCCGCCCACACGAAGGCCTTGTCACCACCTGCATCGCCGCTGCGTCGCGACGGTGAATCAACCTCTTCTTCGGAGGAAGCGGCCCCGGCTTGTCGCGGGGAGCCTTACCCTTCTCCGCAGCTGAAAACCTTCGGATCGACGCCATTGCTGCTAGCAGTGGAGCAAGGAGGAAGAAGCAAGCGGACTGGGAAAAGATGGGCGACTGGGGCTCTGCCCCTCCCTCATTTATAGAGGAAGAAGGCCAACCGGCGCCTCCCATGATCACATGTAATGATGGTTTTCCTTGCATATCGCAGGGACTTGTCAAGTCGAGCAGTTGCCGAGGCAGCGTGGGGAAGCGGAGACGCCCACGTCCAATCAACCGCCACGTGTCGACCAAGGCCGCAGGCTTTTGGGGCCCGCGGCGCTCCATACTTGACCTTTGGCTTCGCCTCGAAGCCAAGCCCGAGCGCGCCTTGGGCCTGGGGGCTACTGTCGGTGTTCTGGGAACGGGGGTCCCCAGACTTGCCTGCCTGCGGCCCATGGCATGGCCGAGCTAGCAGGCCTGTATGGCCCATCTTCATCAACAAGGCATTCAAGACCCTCGCGAGGCGGACGACACAAGACCTCCTCAGGAGCGGCCTCACCAAGTAGGCTCGCGAGGGGCGGAGAGATCAAGGCAAGGCGAACCTCGCGAGGTTCTCGTGACGTGAGCCATGACGATCGAGACCAGGCGGGCGCCAGCGCGCACAGTCTCCTTGTTTCCTCTTTGGTGCTAAGGAGGCAAGCGCAGGCGTGGAGTACCGAGGCATCAAGCAAAGGTTTCTATATTGGTGCAACGAGACCAAGACCAGCAGGACGGAGGTCACCATGGAGCCCAAGGCGGCGTCACCACCAGAGCCTTTCACAGGAGAAGAGCGCTTTTGTCAGGATAAGCTGTACTAGTTGTCCCCTTTCAAATTGGCCGTTGTTGGCTCCCTTCCCGCTCAATATTTGGGGAGAGGACAAGGGCCTATATAAGTAGAGCTAGCCACCACCATAGGGGACAACTGATTCAGAGGCATTGAGTCCTCACCCACATAAGTTGGCCAAGCACAAGAACACCTCAACCTGAGGAGGCTGTTCTTCCCCTTGTACTGTTCATCATCAACCCAAGAGGCAATCCACCACCACCACACTAGAGTAGGGTATTACACCACAACGGTGGCCCGAACCAGTATAAATCTTGTGTCTTTTGTGTTGTGAGTTCGTCGAGTTCATCCGCGAGATCTTAGCGAGCTAGGGAGTGGATCAGTAGGGAGGAAATCTTCGTGCGCACCCCAGTGTTCGAACCTTGAGGGTTTTGCTGGAACCTGTGATCCGACAACTTTGACAACCAGTGTATATGATATGCTGCTTTGTTCCCTATATTTGCACTGGTGGCGAACTTTGATGCCCAGTGGATGTAATATGTGTAGTAGCCGTGATATCCTAGCGTAAGTTGCTTGCTTATTTATTTCCTTGTTGTCTTGTTTATTTGTTTGCTTGTAGTCAGTGTTGTTCTTTTTCCGCGGTTTGCTAGTGGCCGCAATAACCTATTTTTTAAAACTAGGCCACAATAACCATGGGCTACATATTTACTATAGTGACACTGGGCCTTCTATGGGCCGTAGAAACAATGGGCCTTCTACGGGTCGTAGAAACACTGGGCCTTCTACGGGCCGTAGAAACACTGGACCTTCTATGGGCCGTAGAAACACTGGGCCTTCTGTGGGCCGTATCATCAATGGGCCTTCTACGGGCCGTATGATCGATTGCCCAAACATGGGCCGATAACATACCGCATTATGACCGTAAACGGGCAAGAGTTGGAATCGTTCGTTCATGGGCCGACCATAAAGGGCCATCATTAATCGACCGTATTTGATGACGCTATGAAAACGGCCCAACGTATTAACGGGCCACAAACGGGCCGACTGTAACCATGGGCTGAATTTGGCCCACAAGCAGAAAATGACAGTAATGGGCCGTAAGTAACCGAATGCTGGAAATGAGCCCAAGAATAAATGGGCCCTAAGAAGGCCGAAAGATAACATGGGCTGGAAACAACCCAACGGTATAATGGGCCGTTAATGGGTATAAAGTGATACAATGTTCATTACGGGCCAGTTTCACCACGGGCCATTAATGGGCCAAGAGTTACAAAGGGCCTCATATGGGTCGGAAGACTTCATGGGCTATACATGGGCCGAAAGTTAAAACAGGCTGGAATCATATTGGATGGCCCAGATGACGCTACTGGGCCTAATTCATATAGGTCATAACGGGCCCTGGGTTAGCGGGCTGTAAATGGGCTATATGCGAACAGGCCGTTAACAGGCTTTCCGTGGGCCGGCACGCCACCTTTTGACCAAGTCAAACATGCCATCCTTTTCACAAGAATGGGCCTCTGTTGGGCCGTGCCACGTGTTGATGTATCATAGGCGCCTTCGGTCCAATGAGTGGATGACATCTGTCCCAACAGTGAGCCGACACGTGTTTCCTCCAGCCAATCATGATTTTACACATGGAAAATCCCCATTGGTCGGGGCTGTTAACGGGTTATCGGATCCCAAACCGGACCCGATAGCGTAATGGCGAGCCGTTATGGTGGATGCCACGCGTCAGTCACCCTTGACGAAAGCACTTCTATGATGCGGGATTTATTGTCATGGAAGTGGACACTTATGTCATGGAACACTTCTATGACAGCACAGGTATGACTATCTTGATTCTGTCATAAAATCATCATGGATGTACATGCATGACAGAAAACATGACCTACTGTGACAAACATGTATCATCATGGAAGTGTATTTTTTGTAGTGGTGGGACACAACTGGTGGTGCATGAGGGAGTCCTGGACTAAGGGGTCCCCGGGCGTCCGGCCTGTTATCCATGGGCTGGACTGGTGGGCTGTGAAGACATGCAGGCCGAAGATGGCACCCTATCCGGATAGGACTCTCCTTGGCGTGGAAGGCAAGCTTGGCGATCAACTATGAAGATTCCTTCCTATGTAACCGACTCTATGTAACCCTATATCCCCCCGGTGTCTATATAAACCGTAGGGGGTAGTCCAGAAAGGATATACTCATTACCATAGTCATACAGGCTAGGCTTCTAGGGTTTAGCCATTACAATCTCGTCGTAGATCAACTCTTGTAATACTCATATTCATCAAGATCAATCAAGCAGGAAGTAGGGTATTACCTCCATAGAGAGGGCCCGAACCTGGGTAAACATCGTGTCCCCTGTCTCCTGTAACCATCGACCTTAGACGCACAATTTGGGACCCCCTACCCGAGATCCGCCGGTTTTGACACCGACATTGGTGCTTTCATTGAGAGTTCCATTGTGACGTCGACGAAAGGTTCGATGGCTCGCCTTGTCCTTAAAGACAACATCACCTCCGGAGGAGTCCTGGCCCCAGGCCAAACCCTCTGGCTGGGCGGCTTTACCATGATCGCCCGTTCGGCCGTTGAGCCGACGATGACCTCTCGGGCCATCGAAAACCCCCTTCGCATCAGCTCTGAACACTCCAAGCAGATGGATCCGGCAGAGTTTTCGTCCTTGAACGAGCTCCTAGATCGTATCACCGCTTTGGGAATCGCTACAGATTATGATCGGATCGGGCCTAAAACCGATCAAGGAGAAATCAAAACTCCACCGTCACCCACCAGATAGCGGTAGTCGAGGAGTGGGACGGTGAGTCTTCTTCTATATTAAAGACGGACTATGTTCGGATCACCGATCAGGAAGAACCGGATACCCACTAGCGAAAGGATGAGACCAGCCCTCCGAACATAGAATCGGACGCCAGTCCTAAACAATCAGAAGATACTCCGGAGCCCGGACTGTTGAGTCTGGAAGGTCTTCGAACTACGGATAATCGGTCAGGTCAGGGTTCGGATTTAAATTCCACCCACCCACCCGGACATAGACGCTCTCGTGAGCGTAAAATAGCAGTCTCAGGAAACGGTCCACTACTTCTGGGCCAGATTCCTCCTAGTCAAAGACAAGGTAAAAGATTGCCGCGACGAGGACGTGATATCAGCATTCTGCGACAATTGCGCGGATGAAGGAATTCTCAACGCCATCAATCGCTGCCGCATACTGAAGTTCGCTAACTTAGCAACTATCGTACAGAAGTACAGCACGATGGAAAGCGCCTGGAAAACTCAGGCAGCTTGCTGGGAACCGTTGGTCCCAACTCACCTCCTCCTACAGGCGAAGAGGGTGCACCCCCATGGCACGCCCAGTCCAACAGTCAAGAAACATAAACCCATTATGCGGCACGGCACCGTTCTGGAGGGATGGCTCGATGGCCCATGCAAAATACACACGACACCAGATACCGTGGCAACCCACAACCTTAGAGACTGTTGGATGATACGTCTCCAACGTATCTATAATTTTTGATTGCTCCATGCTATATTATCTATTGTTTTGGACTATATTGGGCTTTATTTTCCACTTTTATATTACTTTTGGGACTAACCTATTAACCGAGGCCCAACCTGAATTGCTGTTTTTTCCTATTTCATGTTTCAAGAAACGAAATATCAAACGGAGTCCAAACGGAATGAAATCTTGAACGTGATTTTCTCATCGATAAGACCAGAGACTTGGACCTCAATCAAGAAAGCCACGAGGCGGTCACGAGGTGGAGGGCGCGCCCTAGGGCGCCCCCGCCTCGTGGGCCCCTCGAGCTCCACCGATGTACTTCTTCCTCTTATATATACCTCACGCACTTCAACAGATCAGATCACGGAGCCAAAACCTAATTCCACCGCCGCAACTTTCTCAGATCCACGAGATCCCATCTTGGGGCCTGTTCCGAGCTCCGCCAAGGGATTCCACCACGGAGGGCTTCTACATCAACATCATAGCCTCTCGATGAAGTGTGAGTAGTTTACCTCAGACCTTCAGGTCCATAGTTAGTATCTAGATGGCTTCTTCTCTCTTTTTGGATCTCAATACAATGTTCTCCCCCTCTCTCGTGGAGATCTATCCGATGTAATCTTCTTTTTGCGGTGTGTTTGTTGAGACCGATGAATTGTGGGTTTATGATCAAGATTATCTATGAGCAATATTTGAATCTTCTCTGAATTCTTTTATGTATGATTGAGTTATCTTTGCAAGTCTGTTCGAATTATCCGTTTGGTTTGGCCAACTAGATTGGTAGTTCTTGCAATGGGTGAAGTGCTTAGCTTTGGGTTCAATCTTGTGGTGTCCTTTCCCAGTGACAGTAGGGGTAGCAAGGCACGTATTGTATTGTTGCCATCGAGGATAACAAGATGGGGTATTTATCATATTGCATGAATTTATTCCTCTACATCGTGTCATCTTGCTTAAGGCGTTACTCTGTTTTCATTAACTTAATACTCTAGATGCATGCTGGATAGCGGTCGATGAGTGGAGTAATAGTAGTAGATGCAGGAAGGAGTCGGTCTACTTGTCTCGGACGTGATGCCTATATACATGATCATACCTAGATATTCTCATAACTATGCTCAATTCTGTCAAATGCTCAACAGTAATTCTTTCACCCACCGTAAAACACATATGCTCTTGTGAGAAGCCACTAGTGAAATCTATGGCCCCCGGGTCTATTTTCATCATATTAATCTTCCTACACTTTATTATTGCTTTGCTTTTTTACTTTGCCTTTTTATTTTACTTTGCATCTTTATACCAAAAATACCAAAAATATTATCTATCATCTCTATCAAATCTCACTCTCGTAAGTGACCGTGAAGGGATTGACAACCCCTATTCGTGTTGGTTGCGAGGAGCTATTTGTTTTGTGTAGGTACGAGGGACTTGTGCGTGGCCTCCTACTGGATTGATACCTTGGTTCTCAAAAACTGAGGGAAATACTTATGCTACTCTGCTGCATCATCCTCTCCTCTTTAGGGAAAACCAACGCAAGCTCAAGACGTAGCAAGAAGGATTTCTGGCGCCATTGCCGGGGAGTCTACGCAAAAGTCAGCATACCAAGTACCCATCACAATCCCTTATCTTTCGCATTACGTTATTTTCCATTTGCCTCTCGTTTTCCTCTCCCCTACTTCACCCTTGCCGATTATTCGCCCTCTCTTTCCCAATCTCCTCCTCTCTTTTCCGTTTGCCCTTTTCTCGCTTGCTTGTCGTTATGGCTAGTCTTGTATCTTCTCCGTTATCTCCCGAGAATGAAGTTCTAAATTTTAAGCAAAGGGAGGGAGAAAATCTAAAAGACGCTTGGTATAGAATTTGCAATGCTCAAAATAGATCTACTAGGAAGCAATCTACTTCAGTTCTTCTCCGCAATTTTTATGTAGGTGCTAATCCTTGTTATAGATATATCCTTGATACCATTACCGGAGGGAATTTCTTGGGTAGCCATACTTTTGATTCTTATAATGCTATGATAGATTTATTTGGCTCATCACCTCTCTTGGTTAATGGAACTATGTTGACTTTGGAGCATGTAATGTAAAGACTTGAAATTATTGAAAATAAAGTTGCTACCGTTGAGTTAATTGAAAATCTAGATAAAAAGATCCACAATCAAATTACTCAATATGGATCTAAGGTAGGAGCAACTTTGAAAAATATTAGGGAGAAGGAACCCATAGTTAATGAGAAAATAAACCAAGATTCCTCTAGAATTGATAAACTTGAGGGTATCATTACCAACTTGGGAACCGCTTTTTCTTCCGTAAAAAATACTCCGAGTCCACCTACTAAAGTTGCTAAGCTCATGTATGTTCCTAAGAATAAGGATGAATCCTCTAGTAAGGAAACCACGGATCTTAAATCTATAAGTATTCATCCCAATATTTTTGCTATGCCTAAAAGTTTGGTAACTACTAGAAAGAAAGAAATTTCTAAGGAAGGTAGATGTCTCATTGAAGAATTGCCCACCAAAGATGGCAATACCTAGATCTATCCTTGCTTTTATGCCTACCTAGGGGCGTTAAACGATAGCGCTAGTTGGGAGGCAACCCCATTTTATTTTTAGGTTTTGTTTTTGTTTCTGTTTAGGAATAAATAATCCATCTACCTTCTGTTTGGATGTGGTTTTATGTTCTAATTAGTGTTTGTGCCAAGTTAAACCTATAGGATCTTCTTGGATAATAGTTATTTGATCTTGCTGTAATTTCCAGAAACTTTCGGTTCACAAAAACAATTGTTAAAAATCACCAGAACGTGATAAAATATTGATTCCAATTGCTTCTGACCAATAAACAAATTTCCTAGGTCGTCCTATTTTTTCTGAATTTTTGGAGTTCCAGAAGTTTGCTTTAGTTACAGATTACTACAGACTGTTCTGTTTTTGACAGATTCTGTTTTTCGTGTGTTGTTTGCTTATTTTGATGAATCTATGGCTAGTAAAATAGTTTATGATCCATAGAGAAGTTGGAATACAGTAGGTTTAACACCAATATAAATAAAGAATGAGTTCATTACAGTACCTTGAAGTGGTCTTTTGTTTTCTTTCGCTAACGGAGCATACGAGATTTCTGTTGAGTTTTGTGTTGTGAAGTTTTCAAGTTTTGGGTGATTTTTTTTGATGGATTATGGAACAAGGAGTGGCAAGAGCCTAAGCTTGGGGATGCCCATGGCACCCCCAAGATAATCCAAGGACACCAAAAAGTCGAAGCTTGGGGATGCCCCGGAAGGCATCCCCTCTTTCTTCCACTTCCATCGGTAACTTTACTTGGAGCTATATTTTTATTCACCACATGATATGTGTTTTGCTTGGAGCGTCTTGTATTATTTGTGTCTTTGATTGTTAGTTTACCACAATCATCCTTGCTGTACACACCTTTTGAGAGAGCCATACATGAATTTGAATTTGTTAGAATACTCTATGTGCTTCACTTATATCTTTTGAGCTTGATAGTTTTGCTCTATGTGCTTCACTTATATCTTTTGAGCTTGATAGTTTTGCTCTAGTACTTCACTTATATCTTTTAGAGCACGGTGGTGGATTTGTTTTAAAGAAACTATTGATCACTCATGCTGCACTTAGATTATTTTGAGAGTGTTAAATAGCATGGTAGTTTGCTTAATAATAATATGCTTGGTATTCAAGATTTGTAAAACTTTCTTTTGAGTACGTTGAATACTAAGAAAAGTTTGATGCTTGATAATTGTTTTGAGATATGGAGGTGATAATATCAAAGTCGTGCTAGTTGAGTAGTTGTGAATTTGAGAAATGCTTGTGTTGAAGTTTGCAAGTCCCGTAGCATGCACGTATGGTAAACGTTATGTAACAAATTTGAAACATGAGGTGTTATTTGATTGTCCTCCTTATGAGTGGCGGTCGGGGACGAGCGATGGTCTTTTCCTACCAATCTATCCCCCTAGCAGCATACGCGTAGTGCTTTGGTTTTTGATGGCTTGTAGATTTTTGCAATAAGTATGTGAGTTCTTTATGACTAATGTTGCGTCCATGGATTATACGCACTCTTACCCTTCCATCATTGCTAGCCTCTTCGGTACCGTGCATTGCCCTTTCTCACATTGAGAGTTGGTGCAAACTTCGCCGGTGCATCCAGACCCCGTGATATGACACGCTCTTTCACACATAAACCTCCTTATATATTCCTCAAAACAGCCACCATACCTACCTATTATGGCATTTCCATAGCCATTCCGAGATATATTGCCATGCAACTTTCCACCATACCGTTCTTCATGACACATACATCATTGTCATATTGCTTAGCATGACCATGTAGTTGACATAGTATTTGTGTCAAAGCCACCGTTCATAATTCTTTCATACATGTCACTCTTGGTTCATTGCATATCCCGGTACACCGTCGGAGGCATTCATATAGAGTCATACTTTGTTCTAGTATCGAGTTGTAATCATTGAGTTGTAAATAAATAGAAGTGTGATGATCATCATTTTCTAGAGCATTGTCCCAAAAAAAGGCCAAAGAAAAAAAAGAAGGCCCAAAAAAAAGAAATAGAAAGGGGCAATGTTACTATCTCTTTTTCCACACTTGTGCTTCAAAGTAGCACCATGTTCTTCATATAGAGAGTCTCATATATTGTGCTTCAAAGTAGCACCATGTTTTTCATATAGAGAGTTCCATATGTTGTCACTTTCATATACTAGTGGGAATTTTTCATTATAGAACTTGGCTTGTATATTCCAACGACGGGCTTCCTCAAATGCCCTAGGTCTTCGTGAGCAAGCAAGTTGGATGCACACCCACTTAGTTTCTTTTGTTGAGCTTTCATACATTTATAGCTCTAGTGCATCCATTGCATGGCAATCCCTACTCCTTGCATTAACATTAATTGATGGGCATGTCCATAGCCCGTTGATTAGCCTCGTTGATGTGAGACCTTCTCCTTTTTTGTCTTCTCCACATAACCCCCATCATTATATTCTATTCCACCCATAGTGCTATGTCCATGGCTCACGCTCATGTATTGCATGAAAGTTTATAGGTTTCAGATTACTAAAGTATGAAACAATTGCTTGGCTTGTCATCAGGGTTGTGCATGATGAGAGCATTCTTGTGTGACAAAAATGGAGCATGACTAAAGTATATGATTTTGTAGGGATGAACTTTCTTTGGCCATGTTATTTTGAGAGGACATAATTGCTTAGTTAGTATGCTTGAAGTATTATTATTTTTATGTCAATATGAACTTTTGTCTTTGAATCTTTCGGATCTGAATATTCATACCACAATTAAGAAGAGTTACTTTGAAATTATGCCAAGTAGCACTCCGCATCAAAAATTCTCTTTTTATCATTTACCTACTCGAGGACGAGCAGGAATTAAGATTGGGGATGCCTGATACGTCTCCAACGTATCTATAATTTTTGATTGCTCCATGCTATATTATCTATTGTTTTGGACTATATTGGGCTTTAATTTCCACTTTTATATTAATTTTGGGACCAACCTATTAACCGGAGGCCCAGCCCAGAATTGCTGTTTTTTTGCCTATTTCAGTGTTTCGAAGAAACGGAATATCAAACGGAGTCCAAACGTAATGAAATCTTCGGGAACGTGATTTTCTCATCAGATAAGACCCAGGAGACTTGGACCCTCCGTCAAGAAAGCCACGAGGCGTTCACGAGGGTGGAGGGCACACCCCCTGCCTCGTGGGCCCCTCGGAGTTCCACCGACCTACTTCTTCCTCCTATATATACCTACGTACCCCCAACAGATCAGATACGGATCCAAAAACCTAATTCCACCGCCGCAACTTTTTGTATCCACGAGATCCCATCTTGCGGCCTGTTCCGGAGCTCCGCCCGAAGGGGATTCCACCACGGAGGGCTTCTACATCAACATCATAGCCTCTCCGATGAAGTGTGAGTAGTTTACCTCAGACCTTCGGGTCCATAGTTAGTAGCTAGATGGTTTCTTCTCTCTTTTTGGATATCAATACAATGTTCTCCCCCTCTCTCGTGGAGATCTATTCGATGTAATCTTCTTTTTGCGGTGTGTTTGTTGAGACCGATGAATTGTGGGTTTATGATCAAGATTATATATGAGCAATATTTGAATCTTCTCTGAATTCTTTTATGTATGATTGAGTTATCTTTGCAAGTCTCTTTAAATTATCCATTTGGTTTGGCCAACTAGATTGGTAGTTCTTGCAATGGGAAAAGTGCTTAGCTTTGGGTTCAATCTTGCGGTGTCCTTTCCCAGTGACGGTAGGGGCAGCAAGGCACGTATTGTATTGTTGCCATCGAGGATAACAAGATGGGGTATTTATCATATTGCATGAATTTATTCCTCTACATCATGTCATCTTGCTTAAGGCATTACTCCGTTTTCATTAACTTAATACTCTAGATGCATGCTGGATAGCGGTCGATGAGTGGAGTAATAGTAGTAGATGCAGGCAGGAGTCGGTCTACTTGTCTCGGACGTGATGCCTATATACATGATCATACCTAGATATTCTCATAACTATGCACAATTCTGTCAATTGCTCAACAGTAATTCGTTCACCCACCGTAAAACACCTATGCTCTTGAGAGAAGCCACTAGTGAAATCTATGGCCCCCGGGTCTATTTTCAAGATATTAATCTTCCTACGCTTTATTATTGCTTTGCTTTTTTACTTTGCCTTTTTATTTTACTTTGCATCTTTATACCAAAAATACCAAAAATATTATCTATCATCTCTATCAGATCTCACTCTCGTAAGTGATCGTGAAGGGATTGACAACCCCTATTCGCGTTGGTTGCGAGGAGCTATTTGTTTTGTGAAGGTAAGAGGGACTTGTGCGTGGCCTCCTACTAGATTGATACCTTGGTTCTCAAAAACTGAGGGAAATACTTACGCTACTCTATTGCATCATCCTCTCCTCTTCGGGGAAAACCAACGCAAGCTCAAGACGTAGCATTGGATACTCCGGCAGGTAGCCAAGAGTGGCGAGGACATCCTTATCAAGGACACCCAGAGCAGCACCCTCCAGAAAATGACGACACAAGAGTATTGACTGTCTTTGATACATTCGCTTCAAACAACAAGCGCAAAAGGGCACTTCGCGACCTCGCCGAAGTCTGCCAAATCGCTGTGATAAACCCTTGGAATGACACAGCCATAACATTTAATGCCGGTGAGGAACCGAGGTACAGGACAGTCCGAGCGCCAGCCGCATTAGTCCTCAGCCCCATCATTGACGGGTTTCGACTTACTAAGGTCCTCATGGACGGTGGCAGCAGACTAAACCTTATTTATGAGGACACACTCCACAAAATGGAAATATACAGGAGCCGCATCAAGCAAAGTAGCACAACCTTCCGAGGAATCATTCCCAGTCGGGAGGCGCGGTGCGCGGGAAAAATCACACTTGACGTGGTATTCGACACGCCGGCGAATTATCGGTCCAAAGAAATCACTTTCCAAGTGGCCCCTTTCAGCAGCGGATACCACGCCCTGTTGGGGCGGGATGCTTTTACACGCTTCCAAGCTATACCTCATTACGAGTATATGAAGCTCAAAATGCCCGAACCAAATGGCATAATCACTATCGTCAGTGATCCAGACATAGCACTCCTTGCTGAAAACAAAACCGCATCCCTGGCCCTCCAGGCACCATCCGAAGCCCTCGCGGCCGAAGAATTAACCGCACTGCGCTCCACAGTGGATAGGGACGATGTGATCCTCGACAAACCCCCAAATCCACCTCCTTCAAACCAGCAGAAGAAATAGTCACATTCCAGGTCCACCCAACGGACCCCAAGAAGACAACATCTATCGGAGCACAACTGAACCCAACAGTCGACTCCGCACTACGAGAATTTTTGCGCGAAAACTGGGACATATTCGCCCGACACCCTTTAGATATGCCAGGGATCCCACGCAAGCTGGCCGAACATAGCCTCAATATATTAAAGAGATTTAAACCGGTCAAGCAAGCACTGCGGCGCTTTTCCGAACCCAAGAGACAAGCCATGGGGTAGGAGCTGGCCAAGCTTATCGAAGCCGGATTCATTAGAGAAATCAAACATCCGGACTGGATGGCAAACCTGGTGATGGTACCAAAGAAGGACAAATCCTGGCGCATGTGTGTCGATTTCAAAGACCTCAACAAGGCTTGCCCCAAGGATCCCTTCCCCCTCCCCTGCATTGATCAGATCATTGACACCACCGCAGGACACGACTCACTGTGTTTCCTTGATGCATATTCCGGATACGATCAAATCAAAATGAAGGAGTCCGATCAAGCTGCAAAAACATTTATTACCCCATATGGGCCATTCTGCTTCAACACCATGCCCTTTGGGCTCAAGAACGCTGGCGCCACATACCAATGCATGATTCAAACATGCCTGGAGAAGCAGATCGGCAAGACAATAGAAGCCTACATCGATGACATCGTCATCAAAACTAGGCACGTCGAAACACTAATAGACGACTTACGTCTTACATTCGACAATCTCCGTGCGTATGACATTAAGCTCAACCCAGAAAAATGTGTCTTCGGCGTCCCAGCTGGAAAATTGCTGGGCTTCATCATTTCCAATAGAGGAATAGAAGCAAACCCAGCTAAAACCCGAGCTCTGTCACTGTTGGCTACGCCAACAGACCTCAAACAAGTCCAAAATCTAGCTGGTTGCGTGGCAGCGTTAAGTCGCTTTATCTCCAGATTAGGAGAAAAGGCATTTCCTCTCTACCGCCTCTTACGGCGCACCGATAACTTCGAATGGACAGACGCGGCGACTACCGGACTAGAGGAAATAAAGGCCCTCCCAGCAGGCAACCCAATCTTGGCCGCTCCAAACACTGGCGAACCAATGTTGCTATACATATCGGCAACACATCAGGTGGTGAGCGTCGTACTCGTCGTCGAACAAGAACAGGACGGACACAAATTCCCACTTCAAAAACCAGTATACTACGTATCTACTATTCTCACACCATGCAAATCACGGTACCACCATTACCAAAAGATAGCATACACGATCTTCATGGCATTCCGAAAACTACGACACTACTTCCAGGAGTGTTTGATCACGGTGGCTTCGGAAGTCCCACTCAATGACATAATAAACAACCGCGATGCCACGGGACGGATCACCAAATGGGCCATAGAGCTACTTCCATTTGACATAACATACAAACCACGTCGAGCCATCAAATCCCAAGTGCTGGCTGACTTCGTCGCCGAATGGACAGAGGTCGAACTCCCTAAAGAGTACGGCACATATTCCAATCGGGTTTTGTATTTTGACGGCTCCAAAATGCTGGCGGGGCTGGGAGCGGGAGTCGTGTTAACATACCCCACCGGAGATGTCGTCCAGTATGTACTCCAAATACTATTCACAGACTCCAACAACGCAGCTGAATACAAGGCCCTATTGCATGGTCTTCGGATGGCCGTATCCATGGGCATCCAACGCCTAGAGGTGCGCGGGGATTCAAACCTCGTAATATCTCAAATAAACGGAGACTTTGATGCCAAAGATCCAAAGATGGTAGCTTATCATAATGTCGTCTTAAAAATGTCGGCTCGGTTCGAGGGGCTCGAATTTCATCACGTTGTCCGAGAAAGTAATTAGGCAGCAGACGTCCTTGCTCGCATTGGCGCCAAGCGCAACCCCGTCCCACCCAACATTTTCCTGGAAAGGCTTTTCAAGACATCCGTGGTGTGGCAAGGAGAGGGCGACAACAGTCCAGATCCGAATACAACCCCAAATCCCGAACACACCGATAGTATCGGGGGCTCAGCCACCGAAATAACACTGTTGGCCCATCTCATTATGGCAGTCATTGCCCCATGGACCAAACCCTTCTTGGCCTACATTAACAGGAAGGTGCTTCCCGAAGACCGGAATGAGGCTCGCCGCATTGTCCGGCGTTCGAAGGCCTACAAGGTTCACGACGGAGAGCTCTACAAGAAAAGTACTACCGGAGTACTTCAAAGATGTATCTCCGAGGAAGAGGGGCGTCAGCTTTTAGCGGAAATTCAGGCTGGTCTCGGCGGACACCACGCAGCAACTAGGGCCCTTGTTAGTAAGACCTTCCGTACTGGGTTTTATTGGCCAACAGCGCGAGCAGACGCACAGGACCTTGTCCAGCGCTGCGTCGGATGCCAACTCTTTGCTAACCAAAGCCACATGCCCCCAACTGCCTTACAAACTATCCCCATCACTTGGCCTTTCACGGTTTGGGGACTGGATATGGTTGGACCCCTTAAAGGGGGAAGCCATAAGAAAAAATATCTACTGGTTACGGTGGACAAATTCACTAAGTGGATAGAGGCTAAACCGGTCAAAACGGTTGAGTCCAGCCCGGTGATAGAATTCATATCCGGTGTTGTGCACCGTTATGGTGTCCCACACAGCATCATCACCGACAACGGCTCTAATTTCATAGCCGACGAGGTAAAAACTTGGTGTACTAATCTTGGCATTAAACTCGATTACGCCTCCATCTACCACCCGCAAACCAACGGTCAAGTCGAATGAGCCAATGGTCTTATTATGAGCGGTATCAAGCCCAGACCAGTGCGGTATTTGAAAGAATCAGACAAGCACTGGGTTGAGGAGCTCGACTCCGTACTCTGGGGGCTACGGAGCAGGCCCAACCGTACTACCGGATACACACCTTTGTTCATGGTGTATGGCGCGGAGGCCGTGTTGCCCTGCGATATTATTCACGACTCACCTCGAGTGCGTATGTACGAAGAGAGAGAAGCCGAGCTTGATCGGCAGGACAGCCTATATGCCCTGGAGAAGGAGCGCGATGTTGCAAAAGCCCGTTCCGCATTTTACCAACAACAGGCTCAAAGATATCAAAGCAGAGAAGTACAGGCCAAGACTTAAAACGCTGGCGAACTCGTTCTACGCCTGCTTTAGAAGAAAAAGGACAAAGTCAAGCCCAAATGGGAGGGTCCCTTCATAATTGACGAAGTTCTCACTGGAGGAGGGCGTCTGCCTCTTCGTGATGCATCGCACAATCGCCTCGAGCGAACCCACGAACGCGCCACACTCCGAAGATTCTATGCCTAGCGCCGAACTCCTTGTCTGTCTCCTTCTCCCCTGTAGTTTCCATTATTTTCTCTCTCTTTTCCGATTACTTTTTCCTTTCTCGCTTTAAAGCTTTGGTACGGCTACACCGCACACCCCTGACACATACATCTTTAAATATGTATTATACCTGGGGGCTTCTTGGAAGAAGCTTTTTATTATTATTCCTCGAGCATCAAGCTCTTCACATATGAGTATTTCCATATGTACCTTTTCTTCGCCATTATATGCATCGATATGACTTAAGTTTTGGCCAAGCTGGGTTTCCTGGCTCCTGTGCTTATGCCCTACGTTCCCGTTAGTTCGGCTAGGGCATAAAGGGAGCACCTATGCGATTGTTACTAGCGGGTCATCCAGATGTGTACCTCAGACTGGGTGAAGCCGAAAGCTAGCATTCTTAAGGGAATATTCGGTCGGCGAATTAAAGACGTTTTTGCATTTACTGCATTGCGAACCCCCAGAAGTTACATACACTGTGATTTTTTCATCATAATTCAGACATGTACATTAATACATGCACACACAGGGAAAGGAACCCTTAACGGAACTATTCTCCCTGGAAGATGTTTCTTACGATCTCAATGTAATATAGCATAACTAGCAGGATACAACTTGTCTGTTCAAGCAACTATGACCCCTATGCCTAGTTTTCCAGGCATACCCCGGTCTATTCGGCCGCGAGGGTATTCGGAAACACTCCGCACCCTTGGGTCCGAAGGTTGAAGCTAAAAGATCTGCCATGACAAATGCTATACAATTCAGCTAGAATTACACATGTTAAGGAAAGTACATAGTCACTTGGACTCAAACACTTCCTCCTCTATACCGTCCAACAGGCGGTCTAACTTACAATCCTGTTGGGAATATTTGGCGGCCACCTCTACTTGGTCATATACTAAACTAACGGGAATTTCTTCCCCATTTGACCCTAGCAGTCCGACCCGGGCCATGTGATTAGGATCCAGCTTGGTATATCGCATTTTCACCACGGCCCAGGCCTCTCGCGCACCCTCTCGACAGGCCGATATCTTCCATAGTCGGATACGCCGCCGCACTCCCTTAAACAACTCTACAAGCTCCTCCATACTTCCTGGAGGGGAGGCGGATGGCCATAGGGCCGTGGCAACACTCCGCATTGCCAGCCGAGCCTGCTCGTGCACTTGCGACAAACCTTTGCAGCAGATCACTTGATGATCTGGACACCTCCTCGTCGAGACGGCCCGTCAATATACCTGCAATCATAACTATATCAGCTCCATTTCTGTCCGAACTACTATAAGGTCAGTTCGGCCACATACTGAATATGCCGCCTCGCAGCTTTTTATTCTCCTTCACAGCGTCGGCAAGCTGGGCCCGCACATCTTTCAGTTCTTCGCCCAATGATGTTCTTGCATCTTGGAGCTTGTTCTTCTCCCCTATGACTCGGGTCAGAACATGCTCACCTGCGGCGTGTAGCTTTTTTGCCTCTTTCTCTCCCGCTTGAGCAATTTTCAACTTCTCTTCGAGTTGATCTGACAATCCTCTTATGAGGTCAACAACAGTCATTAGTACAACTGGTATACAGTTATGGTTCCTCGATGGAGGGGAATATTACCAGAGGATGCCTTCTTGGACTTTTGCAGTTCGGCGGTAGCATCACTTAGTTGTGTCCGACACCGCTCTATCTCTTGGGTTAGCAGGATTTTCTTCTCCGTGAGAATCTGGTTATACAACGATACTCAAATCAGTTTTACGAACTGCTTTCAGTCTCGGGGGCTATGGGCATATGGTTATCCTTTTTTGGACAAAGAAAACTTACTTGCATATCTATCAGATATTGCTTCATGGCTTTTCTAAGCCCATCTCAAGCAGCTCGGATGTATGCGTCACCCGAGCTAAAGGCATTGAATGCCTCTTCCGAGAACCTAGGGTCTCATAAGACAGCCCTGCAGCGTCAATGATTCATGGCGCTCTCTACTTCCGAGTTGGTGACGGACATATCTTCCGAACCCTCGGCCGAAGGACAGTCCGGCGTTGTTCCCACACTGGCCCCCGTCTCTCCGACAGGATCTAAATCCCGGTTGTCGGGAGCACAACCGGCCGGCCCCCTGGACACAGTTTGGCGAACCTTTTTCCTGTAACAAGACAAATGCACAAGTCACAGTTGGATGCGGCCACGGAAAAACATATTTATAAATCCATACCTCCTCGATGAGGGCCTAGCCGTGTCTTCACCGGCCTTCCTCTTCGAAGGCTTGCCCGACGTGGGAACCGATCTCTTCGAAATCTCCAAACGCCTCCCCCTGTGGAGCCCGAGACAAGGCGGTGGGTGAGGCAGAATAAGAGCACTCTTTTAGAGGAGGTGTCTCTTGATTACTTACGTGTGAAGCGGGAAGAAGGCCGGGGTAGTCGGCGGTGATGGCCACTTCTGTGCCACCATAGCTCGTCTGGTAAAACACCCCCTCCGCGAGCACCACGAATATATCTGAATCCTCTTCAAACCCGGGATCAAGCTCCCGGTTGTGGTTCTACAGCTGTGGGGCGGGACTATGAAGTCCTTCGGTCACCTTTCGCCAGTGCTGTCATAACAAACGGATTAGAAATTTATCAAAGGTAATTCGGAATTGGAATGAGTCAGACAGAGGGGTTGGGGCTTACCCATCTGGGAGGATCGTACAAAGAATACCCACCTCTGCGCTTAATGCAAAGAAATTCCTCTTCCTCCCCTTTAAACAGCTTGGCCAATATCTTGGCCAGAGCGGCGGGGGTATCCGGACCTTTCCGGCCACAGCGGGAGGTCGCCCTCTCTATTGAAGCGGCTGAACCCCTCGCACTATGGAGATCGCCATAACCTCGACTATTGTGAGTCCGGACTGAGCGAGCATCTTTATCTTGCTCATGAGCTGACGAACTTCCGCGCTGTCATCCTCTTCAAGACTCCGGGGACGCCAATGGCGTTTCCTCAGCGGAACGCTCGCATAATTCAGGAAGACCCTTTCGAACTGAGTCGGGAAGCGCGACGTCCTTAATGTAAAACCATTCGGAAGGCCATTTTTCAGATGCCTTCCTTGGTGTGCCGGATAGATATCCGGTATCGGCGATGCGCCATACTTCGGCTCTGCCCACTTCAAATATTGACCCCTCATGGTTACGCGGGACAAGACAGAACAACTTCCTCCACGGCTCAAAATGGGCCTCAATGCCCTGGAATAATTCGCATAAAGCGACATAACCCGCAATGTGCAGAATGGAGGCAGGGGTGAGGTTGTGCAGCTGGAGGCCATAGTATTCCAGCAACCCTTGGAGGAACGGATGGATTAGAAATCCGATGCCTCTTAGCAGATAGGGGACAAAACACACTCATTCCCCCCCCCCCCCCCGGATGGATTGGGGAAGTCCTCTGCCTGAGTCTCACCATTAAAGGAGGTCAGCCCCGCTCGAACAGGGACCAGATCTGCAGGGGGAAGAAATTCCCGCGTTTACAGCTTCGCTAATTGACTGTGGGACACAGAACACCTCTCCCACTTGCCTTTCTCTGGGCCGGAACGGGAGGAGGAGCTGGCAACACTAGCCATGTTGGAATGGTTTTCTCCTAGCAGTCTCCGGGGATTTTTCTCTGCATGGTGCCGAATGGGTCTAAGATCCAATCTCTTTAAATAGGCGCTCTTCCTTGCATGGACGGGGTGCTATTTGCAAAAATACCCTGACCTTCCACATTCGCTCAACACATGGAAGACGAAGTTATTTAATGCGCAGAAGTCGAGGGGAGCGGCATTGATCAATGGCCGAATACATTACTTGGAGGTCATCAGAGGAGGGACCCGCCTTGCAATGCTGAAGACAATTTGTGTGCCGAACACCTTGTTATTGAAGACTGGTTTGGGGGCAACTGAGGGAGTCCTGGACTAAGGGGTCCCCGGGCGTCCGGCCTGTTATCCATGGGCCAGACTGGCGGGCTGTGAAGACATGAAGGCTGAAGACGTCACCCGTATCCGGATAGGACTCTCCTTGGCGTGGAAGGCAAGCTTGGCGATCAACTATGAAGATTCCTTCCTATGTAACCGACTCTATGTAACCCTAGATCCCCCCAGTGTCTATATAAACCGTAGGGGGTAGTCCGGAAAGGATATACTCATAACCATAGTCATACTGGCTAGGCTTCTAGGGTTTAGCCATTACGATCTCGTGGTAGATCAACTCTTGTAATACTCATATTCATCAAGATCAATCAAGCAGGAAGTAGGGTATTACCTCCATAGAGAGGGCCCGAACCTGGGTAAACATCGTGTCCCCTGTCTCCTGTAATCATCGATCTTAGACGCACAGTTCGGGACGCCCTACCCGAGATCCGCCGGTTTTGACACCGACAGTGCAACTTCTTCATCTTTCTCTTCGGGAGCCATGGGCTCTTCAGATTTCTTATCTTCCTGCTCTCGCTGTGAAGACAAAGAGCCAGGAGTAGGATCAACCTCCATCGGAGCCGGAGCACCAGATGAGGAGACCGTAGGGATAATACCTTGGGAAGCGATTAGCTCCCCCTCATCTTTCTCACCCTCCTTGGTGAATCCAGAGTTCAGCTTGAACTTCCTTCAAAGGTGATGGGACTGCCTTTTCAATCTCAATTTCTTCGTCAATCTTTTCTTCGGGAGCTTGTTCCTCGGGCACAACATTCACTTCATCAGGATTGACAAGATATATGTCCACAACATCAGCTTCTTGTTCGACTGGTGTAGGGATGATAATTGCCGCAGGCTCAGCTTGTTGCTCAGAAACTTCCTTAGGACGAGGGGATGGCGGCATCTGTTGTAGTGGGACACTTGCATCGACTGAAGCATCAGAAGAAATAGTTTGCATACGACGATCCTTAGTCTCTTTTGGCTTATTGGCTCTAGCCAGAGTCCTCTAACATTTTTCTTCTCTTTCTCTGCGTCGAGTGAGATCTGCTCAACACTTCAGCTCATCATTCCTACGATCGCAAAGCTGGGAGACATCCATTTTCATCTTGGAGTGCCAGTCAATCTTATTATTTCTCATGGTAGTGAGGGCTTTCGTGATCTCGAGTATTTCCTTGTTCACGTCTTTCCTTTCAGAATCCGATTTAGCTTTCCTTCTCATTTTCTCAAGAAGTTTCTTATCATCGACAGTTTGATTGAATTCTTTGGTGAGTCTTTCAGATCTGTGAAGTGGTTTGCTACCATCTTGGTAACATCTTCTGGCAGACCCTGATTACCCAAATCAGCTAGATTGGCATCATAGGAGGCACCTTCAATGGTGTCAAATGTAAGATCAAAATCATATTCCTCTGTGGGAGCGGGAGCCTTCTTGGTAGAAACAATAGCTTTTTCATCTGTGATCATCTTTCTTTTCGCCACTGGGGCAGCAGAACGCGAAGGTTTTTCTGAGGGGATCGGAGAAAGTCTTGGTGAAGATCTCACTAGAGGCGAGATCTTTGTTGTAGATGGGGTTTGGTACGGCTTATCAAGCAGTTCCTTTTGGTCATACATCAGAATTTCTTCGCCAGCATTATCATCAGAGGAATCCTCATCAGACGAGGCAGGTGCAATCTTTCGAGATTTACTAGCAACTGACTTCTTCTTCGGAGCTCGAGGAGAAACAGACTTCCTCTTCTTCTTCTCTTTTCGGGGAGATGCCCTTTCCTTCTTTTCCGGCACATCTTGTTGAGGCAACTCAACATTTTGCCGTTCCACTTGATTTTTCTTTGCAAGTGTTTGCTCACGCTTGGCCTTGGCCTTTTCCCTTTTTGCAACTTCTTTGGGAAAATCAGCTATGGTTTTCAGGAAATCAACATGAGCATTGGGAGGCGGTGCTGGCGTTACTTTTTCATTGTCCTGCCCAAGGCAGCCTTCTGCAATGCAATCATTCCAGGGTGGAGTGAATACAAACATGATTTGGTATTTCCTTTGGACGTTCTCATAATTGAACCATTTCTTTGCCCAATGTCGATGAATCTTTTGCAATTTGTTGTTCCTTTCCTGAGCAGTTTCCACTCCAGGTGGAGTCTTGTATGTTTCCTGATCAGACATCTCAGTCGTGGTATTTCTTTCTCTTCTGTGGCCACCCTTTTTGGGATTTCCATCAGAGAACATGGTTTTGGAGTCTGTGACTAGCTCATCCTCTGGCTGACTTTGAGCTGAGGGAACATCATCATCTTCTTTAGCAGATTCCGATTCGGCCTTTTTCTTAAGTGCTCTTGGTGGCTTTGCTGATTTTCTTTCGACCGCATTTGCCTTGTCAGCCACCCTTCGTTGCTGCAAGATTTCTTCCACTGAACAAGAATGCTCATCTGCACTATTTGCCATGGCCACTCCTGAGAGAGAAACACAAATTCAAAAGAAAGCACAGAAGAAGTCACAAGCATGCATAGAGAAATTTTAACTCAAAATAGATGGTTTTTCAGGAAGCAGGCATGGATCCATGGCATGCACTTTCAAGATATCATCGAGTGAATTGCACTATGCCTAGGGTTGACATAACCAATCCTCTAATCTTTTGATGCATACATAGTGAACCTTAGATCCAGATGGCTTGTATGATGAACAACTACAAACCGTACAAGTCATAGCTTATTGAACCCTAAAGATCTACCACAAGGAAATAACATTGCATAAATGGCGTCGGGATGAACTGCTCTAGAACATGAAGGGAGTAGAGCAAGTTCCAGATATGAATGCCCTAACTTGGCGATACAGATCAACTACGGCGGCACGAATGAGGAGAGTTACCGTACTGGCACAACCAAGGGTGACGGAGCTTCGCCAGAGTTGCACGGTGAGGCTTGACGTTGATGCTACTTCGAGCTCGGGCTCGGTCGGAGTGCGAGAGGAGAGGTCGAACAAAGAGGAACATGAGGAAGAAGAGACCTCAAGAGGGGCGTATAAATAGCCCGAGGCCTTGTTCGGTTAGACCTCTTCTCAAGAGGATTGAAGGGGATTTGGGTGGATTTTGACTTGTAGGAGATTGTATCCACCTCAAACCCTGCCAAACCCCTCCTAAATCCCTGTTAACCGAACAAGGCCTGAGGGAGAAACCGCCCACTCCAAAATCTACGAACGAAAAACTCGGGATGTTCCACATTCAATGGACGAGATCAGAATAGAGAGATCATGGGCATGTGTCAGCCGTCTCCTGCAAAAATCTCGGTAACTGAGTGGATGCCATAGGGTTTGAAGAAGCGCAAGTGCCAACATAGATAAAAATTGAAGTAGATTTCATTCGCAACCAAGGATGTAGGAGTGAAATCTTATTTAGATCAAGTTGCATGTTTATGAATCGACGAACTGAGAACAAACCAGAAGGAAAACAGACTCATAGCACAAAACTAACGAAAAGGAACACAAACACTACGAAGGAAAACTCAGAAAGATAAGCACCAACAATAATTAATGGTTTTTTTACATCTGTGCCCCTGTTTCCTTAGCCATACTCATTCATCCCCACGCTCTTAACTTTTTCTCACTTTTCCCCACTCCCTTGGCCGAAACCCGCAGAACTGGTCACAAACGATGTATGCCGTCGGGTTAGTGCTTTGACCGTTAACTCTGACGAGTGGGGCCGCACTGACTGTGTCGCCCGTTGGACCTGTTGAGTGGGGTTGCGGCGGACGGTGCCGCTGTTAGCCCGTCGGGCCGTGGTTAGACTGTTGGGCCGTGCGTGCGCCGCAACGGCAGAAGCCTGTTTTGCATGCACGACATGTCTAGCTAGAGTGCTATGCATGCATGTAGCTAGCCTACGTGCATGCGCCGCTACCCGCTGCCACGGTGCGCTGACAAGCCTCTTTTTCATGCGAGCCACCACGAACGCAGGGACGGTTGCTACAGCTGGTTCGTATCATCTCGCACGTGTGTCTCCTCGATGTAGAGCGTTGTTTTAAACTTTTTGATCCACTCGCATATATTCGACGTGGCAGTTAAAACCTGTGGGAATACCTGTTGGCAATTAAAGTGGCATATTGATCGACGCGGCTCGTTTGAACATAGCAAATCCAAAGCGCAGCCGGTGCCACTCCCCTTCCCTTCCCCTTTCCCTATTTAAACCACCACCCCGCCACCTATTCTCCACGCATCCATTTGCGCCACCCCCTTCTCTTCTTCACCCAAACCCAGGGCACTCTCAAAGGGAGGCAAGGATGCAGTACAACGGCCCCACCTTCGAGCTCCCACCGACCGTGTTGGAGAGACGGTATCCGGCCGGCGTCATCGTGGAGAGGACGCTTCGCGTGTGAGCATTCTCACGCTGGAGGGGTGCAAGGGGGTTTGCCCAGTGGTTCCTCCGTGCGGGCTTCGCCCACCTCCTGGCGGGCTCACCGTGATGTTCCGACTGGAGGATGCGCGTCCAAACTCCAGGACTCCGCCGATAGGGCTCACCGTCACCTTCACCAACAGATTTGATGCGTACTACCTCCTCGGCAAGGTGTTTTGGTGTGGATGCGGATTCATCGCATTCACAACCCACAACATCTTCACAAACTTCAACTGCATCTTCCCCACCCGCGACGGTATGCACAGCCTCCCCTACTACATCGGTCGGGACGACATGGAGAGGAGGAGCAGTGAAGAGGAGGCGCAGTGAAGATGGTGGTGAAGGCCCGGTCTCCTGAGCTTGTCTTGCCCTAGGGTGTTAGGGCTTTTTATATTTTTATATTTCTATCTTAATTATGTCGTTGGTTGTACCGTGAACTTTTAATCTCTGTCGTGTTATCCCCTAAGAACTATGTTATGCTTGCTACCCTTATTTGATATGTTGTTGGTTATCTATGTTTTGCTTGCTATTTCTATCTTATTTGACGTGAGATATCGCTAGATGGATATGGTGTCGTACATGAGCCCTTCTGCTAAATCAATCAATGAAAGGGTATCCCTTAATGAAAACCGGCAAGTTTTGGGGTTAGCCTTGTAAAAATGGTTGGAGGGTAGTCCATTCATCTTGTTATATTCATGGTGTGTACTTGTGTAGGTGAAGTTTAAATGGCCCATTAAGAGTAGGGTCAAGTTTTCGCACGCCCGGATAATGGACGAGGTGAAGTGTCAAAAAGGAAACTAAAGCTAGAAAAATGAGACATGTTGATGTTGAAAAGAAGAAGAAGAAAAGCTTTTTTTGAATTGTTGGTGGCCCTATTCCGTATATTGTATGAACAAAAACAAGCTAACTTTTGAATAGTTTGTGGCCTATGCTATGGTTTAGGGCACCCTATGTTTTATGTAAGAAGTATGCTATGGTTGCTACTTTCTATGTTATGGATGTATGCTTTCTACGTGAGATATCGGTAGATGGATATGGTGCCATAGCCGAGCCGTAGACATGCTCTCTAGATGGATATGGTGTCGTAGCCGATCCCTAGACATGCTCTCTAGATGGATATGGTGGCTAATGGTGCCACCAGACTTTATTTTAGACATGGTTTCAGATGGATATCATGATCTACACAATTAAGTCTGACATGCTCTTAATAACAAAAACAAAAACAAAAAATCGTGTATACACTATTTTTATTGCAACAAAAACATGTTTATAATACCCACATGTCAAAAAATCAAAGTGTTGTGCCGTAGGCTATATACAGAAGGAAATTGCCATGATATGTACAAATAAATTTGACATGCGCAAGTCCAACAATAAATCGATTTACCATCATGCACTATTTTTGTTCGGCATGGTAATAAAAGGATTTACCACGGTAATAACCGAGGAAAAAACAGAGCCAACGCGTGCACTATTTTCTAGGCCTCTTTTATCTTTGTGGGACTTCGACACTCAGTGCAATGAGACGGCCCAACCAGAGCTTAGTTTCAATTTGGGCCCTAGAACTACGTTTTGTTCTTCTGCGGTCGGTGTTGTCTGACGAAACTGAAGAAACTGAAAGTGTACAAAACTAACGAAACTGGTATGATCCACAAATTAAGCAACACAGAGCATAGAGCACATGATCCACAAATTTAAGCAAATCGTAGAGCACATGATCCACAAATTTAACCAAATCCTAGAGCACATGACACCACACTAATAACATCTCTAACGAGTGATGACCAGCAAGTAAGCAAATCCTAGAGCAACTACACAAAAATAAAAGGGATAAAATCCTAAAGCTATCAGATTTGCCTGCTTGTTCAATTGAATCATCTGCTTCAAGTTCTTGTTCATCTTCTTTATTTCCCCCTTCAGATCTGCATCCCCAACTGTCAGAGCAGCACTTTCAGAGACCAAATTCGTTGGTGCTGACGGCAAATTGAGCTCCCGGGTTGGGGCCGCATTGAATTGAATCCTCTTAACATAGTCATCCAGTCGTTCAAAATGTGTTCATTTCTTCACGATCTGAAACGAAAACATGAACCCTAAATCCCAGACCGAAAAAGAATTAAAAGTAAATAGAAAAAGAAATTAGAGAAGAATCATGAGATCTAACCTACCCCTCTGGCTTGCTCTCGCATTTCACGAACTCGCGCACATAGTTGCCATTCTTGACCTCCTTCAAAGTCAACCGTATCAGTGGCGTGCTGCATGGGTTGTCAGGACATCGCTCCATGGGAAGTGGACCATACTGGGTCCATGAGGGGCGGGAGGCTGAAGTGGAGCTCGACATATCGCCCAAAGTCGCCGGAGAAGAAGAAGCAGTGGAGTGGCTCCTCCCTTCACCAGAGAAGAAGAAGCAGAGGAGGATTAGCCCCTCTAGTCGTTGTAGAATAAGCACCAGAAGAAAGGGGAGTCACAACCAACAAGTCTCGCGGATCGCCCCACGATCCAACGATGCAGAGCCGTCCATGTGATCCAACGGCGCGGAGCATGCACGCAGCCTGCCCTCGGAATTCCTTCTAGAAGACCACATCTGAGGGTTGTCGCTTGGCGCTAGGGTATGATCGGACGACTGATGTTCGGAGCTAGGGTTAGGCGAAACCCCGCGGTGTTTAGAGGGGTTTTGAGCTGGTCAACGGGGTTTCAAAGGCTTTGACTGAGTATAACTAATTTTTAAAAAATCAAAAAAATATGAAACCTTCGTTATTCGTCGTTTATAGGACACACTAACGAGGAAAAATACTAAACTTGGTATACATACATTTAGAGAAAAAAACCTAGCTAGCATGATCGAGGTCAAATGAGCACCATTAATTAAAAAAATCAAAAAATATAAAACCTGCGCACATTGTTGTCTTGTGTGACATGTTACCAACCAAAAATCATAAACTTTGTCTATGGACATTTTCATGAAAAAACCTTCACACATATGAGCTATCACGTACACCGTTTCATAGTGACCAAGGAGAGGAGGTTGGGTTTCCCTTCGGTTTTTGAAAAAAAAATCAAAAAAATCACCAAAGCTTGATTTCAAAGTGAATAAGAAGGATCTGAACTTAGTTTTCCATTTTCATATGGTAAACGTGTTTTTAATGGTTTTTCTATTAAAGTATATTTTTTCAAAAAAATGTAAAAATAGAAAGATTAATTCAATAAATAGTGATTCTTCAAATCTACACTATATATATTGAATTGGTGTTAATAATTTTTTTTGGCTCATTTGGAGTAGGTCCAAAAAAACTTGATTACAAATGGGGCTGTTTACCCTAGCTTGGGAGCTTGACTACAAGTTTTACCATGCAAAAGAGATCGGATTGATCACCTAACGTTTATAATAGTTCACCTAACGTTTATAATAGTTCAACTAATAGTCCAGCACATTTCTCATCAAATTCAAAGTTTGCCTAAAATTTAAATTTTGCCTCAGTACTTCAAATTCAAAGTTTACAAATAGAGTTATTACACCTTACAAGTTTTCACAATAGTTCAAATTGATGACAGAATCCTTATTACAAATCCTTAAAGTTCAAAGTTTATGACTTGCATTCAAGTTCAAATTCAAATCTTTGCCTTGCTCCTTGTATTCCGGGATGGGTTAACCGTCTTGCTTCTGGTTTCCCTGGCTGGGATATTTTGTGCTTTTGAAAGCTTTGTCTTGTTGCTTCTGATCTTCACTTCTGGTGGTGGCAGTTTTGTTGAGCTTTGACTGATCGATCAAGTGATGACCAGTTGACGGTCATCTGTGGGTTCAGTTATCTGTAAAGGAACTTCAGACAAAATAACTTACTCCTCTCTTATAGCTTCAAAACCCTCATAAGCCATGGTTTCAAATTCCGCATCAGACGATGGTTCAACCGAAGTTTCTTCCTCTCTAGGTCTTTTCTGTCTTGTGCCTCTAATTATCCTAGAGCAGGGTCAAACAGAAATAAGCTTAGCCATCAATAAAAAAGAGAACAAATGCAAAAAATGGAAAGATTGCACACATACCAAGCTGCTACTTCAGTTGCTTCATTCTCTAAACTTGCTGCATTCTCCTCTGCTGTTGCATTCTCCTCTAAACTTGCTGCATTCTCCTCTGCATTTGCTGCTGCCCATTGTTCCTCTTCTGCAAATGATGCATCAACTAGATTGGTACAACACATAGCATGCCCTAGGATACCACATCTTTTGCACTTATGCTGTTTTTTTACACGACCCTCTTCACCAGCTCTTATCTCGTTTTTCCTTGGTCTTCCTGGTGGTGTAGTCTGTACAGGAGAACAGAGTCTGAACCCTGGGTCTACTATGTTCCATTGGTCTTTTCCCAAGACTGCAGGCACATTTTTAGCATAAGCAGCCCTAAATTTGGCAACAGAGAAATACTGATCTACTTCACCATCTTCACCTACAATAACAGTCATGAGATGTAGGGCATGTATGCACGGTTTCCCGTGGATCTGCCGTTGCCTACAACTGCATTCCTTAGTTGCAAGGTTCACTGGATATCTCCATTCCCTATTTTTACTGTCAGTGTATGTCACCTCAGCCTCATATGTCGACGATCGAATGCATTTCATCCTTAGTCCTCTTGCCTTGGCATGCAATGCCTTAATCAGAGATGGGAGCATAAGATGGCCAACATATTATGTTTCTGCAATTCTTTTACGAAGAGCCATCTTTACCATGATCATCTGCCTGATCTTATCAAATACTTGCCACAACAAAAGCCCTTTCACTGACTTGAACTTTGCATTGAAACACTAAGCGAGGTTATTGGTCACATAGTTTACTTTGCAGATTTCATTGAATTTGCTTCTTGACCACAACTTTCCATGATGTTCATCCATGTACTCCTTCACCAAAGGATTATGAGCATACAACACTCTGAAATGGTGCTCATGCTTCCTCAAGCTGCATGTGTATGATGCTGGCCATAGATTCTCATCATAAACTTTGCCTTTGAATTTCTTTTTAAGATTATGCGCTAGGTGTCGCATACATTCCCTATGTTCCACTCCAGGGAATACAATTTCTACTGCAGTTTCTAAACCCTTGCAAGCATCTGTGTGTATAAATAAACATGAGGGTGTACCTATAATGTTGCGCAAGTGCTGCAGAAACCAGACCCAACTCTCCTCACAATCTACCTCCAACACACCAAATGCAACTGGGAATAGCCTGTTGTGTCCATCAACTACAGAAGCTGCTGCTAGCTGGCCTCTCCATCTTCCATTCAAAGCAGTTGCATCGACAGCCAAATAGGTCCTACAGCCAATCAGAAACCCCTGCCAGCAAGCCTTGAAACAAATAAAAGCCCTCCTGAAGCACTCCTTCCCCAGTGCCTTCCCTTTTAATTTGTACTTAAGTGTATGCTTGTCAATCTCTACAACACTCCCTGGACTAGCCGTCTCCACTTCAACTTTGAAGGTGTAAAGCAACTGAAAACTCTCATTCCATGGACCATTAATTCTATCAAGAGCCCTTTCCTTAGCATAGAAAATCCTCATGTACTGTATATTAATCTTATACTTCTCAAATAGCTTCCCATGGAGTGCTATTGGACCAATTGTTGGTGTTTCCCTCACCCAATCCAAGATTGCATCTGCCACCCACCTAGTCTTTGCAAGCTTAGATTTGTCCTTTCCCCTCCCCCTCCAGGTGGGCAGGTGTGCCCGTGTGGGTTGCTTTTTATTTGAAATAAAATGAAAAATGATGTCAAATACAATTAATAAATAGTACACATGATTTGAATATAGAATGGACAAATAATTTGATAAAAAGATTTAGTTGTAGTACCTGAATCCTTTTGCTCTTTAGCATAGTGGATGCATGCAACCTCCACCTACACCTATCATAAGGGCAATGAACAACGAATCTTCCTAGCTCACTCCTATCAACCTCGTAAGAGTTTTCAGTGAGAATGCAATATGTAGCCACTGCATTACGACAGTCCACCATCTATTCGAATACGGTTCCTGGAGTAAGGTCAGGATTCTCCCTGTTCCACTCAATTGTTGGCATGTCCTCACCATCATATCTTGTAAAACTAAGGAGTCGGTGTTCTCCTCCCTCTCTTCATCGTCAGTGTCATCAAATCTAGCACGGATGCTAGGCTCCTCTGGATATTCATCTTCCACTGCCTGTTGACTGACTCTATCTACCAGTTCAGGGAATCTCATCCTCATCATCATTCGAGGCACTTCCTCGTTAGGCTCTGCATCTACTTCTACATCAGGTGCAGGAGGGAGAGGAGAAGTGGCAGAATTAGCGGCAGCCAACATGGTGTGGCTTTCAGAACCACTAGGTTTACTTGGTCTCAACCTACAAGGAGTGCGAGGACGCTCGCTATTAGCAGAGACATATGATGTCTGAACACCCTTCGGGATACGTTGTTTGCGTGCCTGAAGCACACCGATATGGATTTTACCGAAATGGCTGTCAGCATTCAAACTAAATAGCAATCCCATATGCTCATCACAAGTTAATTGGACGAATCTCTGCTCGGTACTGTCGAAATATCTCAGTTCAACAGCATCGGCAGGGCTCCACGGATACTCACAACAGAGTGCCTCACGGAAATTTGTGAACGAAAAGCTGGTTTCTACCACTTTAGGATAGAAAAATCCAGAAATCATACACGGTTTAGTTCCACGTAGCTCGCTAGTTTCCATTCTAACCGCCAGTCGAAAAGCAAGTATAGGATCAACCCTATTCGATTGCAATAAGATAAAGGGCGCAGTTAGGCCAAAAATTTCAGATAAATTGCACTGATTCACGCCAATGGTGGTCAAATACAGCCTAATTTACGGATCTCCTAATCAATTTGAGAGGAAAATGATGCTTACCCAGGTGGAATCCATGAATTATTAGCCTCTGATTCGACCCAATCATCTCCACGGTCGATGGACCGGACGGGGTGCCCCCCCGACATCGCTTCCTAATCCTAGATGGGGAGAGAGGGTATGTGCGGCGGAGGCGGCACGACTGCGGTGGAGGCGGCACAACGGCGGCAGAGGCGACACGACGGCGGCGGGAGAGGGGGGGCGAAAGTGACTGGATCTGATTCAGGTCACAGTGAGTGTCAGTTTCGCGGCCCCACTGGTTAGCACGTAACGGTCAAAACGTGGACTCCGCCCTACACGGCCCCACTCGTCATAGTTAATGGTCAAGCCATTGACCCAATGGCAACATCCGTTGTGACCAGTTCTGAGGGTTTCAGGCAAGGGAGTGGGGAAAAGTGAGCAAAAGTTAAGAGCATGGGGATGAATGAGTAGAACTAAGAAACCAGGGGCACAGAAATAAAAATCCCATAATTAATCTCAGGGCTTGAGATGAACAAGAGATATCCCTGAGAAGGTTTCCTGCAAGAAGTGATTTGTTTTTCTTCACTACCCACACTTGTGTGGGAGGTGAGGATCTCATCTGTTTTTCCTTTCTTGGAATATTTCTTCAGTGAGTCCCGCGAAACACCTGTGCATTATGATGATGATCATATGAATAGGAATTAAAGTTGTTTCCTGCTACATGAGTGTAGTGATTTGAAGATGTACGCAAGTACTCCTTCTGAAGTAGTACACGATAATTAGTCATTCGAGAATGATATTCATGTAGACTTGGGATGATAATAATTTCCTCATCGATGATTATCCTACAAAGTCAGGTTAGCAGGAACAACTAAATTTTCAACGGTGCACTTCTTTACACAAATTTGCTTCTTGGGTGAACATGCCCTGCAGTTAGTTCCAACGTATCAAGTGAAAACCTTACCTTTCCGTTGCTTGAAAAGTTTGTAATTTGAGTCATTTGACTCATCAGTATCAACAAGAATGGGTGAGTGATAACCAGTCAAAGTTTCAGGTTTGAGGGTTTTACTCTTTGCACGAACCCACGTCGTACGAGGATACTGTTCGGGAGTACAATATGATCGATCCACGTTAAGTTTCTTTTCGAAGCCTAATCCTTCCTTCTGAGGATTCTTGGGAAGTATGGACTTCTTGAGCACATCACATAGGGTTTGATGCCCTTTCAGGCTCCTTAGCATTCCAGTCTCAAGTAATCCCTATAACCTGCAATTTTCTTCAGTTTTAGCAACAATATCCTCGGGAGAGCGATTAGTGGTACCAACTTCAGTAGTAGCAATATCCCGATAACATTACTAGAAGATTCAGCATGAGAATTAGCATTGCTACGTTCTAGACATTTTAAACATGGAGGAACAAAGTCATCAGGAAATCAATTAGATTGCTCGGCAAAGAGAGAAGCTTTTTCTAACACCAGCTCGTTATGAGATTCTTTCAGTGACACAAGTTCTTGATTCCTATTAAGGAGTTCATCTGATAAATTCTCGTAGTAACTGCAAGTGAATCATATCCAGTGGTAAAATCATCAATAGTTGATGAAGAAGCATCCTGTTCTTCGACCAAATTTTGATTTTTCTCCATCTCTTCGACCAGTAATCCTTCGGTCTTCCTTGGATTTCTCTCAAGTGTTTTGAGTTCATCATGTAGAGATTTAGAATTTTTCACCAACTTGGCATATGAAATATATTCGGGTGAATATTCATTCATGGATCTGAGGTGTTTTGGTGATACTTGATCCCTTGAAGGTTTTGCCATGAGACAGAAAGTGACTTGTTCGTCAAGGCTTGAATCATTACTACTTGAAGCATCGTCATCAGTATCTGAATCACTGAGGTTCTTTGACGATCCAATGGCAAAATATGCATTACATATACCAATCCTTTTGTAGAATTCTACATCATCTGAATCAGTGTCAGTGGCTTCTTCTTTAGAGTCCACTGTTAAATCGACATATGCTCTGTTTAGCCGAGACATTCTCTTCATATTTGATTTGATGACTGCTTTGGCATTTACATCAGTGACTGGTCACTTTCCTTCGAGAGCTTAGTATGGAGATCCATTCAAGTGAAACCACTATAGTGAAGGTATTTCCATTTGTTCCTTGGTTTTTCTTCCCAACCAGGGCAATCAACGATAACATGGCCGAATAACTTGCACTTGAAGCACTTTATGTCTTTCGGAGGCAATCTTCTTCTCGATGATTCTGGCTCATCATTATTTGTGAGATAGAGATTGTGCCTTTTTAAATCACTTAGACTTTGAGTGCATTTCCAGTTCTCTGGTGATGGAGTGCTGATTCTCAACATCTTCTTCTTCAGAACTTCCATAGTGTGAGAGAATTTCTCCTTCCCTTCCCGAAGAGGATTCTTGATTAGCATTTTCCAGCTCCATCTTTTCTTCGTGAATAGATAGCAGAGTCATGACCTCAACATAGTGAAGCTCTTCATAGTCAGGTCTGTGTTTGATTTCAGACACAATGAGATCGAAGGATTCATCAAGTGCGCTCAAAAGCTTGTTGACCACATCTCTATAGTGAAGCTCAACATAGTGAAGCTCTTCATAGTCATGACCTCAACATAGTGAAGCTCTTCATAGTCAGATCTGTGTTTGATTTCAGACATAATGGGATCGAAGGATTCAAGTGCGCTCAAAATCTTGTTGACCACATCTCTATTGGTGATATCATTTACTCCTTGCTACCTCTTGAGCATGCATTGGTTTTCCCTTGAACAGGAAAGGGTGATGCAGCAAAGTAGTGTAAGTATTTCCCTCAGTTTTTGAGAACCAAGGTATCAATCCAGTAGGAGACTACACGCAAGTCGCCTACTACCTGCATAAACAATCAAGAACCTTGCAACCAACGCGATAAAGGGGTTGTCAATCCCTTCACGGCCACTTGCAAAAGTGAGATCTGATAAAGATAATAAGATAAATATTTTTGGTATTTTTGTTGTATAGATTGAAAAGTAAAGATTGCATAATAAATAGTAAACTAGAATTGTAGATCAGAAACTTATATGATGTAAAGTAGACCCGGGGGCCATAGGTTTCACTAGTGCCTTCTCTCAAGATAGCATATATTACAGTGGGTGAACAAATTATTGCCGAGCAATTGATAGTAAAGCGCATAGTTATGAGAATATCTAGGCATGATCATGAATATACGCATCACGGTCAAGTAGACCGAAACGATTCTGCATCTACTACTATTACTCCACACATCGACCACTATCCAGCATGCATCTAGAGTATTAAGTTCATAAGAACAAAGTAACGCATTAGGCTAGATGACATGATGTAGAGGGATAAACTCAAGCAATATGATATAAAACCCATCTTTTTATCCTCGATGGCAACAATACAATACATGTCGGTTCCCTTTTTGTCACTGGGATCGAGCACCGCAAGATTGAACCCAAAGCTAAGCACTTCTCCCATTGCAAGAAAGATCAATCTAGTAGGCCAAACTAAACCAATAATTCGAAGAGACTTGCAAGATATTAAATCATGCATATAAGAATTCAGAGAAGAATCAAATATTGTTCATAGATAATATTGATCATAAACCAACAATTCATCGGATCTCGGCAAACACACCGCAAAAAGTGTTACATCGAATAGATATCCAAGAACATCGTGGAGAACTTTGTATTGAGAACCAAAGAGAGAGAAGAAGCCATCTAGCTAATAACTATGGACCCGAAGGTCTCTGGTAAACTACTCACACATCATCAGAGAGGCTATGGTGTTGATGTAGAAGCCCTCCGTGATTGAATCCCCCTCCGGCAGATCGCCGAAAAAGGCCCCAAGATGGGATCTCACGGGTACAGAAGGTTGCGGCGGTGGAAAAGTGGTCTCGTGGCTCCCCTGGATGTTTTCAGGGTATAAGAGTATATATAGGCGAAAGAAGTAGGTCGGTTGTGCTACGAGGGGCCCACGACGGTGGGGGGGCGCGCCCTCCTGCCTCATGGCCGCCTCGTTGCGTCTCTTACTTCCACTCTGGATTGCGTTTGTTCCAAGAAAGATCCTCGCGAAGGTTTCATTCCGTTTGGATTCTGTTAGATATTCCTTTTCCGCAAAACACTGAAATAGGCAAAAAAAACAACAATTTGCACTAGGCCTTCGGTTATTAGGTTAGTCCCAAAAATAATATAAAAGAGTATATTAAAACCCATTAAACATCCAAAACAGATAATATAATAGCATGGAACAATCAAAATTATAGATACGTTGGAGACGTATCAAGCATCCCCAAGCTTAATTCCTGCTCGTCCTCGAGTAGGTAAATGATAAAAACAGAATTTTTGATGTGAAGTGCTACCTAACATAATTTTCAATGTAATTCTCTTTATTGTGGCATGAATGTTCAGATCCCAAAGATTCAAGAAAAAAGTTTAATATTGACATAAAAATAATAATACTTCAAGCATACTAGTCAAGCATTTATGTCTTATCAAAATAACATAGCCAAAGAAAGCTTATCCATACAAAATCATATAGTTTGGCCATGCTTCATTTTCGTCACACAAAATTCTCTCATCATGCACAACCCTGATGACAAGCCAAGAAATTGTTTCATACTTTAGTATTCTCAAACTTTTTCAACTTTCACGCAATACATGAGCGTGAGCCATGGACATAGCACTATGGGTGGAATAGAATATGATGATGGAGGTTGTGTGGAGAAGACAAAAAAGGAGAAAGTCTCACATTGACGCGGCTAATCAACAGGCTATGGAGATGCCCATCAATTGATGTCAATGCGAGGAGTAGGGATTGCCATGCAACGGTTGCACTAGAGCTATAAATGTATGAAAGCTCAACAAAAGAAACTAAGTGGGTGTGCATCCAACTTGCTTGCGCGAAGACCTAGGGCATTTGAGGAGGCCCATTGTTGGAATATACAAGCCAAGTTCTATAATGAAAATTCCCACTAGTATATGAAAGTGATAAACAAGATACTCTCTATCATGAAGATCATGGTGCTACTTTGAAGCACAAGCGTGGAAAAAGGATAGTGCATTGTCCCTTCTCTCTTTTTATCTTTTTTTGGGCCTTCTCTTTTTTTTTTGCATTTCTCTTTTTTTGCCCTTTATTTTTTTGGCCTTTTTTTATTATTATTTCCTCACACGGGATAATGCTCTAATAATGATAATCATCACACTTCTATTTATTTACAACTCAAGGATTACAACTCGATACTTGTTGGGGATATTACTACTGGGTGTAAACCGGCCAGGACAGGCCGGGTTAACTTCATTAGTAGTTGAGTATATTAAAGCCCAAGTAGGCAGATGAGGGCTTAAGGCCCGTAGCCGGTTTAAGGCCTGTAGCCGTAAACCGGCGTGGGTATGTAACTTGTATTGTAAGTTAGGAATAGTAGAGACCGAGCCGGATACATCTATAAACCGGCGTCGGGACTCTGTGAACCGACGGGCGCCACCCATGTATATAAGGGGACGACCCGGAGGCGATTCAGGACAACAGACAACAACTCGAGACTTAGGCGAAGCTTGTTTGCTCCCTAGTCATCGAAACCCCCATCAATTCCATCACAACTAGACGTAGGCTTTTACCTTCATCGAAGGGGCCGAACTAGTATAAACTATATTGCGTCCTTGTGCCCACTTTAACCCTTTCAAGCTAACCCGTAGCGATGGCTCCACGACTAAGTCCTTTCATGAGGACATCTGCCGTGACAAAACCACGACAGTTGGCACCCACCATGGGGCTATCGCATGATGGTTTCAAGTTCTTGGAGGGCAACTTTGAAGGACTCAAGGGTTACGCTGTGGGCCGGATGACCAAGAGTCGTCGCGGCAAGCTCTACATCGACGATTCAGGCTGGGGCCCCGAGGCCGGCTCGATTGAGTACGGATACCGGGTCCCCTTTGGTGGCATACACGTCTTCATTGGCAAGATCAGTGAACCGCGCCCTGAGCCGGACATCTGCACCGACCTCGTCGAAACGGCTCAACAGTCGAGATCTGCCACAGGTAAACCGCCATGAAGCGTGCCTTCGTGGAGTCATCCACGGAGGAGAATATGATGGTGGATCGGAATCTGGCAGCGATACCGTCGTTTATTCCGGCGATGAGTCCTCGACCGGAGAAACCGAATCATTGTATCAGCTACAGGACGGCCGGATTGGGGGCTGTTCCGATGGCAACAGTATTCCGGACCCCTCTGATCTACCCAACCGGGTTGGGATATTCATGGCCGGTACACAGGCGGCGGTCCACTCTTCGACGCAGCAGCAATGTTCTCTGGGTCAGCAACGGCGGCCGGGGCAGGAGGCCTTGTGCACCCGCCGGCTCAAGTCTTATCTGATCTGTTTGATGCGTTGGCCGTGCTTATGGCGGAGGCTAACCCGGCGGATCAGGATGCCCACAACGTAGAAATTGCAAAGGTGAGGGAACAGATCACTCAGGCCAAGGCCGACCTGGCAGCCGAGAACAACAGGATGGCCGCAGAGCGGGCCGCTTTGGATGCGCATGCTATAGGCTTATGCTGGACCAGAATGCGTCGCATGAAGTCCTGAAAAGGAAGCATCGGTCTCGCCTGCCAACGGTTTTCGATGCCAGAAACCTCTTTAATACCCCAGGAGCAGGGACTAGTAACCCGCCGTGGCTAAACCGGGCGGAGGCACCTAGGCCGGGTGCGCCTGTTCAGCCTCGCCTGATGGAGCCGCCTCGACAGAATAATATCGTGCCTCAACCTGTCCAGACACCTCCAGGTCATTATTCCAATCCAATGGACAATCTTATCGCCGCCGCTTCACGGCTGGAGGCCATCCCGATTGAAGGTGATTCTCCGCAAGCGGTGGAGACGCGCCGGGTTAAGGAACTTCTTCAAACAGCCTTGGTTCAGCAGGAAGCATATTCATATAGCCGTCAATGAATTCATTCCACCCCTGTCCAAGCCGGAGTTACAGCTGGCGGATGGATGAACCGGCCGTATCCAGTAATGCACGGAACCATGAAGCTCCCCATGTCCATAACCCGGCGGGTGATGCTCAGGAAGTGGTGGACCGGGCCCAAGCACGAAGGGATGCCGAGTTAGCAGCGCAACATGAGGCTCGTCAGCTTACGCCGGTTCATCCAACCACCTCGATCGAGCCAGGAGTTACTTCTAGTTCTTTGGGAGTGCCTTGTCTTGTCCCTGCTTTACGCAATGTGCGCCTGCCCAAGGATTTCAAGGGCCCGCGCAAGGTGCCAAATTACACGGCCGATTTGTCTCCGGAAACATGGGTAGAGAGCTATGAGATGGCCATGGAGATGCTTGACGTAGATGAAGCGGCATGTGCAAAGTATTTCACCATGATGCTTGAAGGGACAAACCCTTATTTGGTTAAAGAGCTTACCAACCAATTCTATCAGTTCATGGGCCCAGTTGCGAGCCCGATTTATCCAGAATTTCAAGGATACATGTAAGCAGCCCATGTCGATAGTGGACTTAGCGGCCTGTGTCCAGGAGGAAGGAGAGTCAACAACCCGCTGGGTACGCCGAGTCTCGGAAATTTTGCACTCATCAGACCGTATCAACGCCGACTCCGCGGTTATAACTTTGGAAATCAACTGCCAGTTTAAACCGCTGAAGTTGAAATTGGGACGGATGAAGCGCCATTGTAACTATATGGGGACCCTCATGACTGCGTTAGTGAAGTATGCTGATTCTGATGGTACCAAGGATCCCGAGTCTGATGATGACAAGACAGGGAAGGGAAAGAAGAACAACAAAGGGTAGCAACACAACACGGCAGGTCATGGTAACGGAGGCAAGCGTAAAGCGGATGGCAGCATGGACTTTTTGGCTAATACTAGCGCGCAGGACAGGGGCCAGCGACGGAAGGGTAAACCGCCAAATCGCAGTGGAGCTCCAAACCCCAACCCGGACCGCCTGACTTGTCTATTAAACCAGCCCTATCCAAAGCACGGGACGAAGGAGACGCCAGCCACCCACCTTTGGAAAGATTGCTATATTATGCAGGAGTTCAAAAATTCTAATGCTTTCCGGTATGATCACGGATCAGGTGGTGGCTCGGGATCCGGATTCCATGGGCGAATCACGGTGGAGAAATGCCGGTTCAGCTTCAATGGAGATCGGGGTGGACATAACAATCAAAACAATCGAAATAGCCAGGATGGTTACAACCAGCAGCAGCAGTCGAGCTATCAGAGCAATCCAAAGCAGTTGAATAGCGGGCAATATCATGTATTCACCACTGGCTTAGACAAGCGAGACCAGAAGCTTCACAAGCGAGCAGTGAATTCTGTTGAACCGGCCATGCCTCGTTATTTACGCTGGTCCCAACAGCCAATCATATGGAGCAGAGGATCACCCTCCCAGGTTGACAATCCGGTCATGAAGCGTTGGTGGTGGCACCTCGGTGGGAGCTTATAAGTTCACCAAGGTGCTCATGGATGGAGGAAGCAGCATTAATATCTTATACTATGCGACTTTCCGTCGTATGGGGTTAACAGACAAGAATCTTAAACCGTCCAATACGGTATTACATAGTGTGGTACCTGGTAAGTCAGCATATCCCGTTGGCAAGATAGCTCTGGAGGTGGCCTTTGGAGATGATCATGATTCCATGTCAGAAACATTGATTTTTTAGGTGGTGAAGATCCGGAGCCCATACCACGCTTTATTTGGGCGGCCGACTTATGCCAAATTTATGGCACGGCCCTATTATATTTATCTGCAGCTCAAGATGCCGGGTCACAAGGGGACCATAACCGTTCATGGAAGTCGCAAGATTGCTTTGGAATGTGAAGAAGGTGATGCGGCCTATGCAGAGTCGGTTTGTGCCATGGAAGAGTTGAAGTACTACAAGGATAATGTTGATCCGGCGGACATGACTCCGTTGAAGAAGCCAACCACAGAGCATGATCCGGCTCTAAAGTTCAAATCGGCAGCTGAGACTAAGCTTGTTGACTTTGTACCTGGCGATTCGTCCAAGCAGTTTAGTATCAGCACCAACTTGGATCCGAAATAGGAAAGCACGCTCATCAAGTTCATCCGTGAGAACCGGGACATTTTTGCATGGAAGCCTTCTGACATGCCAGGTTTACCGAGGGAACTCACTGAGCACACTCTTAATGTTGATCCTAGGTACAAACCGGTGAAGCAGTTTCTCCGCCGGTTCAACGAAGAAAGATGCAAAGCTATTGGAGAGGAGGTGGCCAGGCTCTTAGCGGCTGGTTTTATTGTTGAATTGTTCCATCCTGAATGGCTGGCTAATCCGGTGCTGGTCCTTAAGAAAAACGGCACCTGGCGCATATGTGTAGATTACACAGATCTTCACAAGGCTTCTCCAGCAGATCCTTTTGCCCTCCCCCGCATCGATCAGATTATTGATGCTACGGCGGGTTGCGAGTGTTTGAGTTTTCTGGATGCATATTCTGGTTATCATCAGATCAAGATGGCAGTTAAGGACCAGGAGAAGACGGTGTTCATAACTCCCTTTGGAGCCTTCTGCTATGTATCTATGCCCTTTGGGCTCAAGAGTGCCGAGGCAACTTATCAATGGTGTGTACAGAATTGCCTTCATAAGCAGATCGTCCGTAATGTGCATGCCTATGTGGATGATATTGTGGTTAAGTCCAGGGAGAAGGAGACTCTGGTTGATGATTTGAAGGAAACCTTTGATAACCTACGGACATACAAGATGATGCTCAACCCGGCCAAGTGTGTTTTTGGTGTACCGGCAGGCAAGTTATTGGGTTTTCTGGTGTCCAACAGGGGAATTGAGGCTAATCCGGAGAAGATTACAGCTATCACATCCCTGGCTAAACCGAAATGTATCAATGATGTCCAGCTCTTGGCAGGCCGGATTGCCGCGTTGAGCCGGTTTATCAGCTGCCTCGGTGAGAAGGCGATCCCTTTGTATCAGATGTTGAAGAAAGTAGATCCCTTTGTCTGGAGTCCGGCCGCTGATAAAGCGTTGGAGGATTTAAAGCGGCAGTTAGCCAATCCGCCCGTTCTTGCTGCTCCGATTGACAAGGAACCATTGCTACTATATGTGGCAGCTAATGCTCGTGCAGTCAGCGTAGCTATCGTGGTGGAGCGCAAGGAGGCGGGCAAGGAATATCCGGTTCGGCATCCGGTTTACTATATCAGCGAGGTGCTTATTGAGTCCAAGCAAAGATACCCGCGTTGGCAGAAGCTGGTGTATGTAGTTTTCATGGCAAGCCGGAAGCTTAAGCAATACTTCCAGGGACATCCCATCACAGTGGTCAGCTCTGTTCTTTTGGGAGATATAATTCAAAACAGGGAGGCAACTGGCCGAATTGCCAAGTGGGCTATAGAGCTTGGGCTGCACGGTTTGAAATACGTGCCTCGGACGGCGATCAAATCTCAAGCACTTGTGGATTTCATCAATGATTGGACAGAACTACAAGCACCTGAAGAAAAGCCGGATCACACCTATTGGACTATTCATTTTGATGGGTCCAGGCAATTGGAGGGCTCGGGGGCTGGAGTCGTATTAACTTCCCCATGAGGTGATAAGTTCTGTTACGTTCTCCGCTTAATGTTCCCTTGTACTAACAATGCAGCTGAGTATGAAGCTTTACTCCATGGTCTCCGGATGGCTAAGGAGATGAAACTCAGCCGAGTTAAGTGCTTCGGTGACTCGGACCTGGTGGCCCAACAAGTGTCTAGTACTTGGGATTCTAAGGACCCGCTCATGGCAGCATACCGTCGTGAGGTGGATATTATTGCAGGCCACTTAAGGGATATCAGGTGGATCACGTGGACAGACGAAAGAATGAAGCGGCGGACGCTTTAAGCCGGCTGGGCTCTCAGCGTAAACCGGTCCCGCCTAATGTCTTCTTGGATGTCCTGCATAACCCGTCGGTCAAGCTCCCTGGCGAAGAGGATTTGGCTATTCCTGATCCGGAGGCTCAGTTGGTGGCGGCTCTGCATGTCATTCCAGATTGGACGGTTCCTTATCTTGCGTACATGAACCGGGGCGAGTTACCAGAGGATGAGACGCTGGTCAGGCAAATAATCCGGTGATCCAAGTCCATGACTATTGTCAATGGCGAGTTGCATCATTGCAGTGTGTCAGGAGCGTTTCAACGTTGTGTGTCGCCGGAGGAAGGTTGTGAGATCTTGCGCGAAATCCACGAAGGAGATTGTGGTCACCACGCCGGTTCAAAATCTCTGGTGGCTAAGGCGTTTCGTCACGGTTTCTATTGGTTGACTGCTCATGCTGATGTAGAGGACCTGGTTAGGCGATGTGACGGCTGTCAGAAGTTCTCAAGACGCGCCCATGTGCCGGTTCAAGAATTGAGGATGATTCCAATTACTTGGCCGTTTTCGACTTGGGGGCTGGATATGGTTGGGCCTTTCAAACGGTCCAAGGACAAGAAGACCCACCTCTTGGTGGCGGTTGACAAGTTTACAAAGTGGGTGGAAGCGGAGCCCGTCAGCAAGTGTGATGCAGCCACGGCGGTTCAATTCATTAAAAAGGTGATTTTCCGGTTTGGCTTTCCACACAGTATCATTACTGATAATGGTACCAATCTATCCAAGGGTGCTATGAAGGAGTTCTGTGAATGTGAGCACATCCGGCTTGACGTTTAATCAGTGGCTCACCCACAGTCCAATGGTCAAGCAGAGAGAGCTAACCAAGAGATCTTACGAGGTATCAAACCCTGGCTTATGGTTCCTTTGCAGCGGACGCCGGGTTGTTGGGTTGAGGAGTTACCATCTGTGTTATGGAGCATCAATACTACACCCAACAGATCGACAGGATACACACCGTTCTTCATGGTCTACGGAGCGGAGGCGGTTCTCCCCAGTGATATCCGTCATGGTTCACCTCATGTATCAGCTTATGTTGAAGCGAACAACGAGGTAGCACGGCAAGACGCTTTGGACCTGTTGGATGAGGAGTGTGACATTGCAGCTGCCCGTTCGGCGATTTACCAGCAGGATCTTCGTCGTTATCACAGTCGCCGAGTTAGAACCAGAACCTTTCAAGAAGGAGATTTGGTGCTCCGGCTCATCCAAGACCAGACTGATATGCACAAGCTATCCCCACCTTGGGAGGGACCTTTCGTGGTCAGCAAGAATCTGCACAACGGTCGTACTATCGATTGATATTCGAGAGCATAAAGACTCACGTACATCAGAGGAGGAGACCAACAGGCCGTGGAACATAGCTCATCTTCGGCCCTACTATACTTGAGCCAGAGGCTCTACTTATGTACATATTATGACAATGTATATATTATGATCAATACAATAAACCGGAGCCTTAGCTAAAGCGGGGTCTCTGTTATTTTTACATCATGAGTGGTTACACGGAGTTTTTATCTTAAAGCGGTCTCCGGTTTACCCCTTGAGTTAGCTTTTTAACAAAGCTTTATATCATGTCACTTGGGGGCTTGGTCGTGTCCGAACCAATGCAACACCTTTTGATAGGCGAAAGCCACGAGATCACTTGGGGACTTGGTCACGTATGAACCAGTCACGCCTCTTGATCGGCCTAAGGCCACAGAATCACTTGGGGGCTTTGGTCGAACCCGAACCATCGCTACACCTCTTGATCGGCGTAATGCCACTGCATCATTTGGGGACCTGGCTGAGATGAACCATAGCTACGCCTATTGGGGGCTTGGTCGTGTCCGACCATGGTAATGCCACTTGATCGGCTCAAACAGCCTCTTTCACAAAAGATTTTGTCTTTTTCTTTGCTTGAAATTTGTTTGTCTTTTTGCATATTTCTCTTGTTGTGTTCTTAAACCGACAATTATTAAACCGATTCGACTGTCAGTTGACGGGACACGGTTGTTTTTCATCCAGAGACACTTTTGCCTGGTTTGATTTTTGATAAACATCCTATTATGGAGTAACACCGGTGTTCATCTTAACCCGGAGCAGTTTACAGTAAACCGACCCTATATCTACAGGAGCTGTTTTCTCCTTCAGCGAGAGGGTTTCTTACAACTCCGCTTCAAGATTGGCACAGCCAACTTCATGCCCTACGATGGCAGGTATCATATATTCCCATATTTTATCATATGTTTAATCTAAAATATTATCTTTAATTTCATATACATGGATATGATGACCGCTTTGGTGATACAACCACAATGGCGTTTTAGGCTTTTTGCGCAGACAACAGTTTAAGGTTGATGATTCAACAAAAACATAAATAGCAATAAATATGCGAAAGGCATATCAACACAAAGTGTGGCAACTAGTCTATTACAAGGCAACACACGGGCGCAGATAAGATAATTGTTTTGGCATAACGTAAGGAAGCGATAATGTAAACGGCCTCCGGTTTATGCTTGATCGCCCGGCTTGGCGGATGGTTGCGGGTCATCTGCGCCGCTTCAACTTCGATTCCCTACCCAGTGCTGAAATCAACAGTTGTCGATCGATTCCCATTAATGCTTGAATACGGCTTCATCATTGATCAACAACGACGGTTCAATATCAGGAGCGTAAGTATGCTTACGGATTGGCGGTATAAGGTTCTCCGCTTCTGGAATCGGTGCATGCACTCGTTTGTTTTCTCCATCATATTGGGCTTGATAGTGAGACAGATTTGCCTCTTCAGCCAATTGGCAAGCCAAAGGGCGCACTTCCCGGTTTATCGTTCGGAGATCCTCTTCGCTGAATTCTGTCCCGTCTTCCTTCAAGCTTGGGAAGCCCTACGCCGCTTCAACAGGATCAAAATCCGGCACCCACGCTTTGGCCCGGATTAAGGCGTTTATGGCACCGGTTCTAGCAGCAGATTTCTTTGATTCTTCAAACCGGTCAGGAAGCATTGACAACCTTTTAAGGGTGTCCTGGATCAAGGTCGGTGCCGGGTTGTTATGAGAAGCGGTGCTGATGATCCTCTGCGCACCAGTATAGAGTTGCTCTATCAATGTATAAGAGGCTTTCAATTTCTTCCGCACATCTGATCCCAAGTGGCCAATACGTGTCCCTATATCATTCAAAGGGTTAATAAACTGGCAATTACATGAGAAAGCTTCATTATGTCAGAAATCAAAAAAAGGCTTACCAAAGACAGCGGTGGTCATGGCATGCACTTGCCGCTTTACACTGGTCAGTTCATCCACCACCGGTTTAAGGGCAGCTTCAGCATTTTCTGCCCGTTGAGTTAAAGCAGCCTTTTCAGTGGCCCAATCCGCCCGCTCCTTATTGAAGCCCTCCTTAAGCTTTTCCATGACGCTTAAAGCGCTGGTTAATTCATTCTTTGCTTTGGAGGTTTCAGCTAGCTGGGATTTCAGGTTTTCTTGGAGATCAGCGATTTGGTTTTCTTTCTTGCTCAGATCAGCCTACATACAGATAATCATTGGATAAAGCTTAAGGAGCATAGTTGAAGTACCAACCCCATAACAAGTTATGTCCTTGGTACTTGGGGGCTAATTCATATTTGCTTTTCATCCTACAAATTCAATATAAAGTCCCAAGCTCAATACAAGTATTCAGTTTGGCACTTGGGGGCTAATGCCTAATTGCTTTGTCCTTGAGGGATACTGGATTTCTTATGGTATAAAAGTCCCGGTTTAACTACATTAAGTTGAACCGACCCTTGGGGGCTACTTTCCCAAAAGTACAGCTGTAACACCCCAAATTTTCAATTTGGCATGTTATACATAGGTCATCCATGCATACCATATTTATTTGCATTCTCGTTTGCCATCCTCGAAAATCCTAAGCAACTCAAGGAACCTCGGAGAGAGTTGGGGATTTTTCGATTTTCATATTTGAATTTTATCAAATAATGAAAGACGAGGATATTGGATTTTATTATTTTCTCTCGGAAAAATATTTACATCCGATTAATACTAGAGTAGGGGTACCCTAGTACCCCGAACTTCGTCTGCAGACGATCGCGACACCCGTGGTAAGGCTGGCACAGGTGACCGCCAAGGTCCTCGGCTCCTTTGGAGCCATTCAAGAACAAAATAATCAAGGCCCGGCAAGAGGAGCTTGTCGGGAAGGCCACTCAAGGCACGAAGAAACAAGACCCGGCAAGAGGAGCTTGTCGGGAAGGCCCTCAAGGCACGAAGAAACAAGACCCGGCAAGAGGAGCTTGCGGGAAGGCTGGCGCGATAAGCTCCCGGCGCGACAAGGACCTTGCGCGGCAAAGGCGCTTGCCGCGCGGTAACCTCTCTTCATCTCGCTCCAGCTCATCCGCCAGCGATGTCGCCGTGGGCTTTCCGAACGCAGCGTGTCAATGGGCTGTGCAGCCAGCGAGGGCGACTATAAGCGCGGACGACAAGCTACCATCGTGGCAAGCGGGCGCGCTTGCGGTCCTGTTGCCTTTGTTCAGGTGGCAGAGATGGACATTTATGGCTCTTGTCCCTTGCCGTCGAGTTAGGTATAGATCCTTGTACCTTTGTACAAGCGGTGTACCAACCAATGTTTTACTATTTTACCCTTGTCTACTTGCCTGTGGTGACCCCTTGTGCCTATAAAAGGAGGCCCAAGTGCAACGTAGAAAGGGTTTGGTTCTGCTCTGGTTTAGTTCATCTACCACATACGAGACTAGAGTCACTCAGGCTAGGTTTTGTAGCCCCCATTGCTCCCTAGCAAGAACACAATACAATCCACCAAGCAACAGTAGGAGTGTTATCTCCCTGGAGAGCTCCGAAGCTGGGTAAATCTGCTCGTGTGCATCGCCCGATCCGCTCTTTGCGCAATCTCCGCCCCCTCCGAACCACAAGGGACCCGGTCCCATAGGTGTTAAGTGGGCCACGATCAACTTCCCGACATCTTTGGCGCGCCAGGTAGGGGGCGTCGAGGCTGTGTGAACCTGATCCAGCGGTCACACGAGCAACTTCATCATCATCTTCGTCATCATGGCACCGAAGAAGAAGTCTTCGGCAGCAGCAGAGCCGTCCGCGTCAAACCCACCACCACCGGAGCTGACGGGCGGTGGGGAAGACGCTGGCGGAGGAACAGGCGTCGTCGAAGAACCCACGACGCCGCCAGATCAAGACAAAAGCGGCGCAGGCGTCGGCGTCGAATCCGCACAGCGTCCTTCTCGAGGCGCGGGACCGGCAGCGTCATGATGCTCGCAGCACCATCGCTTCGTTGGATCAAGGCCAAAACTGGAGGATCCGAGGCCCTCGAGACCGCATGCACGCCAAACATGCGGTGCTGGCGAATACGGTCGCAGGCGGGATGCTGCTCCTCTAACTTGGTTGGGAGTCCGAGCACATCCGTTCCTCGCTCCGTCACGCCATTGCCACCCACCACTCCAGCGAAGCCTTGGCGAGCCCCGCTACTTCTAGACTACCCTCAACGGCCGACAAAGGTCGGCGAATGGAGAGCCACAATCGAGTCTCATCGGCTTTGCTAACGGCGGCGTTCGCGGCAACCAACTGCGTCCCTGCTACGGCGGCGACAAAGGCACGAGCGGTGGCGGCAAAACCTGTGGGGTGACACCACCATGCACTCCCCTTCCGAAGGCCAAGATCACCAGCTCCTCGGTTCACATCGGCGGCGACTCCACAGCATCGTCCGGATCCGCGAGCTCGCCGGGATCAGCACCAAGTTCTTAAGGCGACAAGAAGAAGACGCTCGAACCGCGCCGGCGCGAAGAAAGCGCGGCGTCAATCCGACCAGCGCGCTGGGCCCACTGTCGATATGCATGCGCCCGAAGAACGAGCGACTTGCCGTCTGTGATGTAGGTTGCCCTGCGTTCACCCGTGGCTGTGGCAAATCGGTGGCCCGACAAGAAAAACTTCAAGCGGATGTGCGGAGAAGTATGATGGCGGGACACACCCATCGGAGTTCCTCGGCATCTACACCATCGCGATGCAAGCTGCGGGGGGCGAGACGACAAGATCCTCGCCAACTACTTCCCTCGGTGCTCAAGCCAAGCGTCGGATCTTAGCTCATGCACTTGCGGACGGTTCCATATCCTCTTGGGCGATCTGTGCCATCAATTTGTTGGCGCCTTCACGGTGACCACAAGCCTCATGGCGGAGAGTGACCTTCACCTGCTTGCCCGAAGGAGGAGAGTCCTGCGCAAGTTCATCGGAAGATTCATCGTGTGCACTACAACATCCCAGACGTACACCCTGCCGCGGTGATCAGCGCCTTTCATCAGAACGTGCGGAACCGTAGGATGAGGGAGGAGATGGCAATGTGCAAAGTCAAGGACGTCAGTGAGCTCTACGCCTGGGCCGACAAGTGTGCCTTGCTGAGGAGGAAGAAGACTCCTGGGAGAGAGCGTGGGAGCTGAATCGGCGAGTGGAGAGACCGCCCGGCAAGGAAGAGCCGGGGCGGAACAACGAAGGAAGAAGAACAAGGAGGTACTAGTTTTCGAGCAGTCCGGCAACGGAGGTGGTGCCGACAAGGCTAAGGCTGGTGGCTCCGGCAAGGAGGTTGCGGCCGACACCGACCGCCAAGCTGTGGCGGCCGCCGACAAGCGTGACAGCTCAATAAGCGATCTTGCAAGATTCACCGCACCAAGGGTCCACGACCTCCAGAGCTGCAAGAAAGTCGAGCAGCTTGTTGAGCTGCTGAGAAGCAGAATCTGGCCAAGAGACAAGGAGAAGGCCCGAGGAAGGTGCATGTGCAGCTAGCAAGAAGAGACCCGGCGGGAGGGCGCCGCGGCAAGGCAAAGCAGCGGCAAGGAGACAGACCTCCAGCGGCGCGACAAGGACGAAGACGATGATGATGATGATGAAGATATGGAGGAAGGCGAGGCTGATGAGCAAGAGTTTGAAGGCAACAGAGGTTCTTTGCGTTGTGGAGGTGCTTCTCTGCATACCTCGCACCGTCAACTCAAGCGGTGGATGCGAGAGGTTAATGCAGCAGAACCATCCGTGGAGTCGCGCAAACCTCTGAAGTGGTCCAGCACGCCCATCGTCTTTGACATTGAGGACCACCCTGATCGCATAACTGCGGTCAGGTGCTTGCCGATGTTGGTCTCACCAACAATCCGCAACCTCAAGGTCACCAAGATGTTGGTTGACGGTGGGGCCGGCCTGAACCTGATCTCCTCTGCGGTGCTTCAGAAACTTCAAATCCCTGACAGCGAGCTCGAAGAAACTGGCACGTTCCAAGGAATCAACCCAGGAAGGAGCAAGCCCAAAGGGAAAATCACGTTGCCGGTAACGTTTGGCAGCGAGCTCAACTTCAGAACTGAGAGGGTCACATTTGACGTTGCCGATTTCCCATTGCCCTACAATGGCATACTTGGCCGTCCAGCACTTGCCAAGTTCATGGCAGCCTCTCATTATGCATACAATTTGCTCAAGATGCCCGGCCCGATAAGCGTCATTTCTGTCCATGGCGACAAGAAGGATGCGCTTATCTGCGCCGACAAGATTTACCGGGACGCAGCAGCCGCGACAGATAGCAAATCACTTGTCGCTGAAGCTCCCGGGGGGAAGAAGAAGACCACCAAGTCCAGCAAGAGTTCTGATGCCCACTCCGGCAAGCGCACCTCTTCGGAGTGCTGCGCTACCGTCGAGGACGCACCATTGAGCTCCACCGGCAAGTGCAAGAAGATGATGGCAGCTCCGCCGAAGACCAAGAAGGTGCCCGCCAAGGAGGGCGGCAGCGGTGGTACCTTCACCATCGATGCCACACTTGACCCTAAATAGGAAGGCGAGCTCATTGCTTTCCTGCGGCGAATGTCGATGTGTTTGCATGGCAACCATCGACATCCCGGTGTTCCTGGAAAGTAATTGAGCACCACCTAGCTGTCTGTCCTCACGCGCGCCCGTCAAGCAAAAGTTAGGAAGCAGCGGTGGGCGCCAAGAATTCATAGCGAAGAGATCAAGAAGTTGGAAGCAGCATGCCTTGTCGGAGGTGCTCCATCCCACGTGGTTGGCCAATCCGGTAGTTGTGCATAAGGCGAATGGGAAATGGAGACTTTGTATTGACTTCACGAGATGTTAATAAAGCTTGTCCCAAAGACCCATTTCCCTTGCCATGTATAGACCAGATTGTTGACTCCACGGTGGATGTGATCTGCTTTCATTTCTTGATGCATATTCAGGATACCATCAGATCTTCATGGCAGAAGAGGATGAAGAGAAAACCGCATTCATTACACCATGTGGCACTTACTGTTTCATACGGATGCCTTTCGGTTTGAAGAATGCTGGTTCAACGTTTGCAAGAGTCGTCCATAATGCCTTTGAACCACAAATGCACAGAAATGTAGAAGCCTACATGGATGACATAGTGGTCAAGAGCAAGGACAAAGCAACTCTGGTTCAAGACTTAGATGAGACTTTTGCAAATCTGCGCAAGATCAACCTCAAGCTCAACCCCGAGAAGTGCGTGTTTGGAGTCCCTTCCGGCAAGCTTCTCGGGTTCTTTGTGTCTCGGTGGGAATTGAAGCCAATCCCGACAAGATCAAGGCCATTGAGCAGATTGAAGCACCAAAGCGCGTCAAGGATGTAAGAAGGCTTGCGGTTGCGTGGCTGCTCTCGGCGGGTTTATCTCTAAGTCTGCTGAGCACGCCTACCATTTTCAAGATTTTGAAAAAGGCAGGTCCAATGAATGGACTCCGAAGCGGAGGCTGCGCTGCAGACTTGAAGAGGTACCTGTCCTCCACTCCAATACTTGTCGCACCTAGGCCACAAGAGAAGTTGCTCTGTATATAGAGGCAACCAATCAAGTGGTTAGTGCTGCGTTAGTAGCGGAGAGGAGGCGGATGATGAGCCGACAACGAAGCGGATGCATCCAGAGACAAGCGAGGCGCTTCGCCGTCAAGCTCTGGTCCCGACAAGGACGAATGTCGCGAGGATCATGACAAGATCTGAAAAAGGATGGTGCAGCGCCCGGTCTACTTTGTCGGTTCCCTTCGCGGGGGCTAGATCAAGGTATTCGGCGTCACGAAACTGCTTTTTCGGCCTCCTCATGGCCTCGAGAAAGCTGTGCCATTACTTCCAAGCACATGAGATAACAGTTGTCACTCGCTTTCCGTTGAAGATGATATTGCAAAATCCGAAGCAACAGCAGGATTGTCGAGTGGGCCTTGGAACTATCAAGCTTTGGCCTCAAGTTTGAAAGCACTTCAACTATCCAAAGCGAGCATTGGCAGAGTTTATAGCGAGTGGGCGCTTGACGCAAGATGAAGAAATTCGAGAGACGAGCATCCCGTCAAGGAAGCAAGCAAAGAGTGGCTGATGTACTTTGATGGTGCCTTCTCGCTACAAAGGCGCCCGGTGCGGCGTCTTTGCTTATCGCACCACGGAGAGCACCTCAAGTACATAGTCCAGATGCACTTTCCCAAGGAGCAAGCAACAAACAATACTGCAGAGTATGAAGGTTTGCTTGCGGTCTCGAGATCATGATGACCTTGGGATCAAGAAGCTCATTGTCGGGGGACTCATGGCTGATCGTCCGCCAAGTAAACAAACACTATCGAGTCCATTGATGGAAGCCTCGTTGATGAAGTGAGAAAGCTAGAAGAGCACTTTGAAGGCCTGCAAATGGAACATGTTCCAAGAGCTCGAATGATATTGTTGATGGCCTGTCAAAGTGTGCTGCACTCAAGTTACACAATGGAACCAGGAATTTTGTGCTCAAGCTGACTCAATAAACCGTAACACCATCAATCTGGGCAGAACAAGAAGAGGAAGTTGGTTTCGGTGACTACTTTCCGCAGAGAGCTCCACTGAAGCCGCCGCCAAAAGGTCCCCAAAATCAGCGCAAATATCGCCGAGGAGCAGTCTGCTCCGACAAGCCTCAAGGTTTGTTTCGTTGAAGCGAGCGCTCCCGACAAGTTTTGCTCGGCAAGCTTGCGGGGATCATCAAGCTCCGGCCGAGCCACTGGTTCTTGCCGTAGAAGCTGATGTTCCCGCAGCGGCAGATGAGCCTTTAGTCCTTGTTGTCGAGCCACAAGCTCCAGCATGGGCACAACAGATCGTCCATTTCCTTCAGACAGGAGAACTTCCCGAAGAGCAAGAAGAAGCGGAAAAAGTAGCCCGGCAGTCGGTATGTACCAGTTTGTTGACAACATCACATGCATGTAAGAAGACTCAACGGTGTGAAATTGAAGTGCATTTGCGGGAAGATGGATGAAGTTGTTGGCGAGAGATACATGGAGGCATATGTGGTCACCACATTGGCGCAAGGGCACTTGCCGGCAAAGCTTTCCGGCAAGGTTTCTTCTGGCCAGAAGCCCTCCAGGATGCAACTGCACAAGTAACCAAGTGTGAAGCGTGCCAGTTCCATTCAAAACAGATACACCAACCAGCTCAAGCTCTCCAGACGATCCCTTTATCCTGGCCCTTTTCGGTCTGGGGGCTCGACATCCTCGGCCCCTTCCCTCGAGCTGTCGGGGGCTTTGAGTACTTGTACGTCGCAATCGACAAGTTCACAAAGTGGCGGAAGTGGAAGCGATGAGGAAGGTGACAGCCACGATTAGCGATCAAGTTCTTGGTCAATTGTTTGCCGTTTTGGGATTCCTAACAGGATCATCACCGACAACGGCACACAATTCCGAGCCGCACCTTCATGCGATCGCCCAAGATCTTGGCGCTAAGATCTGCTTTATTCATTGCTCATCCAAGAAGCAACGGTCAAGCGAGAGAGCAAACGCTGAAGTGCTGCGGGGACTCAAGACCAGAACTTTCGGCGAGGCTGCGCAAGTGCGGAAGAAATCGGATCGAGGAGCTGCCGGTGGTTCTTTGGTCGATCGGGGCGACGCCAAATCGAGCCAGCGGCGGACACCTTTTGCTCTAGTCTATGGAGCAGAGGCAGTTCTCCCCACGGAACTCGTATACGGATCGCCTCGAGTACTCGCTTATGATGAGCTTGAGCAAGAGCAGCTGCGACAAGATGACGCGCTGCTCCTCGAGGAGGATCGTCTTCGAGCTCTTTGTCACGAGCTGCTCGTTATCGGCAAGCTTTGCGCCGCTACCATAGCCACAAAGTTAACGCCAGAAGCTTCGAGGAAGGCGACCTTGTTCTTCGGCGCGTTCGATCCGCCAAGAATTCCAACAAGTTGACGCCGAAGTGGGAAGGCCCTTATCGGGTGAAACGAGTCACTAGGCCTGGCGCTGTCCGCCTTGAGACCGAAGATGGCGTTCCGGTGAGCAACTCCTGGAATATAGAGCATCTTCGTAAGTTTTACCCATAGGGCGCGGTTGCCGGAACCCGTTCCGGCAACCACCCTTTTGTACAAGTCTTGCCGCTGTTGCATGTAATCCTTTGTACAAAGCCGGGCGCAGACCCCGTGCATCAGTAAAGCCTATGTGTTGTGCACAACTTGTCAATACATGCTTTCATAATCTTATATGCATGTGTTATCTAACATTTTGTGCAGCATCCACACCCGGTAAGCGATAACGAGCCACTAGGCTCCATAACTTTATTTTCTCTTCTTTCTTCTCAAAAGAGAGCAAGGTTCATCCACCCACAAGTTAACCGGGGGGGGGGAAGGAGAAGATAAGGGTGTGGGCCACCAAGTGTCGCTCGAGGAAGTATCACCTTGCCGGGAAGCAAACAACAGAAAAGCTAAGTTGTTAAATTTAAGCAATCAGTTTCTAAATTTTTAAGTTATCTTCCTCGAACGATAGTACTTTGTATGGAAAACCCGTGCGCGGAGGAACCAACTCGCGGCTAGCTTGCGCCCTTACGTTGTTTCGAGTCCGCTCAACAACTTAAGCGTGCTGCAACTAGTTGCGACAAGGTTGCTTGTCGAGGCAGCATCGCCAAAGAGCTCTTGGCGTTCGCTTTTCGGCGCTCGCGGCAAAGGTGTTTGCACCGACAAGTCCCCTAAAAGCGTAGGGCATAAACATACAAGGGAAGAAATCGAGTAAAGGAAATAACATTGCATTCGATTGCCTAAGATAGTGTATATTACAAAATAACTTGTCGCAGATCTAATGAGTTGTTCTAAACACGGTCTGCAGCGACAAAGGAAAGATAAAACTTGGCGGCCTAGTCCACGCGGTCGCCATCAACCCTCTTCACTTTGCTCACCCTGTCCACGATGGGTGCGACAAGGGCTTTGAGCGCTTCAACGTCAGCGCTTGGCGGCAGCGACTTGAGGACATTGGTGAAGTTGACGCCTGGATTGCGGAAGGCCACCTTCATCAGCACCTTCTGGAGGGCCCCGGCACAGACTTGGCGCGACTCCTCAGCTAGCTGCTTTGGGATCTCCTCTCGGAGCCGCTGGAGACCCGTCAACACGCCCTTGAAGAATAGGCTGAGCTTGGCGCTGGGTTGGAGGTTCTCGTCGGTGGAGTACCCAAGATCCACCATCCCCAGCTCCATCAGCTCATTATGGATGGCGGCGGCGGTGTCCACAAGACCTTCTGTCCAGTGCATTATGTTGTCTCTGAGATTATTCTGGGCGGTCACAGCATTCGACAGCAGCTCCTCGTTGGCTTTGATCTTCTCCAACAGGCCCGCTTCCCGATCCTTGGCGCCGTTCAGCGTCTCCGTCAGGGTGGTCAGTTTCAGCTCCAGATCCGCCTTGGAGTCCTTGGCGGCGTCAAGCTCCTTGATCTTCTCAGCGAGACGACCCCACAACTCACCAAGAGTGTAGGCGTCCTTCTCGCGCTCATGCTTTAGCGCGGTGACCTCTTCGCCGCTCTTATGGAGGGTGGCCTCCAGCTGGGTCACCCTCGTCTCTAGTTCCTTCTTGGCGGCCTCGGCGGCCGCGGCAGCGTCCTTTGCCTCCTTGAGTGCTCCGCCAATTGATTCCTCGCGCGCGGCAAGATCTTCCTCATAGCTGTCGAGGTTGATCTTCCGCTGCGCCAGTTCACCTTCTTGCGCAAGAGCTTCTCATCGGCGAGCCTCTGCTGCTCCTCGACCTCGGCCTTCTCCAAGATGAAGGCCGTGCGCTCCTCAGCAAGATGCTCCAGCTTACGCTATATCCGGAGGGTTTCTTTGTTAGCGCGGGAGCTCTTCAGCGCGTTCTCCATGTCAGCTCCGCCCTTGCGACAAGCGCCTCCTGGACTCCAACTTGGCTTGGCGGCGCGGTAGAGCGACAACAGCTTTCTTGATGGCTGCTCCTCCTCGAGCTCGCCGCTGCTGCTGCTGGCGTCAACCAGCGACAGCCCGGCGGAGGCGGCAGTTCCGCGTCGAAGGTCTCCCCTTGGCAGGTGCCTGAGCTTAACGCCCACGGAAGCTTGATGAAGACACCTTCGCCGGCCTTGAGATAGGCGCCGGGCTGGGGCTCTTGAGTCAGTGCGGCATCGGTGGCGGGGAATCGGCGGTCGGTGCAGCGCTGGCGCTCCTGCGGCCTCGGGGCGTCGAGACGATCACGGACCCCTCCCGGCCTCTGCGCCCGGCAGCCTTGGCGGCCTCCTCGCCAGCGGACTGTCGGCGTCGGCCTCCTCCTCCATGTTGGCAGCGTCGTCATTGTTGCCGCGGCGTCCTCCTCGCCCGGCAACCTCGGTCTCCATCGGCTCTCCGTGAGATGGATCGATGATCGAAAAAGAAAAGAACAAGTCAAGAAAACGTTGAAGAAGAACGAGAAGAAAAAGACCCAAGGGAAATTTTCAGCCAAGAAGATTACCTGCAATGGGATCTGTAGCAGCGGTCTCCACCACCGGAGGTCGTCGGTGCTGCCCCTTGTCAGACTCCCTTGTCGGAGAGGCCTCCCTTGCGGAGGCGCTCCCTTGGCGGAGAGTTCTCCCTTGGTGGCGTGGTTGAAGCAAGCAGAACTTCGGGAGTGACCTCCGGTGCTTCCTGATGAGGCTGCTCTGCTCCTACATAATTTAACAAGTCAGATATCGGTGATGAAAGGGCACCCAAGCACACCTAACCGTAAGAAATGAATCAAATACTTACGCTAGGGGCTATCTTTGGGGCTGCTCTGATGAAGAGTTGCGGATCCGGCAAGGGAGTCTCGGACGTGCCTCCACTGTCATACATTGGGGAATCATCTGAGGCGACAACCACCGAGGTCTTGGCCCTCTTGACGCCCTCTGAGCCAGCGTCTGAAGAAGGAAAGAGCTCGAGAATGAAGCAAGTCGAGATACAAGGCAAGCGATAAATTGAAGAATTACAAGTAGCAGCGACAAGAACTTACCCTTCCTCTTCTTCCTCGGGCTGAGGCGGAGAAGTCAAATTCCGCTCGGGCGACGAGCCGGAGGAGTAGGCTCCCTCGGGCGCTTGGCGGGGCTGTGGCTCGAAGGCCCGCTCCGTTCTTTGTGGCGGCAGGCGCTCCGCTGCAGCAGTGCTGCCAGGTGGGCGCGTCGGGCGGCGAGGCGGCTGTTGAGCCGTCTGCCGCCCGCCACTTCTCGGTCTTGTGGAGGCGCTCCTTGGCGGGGCCGCGGGCTCCTCCTGCGGCAAGCTGCTTGACGGCGGAGGGGAGGCACCCCCGGCAGGCTCATCCGGGTCGGCGTCGGGCTCGGCCTGCTCCTCCTCACCGGCGAGCTCTTCCCGGTCGGCAAGGCTTGCCGCCTCGGCTGTTCCGCCTCCTCGGCGGTGAACCCAAACACGCCGGCGGCGGCAGCTGCCGCCTCCTCCAACTCTTGTGGCGTCGCGCCATCTCCTGCTCGGTGGTGTCGCGGGTGAGCCGCTTCGCTTCGTCGGCACGGATCGGCACTTCCGCCAAGTCGTCGAAGAACTGCTGCACGCGTCGTCGGCGGGCTCTGCCAGTTGGAGCGATTCGTGGGAATCGCTGGCGGCATCATCGCGCGGATGCGGTCAAGCGACGAGTTGTTGCACAAGGCACGACTCCCTCGGCAACATGAACCACTCGGGTGATCGCATCGGCTTGAACAGCTCCCGCGGCATACCGTCCAGCTCCAAGACAAGAAAGTTCCGATTGAGGCCCGGACGTAGCCTCATGATGTCCGCGCGTTTGGAATTCCCAAGCTGGCCTCCCCTCTCCTGCAAGGGCGCAATGCGGGGCGAAGAAGTCGCGCCAACTGCTCCTACGGTAAGCCCTGCTTGCGGGGCGCAAAATCTAGTCACGGCAATCTTCAACTTGGCATCTTCCGGCGCCAAGTTGCTCCAATCGTTACAGCGCATTATGGGAGTTTGGCGCAGGCAGTAAAGGCTGTGGCTCCTCCTCTAAGATCCAACACCAGTCAGTCTCCTCCTCCCACTTGCTGCGCAGCTCTCCGTCAAGATCGCTTCCTTCTTGCCGATCCTAGAGGTCCATGCAATTCCTCCGACAGCGGCTCTCCTCTCTCTACGCAGGCGTGAAGTAATGGCGGAAGAGTACGACATTTGGGTGGACCCGACAAAGTTCTCGCAGAGGTGTGCGAAAATGGCCATGGTGAGGGCGGCGTTGGGGTGAAGTCAAGGAGGCGGAGGCCATATGTGTTCATGACATCATAAAAGAATTGAGAGAAGGCGGGCGAGCCCGCATGGAAAAAAGCGCCAAGAAAGGGTACCCGATGGAAACTTTCTAGGATGTGGTGGCGGAGATGACCCTCGTGCTGGTGCGCCGTGTCTCCGTCGACCGGAAAGATAATACATCTCCTGCAGCTCCTTCTGTCAGCGGGGATCGAAGGGCCCGCTCCTTCCATGGCCTTGAGCAGCTGCGCCTCGGCCGATTCACCTTTGCCCTTATCGGCTTTGAGCCATGGCGGAGGTGGTGGAGGAGGTCGGCGGCGTTGGTGGTGCGGTGGCAATGGGGAAGGGGCGGGCGTCGCTCTCTTTGGGCTCAAGAAGAAGGGAGGTGCGGCGGTGGTTTCGATGTGACGACAATGGGCAAGTGGGCGTCTTGCCCTGTTCCCCTTCTTATAAGGGGGAGAGGGACGGGCGTTCGGTTTTCCCATTAAAGAAAGCCCCACGATCTCTCCCACGACGCCACGTCCCGAGCGTGCCGTTCGTGGGGGCGTGGTGGTCCGAGGCGAATAAGCTGCGTGATCCGAGCCACGCGTGCCGTGCCTTTTTTTGGGCTGGCCCAACAGCTTGGCGCCGTGTGTGGCCCGAGCCGAGGGCTCTGTCGGTGTACTAGGTAGGGGTACCCTAGTACCCCGAACTTCGTCTGCAGACGATCGCAACACCAGCGGTAAGGCTGGCTGGTGACCGCCAAGGTCCTCGGCGGCTCCTTTGGAGCCATTCAAGAACAAAATAATCAAGGCCCGACAAGAGGAGCTTGTCGGAAGGCCACTCAAGGCACGAAGAAACAAGACCCGGCAAGAGGAGCTTGCCGGAAGGCTGGCGGGCGATAAGCTCCCGAAGCGCGACAAGGACCTTGCAGCGGCAAAGGCGCTTGCCGCGGCGAGTAACCTCTCTTCATCTCGCTCCAGCTCATCCGCCAGCGATGTCGCCGTGGGGCTTTCCGAACGCAGCGTGTCAATGGGCTGTGCAGCCAGCGGGAGCGACGATAAGCGGCGACAAGCTACCATCGTGGCAAGCGGAGGCGCGCCAGCGGTCCTGTTGCCTTGTTCGGTGATGAGACGGACATTTATGGCTCTTGTCCCTTGCCGTCGAGTTAGGTATAGATCATCATACCTTTGTACAAAGCGGTGTACCAACCAATGTTTTTACTATTTTACCCTTGTCTACTTGCCACCTGTGGTGACCCCTTGTGCCTATAAAAGGAGGCCCAAGTGCAACGTAGAAAGGGTTCGGTTCTGCTCCGGTTCAGTTCATCTACCACATACGAGACTAGAGTCACTCAGGCTAGGTTTTGTAGCCCCCATTGCTCCCTAGCAAGAACACAATACAATCCACCAAGCAGCAGTAGGAGTGTTATCTCTCCGGAGAGCTCCGAGGCTGGGTAAATCTGCTCGTGTGCATCGCTTCGATCCGCTCTTTGCGCAATCTCCGCCCCCCTCCGAACCACAAGGGACCCGGTCCCATAGGTGTTCGTGGGCCACGATCAGCTTCCCGGACAATTTCATTTAAAATAAATGAGGGGAGATAATATGACTTCTCCAAAATAATTGAAACAACGGAGGAAAAATGTTAAAATCATTATTTGGTTTTTATTTGATTTTATTTGGAATTTTAATTGCCCTAGAAATTTGCACGTTTTAAAAAGTTGCATTTTAGGGGCCAAGAAAAGTTCATCTAGTTCTAAATATTTTACTTAGTCGGAGAAAACTTATTTTGGAATATTTAGATTTTTATTTGTTTTTCTAGGAATTTTTCTTTCGGTGGAATAATTAAAAAAAAATGGCCCGTGCCCGACTGGGCCAAAGGCCCAGCCAAGCCAGGCCCGGCCCATGAGCCCGCCTTGCCTTCTTGGCCCGCCAGTGCAGGCACAGACGCCGAGGAGTCCGAGCGGACTCCACCCGGCGCCCTTCCCAAGCCGAGCCCGCCCGCCCCTTTATATACCGCCGCCCGCGTCCACCACCACCCGCCACCACCCGCCACCACCCGCCCGCCGAACCCGCCGGAGCCCGGAGCCCGCCGTCGCCGCCGCCACGCCCGTCGCCGCCCCTCCCGCCGATCGCGACGCCTCTCGCCGACCCGCCCCACCCGGAACACGCCGAGCCGCCCGCCCGCCGACGCCGCGCCGAGGTACCCGACCCGCCAGCCATTTTTTAAGAAAACCCTTCGGTTTTTTTAAAACCCAAGATCGTTTTTTTATAGATCGGTTTATTTTTGTCGGTTTATTTAACTAGCGAACGTCCGTTCGTCCATTCGTTTTAACGAACGCGTTCACTGTTTAGGCTCTGTTAACGAACGTTCATTCGTTTAGCAGTTCGTCGCTTTTCTTTTATTCGAATTATTCCGCGGTTATTCTGATCGCGATTTTAGATCCAATTTTCAAACCTGTTTATCTTTTCGCTCGTTTATCGGAATCAGGCGATTCAAGCGCCTGGAGTTTCATCTCGAAACCCTCTTTCTGAATAATCAAATTAAACCAGTTTTTATCTTTGTAAAATTTGACTCTAGTTCAGATTAGTAAACGGACCATGTTTTTCTCGCCGTTTGAGTTTCGTTGTTCCGTTTGGTTTGATTCTTTTTGCAAACCGGAGTTCTTAAGTTGAACTCTCCGGTCAACCTCTTACAGTTAAAGTTTCGTTTGCGCATCTTTGGTTGTTGCTTATGTATGTATTGTTTGCTTGCGATAGAATTCCCGAGTGTGAGCGTGTTACTACTGAGTCTCCGGATTCACGGATCGTCGACAAGGCAAGTAACACTTGATCATATCTTTCCATACCCAGTTTTTATGCATTAGCTCAATCCTCAAACATTGCATGATTAGGATGTCATTAAATTGTGGGTTGGGAAGTAGATGATGAGGTAGGAACCTATTGCCCTGTTACATTCAAACCTTGGGAGTTACTTCTACGTTATGCTTATATTGCCATGCTATGCTCGTAGACGTGGTTTGGGTTTGAGAGATATTCACGACAGATGTGAGATTATTAATTAATGGTTTACTTTAAGGTGGAAACTTAAATACACATCTGGGTGGATTGAGGCACCTGGGGAACCCACTGTTGTCTATTTTTTTTGGAAATCCCGGGGTACCCGTGTGATCTTCCTATGGACCGCCACCCAGGCTCAAAGGGAACTGAGATTATTCATGCTAGAAACTTCCGTGTGCAGGCACAAGCTATTATGGGTCTAGCATAGTTGAGTAAGTTACGTGAAGCTCTCGAAGAGGTAGGTCAGCAGGTAGTGGGTTTTATAGGTTTGGTATGATCTATCCGGAGTAGAGAGTTAATGTTTACGAAAGATGTGTCTCGGTCATCCGTTTCTCAAACACCATGCAGTCACGAGAAACCAGCGGAGGCGATCGAGTCTTGTGGGGAAAAGTCATAAACCTCTGCAGAGTGTACAATCTAATCATGGTTAGCCGTGTCCCCGGTTATGGACGATTCTGAGTATCTAGTACTTGAGTATTCACATGTATCTCATCACTCTAAATTAATACTGTTGGGTTGTTAATCACTTTAATTGGGATTGAGTTGGGGTTACACCTTCTCAATGATGTTTCAACCACCATGATAGTTAAAGTAAAATTTATTCCTTTGATATAGGAAAAAATTGGCTTTTCGCAAAACTGTAACCATAGAGCTTTCCACCAGCCATATATGCATGTAGTATAGCTTATTCTTTCACTACTCTGTGTGTTATATTGCCAGCATATTCCATGTGTTGACCCGTTCTCGGGCTGCAACGTATTATGTTGCAGACTTTTCAGACGAGGAGTAAGGATTGTAGGTCGTTGCCGTGCAGCTCGCTTATGCCGTTGGAGTTGATGGACTCACTTTATCTTCCAAGCCTTCATTTGTTATCGCATTAGATGGCCTTAAGCCATATTATTGTAATAAGTTCTCTTTTGAGACATTTGATGTAATAAGTGTGTGATTGCTACTCTGTTATAAATCCTTGAGTCTTGTGTGTGTTAGCATTACCGATCCGAGGATGACACGAAGCACGACGAGACTTGACCATCTGAGGCGGGTCGCTACAAGATGGTATCGAGCACATCTTGAGTGTAGGACACGACCACTAAGATAAAACCATAGGTCACTCCTCTCTACTCATTTCGACCTCTCTCCATTTTCCACTCTTTAGGATGATGGAGATGAAGTACAAGTTTGCCCAACGGATGAAGACACACCTTTGGACGCCACTTGAAAGAAGTCACTAGGTACCTGAATATTGGAATACCAAGCTTCACCGGACGCATAACGCCACCTTACCGAAGAATAATGCTGGAAGATTCAAGCCTTAGTTCGGAAGGACGTTTGCACCAAGCACGGAGCCCATAGTATGTGTTTTCAATGCACCAACATGGAGTTTAGGAAAGAGTATGGCAGCTCACATTACCATGGGACGCATTGGAGAAGTTTACAACAAGGAGCTTAAAGACACCATATACCAAATATGTGGGCGCCGAGGGCGAGCAATGGGAAGTAATTAGCACCAAGAAGGATAGATCCATTGCAGCTTACATCCAGGAGCTAAACCAGCACATTCGGCGTCATGAGAACCGGATGTGCGCAGACATGCTGGATTTGAAGAAGGCAAAAACTAAGATCATCGAATTGGAGGAAGAACTCAAGTCTACACGCGATGGATATGAGGAAGAAATCAAGATACTCTTGGAGAAGAACGGCGACCTAGTCAAGAAGATTGGAGTCTTCATGGGAGGACCAGCACCCAAGGAAGAAGAGCAAGAAGAGGAAAAAGACCCCGCTTGACCAGACAACTACATCATCATCGACGACACCGACTCAGATCCAAGTGATGATGACTATGAAGACGAAGCTGGAGCAGACATCATGGAGTCTTCCACCGATCAAAATTTCTAGATGACCACAATATAATAGTAGTGTTTTCCCCATGTAACTAGTAGTAGTTGAGCACGTATGCGATAGTCCTAGATCGTTTTGTATGCCCTTGCTTGCTTGATTGAATGAATGAGTGTTTTGCCTCATGTGCATATGGGTAGTGTTTTCTCACTAGACCTCTTTCTATTTCTAATCTCTTCCCTCTAAACCCTCAGATACCTCCGAGACGTGACCCCGGTTTTGCTTTCCCACCGGAGCTCACTCAGTTGATCCAACAGCAGAATACTTTGATGCAATTGCTAGTTCAGAACCAGGGCAATGCCAACAACAACAACAACAACAACAACAACAACAACAACAACAACCCGCCGCCAGTGGACAACTTAGCCCGTTTTCTAAGGTTACAACCGCCGGTGTTTTCCAGTAGCACCGAGCCAATAGTTGCAGATGACTGGTTACGCCGAATTGGAAGGGAGTTAACCACCGCAGGATGCACGGATGCTGAAAGAGTGCGCTTTTCCGCACATCAATTGGATGGACCAGCAGCTGCATGGTGGGAGAATTACACGGCTACTTTTCCTATAGCCAATGTCACTTGGGACCAGTTCCAACAAGCTTTTCGCACGGCCCATGTTTCAACTGGAGCCATGCAGATAAAGAAGCGTGAGTTTCGCAACTTACGCCAGGGGAACCGTCTTGTGGCCCAATCGTGGATGAGTTTAGCAAGTTATCACGCTATGCCCACGATGATGTGGCCACGGATGCCGCGAAGCAAGAGAATTTCATGGAAGGGCTGAATGATGAGATGAGTATGCGAGTTGATGGTGGCAACTTTCAACAACTACCGAGAGTTGGTAGATAAGGCCCTAATGATTGAAGGAAGCAACAGCAAATTGAGAGTCGTAAGAGGAAGTATGGACAAGGGAAGTATAACTCAGAGCTCACGAAACCTTGCTTAACCCGAACTCGGGAGGACTAGTTCATAACCATGGAGGACATAACCATCTTTGGAGGAGGATCGCAAAATGGTGCGAAGAATGGGAATGGAAATGCAGCCAACAATAATCGAGAATCGCTCTAACCCGGCTACACCCGCTAAGAGACTTGAGCCAAGTTATTTGCTTTAAGTGCGGGAAGGCAGGCACTATGCCAATGACTGCCACAAGGAAAGAATGGAAAGCGGAAATGGGAGCACTGGGAAGAAGCCCAATCCATTCAACAAAGGACAAGTGAACCACGTTAACGAGGAGGAAGTTGAAGAGCAGCGGATGCGTAATAGGTAAGTTTTGGTTCAGTCATTTACCGCTATTGTTCTTTTCGATCTGGTGCATCGCATTCATACATATCAAGGGATTTGTGGATAAATTTAAGTTGCCAACCCAGGACCCTTAGGACCCCTCTTTTAGTGAGCTACTTTGGAGCAGAGTATATGGCTAGCGGATGGTGCACCCAGATACCCCTAATCATTGGCACGCATGTTTTCCGTCGACCTAATTATCTTGGAGTCGCAAGGATTGGATGTGATATTAGGTATGGATTGGATGTCGAAGTTTGGAGGAAGTATCGACTGTGCTAGCAAGTCAATTTATCTTACCACCCCAGAGGGAAAAAGGATTAAGTATGTATCTAGGCATGTGCCTAGGAGGATCCAAGTGAATACCCTCACGCGAGTTGTACAAGAGGAAGTACCATAGTGAAGGATTATCCAGATGTTTTTCGGAAGAGTTACGGGCATGCCACCGGATCGAGACATCGAGTTCTTGATAGAACTATTGCAAGGTACAGGACCAATATCCAAGAGACCCTATCGGATGCCCGCAAATGATCTGGAGGAAATTAAGAAGCAGATCAAGGAGCTATTGGAGAAAGGTTATATTCAAGAAGTTCATCACCTTGGGGAGCACCAAGACTTTTGGTGGAGAAGAAGGATAAATCCACGAGGATGGTTGTTGATTACCGAGCTCAATGAAGTAACGATAAAGAACAAGTATCCCTTACCGATGATTAATGATCTATTTGATCAGTTGCAAGGAGCTAAGGTGTTTTCTAAGATTGATCTCGATCGAGGATACCATCGATTGAAGATCCGAGAGAAGGATATACCAAAGACAGCATTCACCACTCGATATGGATTATATGAGTATACGGTCATGTCGTTTGGACTGACTAACGCCCCTGCCTATTTTATGAGTATGATGAAGAAAGTGTTCATGGAGTATTTGGACAAGTTTGTTGTGGTGTTTATCGATGATATTATGCTTTACTCGAAGAACGAAGAGGAGCACGCAGAACACCTACGTTTGGTTCTTGAGAAACTCAGGGAACACCAGTTATATGCCAAATTCAGCAAGTGCGAGTTTTGGTTAAAGGAAGTTGGATTTCTTGGGCATGTTATATCGGGAGAGGGTATAGCAGTAGATCCCAGTAAAATTCAGTCAGTCACTGAATGGTTGGCACCCATTCCAGTCAGCGAGATTCGCAGTTTCCTTGGACTGGCAGGGTATTATCGGAGATTCATTGGAAATTTTTCCAAGATTGCTAAACCGATGACAGAATTACTAAAGAAGGATACCAAGTTCAAATGGACAGAGGATTGTGAGACAAGCTTCCAAGAGTTGAAGAAACGGTTGACTACAGCCCCAAAGTCTTGACATTGCGGATATACATAGGGAGTTTCAAGTGTATTGTGATGCCTCTCGCTTGGGACTTGGATGTGTTCTTATGCAGGAAGGAAAAGTTGTTTCGTATGCCTCACGACAACTGAAGCCTCATGAGTTGAACTATGCCACACATGATTTGGAGTTAGCAGCTGTGGTACATGCATTGAAGACCTGGAGACATTATCTCATGGGAAACCGTTGTGATGTGTACACAGATCATAAGAGTTTGAAGTACATTTTCACACAGAAGGAGTTAAACCTCAGACAAAGGAGATGGTTGGAACTTATAAAGGATTACGACATGAAGCTACACTATCATCCAGAAAAGCCAACGTCGTGAGCGGCACGCTTTAAGTCGGAAGAGTTATGCCAATATCCTTAAAGGTAGAGGACTGCCAAAGGAGTTAGCAAAGGATGTTATGGAACTTCAGTTGGAGATTGTTCCAAGGGGTTTTCTAGCAACAATGGAGGTTCAGTTGACCTTGTTAGACAAGATTCGAGACGCTCAAAAGGAGGATAAAGAGATTGCTGAGATAAGAGAGAAGATGGGCAAAGGAAAAGCCAAAGGTTTTCGCGAGGACGAGCACGATACCTTGTGGTTTGAGGATCGGATTTATGTGCCCCACAATTCGGAGATCAGGAAGTTAATACTTCAAGAGGCCCATGACTCACCATACTCGATTCACCCCGGAAACACCAAGATGTATTTGGTCTTGAAGGAACGTTTCTGGTGGACTGGTATGAAGAAGGATATTGCCGAGTATGTAGCCGTTTGTGATGTATGCCAGAGAGTGAAGGCAGAGCATCAAAAGCCAGCAAGACTGTTGCAGCCTATGCCAATACCCGAATGGAAGTGGGACAAACTTGGCATGGATTTTATCACCGGATTACCCAGAACTAAAGCAGGATATGATTCAATATGGGTAGTAGTGGATCGGTTGACCAAAGTAGCTCACTTCATCCCAGTGAAAACAACTTATACAAGTGCCAAGTTGGCCAAGATATATATGACCAGGATCCTATGTTTGCATGGAGTTCCGAGGAGTATCGTATCAGATAGAGGAACACAGTTTACTTCAAAGTTTTGGCATCAACTACACCAGACTTTGGGTACCAGATTGGAGTTTAGTACCGCGTTCCACCCACAGACGGATGGACAAACAGAGAGTTAATCAGATTTTGGAGGACATGTTGAGAGCCTGTGCGCTAGATTATGGATCCAGTTGGGATGACAATTTGCCGTATGCAGAATTCTCATACAACAACAACTACCAGGCCAGTTTGAAGATGGCACCGTTCGAAGCTCTGTATGGACGCAGATGTAGGACACCATTGATGTGGGATGAGGTTGGAGACCGTCAGTTGTTTGGACCAGCTTTGATCAAAGACTCAGAGGAGAAGGTTAAACTGATCAGAGACAGGCTAAAGATTGCTCAGTCTAGACAGAAGAGTTACGCAGATTCAAAACGCAAGGAAGTAACCTATGAAATCGGAGATGAGTATATCTGCGAGTATCACCCTGAGGGGAGGAAACGTTTTGGAGTGAAGGGAAAGTTAGCCCCAAGATTTGTAGGACCGTATCGTGTTTTGGAACGAATGGGAGAAGTTGCCTACAAACTGGAGTTACCCGAAGGACTGTCAGGAGTTCATGATGTGTTTCACGTATCGCAACTGAAGAAGTGCCACGCTGAGATGGCTGACATACCACTAAAGGATACAGTACCCCTGGAGGCGATACGATTGGATAATAACTTGACTTATGAGGAGAAGCCCGTAAAGATTCTCGAGTTTGATAGCCGAGTCACTCGCAACAAGGTGATCAAGTTTTGTAAAGTTCAGTGGAGCCACCATACCAAGGAGCCACCTGGGAGCAAGAAGATGATATTCGCAAGGACCATCCGCACCTATTTCCTAGCCAACCCGAATCTCGAGGGCGAGATTCATCTTAAGGGGGGTAGGTTTGTAACATCCCAAATTTTCAATTTGGCATGTTATACATAGGTCATCCATGCATACCATATTTATTTGCATTCTCGTTTGCCATCCTCAAAAATCCTAAGCAACTCAAGGACCCTCGGAGAGAGTTGGGGATTTTTCGATTTTCATATTTGAATTTTATCAAATAATGAAAGACGAGGATATTGGATTTTATTATTTTTCTCTCCGGAAAAATATTTCATTTAAAATAAATGAGGGGAGATAATATGACTTCTCCAAAATAATTGAAACAACGGAGGAAAAATGTTAAAATCATTATTTGGTTTTTATTTGATTTTACTTGGAATTTTAATTGCCCTAGAAATTTGCACGTTTTAAAAAGTTGCATTTTAGGGGCCAAGAAAAGTTCATCTAGTTCTAAATATTTTATTTAGACGGAGAAAACTTATTGTGGAATTTTTAGATTTTTATTTGTTTTTCTAGGAATTTTTCTTTCGGCGGAATAATTTAAAAAAAAAAAACAGACCAGCAGCATGGCGCCGCCTTCCTCACAGGCAGCGGCGAGGCACAGACGCCGAGGGGAGTCCGAGCCGGACTCCACCAGGGCGCCCCCTTCCCCAAGCCGGAACCTGCCCCCGCCACCTTTATATGCCGACGCCCCGCCTCCACCACCACCCCGCCACCACCCGCCACCACCCGCCTCACGGAACCCAGAGCCGGGCCCCGAGCCGCCGGAGCCCAGCGCCGCCGCCGCCGCAGCAGCGCCGCCGTCGCCGCCCCTCCCGCCGATCGCCCGCCTCTCGTCGACCCCGCCCCAGAACTCCGAGAACGCCCGCCCGGGACGCGCCTCGCCGGAGGTACCTGACCCCGCCGCCGGATTTTTTTAAGAAAACCCTTCGGTTTTTTTTAAAAACCCTAGATCATTTTTTTATAGATCGGTTTATTTTCGTCGGTTTATTTAATTAGCGAACGTCCGTTCGTCCGTTCGTTTTAACGAACGCGTTCACTGTTTAGGCTCTTTTAACGAACGTTTGTTCGTTTAGCAGTTCGTTGCTTTTCTTTTATTCGAATTATTCCGCGGTTATTCTGATCGTGATTTCAGATCCAATTTTCAAACCTGTTTATCTTTTCGCTCGTTTATCGGAATCAGGCGATTCAAGCGCCTGGAGTTTCATCTCGAAACCCTCTTTCCGAATAATCAACTTAAACCAGTTTTTATCTATGTAAAATTTGACTCTAGTTCAGATTAGTAAACGGACCATGTTTTTCTCGCCGTTTGAGTTTCGTTGTTCCGTTTGGTTTGATTCTTTTTGCAAACTGGAGTTCTTAAGTTGAACTCTCCGGTCAACCTCTTACAGTTAAAGTTTCGTTTGCGCATCTTTGTTTGTTGCTTATGTATGTATTTTTTGCTTGCGATAGAATTCCCGGAGTGCGAAGCGTGTTACTACGAGTCTCTAGGATTCACGGATCGTCAGCAAGGCAAGTAACACTTGATCATATCTTTCCATACCCGGTTTTTATGCATTAGCTCAATCCTCAAACATTGCATGATTAGGATGTCATCAAATTGTGGGTTGGGAAGTAGATGATGAGGTAGGAACCTATTGCCCTGTTACTTTCAAACCTTGGGAGTTACTTCTACGTTATGCTTATACTGCCATGCTATGCTCGTAGACGTGGTTTGGGTTTGAGAGATATTCATGACAGATGTGATATTATTAATTAATGGTTTACTTTAAGGTGGCAACTTAAATACACATCTGGGTGGATTGAGGCACCTGGGGAACCCAGTGTTGTCTGTTTATTTTGGAAATCCCGGGGTACCCGTGTGATCTTCCTATGGACTGCCACCCAGGCTCAAACGGAACTGAGATTATTCATGCTAGAAACTTCCGTGTGCAGCCACAAGCTATTATGGGCTCTAGCATAGTTGAGTAAGTTACGTGAAGCTCTCGAAGAGGTAGGTCAGCAGGTAGTGGGTTTTATAGGTTTGGTATGATCTATCCGGAGTAGAGAGTTAATGTTTCGAAGATCTGTCTCGGTCATCCGTTTCTCAAACACCATGCGGTCGAGAAACCAGCGGAGGCGATCGAGTCTTGTGGGGAAAAGTGCGCAAACCTCTGCAGAGTGTACAATCTAATCATGGTTAGCCGTGTCCCCGGTTATGGACGATTCTGAGTATCTAGTACTTGAGTATTCACATGTATCTCATCACTCTAAATTAATACTGTTGGGTTGTTAATCACTTTAATTGGGATTGAGTTGGGGTTACACCTTCTCAATGATGTTTCAACCACCATGATAGTTAAAGTAAAATTTATTCCTTTGATATAGGGAAAAATTGGCTTTTCAAAAACTGTAACCATAGAGCTTTCCACCAGCCATATATGCATGTAGTATAGCTTATTCTTTCACTACTCTATGTGTTATATTGCCAGATATTCCATGTCTGACCGTTCTCGGGCATAGCGTATTATGTTGCAGACTTTTCAGACGAGGAGTAAGGATTGTAGGTCGTTGCCGTGCAGCTCGATTATGCCGTTGGAGTTGATGGACTCACTTTATCTTCCAAGCCTTCCATTGTTATCGCATTAGATGGCCTTAAGCCATATTATTGTAATAAGTTCTCTTTTGAGACATTATATGTAATAAGTGTGTGATTGCTACTCTGTTATAAATCCTTGAGTCTTGTGTGTGTCAAGATTACCGATCCAGGATGACACAGAAGCACAGAGACTTGACCATCTGAGGTCGGGTCGCTACAACAGCTTTTCTCAGGATTGTATTGGGAAGTCCCGGCTTAAGTTCACATCTTAAAACCGTCACTTGAGGGCTATTAGAGCTGACAGATTGAAATATACAAGCAGAGAGTCATGGAATTTACCTCATATTTGTCCTTCATCATATTTACTAGACCGGCTTCATAATCACGGCTGGTATATAACCGGTTCAGATAACCGGAATGAAGATCTTGGGGATTCAAAGCGGCATAAGTTGCCAAATCGGCATTCCACTTGCCTTTACCAAATGCAGTAAAGTCATCCTTTGAAGTGTGCTTGGACAAGGCGACAGGATTACCTGGCTCGGAATGGCCAAAGCCAGTAATAACAACATCGTCATCCTTGGCTTCGCCGGTTCGCACTGGGGTCACCGGTTTATCCATATGCTTTGGTGGACTCGCTGTCTTGTCAGTTTGAGCAGGACTCGGGGGTTGATTTGAAGGGCCGGTGGTATCAACATGTGCCTCTTCAACAATAACATCATGATCTTGCAATGGTGGGTCGGTCAGCATATCATCCTGGATGTGTTCCTCGGGATTTGGTATTTGGGTCGGTTCAGGAGCATCGTCTTCTGCCGCTTTGTCCAGGCGAGCTTTCTTGCTTGGCCTAGGCTTGGCCCTAAAAGGAAAAAGAAGGATCAGTCCAATGAACATTTAAAGTGGTATACCAAACAGCATTATCAGAATATGGCTCACCCAAGCACTTGCCTTGAGTGGTGGGAGTTGGGTGCTGTCGACTCGCCAGAGGAAGAATGAGAAGTCACCGATAATCAGTCGATGGATTAAGAGGTTGACGAATGCAACCCGCTTTAGGATAAGCATTGACGAAACAGTTAGAGACCTCGAGCAGGCGTTTCGAACCGGACTGTTCGGTAAACCGGTGGAGGTGACTACCTGGCATTGTGCGGGTTCGCGATGAGCTTCATGTTGTTGTGTCTTCATAAGAAAGTTTCGATCCCAGTAAGCAAGAGGATGAGAAAATTTAACTTTCCGGTTTGCCCGACGGATTTTTACTGAAGGTAAAGGGTTTGAATCAGAAGAAAGAGTGATTACCTCTACAACATCAGCATGACTAGCTTCAGCATCATCCTGGCAATAATCATTATCAATAAGGCGTGTAAAAAATAGACCAAGTGAGTCAAGTTCTACCACAAGATCTGGATTACCCACATCATCGTCAACTGGTGGATCGGAGGAGGCAGTGGTTTTCTTTCTATTTGCTGGTTTCTTCACAACTTTGGTCTTGGGCCGGGTTATTGCCACCGGTTTCTCTTGTGGAGTCTTCCTGCTCCAAAATGGATCATCACCCTGTTTGAAAGATGTTAATATCAACAAAGAGTACTTAAACATAGTCAGATTTTATAAAGGCATATGATATGAGTCTTACGGCTGGCGGTTTGTTAATGGCACAAAAGGGAGCCAGGCCGGTTTGGGCGTAAGCAGCTTCCGGTTCGTTTAACATCCTCTTAACAGCCTCAATAACTTCATCGTCTGTCAGCTGGATCTCAATATGCCGTAGAGGGTCTTTCACATCTTCTGTGCATTTGCACATCAAACCGGAGCGCAGGCTTAGGGGCAGTATACTCCAAGATATCCAGCAGCGAGCAAGATCAACTCCTGTCAACCCGTTGGCCATGAAGGCCCGGAGCTTGGATAGTTGAGGGGCATATTTGCTTCTTTCCTTAGCAGTCAGTCTGTGAGGGAGGGGATATGTGTTGCTTAGCCGCTCCGGACGGTAACCCGGTAAAGGATTTTCTCCCTCAGGAGAGGTATCTTTGCAGTAAAACCATGTTGAATTCCACTCTTTGGGATGGATGTGCAGTTTGGCGTAAGGGTAAGTGACCTCTTTCTGCTTTTGAATCGCCACACCACCCAACTCAGTGTTGGGACCGTCAGAAAATTCAGTGCGGCGGTTTAGATGGAAGCAATCTCTGAACAATTCAACGGTGGGCTCCTCTTGAAATAATACCTCACAGAGCACTTGAAAGTGATAGATATTGGTTATGGAGTTGGGGCCAATGTCTTGTGGAGACAGTTGGAAGTTGGCCAAGACATCCTGATAAAACTTTGAACCGGGTGGACTGAAGCCCCGGGCTAAATGATCAGCAAAAACAACAACTTCTCCATCCTTGGGTTCTGGAGGACTCTCCGGACCAAGGACCCTCCAGTGAATGACGTCTTTTTTGCCTAAAGCGCCGGTGCGGACTAAGTTATCCAGTTGAGTTTCAGTCACTCGAGAAGGGACCCAATTACACTCGTACACTTGCTTGGCCATGGTGCAATCTGCAAAGCAGTAATACCGGTTCAAGAATATGTTGGAAGGCTATATATTGATACATTCATTGTTAACCGGAAGAAGTTACTTATAAACCGGATTTACGCAAGGTGGCATTACATAACTGGAAATCTGGCGGTTCAACAAGGGACTAATGGTATATGCTGAGTTGTCATTTTTTCTACAAAGTTAAACCGCTGATCTCAAACATTGAAGAATCAAGAGTGGATGTGCAAAAACAGGTTTCACAAAAGTGTTTCACAGTTTTGGATCTGGAGCATGTTCAGAAAAGAAATAAATATTCAAGGTCCAAAATGGAGCGGTACTAAATCAATGAGCAAGGATGTAAATAAGATTTATGATCTTGAGATGCGTAAGTGAAAACGGAGGCTAAAAGCTACCATTACACAGAACAGAGATTCATGAGTTCTTTTGAGAACCATTATATGAACGAAGAACAAAGGATGAACACCGAAAACCTAGAAACCCTAGAATAGATCTGGGGGAAAGAGCGTAAGATTTACGGAGCCGAGGAAGAAGCGGAAGGTCGCCGCGATGCTCTGCACGCGTTTAGGGTGATGCAGCGCCAAGGTTGGTGCAGAAGTTGACGGCGGCGGCGGAGCTCCGAAGCTGGGCGGCGCGAGGAAGACGAAGCAAAGGGGCACGAAGGGGAAAAAGAAATGACCCTTCGGTCTTATTTATAAAGCAAGGGACATGTGTCAGGCGCGAGAATCAAGGAGCCACGAGTTTGGAAACGGAGCTGTCGTCTCGATTGTCACAAGTCTATTAAACAAAAGAGGTATTGTGGATAGTTTTTATGACAGGTGACGTCACACCGGTTTACGATGACCAGAGAAGATGACATCATGGCGGTTCACCCAATTACACAAAGTTGCTGAAGACTTAGTTTTTTGCTGAGGATTGACATGAACCTGTTCAAATCAATCTGGGGCCTAATGTTGGGGATATTACTACTGGGCGTAAACCGGCCAGGACAGGCCGGGTTAACTTCATTAGTAGTTGAGTATATTAAAGCCCAAGTAGGCAGATGAGGGCATAAGGCCCGTAGCCGGTTTAAGGCCTGTAGCCGTAAACCGGCATGGGTATGTAACTTGTATTGTAAGTTAGGAATAGTAGAGACCGAGCCGGATACATCTATAAACCGGCGCCGGGACTCTGTGAACCGATGGGCGCCACCCATGTATATAAGGGGACGACCCGGAGGCGATTCAGGACAACAGACAACAACTCGAGACTTAGGCGAAGCTTGTTTGCTCCCTAGTCATCGAAACCCCCATCAATTCCATCACAACTAGACGTAGGCTTTTACTTTCATCGAAGGGGCCGAACTAGTATAAACTCTCTTGCGTCCTTGTGTCCACTTTAACCCCTTCAAGCTAACCCGTAGCGATGGCTCCACGACTAAGTCCTTTCATGAGGACATCTGCCGTGACAAAACCACGACAATACTAGAACAAAATATGACTCTATATGAGTGCCTCCGGTGGTGTACCGGGATGGGTAATGAATCAAGAGTGACATGTATGAAAATTTATGCATGGTGGCCTTGCCATAGATATGATGTCAACTACATGATCATGCAAGGCAATATTACAATGATGAAGCGTGTCATAATAAAAGGAATGGTGGAAAGTTGCATGGCAATATATCTCGGAATGGCTATGGAAATGCCATAATAGGTAGGTATGGTGGCTGTTTTGAGGAAGATATAAGGAAGTTTATGTGTGATAGAGCGTATCATATCACGGGGTTTGGATGCACCGGCGAAGTTTGCACCAACTCTCGAGGTGAGAAAGGGCAATGCACGGTACCAAAGATGCTAGCAATGATGGAAGGGTGATTGCGTATAATCCATGGATTCAACATTAGTCATAAAGAACTCACATACTTATTGCAAAAATCTAAAAGTCATCAAAACCAAGCACTACGCGCATGCTCCTAGGGGGATAGATTGGTAGGAAAAGACCATTGCTCGTCCCAGACCGCCACTCATAAGGAAAACAATCAAAGAACACCTCATGCTTCAAATTTGTGACACAACGTTTACCATACGTGCATGCCACGGGACTTGCGAACCTCAACACAAGTATTTCTCAATTCCACAATTACTCAACTAGCATGACTCTAATATTACCATCTCATATCTCAAAACAATCATCAAGTATCAAACTTCTCATAGTATTCAATGCACTATATATGGAAGTTTTTATTATACCCATCTTGGATGCCTATCATATTAGGACTAATTTTATAGCCAAAGAAAATTACCATGCTGTTCTAAAAGACTCTCAAAATAATATAAGTGAAGCATGAGAGATTAATTATTTCTATAAAATAAAACCACCACCGTGCTCTAAAAAGATATAAGTGAAGCACTAGAGCAAAATTATCTAGCTCAAAAGATATAAGTGAAGCACATAGAGTATTCTAATAAATTCCGATTCATGTGTGTCTCTCCAAAAGGTGTGTACATCAAGGATGATTGTGGTAAACTAAAAAGCAAAGACTCAAATCATGCAAGACGCTCCAAGCAAAACACATATCATGTGGTGAATAAAAATATAGCCTCAAGTAAAGTTACCGATAGACGAAGACGAAAGAGGGGATGCCCAGGCATCCCCAAGCTTAGGCTTTTGGTTGTCCTTGATTTTTACCTTGGGGTGCCTTTTCATCCCAAGCTTATGCTCTTGCCACTCCTTATTCCAAAATCCATCAAATCTTTACCCAAAAACTTGAAAACTTCACAACACAAAACTTACACAGAAAATCTCATGAGCTCCGTTAGTGTAAGAAAACAAACCACCACTTTAAGGTACTGTAATGAACCCATAATTTATTTGTATTGGTGTTAAACCTACTGTATACAAACTTCTCTATGGTTCATACCCCCCGATACTAGCCATAGATTCATCAAAATAAGCAAACAACACACGAAAAACAGAATCTGTGAAAAACAGAACAGTCTGTAGTAATCTGTATCAAACGTATACTTCTGGAACTCCAAAAATTCTGAAACAAATTTTTGGACGTGAGGAAATTGTCTATTAGTCATATGCAAAAATAATCAACCTAAAATCGCTCTTCAGTAAAAAATGGCAGCTAATCTCGTGAGCGCTAAAGTTTCTGTTTTTTACAGCAAAATCATAAAGACTTCACCCAAGTCTTCCCAAAGGTTCTACTTCGCACGAACACTAATTAAAACATAAACCACATCTAAACAGAGGCTAGATGAATTATTTATTACTAAACAGGAACAAAAAGCAAGGAACAAAAATAAAATTGGGTTGCCTCCCAACAAGCGCTATCGTTTAACGCCGCTAGCTAGGCATAAAAACAAGAATAGATCTAGGTATTTTCATCTTTGGTATGCAATCCATAAGTGGCTCTCATAATAGATTCATAAGGCAATTTAATTTTCTTCCTAGGAAAGTGTTCCATGCCTTTCCTTAACGGAAATTGGAATCTAATATTTCCTTCTTTCATATCAATAATTGCACCAATCGTTCTAAGGAAAGGTCTACCAAGAATAATAGTACATGTAGGATTGCAATCTATATCAAGAACAATGAAATCTACGGGCACATAATTCCTATTTGAAACAATAATAACATCATTAATCCTTCCCATAGGTTTCTTAATGGTGGAATCCGCAAGATGCAAATTTAAAGAACAATCATCAAATTCACGGAAACCTAGCACATCACACAAAGTTTTTGGAATCGTGGAAACGCTAGCACCCAAATCACATAAAGCATAGCATTCATGATCTTTAATCTTAATTTTAATAATAGGTTCACACTCATCATAAATTTTTCTAGGGATAGAAACTTCTAGTTCAAGCTTTTCTTCATAGGATTGCATTAAAGCATCAACGATATGTTTGGTAAAAGCTTTATTTTGATTATAAGCATGAGGAGAATTTAACACAGATTGCAATAAGGAAATACAATCTATCAAAGAACAATTATCAAAATTAAATTCCTTGAAATACAAAATAGTGGGTTCATTGCTATGTAAAGTTTTGACCTCTTCAATCCCACTTTTATCAATTTTGGCATCAAGATCTAAAAACTCCGAATCATTGGGACGCCTTTTAACTAAAGTTGTCTCATCTCCAGTCCCATCTTTATCAAGATTCATATTGGAAAAAAAAGATTTAATAGGAGACACATCAATCACTTTTAGATCTTCATCATTATTGTCATGAAAACTAGAAGAACACGCTTTTACAAAGCAATCTTTCTTAGCATGCATCCTAACGGTTCTTTCTTTGCACTCATCAATGGAAATTATCATGGCTTTGAGAGACTAATTTATATCATGCTTAGGTGGAATAGATATAAGTTTCAAAGAATCAACATCAAGAGAAATTCTATCCACGTTCCTAGCCAACTCATCAATCTTAGGCAATTTTTCTTCAAGCAAAGCATTGAAATTCTTTTGCGAAATCATAAATTCTTTAACACTAGTCTCAAAATCAGAGGGCATCTTATTAAAATTTCCATAAGAGTTGTTGTAGGAATTACCATAATTATTAGAGGAATTACTAGTGAACGGCCTAGAGTTAAAGTTTCGTCTATATGCGTTGTTACCAAAATTGTTCCTACCAAAAAAATTCACATCCATAGATTCATTATTATTCTCAATCAAAGTGGACTAAGGCTTATCATTAGGATTAGAATAAACACTCTTATTAGCAAACAATTTCATAAGTTCATCCATCTTTCCACTGAAAACATTAATCTCTTCTATCGCATGAACCTTTTTACTAGTGGATATTTCGATATGTCATTGAGAATAATTAACCATAATACTATCTAGGATTTTAGTAGCTTCTCCTAAAGTGATTTCCATAAAAGTACCTCCCACGGCCGAATCTAAAAGATTTCTAGAAGCAAAATTCAATCCGGCATAATTTTTTTGTATAATCATCCATAAATTCAAACCATGTGTAGGGCAATTACGTATCATTAATTTCATCCTCTCCCAAGCTTGTGCAACATGCTCATGAGCAAATTGCTTAAAATTCATAATATCATTTCTAAGAGAGATGATCTTAGCGGGAGGAAAATACTTAGAGATAAAAGCATCTTTGCACTTATTCCATGAATCAATACTATTTTTAGGCAAAGAAGAGAACCAAATTTTAGCACGATCTCTAAGGGAAAACGGAAATAGCTTCAATTTAACAATATCATTATCCACATCTTTCTTCTTTTGCGTATCACAAAAATCAATGAAGTTGTTTAGATGGGTAGCGGCATCTTCACTAGGAAGGCTAGAAAACTAATCTTTCATAACAAGATTCAGCAAAGCGGTATTGATTTCACAAGATTCAGCATCGGTAGTAGGAGCAATCGGAGTGCTAATAAAATCATTATTGTTGGTATTGGAAAAGTCACACAATTTAGTATTATCTTGAGCCATCGTGACAAACAATCAATCCAATAGACAAGCAAACAAGAAGCAAGCGAAAAGAGGCGAACGGAAAAAGGGCGAATAAAACAGCAAAGATGAAGTGGGGTAGAGGAAAACAAGCGGAAAATGGCAAATAATGTAATGCGAGGAATAAGAGTTTGTGATGGGTACTTGGTTTGTCTTGACTTGGCGTAGATCTCCCCGGCAACGGCGCCAGAAATCGGCAAGTTGATGGGAGATCAGATCTTGACTTGACTTGGCGAAAATCTCACGGGGAAATCCTTCTTGCTACCTCTTGAGCATGCGTTGGTTTTCCCTTGAAGAGGAAAGGGTGATGCAACAAAGTAGCGTAAGTATTTCCCTCAGTTTTTGAGAACCAAGGTATCAATCCAGTAGGAGACTACACGCAAGTCGCCTAGTACCTGCACAAACAATCAAGAACCTTGCAGCCAACGCAATAAAGGAGTTGTCAATCCCTTCACGGCCACTTGCAAAAGTGAGATCTGATAAAGATAATAAGATAAATATTTTTGGTATTTTTGTTGTATAGATTGAAAATTAAAGATTGCAAAATAAATAGTAAACTAGAATTGTAGATCGGAAACTTATATGATGTAAAGTAGACCCGGGGGCCATAGGTTTCACTAGTGGCTTCTCTCAAGATAGCATATATTACGATGGGTGAACAAATTACTGCCGAGCAATTGATAGAAAGCACATAGTTACAAGAATATCTAGGCATGATCATGAACATAGGCATCACGTCCGTGTCAAGTAGACCGAAATGATTCTGCATCTACTACTATTACTCCACACATCGACCGCTATCCAGCATGCATCTAGAGTATTAAGTTCATAAGAACAAAGTAACACATTAGGCAAGATGACATGATGTATAGGGATAAACTCAAGCAATATGATATAAACCCCATCTTTTTATCCTCTATGGCAACAATATAATACATGTCGGTTCCCTTTCTGTCACTGGGATCGAGCAACGCAAGATTGAACCCAAAGCTAAGCACTTCTCCCATTGCAAGAAATATCAATCGAGTAGTCCAAACAAAACCGATAATTCAAAGAGACGTACAAAGATATAAAATCATGCATATAAAAATTCAGAGAAGAACCAAATATTGTTCATAGATAATCTTGATCATAAACCCATAATTCATTGGATCTCGGCAAACACACCGCAAAAAGTGTTACATTGAATAGATCTCCAAGAACATCGAGGAGAACTTTGTATTGAGAACCAAAGAGAGAGAAGAAGCCATCTAGCTAATAACTATGGACCCGAAGGTCTGTGGTAAACTACTCACACATCATCGGAGAGGCTATGGTGTTAGAAGCCCTCCGTGATCAAATTCCCCTCCGGCAGATCACCGGAAAAGGCCCCAAGATGGGATCTCACGTGTACAGAAGGCTGCGGCGGTGGAAACGTGGTTTCGTGGCTCCCCTGGATGTTTTCAGGGTATAAGAGTATATATAGGCGAAAGAAGTAGGTCGGTGGAGCTACGAGGGTGGGGGCGCGCCTACCCCCTTGGGCGCACCCTACTACCTCGTGGCCGCCTCATTGCGTCTCTGACTTCCACTCCAAGTCTCCTGGATTGCGTTTGTTCCAAGAAAGATCCTCGCGAAGGTTTCATTCCGTTTGATATTCATTTTCTGCGAAACACTGAAATAGGCAAAAAACAACAATTTGCACTGGGCCTTCGGTTAATAGGTTAGTCCCAAATATAATGTAAAAGAGTATATTAAAGCCCATTAAACATCCAAAACAGATAATATAATAGCATGGAACAATAAAAAATTATAGATACGTTGGAGACGTACCACTCCTCGCTGATGTAATCTTTCGACAATATTTGTTAAGCGATCAGTGAGTTCCATGACACTTTATTTACGAAGGCCTCTGAATCCAGTGAACATAGCTCGAAGCATTTTAGTGTGTGGATCTGATCGGGCGACAAATTCTTCATGGGCACTATTGAGAGCATACCAAATTTGTTTTGTTGTGTTAAGCCTGTGGAACCGAAGGAAAATGTCTTTTGATAGACTTCCACCAATGATATCTTTTGCTTGAGCATCCAACTACATATTTGCTTTATCAACGAAAGTCATATCTTTCTGTTGCTTAATGGTGTAGCCATCTTCCACAATTTGCAACAGTTCATAGTTGTCACTTGAATTCTGACTCTCATTCGTTCCTTCCAGTATAGTTAGTCATTTCCATCGAAGATGGGAAACCTTTCAGAGTGCGAAGATCTACCTGTTGGGGAATGTAGCATGCAATTTCAAAAAAATTCTAACGATCACGCAAGATCTATCTAGGAGATGCATAGCAACAAGAGGGGGAGAGTGTGTCCACGTACCCTCGTAGACTGAAAGCGGAAGCGTTAGGTTAACGCGGTTAATGTAGTCGAACGTCTTCACGATCCAACCGATCTAGTACCAAATGTACGGCACCACCGAGTTCAACACACGTTCAGCTCGATGACGTCCCTTGAACTCTTGATCCGGCAAAGGGTCAAGGGAGAGTTTTGTCAGCACGAGGGCGTGGTGATGGTGTTGGTGATGTGATCCGTGCAGGGCTTCGCCTAAGCACTACGGCGCTATGACCGGAGGAGTAAACTGTGGAGGGGGGCACCACACACAGCTAAGAGAATAACTGATGTCCTATGGGGTGGCCGCTTGCCCCCGTATATAAAGGAGGGGAGGAGGAGGCCGGCCACCAAGGGGGCGCGCCATGGGGAGGGAGTCCTACTAGAACTCCACTCCTAGTAGGATTCGGCCCCCTTTTCCTTTCCCATCGGAGGGGGAAAAGGAAGGAGAGGGAGAGGGAGAGGGAAAGGGGGCGGCGCCCCTCTTCCTTGTCCAATTTGGAATCCCTTGGAGGGGGGCGCGCGCCACCCCTTGCGGACTCGCCTCTCTCTCCCCTAAGGCCCATGTAGGCCCAATACTTCCCCGGGGGGTTCCGGTAACCCCTTGGAACTCCGAAATATACCCTAACCATTCCGAAACCATTCCAATGTCCGAATATCATCGTCCAATATATCAATCTTTACCTCTCGACCATTTCTAGACTCATGGTCATGTATGTGATCTCATCCGGGACACCGAACAATCTCGGTCACCAAAACACATAACTCATAATACAAATCGTTAAGCGTGCGGACCCTACGGGTTCGAGAACTATGTAGACATGACCGAGACATATCTCCGGTCAATAACCAACATCGGAACCAGGATGCTCATATTGGTTCCTACATATTCTATGATGATCTTTATCAGTCAAACCGTAATAACACTGGTGTGCGTCGGTCCTAAACAAACGATTTTTACCCTTTTCCGCGACGGTCTTCGGAACTGTCGCCAAGTGAGTGTGTGCGATAGGGGGTCCTTCCCACATGACCCAGAAACCGTCGGGGATATGGAACAGTAATCCAGAGGCCTTCCAAAATGTAATCGTGTGTGATGCAGCACACACTAAATTCTTTCGCACATGTGGTATCGGTGATTACGTGTTTCTAATGACGCAGTGAAACCATACGGTCTGTCGTAACGAACCATTTGGGAAACAGTATGTAAGGCACACGGGCCAACATATGAACTGTGTGTGATTTGTGCCCTATTGCACACGAGTTTTCTGTGTAACCCGTCTACCATGCTAGACTCCATCGCACACATTTTCCAACAATTACTGTCTGCGATAATGTTCTATCACAAACGGTTTAGGAGCCCCTTCGCACACATACAAGTGCTGCGGACTATTTGTGATTTGTTAGGTATCACCGACGGTTGCCGCAAGAGTGACGTGTGCTTTTCGTTTGGGATGCCACACGTTTCCTGAAAAAAATACGACTGGGATTGTATTTTGCATTGGGCACGGTTTACTCCCAGTTCTCATGTGCAATAACGCGATATCACAAACGGTTCCGGAGAACCTGCGCACATGTACTAGCGCTGCGAATCATTTGTGATCTGTTGTGTATCACCGAAGGTTCCAATACAATTGACATATGCTTTCCGATGTGGATCGCACACACTCATTTAGTTGAACCGTGTGCGGAGCAATTGCCAGGTTAAAACAAAAATATCCCATTTTGAGTCGGCATGCAAAAAGCAAATTCGCCACAATATTCAATTGAACAAATAAACAAAAATATCCCATTTTGAATCGGCACACAAAAAGAAAATTCGCCACAATATTCAATTGAACAAATAGTGTCCACAGGAAGAACATTCATCAGATATTCGCAACAATTGCAATTGAACATATGGTAGCTAAATTCCAATGATTTGTCCACACATATATGCATTACAAAATTAATCATAGTGTATGAAATACGAAGACCTCATCAGATGGAAAATAATGGATCCATGTGTTATATGTTTAGTGGCTAATTCTTACTCAATGTTTCAGGAGAAACCATGCTGAAATCTTCATCACCACCAGTGGGATTGATGTAGTGATCCAGGAAGAAGTCGCTGATAAATCTCCAAACCATCAGCAATTCACCAGCCGGGAGCGGTTCAGGGGTCCTTGGTTTTAAGATGAGCTGCAGTATTTTTAAGATCATAATGTGCCATATGAGTGGAGTAGAAGATATTGATTAAGATAGACTTACTGGTACTAATTCGCGAGGATCGTCACAACTGTCGGTGTCCTGGGAACAGGGGTCCCCAGACTTGCCTGCCTGCGGCCAATGGCGTGGCTCTGCGAGCGGGCCCGTATGACCCATCTTCACCAACAAGCTTTCAAGACCCTCGCGAGGGGCCAAGCCTCGCGAGGCGGATGACACAAGACCTCCTCGGGAGCGGCCTCACCAGACTGGCTCGCGAGGGGTGGAGAGATCAAGGCAAGGCAAACCTCGCGAGGTTCTCGTGACGTGAGCCATGATGATCGAGACCAGGCGGGTGCCAGCGCGCACAGTGTCCTTGTTTCCTCTTTGGTGGTAAGGAGGCAAGCACAGGCGAGGAGTACCGAGGCGTCAAGCAAAGGTTTCCCTATCGGTGCAACGATACCAAGACAGCAGGACGGAGGTCACCGTGGAGCCCAAGACGACGTCACAACCAGAGGCTTTAGCAGGCGAAGACCACTTTTGCTAGGATAAGATGTACTAGCTGTTGACACGTCTCCAACGTATCTATAATTTATGAAGTATTCATGCTATTATATTATCAACCTTGGATGTTTTATAAGCATTTATATGTTATTTTATATGATTTTTTGGACTAACCTATTAACCTAGTGCCCAGTGCCAGTCTCTGTTTTTTTCCCTTGTTTTTGAGTTTTACAGAAAAGGAATACCAAACGGAGTCCAATTGACGTGCCAATTTTTGACGATTTTTTTTGGACCAAAAGAAGACCCCGGAGTAAAAGAGTTGGGCCAGGAGAGTCCCGGGGCGTCCACGAGGGTGGGGGGCACGCCCCCCCCCAGGCGCGTGGGCCTGCCTCGTGGATGCCTCGGGCACCTCCTTGACGTGAGACCAACGCCAAAAATTCCTATAAATACAGAAACCTCGGAAAATTAACCTAGATCGGAAGTTCCGCCCCCGCAAGCCTCTGTAACCACGAGAAATCAACCTAGGCCCTCTCTGGCACCCTGCCGGAGGGGGCCATCATCATCGGTGGCCATGGAGGAGTATCCCGGAGAGGCCATCATCGCCATGAAGGCCAAGGACCAGAGGGAGAACCTTTCCCCATCCCGGGGGGAGGCCATGGAGGAGGAAGCACAAGGGGGAGAACCTCTCCTCCTCTCTCTTGGTGGCAACGGAGTGCCATCGGGAGGGGAATCATCGCCGTGGTGATCGTCTTCATCAACATCACCATCATCATCACCATCCTCATCTATTTTACGCCGTCCACTCTCCCGCACCCCGCTGTAATCCCTACTTGAACATGGTGCTTTATGCCACATATTATGATCCAATGATGTGTTGCCATCCTATGATGTTTTGAGTAGATATCCTTTGTCTTTGGGTTGATTGATGATCTAGATTGATACGAGTTGTATGTTTTATTTTGGTGCTGTCCTATGGTGCCCTCCGTGTCGCGCAAGCGTGAGGGATTCCCGCTGTAGGGTGTTGCAATACGTTCATGATTCGCTTATAGTGGGTTGGTGAGTGACTGAAACACAAACCCGAGTAAGGGGGTTGTTGGTATTGGAATAAAGAGGACTTGATGCTTTAATGCTATGGTTGGGTTTTACCTTAATGATCTTTAGTAGTTTTGGATGCTTGCTAGAGTTCCAATCATAAGTGCATATGATCCAAGTAGAGAAAGTATGTTAGCTTATGCCTCTCCCTCATACGAAATTGCAATGACGATCACCAGTCTTGTTAACGATTGCCTAGGACAAATCCGCACACCGATCCATCATTATTCCACACTCGCTATTATAATATTTAGTATTATATTCTAAATTTATGATAATAGAACCTACTTTTATATTTTAGCTCTCTGATATCATGCAAAGTTATCCTCTTCATACCCACAACGTAGTTTTATTTCTCGTTGCTAGTTGGAAGCAAACGCTCGTGTACGTGAGAGTCGTGTCGATGGCGCGATAGGGCTTGAGAGAATACTGATCTTACCTTTAGCTCCTTGTGGGTTCGACACTCCATACTTATCACTTCCACCTTTGGAAATTGCTACGATGATGCCCTGCACTTGGGGATTATCAGCTGTCCCCTTTCAAATTGGCCATTGTGGGATCCCTTCCCGCTCAATATTTGGGGAGAGGACCAGGGCCTCTATGAATAGGACTAGCCAACACAGTAGGAGGGGATCGAATCCTCACCCCCACAAGTTCTCCAAGCACAAGAACACCCCACCTCAGGAGGCTGTTCTTCCCCTTGTACTGTTCATCCTCAGCCCAAGAGGCAATCCACCACACCACACTGGAGTAGGGTGTTACACCACAACGGTGGCCCGAACCAGTATAAATCTTTTGTACCTTGTGTTGTGAGTTCGTTGAGCTAGCCTAGAGATGGCGAAGCGTGTGAGGGAGAGATCTTCGCACGCACACCAGAGTTCGAACCTTATGGGTTTTGACGGAACCCGAGATCCGACATTTGGCGCGCCAGGTAGGGGTGCGCCGGAGTTTTCGTTCCGCTGATCCGCGTCCCATCGCTTCGTCGCATCAATGGCGGACGCCCGCCGAGCCCGCGCTGAGCGCATGGCTGCCCTCGCCACCCGCGTCGCCCAGACGGCTCCCGTCGGCGGGCCACCTCGTCGTTCTCCGTTGCTTGCCGCCAACGACGCCACCGGCCCGGCTGGGAACGAGCAGCAAGCATCCTCGTTGCACCCCTCGGTGCGGCGGGACGGCCGCACCGCCACTCCATCGCTGACCCCGGTCGGTTCGTCATCCCACGCTCACCGCGCCCCCGTGGACGCGCAGGCCGTGCTGTGCATGGCATGCGAGCTCCTACGCTACCGCCCCATCGACGACCTCTATGAGGACTGGTTGGACCGCATCGCCGAGCTTGTCAGCGCCGCAGGGGGCTCCGCCGCACCATCCCTCTCGCTGCCTCGTCCACCACCAGCTACGGGCGACGTAGCTAACGGAGCACCTCCACCACCTCTGCCCCAAGACGGCGCCCTGGCGCCAAGGCGCGCGGCTCCGTGGCGTGACCTACCGTGTCCGGCACCCGTGCGTGAAGAAGGAAGCTGCCAAGAAGTCCCTCGCCCACAAGAGAACGCTCCACCGCTCCCCGCACCACCGCATCAGGATCGCTTGTTGCGGCAAGGCCCCACGCCGGTCGCCGTGCCGGTTGCCGTGCCTCCACCCCTGAGCTTCATAGCGTCGCCTGGCCGGGCAAGTTCAAGCCAGAGCTGCCTCCATGCTACGACGGCAGCCCCGACCCCGCGGAGTTCCTGCAGCTCTATGAGCTGAGCATTGAGGCATCCAACGGCGATGAGAAAGTCATGGCGAACTGGTTTCCCATGGCTCTCAAAGACGGCGCTCGTTCGTGGCTCCTGAACCTGCCTCCAGGCTCGATCTCCTCCTGGGACGAGATGCGCGACCGCTTCGTCGCTAACTTCCAGGGCACTCGCGACCGCCCCTCGACCGCGGGTGATCTACGCCACGTCAAGCAACAACCAGGAGAGACCCTCCAGAAGTACATCCAGAGCTTCAAAAACGTTCGTCTCAAGATTCCCAAGGTGACGGACGAGGCCATCATCTCTACGTTCTCCGATGGCGTCTGCGACATCAAGATGAAGGAGGAGCTCGCCATCCACGAGGAGCTATGCACGTCTCTGGAGCTGTTCAACCTGGCGACCAAGTGCTCAAGAGCTGAGGAAGGGCGCCTCTCCCTCCTCAAGCTCCCAGCTGCGGATCCGGAGGAGAAGAAAGCCAAGGCCAAGGACGTGAAGCGCAAGGGAGCGGCCGCACTCATGGCAGGGACCAGCCTGAGTCATCCAAGAGCAACCAACCATTCTGCGCCTTCCACAACTTGCATAGCCACAACACCAGCGACTGTCAAGAGCTCAGGGCCATTCGAGAAGGACGCCTCGGTCGACGCCCCGAGCGCAACGACCGGGGCTACGGCCGAGGGGAGGATGTGGCAGAGGACATTGGGACGACCGTGGCCAACGCCAGGAGTGGCGCGACCGGCCTCGTGAGGACCGCTGGCAGGATCAGCCTCGCGAGGGTGCCTGGAGGGATCAGCCTCGCGAGGATCGTCCTCAGGGCAATGCTAGGCTTCCTCCGCTGCCGCCACCACCAAGAAGGAACGACGACCACCATCAGGACGTGGGGGCTGGGGCCTTCCAGGAGCCACGTGCTATCGCTTGCATCTTGGGCGGAGCTCAAGCCCCAGCCTCACAGCGCATCTTCAAGCAGTTTGCCCGCGAGGTGAATGTAGTCCTCCCCAAGCTCGAGGCCGCTCGCCCGCTCAGGTGGTCCAAGTGCGCCATCACTTTCAGTTCGGCAGATCAGCTCAAGTGCGCGGCTACCGCTGGCGCTCTCCCAATGCTTTGTTCACCCGTCATCAGCAACGTACAAGTCAGCGAGACTCTCATCGACGGCGGCAGGACTCAACGTCTTGTCCGTCGACACGTTCGACAACCTTCAAGTGCCCTACGACTAGCTTCAGCCTACCAAGCCTTTCTCAGGGGTGACTGACGGTTTCACCACACCGATAGGGAAGGTCCGCCTCCCTGTCACCTTCGGAGAACGCAACAACTACCGCACCAAACTCATCGACTTCGACGTCGACACATTCATCTGCCGTACAATGCCATCCTCGAGTATCCAGGCCTGGCCAAGTTCATGGCGGTGACGCACCACGGCTACAACGTCCTCAAGATGCCAGGGAGCAGCGGGATCATCACAGTCCCCTGTGAAGAAAGAGATGCGGTGTGCTCCCTCGAGCGCGCCTTCCAAGCAGCATCAATCGAAGACCCCGACAACAGTGCAGCTTGATACCCTCCTGAGGTTGTCCCTAAGAAGAAGAAGCAGCTACTCCGTGTAGGACCTCAGGAGGGTGATGTCGCGAAAGGTACCTCGTCAGGATCAGCGCCTGCACCTGGGGCGCCTCCCTCCCTTGCATAGGAAGGCACGACCGGCACCCACCTTGGGCAGGGCTCGGGGGCTCTCTTCTGGAGGACCTCAGACCTTGCCAACATCACGAGGGAGGCGCCCGGGCACCATCTGGAGGCGTGCTTTGTGGCATGATTCCCTCAGGAGGACGCAAGGCGAGGAGCACCCATCGGTCAGGAGTTCATTACCAAGACCACTCAGGAACTGCAAGAAGCAAGAGCCATGCGCGGCGACCGCCACCCGCCTGCCGCAGCCCCCCATCCAGGCGAGGATGGTGGGTTGCGCATCTGCATCGATGTCCCAGGGCTCAACCGGGCCGCGTCTTAGGAGCTCTTCCGGCCTTCGCGTGTGGGATGCTGCGAGGGCCCACCGCACAGCTACGTTCGCCTGCCTTTTGGCCTGCCAAGCATGGCATCCGCCTATCAGCGCAACCTGGGGCGTGTCCCGGCGTCTTAGGAGGCCAGGCACCATGCCGTCCTGACGGAGATGGAGACGGTCCTCAAGGAATCGCCTGGACCCCCAGAGCCTCCCGAGGCTCAGGGCCCCAGTGGCTCATGAGGAGCAACCCCTTCGCCGCGTACCTTCAGCTACCCCAACATCCCTTCTGCAACGGAACCAGGTGACATTTTCCAAGTTTATTTAGCTGGGAGCGCCCCCAGGGCTGCATCATTCCCAGGCCGCGTGGGTCCGTCCCTGCGGCATGTATCCCTTTCTCGTGTCTTTAGCTTACCTTGCTGGGGGCGCCCCTCGGGCTGCATCATCCCCAAGCCGCTCGGGCCTGACCCAATGGCATGTATCTTCCCTGCATTTACTTGAGCCGGTTTGTTTTCCATGCTTAATCTATCTATGACTATCACCTGCTTGATTGTCACCTACCACGAGAGCTGCTCACGCTGGCACGGCGCTTGTGCTCGGGTCCGTCCCTGCAACGTCAACAAACCCGAAAGCAGCCGAGCTCGCTCGCAGGCACGCCCAAGACGTCACCTCACCAGGCCCTCAGTGCCTTCATCTCCTCGCGGAGCAACCGGTGGCACACTGGCAACCATAATGGCAAGCTATGTTTCTCCTTGTGCTGGCTTGCAGGAATCCCTTGAGGATGACGGCAGGCGGCACCGCGAGCTCCCTTTTCTCCCATGCAATCTGCTTGCGCGTTAAAAGGGGGGCTCCTGAGAATCTCGACTCAGGAGCTCTTACTGGCTCTCCAGCCCTCACCCCCTGGCCTTGACCATGGCACGAGACCTGGCATACCAGCGGCGGCTGAGCTCTCTCGAGGGCCGGGACCTGAGGACGTAGAGCAGAAAGGAGAACGTGGAGAAGAGGGGAAGGCTCGTATGAGCCTGGCCTAGCTACGCTACGGACACCCACGCACGGATCTGGCGCATCACGAGGAATCGACTCCGGACCGTCAAGATAAGTCTCGTGCCCGGGTTGGCTAAAACCGCTAGGGCCTAGGAACCACACTAGCCGCAACCCTGCCATAGCAACGTCACCCCCTTTCTTACCTCCTGACGGCTGCTTGAGCGCTAAAGGGGACCTCCTGAGCATCGCGCCTCAGGAACTCTTACTGGACCCGGGTCGCTCACCTCCTGGCCTTGACCACGGCACGCGACCTGGCATACCAGCGATGGCTGCAGCCTGCCTGGAGACAGGGACCTGTCGCGTAGAGCACCAAGTTGTCGCGAGGATGGAAAGGGGAGACCGAGCTGAAGCAGGACTTGCGCCCGCGCAAGTTCATAATAAGGATAATATTGACAAAAGACATTACAGACCCTTCACACGCCCCCACGGGGTTCTTCTCGATTCTCCGCAGGAAACAAAAGGGAAAAGCTTCAAGGAGTCCTATCTACACGCGCCCCTGCAGCGGACGCCATCATCAACAGTGAGCCACCAGAGGGCGGCGCCAACCTCATCTAGATCAGCGGCGGCGGCGGCCGGACGCTGCAGCCCTGCTCCGAGCTCGGGGGCACGTAGCTGTCGTCGCTCGTCTCCGGAGTCTCGTAGAGCTTGGGAGAATCGCCGGACTCCCAGGCGACGCTGCTGCTTCCAAAGGAGCCGCTGGCGATGTGGGCAGCAGGCCCTGCCCTGGCTGTGACGCCGTCCTGAAGGCCCCTCCCGGAGCAACACTCCAGGTAGCGGCCTTCTGTGTCGAAGACCTTGAAGAAGAGCGTGGAGGCGGCATCGAACTCAAAATGGATCACGAGGGTGCCCTCCGCACGGCACACCTGAGCAACCTCGCCCCAGCCTCTGGTCATGAAGATCTTCCCCGAGGAGACGGACTCAACCTCCGCTCCGGTCGCCAGCGCGTCGTAGTCGGTGTGCTGCAGCCAAAGCTTGAGAGGTCCCCTCGGCGGAGAAGAAGGAAGGGAAGTGGATCCAGGTGCTCGGGGGCATCACCGCCCATAGCACAAGCTCGCGCGAGGAGTCCGTATCATGCACTCCAGGGGCGGCGACGCGCGCCACCGTTGTACGGCGACATGGCCACGGTGCACGCGTCGACACACGTCGCCTCTTCCTCTTGAGCCCTCGGCTGGGCGTACAGGGGTAACAGATACCCAGGAGGAGGCCGCTCACACCAAGGCCTCGTCACCACCTGCATCGCCGCCGCGTCACGGCGGTGGACCAGCCTCTTCTTCGGCGGGAGCGGCCCCGACCAGTCAAGGGGAGTCTTTCCTTTCTCCACAGCAGAAAACCTTCGGATGGGCGCCATTGGTGTCCGCAATGGATCAAGTAGGAAGAAACAAGCAGAATGGGAAGAGATGGGCGACGGGGGCTCCATCCCCCTCCCCATTTATAGCAGGAGAAGGCCAACCAGCGCCCCCCCACGATTACAGGTAATGATGGTTTTCTCCTTGCATGCAGCAGTGACTCGTCAAGTCGGGCAGTTGCCGAGGCAGCGTGGGGAAGCGGAGACGCCCATGCCCAATCAAACGCCGCGTGTCGACCAAGGCCACGGGCTGTTGGGGGCCCGCGGCGCTCCGCACTTGCCCTCTGGCTTCGCCTCGAAGCCAAGTTCGAGCGAGCCTTGGGCCTGGGGGCTACTGTCGGCGTCCTGGGAATGGGGGTCCCCAGACTTGCCTGCCTGCGGCCCATGGCGTGGCTCTGCGAGCGGGCCCGTACGACCCATCTTCACCAACAAGCTTTCAAGACCTTCGCGAGGGGCCAAGCCTCGCGAGGCGGACGACACAAGACCTCCTCGGGAGCAGCCTCACCAGGCTGGCTCGCGAGGGGTGGAGAGATCAAGGCAAGGCAAACCTCGCGAGGTTCTCGTGACGTGAGCCATGACGATCGAGACCAGGCGGACGCCAGGCGAGCGCCAACGCGCATAGTGTCCTTGTTTCCTCTTTGGTGCTAAGGAGGCAAGCATAGGTGAGGAGTACCGAGGCGTCAAGCAAAGGTTTCCCTATCGGTGCAACGAGACCAAGACCAGCAGGACGGCAGGACGGAGGTCACCGTGGAGCCCAAGACAGCGTCACCACCAGAGGCTTTAGGAGGCGAAGACCACTTTTGCCAGGATAAGCTGTACTAGCTGTACCCTTTCAAATTGGCCGTTGTGGGATCCCTTCCCGCTCAATATTTGGGGAGAGGACCAGGGCCTCTATAGATAGGACTAGCCACCACAGTAGGAGGGGATCGAATCCTCACCCCCACAAGTTCTCCAAGCACAAGAACACCCCGCCTCAGGAGGCTGTTCTTCCCCTTGTACTATTCATCCTCAGCCCAAGAGGCAATCCACCACACCACACTGGAGTAGGGTGCTACACCACAACGATGGCCCGAACCGGTATAAATCTTGTGTCCCTTGTGTTGTGAGTTCGTTGATCTAGCCTAGAGATCGCGAAGCGTGTGAGGGCGTGATCTGTGAGGGAGAGATCTTCGCGCGCACCCCAGAGTTCGAACCTTAAGGGTTTTGCCGGAACCCGAGATCCGACAACAACTATCAGTAGATTTGCATATGGAGATCATTTGTCTGCAAACATAGTATCCACAAAGGTTGGTCCCTGCTTCTTGCTGAGGACACCGAATTTTTTTGTACAAAATTAGTCATGTATTTGTCCTGTTAGGAACAACCTAACCGGTGTTAGATGTATTATTTTTTCTTTTGAAAAATTAGAAAGAGGTTTATTTAGAAGCTTGAACATTTGACTAGCGTAAGGAAAGGTATTTGCAGACTGTTGGATAAATTTTTCGAAAAAAATGGATTTTGGTGTGTTACCGGAGAAACGATCTCGTGCTGTAGAGGTAGTTTCCTCTTGAACAGGTTCCCTGTTTTAGTTTCCCACTATGCGAGCACACTGCAAATGATGATGAATTTTGACAACATCAATTATTGAACGAGATATGAATGCAAATTAATTTCAACATCATAGAATTCAATACATATCCAAGAATTGCTGAAGATGCGTCAGATCATGAGCATTTGTTGACTGTGTGAGAGAATCGATGTAGTAAACTGTGTTCTTGTTTGGAACAATGAATACCAATATCCAGTGATTGCTACATATTAAGAAATCCATGAACTTACGAATCATGTCGAAATCTGAAAGACAATCAGTGTATGCGTGGTTGTTTACCTGACTTACCCTTCATGATATGGCCAGAGAAATGGTTCTGCATGGGACGTGTTTTCGAAGATACGGGCGACCGTGTTAACGGCCCAGTCCCATCGGTCCTTTTCACGTAATGTTGTGCCATTTGCTAATGCAGGATCTATGAAATACACACTCTCACTTTGTCTTCTCTGCACGTTCAATCCCCTAAGAGGAATAAAATGCAGTTATCTCTTTATCATTTACAGCCTTGTATGGAGAAGTTGATCAGAGTTTGTTAAGTACTTACAAAATCACGTATCTAACAAGAGTGGCATCGAGCACGTTGAAGTTGAAGAAGAGATGTAAGTCCTCGAAACTCACAATTATGGAACCAACATCGTGTCAGAAATGATCTCTGTTGTAGTGGACTAGCAAATGGTGATGACCTTCTAACATTTGATCCATGCAATATTCATGTAACTCGCGGAAACTGGAGCTGCACTCATAAAAGTATTCGCCAACAAGAAATGGCTGGCCATGGACGTAACTGCGTGCTTCAAGTATGTCTGCTTTTCTTTTAGCAAGCAACAATTCTACTTCTTCATCATCCATGGCGTCAGAAATAATATTACTCCCCGATTCGAACAAGCTGATGTTAATTTGGTTTTCGGCGATGAGTGCTTTAAGTAAGAGGCAACCGTTCTCTTTCCTCTTCACTTTCCCGCTGCGCTTCCTCATGGTCGTAGGTGTAGCCTTTTTGGCCACTTCCTTCTTGGTACTTGAAGCATTTCTGGTAGAATGTCTGGTTGCCTGCATGGTAGACTGTCGAGCAGACGGTGAAGCTTGGACGGACTTCTTATCGGACTGTTTATCTACGTCGAACCGCTGAGCTGGCGGTGCTGCAGTGACAGACTGCTGGGCTATAGGAGCAGAGCCATCGGACTGCTGACCATGCTTTGAAGCTATGTCGGGTTTCTGCGTAGGTGGTGCCGACTTGTCGGTGTGCCGAGGAGGCCGTGCCAACGTGTTGGTTTGCTGAGCAGGAAGTGCTGATGCATTGGTATGCTGATCACGCGCCTGCGGACCGGCTGCATCGATGAGCGGTCGATTCTGGACCTCTGATCGCTTAGCGGCGGTTCAAAGCATCGATCGCTTAGCGATCTGTTCCACCAGGTTAGTCTGCTGAGCATGTGCTGCAGCTGGGTCTCCCAGCTGCTTGATGGCGGCAACTGAACCGGTGGTGCGTCATCAGCAGTTGTAGGCCTTGCCACTGGCTGCTTTGGGGTGGAGGATGACATGGCATGTACGCCACAAAGTCAGTCCGACTGATCACAGGTTGATGCATCAGCCCGCGAGAGCTGCTCTGGCAAGGAGAGCGTCACCAGTTGAGGGGCGATAGTGGTTGCTCTTGGCGGGGCTTCAGGAATCTCATCGATGAACTCTATTTCCTTTCGTGGCCACTGGATGTGATGTAACAGTGTTTCTCCCAAGGTCCTTTTCTCATTGAAGTCTCCTAGGACATTCTTCAGGGCAAATTGATTGAATCCAGGCTTTACTTCAGTCACGTAGCACTTCACACAGCCTGGCTTCAATGGCACATTGTCCAAGAAGAGGCCATATTCCAAGAAGGGTGGGAAAACCCAGGCTGTTGCACATTTTAATGTACCTTCATAATGTCTAAGCACACCCTTCAGTCTGTCTTTTATTCCAGATAGATCAGATATAGCATCATCACGAGCAGCTGCAGTCTCAGTGTCGCTGGGATCAGCTGATGCACAGCTACTCTTGTGCAGTGTTGTCGCACAATAAGCAGCATCATCCATGCCCGCTTCCCCTCCCATCTGCTGGCTATCTGTCAATGTTAGAGTCTTCTGCATCATCATCATTGACTCCTTAACATCCTTTCAAACAGCCGGATAAATCTGCTTCTTCAACTTTTCAAACAATGCATTCTTCTTCATTTAACTCCTCGCTTTTTTCATGCTGAGCCTCTCTTCTTTGCTGAGTGTGAAAGCCCTCTTGTGCGGGACATTAACGCCTATACCCTTGCACGGCCAGGGGGCTCTTTTGTGTCCAGAGCAATGGAAATAATGTCACATGGCCCTGAGTTCCTGTAGAACGTTCCAGGGATCTTGGAAGCCTCTACCATCACTTCATATAGTTTGGCGTCACGTGCGTTTTCAAAGTAATAAGTTCCGTCATCACGCCTATTTGCACGTGCCCGCAAGTAGTCTCTGGCGCATTCGCCCTTGCTTTCACTAAAGGTCGGACTCCCACCCGCCACTACTGCTTCTTTGTCCTCCTGTTCCCATATCAGTTTCATGCAGTAGTATCCTGCCACACCCATACGGTGGGGGTGTATGTTCTTCTTCTGAAGTTCTGATTGCTTGAAACTCTTCGCAGCAAACTTTGGAGTTGCCCTGACCCTTTTGAATTCTGCCCAGCCTGCCTTTGTAATTTGGGGGTATGTGGAGATTGGGTCCTTGCCTTCACTCAAGTACTTCTTGTATAGCACGTGCTTCCAGTTTCTCCAAGCATCCCTAGCCTTCTTCAGTTCAGCGTGTTACACCTGCATTCTCCACTGCTCTAGAACGTTGAAGTGATCCATGATCTCCCGGACTATCCTTCGCCATGTTTATGTGTCAGCCTTCCGAAACGCCGGCAGATTAATGTTGAGCCTTGCCCTGCCAACATATCCACGCACACTCCTGAACCTCATGCGTGCTTTATCTGGTTTAGTTGGAGCCCAGGACTTTAAATCATCTCGGTTACTTCATATACACCGTTAGGCTGGTGTGTGGGCTTCCTTGGAGCATTCCTTCGTGTCCTGACTAGAAGGGTAATTGCTGCAGCTCTATCCCGTCCAAGACTACTTGATCCCTCACAATCTGCTGAAGACCTAGTGTTGTCCGAATCAGATGAAGATACATGGCCTGAATGAGTGTTGCCGCTGCTACTCAGCATCTACATAGAACATATGTGAAACTCAGGAAAGGAGGATAAGCATAAAACTAACAACTTGGTATCAAGCTTTCTAAACATGTCATGCAATAATTTAGAAAATGTACAACTAATTTGTTAAGTTTGTGTGACTTGGGCGCCCGCGATTTGTAAATAGGCAGTAACTTATTGGAACAAATACAACATATATGTATTAAGGAAGGTAGATAATGAACATATATACGCTCTCCGTTATTTTATAGCCAATTTGGGAACATAAGGAACAAAATTGTAAGAGGGATTGCGAGGAAATATGCCTCGCCGCGATGGAGAGCAGTAACTAACAGGCTTCTTAATGCAAACCCGGCCGGACCACAGGAGAGGCGAGGGTTACTGCATCGATATTCTCGAGGGTGGCTGGCGAGCAAATGAAGAGGGCGAGGCGCGGGCTGCCGCGTGTTGGGAACAACAGTGGAGGTAGGCTTGACGCCGAAGAGCGGCCACACGACCGGTGTGAGCACGCCGGTGCCGGAGAGGGTTCTGCTCTGGATATGGGGGAGGGGGAAGCTAGCGAAGGAGATTGGGTGGACTAGTTGAGTGAAACACGGGCGGACGGTGGGGGGGGGGGTGTTGGCGGCCTAGGTGAAAAGGGTGAAAAATATCCCCGGCTGCCGCGCGCGCGGAAAGGCCTATGCAAGCGGTTGCCTCTAAGCGCTCATGTGCACAAAAAGAATAATTTCGTTTGAAATGAAGAAATACTAATTTTGAAATGAAGACGTGAGTTCATCGTTTCTCATCTAAATTTTTCGCATGTAAACCAATCACAATTTTACCACGGGTTTGATTTGCTGGCGCATTTCAGGTATCGCGTGCTATATATAAGACATTTTTTGGCATTTACCGTGCATGTTTGCATATAAATCAATTCCTAGCCGGACTGCATTTCCTGTCGAAAGGGATGAGGATTGCCGCTCGATCTAGGAGCATCCAACGGTGCAGACGTACGATCCGTGGGGTTTGGGTTCTGGCCAATCAGAACGCACGACTCAGATCGCACGCGCAGCGGGGGGGAGGCATCGGCCATGGTTTGGTAGGCACACGGCTTTCGTGTGTGAACCATGTGCTATTTGAAAACATTTTTTGGGAGGGGCTATGTGCAACATGTACATGTGTTGTCAAAAGGGATGAGGATCGCCGTTTGATAAAGGAGAATCAAACAGTGTAGATGTACGATCCGTGGGGTTTGGGTTCTGGCCAATCAGAATGCACGACTCAGATCGCGCGCGTGGCAGAGGGGTGGGGGGTGCATCGGCCACGGTTTAGTGGACACACGGCTTTCGTGAGAGAACCGTGTGCTCTTTGAAAACATTTACATTACCCATAATCATATTTTTGTTTGAATGAAAACATGAGTTCATTGTTTCGCCTCCAATTTTTTCCATGGTAAGAAATCATGAGTACAGTGGAGAGTGTCATATACTAGTATCATGAATATAGAGTACATATGATACTACCTTTAATTAATTATAGCGCATAGTATAATACATAGAGTATAGTATATCATATATATAGATCATATTTATTGCCATGCATGACACAAATTAGCATCGCATTTAACATGATACGGTATCTACCTACTATATGTTACTCTAACCCTCTTTATATATATTTAATTCTTTCCCACATCAACATATATACTTGCTATTTCCGAGTGCATGACATCGTCGGCTATGATACCACCACTATGGCCAGCCTTACATAGGGAGTATCATATAGTACTATATATAGTATCATGCATATGATACTAGTGTATGATACTACATACGTACCTTCATAGTGCATATATAGTATCATAGAGTAGTACTAGCTCCCTCTGTAAACTAATATAAGAACGTTTAGATTACTAAATAGTGACCTAAATGCTCTTATATTAGATTACGGAGGGAGTATATATCATAGATGACCGTATTTATGGCCATGCATGACACAAAGTAGTATAGCATTTATTTTATATATATATATATATATATATATATATATATATATATATATATATACGGTATCTACCTATGTTATCGCTTCTTACACACATCATCATATTTTCTATTCCCGGGTGCATGATACCGGCTATGATATACCCCCACTATGGCCACCCTAATAAGGCTGGTCATAATATGGGAGTATCAAGTGGTATGATGCATGCCAACTAGACTTTTTGGATGATGTGGCACACAGTTAAATGATGAAAGAGAGGGTGTGTGGTATCATATCATGATATTGTATCATATTAAATGTTGTACTACTTTGTGTCATGCATGGTAATTAATAAGGAACCTAAGATACTAACTCATGATACTATGCATGCGCGCATTACGGAGGTATTGCCGATCATATACTAGTATCATGCATATATACTCCCTCCTTTCCGGTTTATAGGCTTATCTCAAAATTTTAGTTTTTCCACTTTATAAGGCTCAATTTGGTTGTTCCCCATCACATGTCTAGATTCCAAGGTGCATTAAATCATTGCATGCAAGTATTAAGAGAAAGTTGACCAATGCATGTACTTTATATATGCATGCATGTATTGCAATTAATACATTGGAAAACATAAATTTTTGAGGAAAACAAAAGCATTAATTAGGTGTTCTTGCAAACTACAAAAGGTATTCCACCACTCACCATCTACCTTGGTTGGTGAGATTTTTGAATTGAGCCCTATAAGGCTGGCCATAGTGGGGGTAACATAAGTAGTATCATGCACTTGGGATTCACAAACATGCTTATGTGGCAGGCAATTAAAGAAGAGAGAGATGGTTATAGTAACATAGGTAGATACTGTAACATAATAAATGTGATGCTACTATGTGTCATGCATGGCAATAAATGAGACCACCTATGATACTAATCTATGATACTATGCACTATAGAGGTAGTAACATAGACTAGTAACATATGCATGTTACTAGTCTAAGTTACTCCCCACTATGACCAGCCTAAGGCTGGTTGTAATGGGGAGTATCATATATATATATATATATATATATATATATATATATATACTAGTAGTATCATGCATATATATGATAATGGAGCTAGGATACTAGCTACTTCCGTAATACATAGTATTATAAGTTAACATCTTAGGTTGCCTTACTAATCACACAAAGTAGTAGTACAACATTTAATATGACACGGTATCATGATATGATACCACATCCTCTCTTGTGTGCCACATCATCCAGAAAGTCTAGTTGGCATGCATGATACCGCTTATGATAATACCATTACAACCAGCCTAGCTAAACCGGAAAGGAGGGAGTATGAGACTAGCTATCCACAATGGAGAGTAGTACATTGGTAACGTACACATATCCCTAGACTATATATGTTACTACCTTCATAGTGGGTATTAACATACGTGTAGTGCCATGCAAAGCTTCATTTCTTAGGTTACAGACTCATATTGCATTGGGACATGTGATGCTACAATAACTATCTAAGTTACTGAAACTATCTCTCTCCTCATTAACTTATTGCCACATAAGCAAGTTTGCTGAGTTGGAGTCGGTGTTACTTCTGAAGTTACTCCCACTGTGGCTAGTCTGATACTAGCTAGTCGTCTATGATATACTAGCTACCTCGCTAAGAGCATGGTTAATAATACAGCCAAGGGTCATCTATAAGAAGTTGAAATGTCATATACAACCAACCTCTTAGCGGGTATGTACAATAATAAGTTTTATATACATACTAGTTTATCAATAGTTGGCCCACCTTACATCCTCACAAAGTGTCTTGGGTCTCCTATTGCAGCTGGCTCTACTAACCAAGAGCCCTCTTCTCTTCTCTTTCCTCGAACTAATAAGCACATATATATTATTCTATTCCTTATAGCCAGACTACCCACAATGGGAGTAACATAGGTAGTAACATCACACATATCTAGATAAAACAGATGATGTGGCAAGCAATAAATGAAGAAATGGAGGAAAGTGAATATGTGTGATGTTACTACCTATGTTACTCCCACTGTGGGTATAGTCTTACTATAGTATGAGACTACCCACAATGGGAGTAACATAGGTAGTAACATCACACATACCTAGATAAAGTAGATGATGTGGCAAGCAATAAATGAAGAAAGAGAGGAAAGTAGTAACATAGCTAGTTACTAGTAGTATGAGTAACATCACATGTACATATCAAGGCAAGATGTGTCTATAGCCTAATAAATGAAGTGTTGCATGTAACCACACATATATGTTACTCCCCAGTATAGAGGTAGTAACATATACTAGTGTAACACATGAGCATGTTACTAGTCTATGTTACTACCCATTGTGGCTAGTCTGAGTAACATCACACATATCAAGGCAAGATGAGTCTATATCCTAATAAATGAAGTGTTGCATGTTACTACACATATGTTACTCCCCACTATAGAGGTAGCAATATAGACTAGTAACATTCTATGTTACTACCCATTGTGGCTAGTCTTATGTCACTCTATTGTGTACTTACTTGCTCTAATAATGCATTGTATCATAGAATAGCTAGTATCATATGTAGTACTTTATTTATATTGTCATGCATGCATGGCACATAGTAGCATAACATTTATTATGATATGGTTTCATGATATGATGCTTAACCCTCTCTTTGTTCATTTAATTAATTCTATGACAGCTCATCAAAATTGCCTAGTTGGCATGCATGATACTAGCTATGATACCCCCTTACTATCAGCCTAGCAAAGGTGTACAGATCATTTGTGCGTCACTTTGTGAGTTTTCATCCTTTGTTCGAGAAGCGGGGAGAAGTTTCAAACATTTCGACCGTGAGGTGCGGCCACTGGCGTAGGCCTAGTTGGTATTTTAGTTACAGAAAATTCAGATGGAGTTCGGACATCATCAAAATCGATGTGTGCCTGTGGTGTGCTCTCATGACCCTGTGGAAAAAATTGGTAAAGTTCCGCACAAGTTTGATGACCGCTCCTTCCAAACTGGAGCATCTCACTTGAAGGATCATGGTTTTACAAAAGGAGACATGTCAATTCAAACTCCTGTGGCCGGTGACTTCATCGTTTGGCCTCATAAAAATTTCCATGATACGCAATCACCATTATACCACGGGTTTGATTTTTTGGCGCATTTCAAGTATCGTTAGCTATATTTAAGACATTTTTTGATATTAACGTGCATTTTGTGCATAAAAATAAAATTACAACCGGAACTGCATGTGCTGTCGAAAGGGATGAGGATCGTCGTTCGATCTGGGAGCATCCAATGGTGCAGACGTATGATCCATGGGGTTTGGGTTTTGGCCAATCAGAGAGCACGACTCAGATCATGGGCGGAATGGTGGCGGGGTTTGTCGGCACACGGCTTTCATCAATGAACCGTGTGCTATTTACAAACCAGATTGCATATTTTTGTTCACACATACTCTAGTGAGATCGATTGAGTGCGCTACCTCTATGATATAATAATAATAATAATAACAAAAAACAGTTCATATTCATTGCCTGAGCTGACAGCATATCAAGGTCAACATATTAACGGTTCTTACATCAACAGAAAACCAGGCATAACTCACAAATTCAGTACACACGACAGTTCTAAATTGAATGAATTAAGTTGCAGGGTAGGCATAAAGACTAGTCTTACAACTTAATTCCCATGTACATGTGGGAACTGGGATCATTATGTTGACCCCGAGTGAACTTGGCGTTTTTGATGATTTTAAACTTCTTCTCTGTTGCACTGGTGTGTGATCCCTTGGCTGGAAACTCATCAAATTCATCATACTCATCCTGATCGGCAACATCGTCGACATCCAGTACCCTTCTCTTCCCATGCATCGCTAAATGGCCGTTCTTATGCAAGGGGTCTTCCACAAAGAAAATCTGGGTAGCATCGCTGGCAAGAATGAATGGGTCCGCGTGATATGCCATCGTTGTCCTGTTAACACAGGTCTTCCTGTACTCATCAATTCTTACCTGACCAAGAGGGATCCATGCGCACCTGAATAATGCCACCTTAACTTTCACATAGTCAAGCTCCCAAATCTCTTTGATGGTTCCATAGTATACCCTTTTATCAGCTTCATTTACAATCATGCATTCTATTCGAACAGAGTTGTTCTGATACGAGGTCTTCTTATCATGTTCCTCAGTGTAGAACGTGTATCCATTTATGTCATATGCTTGGTACGTCAACACCGTAGGTGATGGCTTTTGTGCCAACCACATAGCAATGCCATCGATGGATCCTTGTGCCAAACGATTCTTCATCCATTCGGCGGAGTTCTTAGTGTGCTCCTTCATCTCCACCTCTGATGAAGGCACCATTGGTGAGAATCTTTGGCGTATCTCCGCCAAGTGTTCTTTGGCATAAGCGATGAGAACTAGGCTGTTAAGCAGTACAGTCAAATGGGCTCTCTCTGCCAATTCTCTGGGTGCAGCCATTTTTGTGCCAGCAAGGACTGGCTTACCTTTCAGCCTTCCCTCATGGCGAGAGAGGGGCAAACCTATAGGTCTTTGTTACATGTATTCTGTGCAAAACTCAACCACCTCCTCTACGGTATAACCTTGTAGGATGCTTGCTTGATGGTTTCGGTTCCGACAAAAGCGCTTCAGAATTCCCATGAACCGCTCGAAGGGATACATGTTGCGAAGAAACATAGGACCACAATACTTTATCTCATCGACAAGGTGCATAGTGAGATGGACCATGATATCAAAGAATGACGATGGGAAAAACATCTCTAGGTTGGACAATATTCTTGCAATATCTTCTTGCATATGATCCAACTCTTCAGGATCGACAACTTTCTTCCCTAGTTGGTTGAAGAAATCACAGAGGTCAATGAGTGTGTTTCTTATATATTTGTCCATCAGATTCATGATGGCCACCGGGAGGATTTGTGTCAACATTACATGGCACTCATGTGACTTCATGTGTCCCAACTTCATTTTACCTGAGTCACATCCACGAGACTTCTGATGTTTGCGGAGTAGGAAGAGGGTGTCTTAACTAAAAACAAATAGGTGAAGAACTGTGTTGCTTCTTTTGTACTAAAATTGTAACTCAAGCGAGATTTGATGAATTAGTCATCATCTTCTGCTTCACTCTTGCGTTGTGATTGATCAGCAAGCATATCGAGCCGTGAACCGTCACCATCCTTTCATACGTTCTTCTCTACGTGCATGACATCGATGCAGTGACGTACACGTAGAATCTCCCAGTAAGGTAATTTCCAGAACACCGATTTCTTCTTAAACACTTGATCCTTGGGTGTTAGTTTCACCGTCAAAGGATGGTTCTTGCCAAGCACAACATTAATTTTTTTAGCCATGTTGTGGACCACCACCACTTCATAGGGTCTTGGGGCTGCCTCTGCCTCTGCCGTACCATCAAATTCAGCTTTCATCTTTTGGTATGGGTGATTTTTCCGTAAGAACCTACGATGACGCAAATACACTGTTTTGTGTGAGTTGGAAAGTCTTCTGCTAGATGTCCTATCCATGCATGTGACACACCCTACTTCTCCCCTTGTTTTATGCCCCGATGTGTTGCCTAATGCCGGCATATGTTGAATGGTGTCCACCAGCATGGCATGTAGATCGAAAATCTCCTTTCTGTAAGCATCATAATATTTTACAGCAGGCGAATCTATCCACACTGTAAGCAGTTCTTCTACCAGTAGCTGAAAGTAAATGTCGATGTCATTTACAAGTTGCTTCGGGCCTTGGATAATCATTGACATCATAATGTATTTTTTCTTCATATACAACCAAGGAGCTAGGTTATATATGCACAGAAGCACCGGCCATGTGCTGTGATTGGTGCTCATATCGCCAAAAGGATTCATCCCGTCAGTACACTCCCCGAGCCTTATACTTCTAGGATCCTTGGCAAAATTTTCGAACTTTTTTTCAATTAATTCCCACTGAGCCCCATCTTTCGGGTGTCTCATATACCTATCCGCAATTCACTCATCATGATGCCACCACAACCTCTTTGCCTCTCTAGGGTTTGCAAACAAACACCTCAACCTTCGAATTAAGGAAAGTACCAAACAACCTTGAACGAGACTCCTGTCTTGATCTCGTCGTCCAATTTGTACTTGTCCTTTGCTCTACCGCGCTTGTATCGTGCATGCTTGCATGTGGGACATGCACGACAATCTTTGTACTCACCACGGTACAATATACAATCATTCACACAAGCGTGTATCTTCTGTACTTCAAGTTCCAATGGGAAAACAAAATTATTTGCTTCATTCGTGCTTCTGGGGAGCACATTATCTTCCGGAAGAATTTCTTTCAAAAGACCTAGCATCTCTGTGAAGCCCTTTTTTGATAGACAGTTTGCTGCTTTAAATCTAAGAAGCGCCAGGGTGGCACTCAACCTAGAATATTTCTTTTTGCAACCTGGATACAATTCTTTCTTTGAGTCCACATCAATGGTTGGCAGATCCTTGTACCCAATCATATGCTTATCTGGCCCCTCGAAATCTGCAATCATAGCAGCAAAATCTGGCATACCAAGATCATCGTCATCTGCGTCGATGTCTTGGTTTTCCAGTGGGTTGGCTTTCCGGTGTTCCATTGGTAGCTTGACGCCTCTGCCCTGATGTTAGATTCAACATCCATGTGACACTGATCGGGTTTTGGCATCTCGCTGCCCTGGGTATCTTCATCCATGACCTCCTCTTCACCATGTCTGGTCCAACGTGTACATCCATCCATGAATCCCCTAGAGACTAAGTGCATCTGGACATCTGCAACTTCATTTGAATCTATATTGGCACAATCAGTACATGGACACAGGATGTAATCCACATCACTAATTGTTGGTGGGAACGACACCTATGGGATCACAAGAATCCCTACTACGGTCGCGGGGCGCGGGGTCGTGAGAAGAGCGGATCAAACATATAGCACACGGTTTCTTTATCCAGGTTCGGGCCGCGAGGATGCGTAAAACCCTACTCCTGCTTTGGTGGTTTGTTTATCTGTGTTCTTGAACTAGCAATGGGGCGCGAGGAGCTCCCAAAAAGCCGAATCCTCCTCCTGGTCGCCTTGGGCCTCCTTTTATAGGGAAAGGGGTTGCCACAGCGGCACACGGGAGGTGGAAAGGGTACAGTGATGCAAGTTTATCCCTCGCATTACATGACAAGGCGCCTTTAATGCGTCTTGCTTAGGTGTCCTTGCTTTATCGGGGATGGGGGAGAGCCTTGTCTCGTCTGTCGCCGCTCCCTTTCCCTGCCGACATGCGCCTGCCCAGCGGTGCCTGTGGTGCCATGTAGGCAGGCAGGCAGGGCGCGCGCTTGTCGGCTTCCGGGAACGGGGTCCCAGACTTGCTCGCTCATGCCTGCGGGCGTTGAACGCCTCGATGCGGCTATATCTCCCACGTGTCAAGCACGACTTAGAGGCATAACCGCATTGAAAGCAATGTCGCAAGTGAGGTAATCTTCACACAACCCATGTAATACATAAGGGAAAGAGATACATAGTTGGCTTACAATCGCCACTTCACACAATACATGAGTAAAACATTACATCATACAGATACAAACAAGGTCCGACTACGGAACCAAAATAAAAGAAGACTACCCCAAATGCTACACAGATCCCCGATCGTCCCAACTGGGCTCCACTACTGATCAGCTGAAACGAAACAACACAATGAACAAGATCTTCATCGAGCTCCTCCTTGAGCTCAGTGCATCACCGCACGGTTTCATCGGCACCGCAAACTGGTTTTGAAGTATCTGTGAGTCACGGGACTCAGCAATCTCACACCCGCGAGATCAAGACTATTTAAGCTTAAAGGTAGGACAGGTAGTGAGGTGGAGCTGCAGCAAGCGACTAGCATATATGGTGGCTACATACGCAAATGAGAGCGAGAAGAGGAGGCAAAGCACGGTCGAACAACTATGATCAAGAAGTGATCCTGAACTCCTACTTACGCCGACATAACCCAAATCAGTGTTCACTTCTCGGACTCACGAGAAGAGACCATCACGGTTACACACGCGTTGGTGTATTTTAATTAAGATCAACTTCGGTTTTCTACAACCGGACATTAACAAATTCCCATCTGCCACATAACCGCTGGCACGGCTTTGAAAGTTCAAACCCTGCAGGGTGTCCCAACTTAGCCCATGATAAGCTCTCGCGATCAACGAAGGATATTCCTTCTCCCGGAAGCCCGATCAGTCTCGAATCCTGCCACAAGACATTTCACAGCAATAAAACAAGACCAGCAAAGCCGCCTGATGTGCCGACAAATCCCGATAGGAGTCGCACGCATCTCGCTTCTCGTGGCAACATCGGATGAGACTAGCTACGAGTAAAACCAACCTCGAGTTGCCTCAAGGTGGCCCAGCAGTAGCTCAGTTCGGACCAACACTGAAGGAGCACCGCCCGGGGCTAAAATAAAGATGACCCTCGGGCTCCGAAACCCAAGGGAAAAAGGGCATAGGTGAGGCAAATGGTAAAACCAATGTTGGGCCTTGCTGAAAAGTCTTATTCAAAGCGAACTGTCAAGGGGTCCCATAAATCACCCGACCGCGTTAGGGACGCAAAATTCGGGAACATAATACCGATATGACGGAAACTAGGGCGGCAAGAGTGGAACAAAACACCAGCATAAGGCCGAGCCTTCCACCCTTTACCAAGTGTATAGATGCGTTAATAATATAAGATATATTGTGATATCCCAACAAGTAAACATGTTCCCACAAGGAACAACATCTCCATGTTCCAACAAGGAACAAACTTCATCTTCACCTGCAACTAACAACGCTATAAGAGGGGCTGAGCAAAGCGGTAACATAGCCAAACAACGGTTTGCTAGGAAAGGATGGTTAGAGGTTCATGGAAAATTGGGATGGCTTGATATAGCAAGTGGTAGGCATCGTAGCATAGGCATAGCAAAAGAGCGAGCAACTAGCAAGCAAAGATAGAAGTGATTTCGAGGGTATGGTCATCTTGCCTGAAATCCCGCAAGGAAGAAGAACGAATCCATGAAGAAGACAAACGGACGAAGTCGAACGGATCCTCACAACTCCGGAACGGAACCGGCTAACGAGAAAAGCAGACCGAAACAAACAAACAACATAGTAAACAACCATCACATAAACATGGCATGATGCACAATCAAGTATGATGCATGTCCGGTTTAAATAGCATGGCATGGCAATATGCACAAACAATCCTACAAATTAAGTGGAGCTCAATATGCAACGAGTTGCATATTGACGGAACACCACAACACTTATTTAGTTCTCTCTTGATTAGGTACTCAACAATATTAAATGTTGTTAAACATGGCAAGAGGTGAAGCATAATGAAACTACCTATCTAGGCAAGTTTAAATGAGGCCGGAAATAAGAAACAACAATTCCGGAAAATCCTCATGTGCATATTTATAGATTAGGTACTGATCTGACCTAAAGCATATTTTAGAGTTGTTAAACATGCAAAGAAATGCTACCATGTTAAACTAGGCATTTTTCTACCCCATTTACATATATAATTTATTTAAAATGGAGCTACGGTTATTTAGTTATGAAATAAATCATTTTAGCATGGCAATTATGCAAATTTAAAGCAAACAACAATTTTAAACATTTTAAATGTTGTTATCATGATGCGGATGACATATGCAAGTTTTATGCAATATTATGAAAACGTTGACAAGAGCATGATATGAAGCATTATGTCACCGTGGTGGAAGAAAGGGGTGCCACGGCAACGAATCCGAAAATGGTGCCACGCAACATATCGGTTCCGATAACTCGATTGAGATATCGGTACAAAGGAAAACGTGACGGAAGCGAGTCATGCAAGATGGTGGGGTGATCCCGGATTCCGGGTTCCCACGGAACGGTGGCATGGCAAAAGAGGGGCATCGCAAGGATGATTCGATCACGGCGGTGGTCACGGGTTATACCTTCGGAACGTTCAAACGGGACGGGTCGAGTTTCGTAGAGGGAAGTAGTGGTTCACGTTCTTCGAGGGAAGTAGAGGAAGTAGTCGTTCTCGCGATGATCGCCGAGGGAAGTAGTCGTACACGGCGTAGGGGGAAGTCGTTGTTCACGTTCGATGGTAGTGGTACATCTCGTCATCGGAAGTAATGGTACACACGAAGGTAGTCGAACTTGACGGTTCCGTTACACAGGTCTTCGGCGACGGTAGTTGTACACGTTTTTTCGTAGATGTTCGAAGAGGGACTTGGCGCTTCGTGTAGTTGAACTTGACGAAAACGAATGTCCTCGAAGTAGTCGTGGTACTTGACGATTCCACGCTCGGTGACCGTTGTACTTGGCGAAAATCCTGCAACTGGCCCTGGCGTCCTGGTTCGGAGGTAGCGGAGGCAGCTCAGATGCATCACCTCCTAGGGGTCGCCGACGGCGGTGGGTGGCGATGGGCAGGACCTCCCGAGGCAGGGGCGCCGGAGTTGAAGATGCTCGGAGGCCGGAGAGGAGCACCGGTGGCGGGCGCTGCTCTCGACGGAAGCAGGGAGGCGACGAGGAGCTCCCGTGGTGTGGCAAAACCGCAGGCAGGAGGACCTGCGGGGGAGGGAGAAGGCGGAGGACGGAGGTCGCGTGGACGGGAGGAGAAGGGATGGCGGCGAGCTACGGCCGGCCGGGCGCGGGCCGCAGCGACGGGTCATGGTCTCGCTGGTCGGGCGCGAGGGGGGCGGAGGCGCGAGGCGAAGAGAGAGGTGGCCGCGCGATGCCACAGGGGAGGAGGCGACGAGGAGATGGATGGTGCAAGGCCATGGAGGAGAGGAAGGAGTACGAGGGGAGGAAGAGAGATGCGGCGAGGGAGATGGGATCGAGGGGAAGGACGAGGGGAGATGGGGAATCGGGCAGGAGGCGACGGCCAAGGGAGGACGAGAGGAGGAGAGGAGGGGGGATCGGGAGAGATGGGCTAGGGTTAGGTCGGTGGGGCGGCTGGGCCTAGGCCTTGGGCCTGCGCGCGAGGAGGAGAAAGGCTGGCCTGGTGGAGGAGGAAAAGCCAGGGCCGGGCTGGGCTCAAGGGAGGAGAAGGAGAGATGGTGGGCTGCCGAGGGAGGGCTGGCCTCTTTGCTGGCTGGCTCTCTCTCTCTCTCTAATAAAAATACTTTAGCAGAAAATGATAAAGAGAAGAAAAGAAAGAGAGGGTTGGGGAAAGGATTTGGACATACGGATAATTTTCCGAGCTCACAAAAATATGAGGAATTAAACAAAATGATCCAAGGATTTTGGTGGAACTCCGAAAATGATGAAAATAATAATGGCAAGGTTTGGGGACCAAACTTGAAGTAGAAAGGGCACTGGAATTATTTTGCAAGTGTGTTAAGATCAATTCCAAAACGAGGAATATTTTAATATAGCTCCATAATATTGGGAGAATATGTTATAAAGAGAAGTCACCATGTGAATCCCTCGGTTTAAATGGATCGAGAAAAATCCATACAATTTATTTAGTTGAGTTGCAAAAAATTAATGATATGATGGCATGATGACATGATGCAATGCAAGAGATGACATGATGAAAGCACACACCAAACAAATCACACGACAAACTCGAAACCCCGAAGGCAATCAAGCTCCGGTCTTGGGGCCACAACACTCCACCACTACGAGAGGATCTCGCCCCGAGATCTAGGATGGCACCGGAGAAAAGCGGAAGAGGAAGAGGTAAAACAAAGTTGCTTCTTTGACAAACGAATGAAACCAAAGAACCTTGAGAGGTTGAACGAAATGAAAGAAAGAAAACAATGAAGATGAAGAAAGTTGAAAACACTCTGTTAGAAAAGAGGAACAAGGGATACGACGAAAACCAAGAGGTTTAGTGATAAGATAGATATTGACACCACTCCGGTTAAAACTAGATCGAGAAGGAATAAGATTGATAAAATTTGGGCAGCACTCCGACTAAAAATGGAAGGAATTAGAATCTTGAACTTGGCAAAAGAAGATGAATGGTCGAAGAGAGCAACATCACAAAGCCTCCGGAAACAATGCATGACAGATAGAAAGTTGGAATTAATAGAACGAAGAATGAAACCAACATCTTCCACCATAAATGAATTTGAAAGAGCATCCTTACGAAGTAGGATTGAACGGAGTTGTTTGCAAAACAACCACGATAAGGATAAGCTTGTAGTGGGCTTATGAAAACATCTCAACATTACGAGGTGAGCTTCTGCCACCAACGGAAACAAACGATTGGATTAAGATCAACAAGAAGATGAAAACTTATTTCACCGAGAGGACAAATGAAGAACTTGGGTCCTTTATAAGCACCATAAATAGCAACAATCCTTAGGGAAAGCTTTAGGTGAAATATAGCCCAAGATAAGTCCAAAGAAGAGATTGATGGATTTAAAATACCTCATTCTTGACAACATGTGAATCATGAAACACGACTCAAATTGTCGAGAATGACATAACACCACCTCAAATGATAAGGTAGAACAAATAGCACTTCGGAATGTAGGAAGAAGAATACTTGAACTCCTCAAAACAAAACATGTGTTGAACACCATGCTTATTTTAGAGTAGCTTGACGGATCTTAACTCCGCGAGAAATCTTGATGAACAATTGGAGAAATGAAAAGAATCCTTGACGAACCATCATGTAGAGCCTCCATGAAGAACTCCGGTAAACAAAAGGATGATAGAAAGAAAGAGAAGTTGAAAACACAAGGTGAAGCCTTGCAATAATTTAGATGGATCTTCGGAGGAAAGAAATGGAAACAACTCATGAAATGCTCCGGATGGGTGAAAAGAATTCCCACAATCAAAACAATTATGAGACGATGGCATCAAACTAGAACCATGAATCTTGAAGAGAAAGGAGCGAGATTAAAGAGAAACTCTTCTTCGGTCTTCAAAATTCGAGAATGACGACGAGAACATCACCATGAATTATTGAAGCACTCCGGAATGAAAATTAGAAAGGTTGAACCAACAATGAAAATAATTTGAAAGATCTTGGAGAAAGACATATGACTGATGATAAATCATCCTTACATCAAACTTTGCAAAGAATTTGGGAATAACTCCGAAAAATTAGAAGAGTCAGGTAAGATCCTGGGAAAAGACCTGTGGGTTAGGGCCCACTCAAAAGAACCACCGTTGAACAATTGCTTGAAATAGATATTGCACCGGTAGAATTAAATGGCTTGAATGAGATAGCATCCTCAAAAGAACTTGAGTGAATTGAGAATGGAAACTAGAATCTTCTGAGATATCTTCAACACTCCGGAACAAATGAATAACGAGAAGTGGATGATTAAGAGATGCACCGACATGAGAAAGCATTTGAAACGATGAAAAGAATACGATCAACACTGAAAACTTGACTTAAATCCACCGGAGAAGAAAATTAGAATGGAACAATGATAAGGTTAAAGCTTCCTTAGCGTCTTCATGAGAAATCACCGGATAAAACATTTAAGGAAAAGAATGAAGAAACTTCACTCAACAAAATTGATACTTGATTAAGAAATCTGAGTCCTTGAAGAAAAAGGGTGGGAGGGCGGGAAAACAAAGACAACTTAGGTCGGATGAAACGAACACCGTTGAGAAAAAACTTAGAATTGATCTTGCGAATGTTGGGATGATCGGATTCCCTTGAAGAGAAACACGCCGGTTGGGAAAAGAATTAACATGACAAGCTCAGTGATCAAGAAGGATTAGTATTCACATAGCAATATGAGAACACCATTTAGAATGAGGTATGGAATCAACACTTGGCATTGAAGCAACTTGAATACCACAAAACGGAACAAAAACAAAGGATTTGGCTTGCAGAATAAGCCGGAACAAATACATATGATAGAGATTTACCCAATCCCATACCATGCATCTGTCGAAAAGATATTCTAGGAGCTACTTGAATTCCCACCTATAAACTCCCGAAACTTTCTGGTTATGCAATCTGGTGTTGGGGATACAGGGGACACAAAATATATCACCCAAACTAACAATACCTAGATCCAGTGTATCCATCCTTCAACACATAACCAAGAAACCTTCGAAATCGTGGTACCTCGACCTTCAAAAACATCCGTTATACAAGTCATGGCAATACTCCCGACTCGCCACAAGATCGGGCTATCAGGGTTATCTCACCAACAACTGCACAAAAGAGATTTCGATGTCGGCAAAACTCGTATTCCAGAATCAGCGATAAAATTGTGACGATAACACCTCGAGCTCAACTCCCGGGACACCGCCACAACCCCTAAATGTCGAGGCACCAAGAACAATGTTCTCGCCACAAAACCATCGAACGATTCCAAGATACCCACGTGATCCTAAAAAAATTTAGTGAAATTTGAGGAAAGAAAAGTCAAAACTCTACGCCAGATACCTCACCAGAGCGATTTAAGGACCGAGGAGTAAAAAGAATCCTACTCTCCGATATATATAATCCTAAGACTCAAAACATTTTCCATTCTAGACTCAACAACGCCAAGAAACAATCAAGTAGGGGCTCCTAAGTCGGGAAGGCTCGATACCAACTTGAACGCCTCGATGCGGCTATATCTCCCACGTGTCGGCACGACTTAGAGGCATAACCGCATTGAAAGCAATGTCGCAAGTGAGGTAATCTTCACACAACCCATGTAATACATAAGGAAAGAGATACATAGTTGGCTTACAATCGCCACTTCACACAATACATGAGTAAAACATTACATCATACAGATACAATCAAGGTCCGACTACGGAACCAAAATAAAAGAAGACTACCCCAAATGCTACACAGATCCCGATCGTCCCAACTGGCTCCACTATCGATCAGCTGAAACGAAACAACACAATGAACAAGATCTTCATCGAGCTCCTCCTTGAGCTCAGGTGCATCACCTGCACGGTTTCATCGGCACCTGCAAACTGGTTTTGGAAGTATCTGTGAGTCACGGGGACTCAGCAATCTCACACCCGCGAGATCAAGACTATTTAAGCTTAAAGGTAGGACAGGGTAGTGAGGTGGAGCTGCAGCAAGCGACTAGCATATATGGTGGCTACATACGCAAATGAGAGCGAGAAGAGGAGGCAAAGCACGGTCGAACAACTATGATCAAGAAGTGATCCTGAACTCCTACTTACGCCGACATAACCCAAACAGTGTTCACTTCTCGGACTCACGAGAAGAGACCATCACGGTTACACACGCGTTGGTGTATTTTAATTAAGATCAACTTCGGTTTTCTACAACCGACATTAACAAATTCCCATCTGCCACATAACCGCTGGCACGGCTTTGAAAGTTCAAACCCTGCAGGGTGTCCCAACTTAGCCCATGATAAGCTCTCGCGATCAACGAAGGATATTCTTCTCCCGGAAGCCCGATCAGTCTCGAATCCGGCTACAAGACATTTCACAGCAATAAAACAAGACCAGCAAAGCCGCCCGATGTGCCGACAAATCCCGATAGGAGTCGCACGTATCTCGCTCTCGTGGCAACATCGGATGAGACTAGCTACGAGTAAAACCAACCCTCGAGTTGCCTCAAGGTGGCCCCAGCAGTAGCTTCGATTCGGACCAACACTCAAGGAGCACCGCCCGGGGGGCTAAATAAAGATGACCCTCGGGCTCCGAAACCCAAGGGAAAAAGGGCATAGGTGAGGCAAATGGTAAAACCAATGTTGGGCCTTGCTGGAAAAGTCTTATTCAAAGCGAACTGTCAAGGGGGTCCCATAAATCACCCGACCGCGTTAGGGACGCAAAATTCCGGGAACATAATACCGATATGACGGAAACTAGGGCGGCAAGAGTGGAACAAAACACCAGGCATAAGGCCGAGCCTTCCACCCTTTACCAAGTGTATAGATGCGTTAATAATATAAGATATATTGTGATATCCCAACAAGTAAACATGTTCCCACAAGGAACAACATCTCCATGTTCCAACAAGGAACAAACTTCATCTTCACCTGCAACTAACAACGCTATAAGAGGGGCTGAGCAAAGCGGTAACATAGCCAAACAACGGTTTGCTAGGAAAGGATGGTTAGAGGTTCATGGCAAATTGGGATGGCTTGATATAGCAAGTGGTAGGCATCGTAGCATAGGCATAGCAAAAGAGCGAGCAACTAGCAAGCAAAGATAGAAGTGATTTCGAGGGTATGGTCATCTTGCCTGAAATCCCGCAAGGAAGAAGAACGAATCCATGAAGAAGACAAACGGACGAAGTCGAACGGATCCTCACAACTCCGGAACGGAACCGAAGCTAACGAGAAAAGCAGACCGGAAACAAACAAACAACATAGTAAACAACCATCACATAAACATGGCATGATGCACAATCAAGTATGATGCATGTCCGGTTTAAATAGCATGGCATGGCAATATGCACAAACAATCCTACAAATTAAGTGGAGCTCAATATGCAACGAGTTGCATATTGACGGAACACCACAACACTTATTTAGTTCTCTCTTGATTAGGTACTCAACAATATTAAATGTTGTTAAACATGGCAAGAGGTGAAGCATAATGAAACTACCTATCTAGGCAAGTTTAAATGAGGCCGGAAATAAGAAACAACAATTCCGGAAAATCCTCATGTGCATATTTATAGATTAGGTACTGATCTGACCTAAAGCATATTTTAGAGTTGTTAAACATGCAAAGAAATGCTACCATGTTAAACTAGGCATTTTTCTACCCCATTTACATATATAATTTATTTAAAATGGAGCTACGGTTATTTAGTTATGAAATAAATCATTTTAGCATGGCAATTATGCAAATTTAAAGCAAACAACAATTTTAAACATTTTAAATGTTGTTATCATGATGCGGATGACATATGCAAGTTTTATGCAATATTATGAAAACGTTGACAAGAGCATGATATGAAGCATTATGTCACCGTGGTGGAAGAAAGGGGTGCCACGGCAACGAATCCGAAAATGGTGCCACGCAACATATCGGTTCCGATAACTCGATTGAGATATCGGTACAAAGGAAAACGTGACGAAGCGAGTCATGCAAGATGGTGGGTGATCCCGATTCGGGTTCCCACGGAACGGTGGCATGGCAAAAGAGGGCATCGCAAGGATGATTCGATCACGGCGGTGGTCACGGGTTATACCTTCGAACGCTCAAACGGGACGGGTCGAGTTTCAGAGAGGAAGTAGTGGTTCACGCTTCTTGAGGGAAGTAGAGGAAGTAGTCGTTCTCGCGATGATCGCCGAGGGAAGTAGTCGTACGGCGTGGGGAAGTCGTTGTTCACGCTCGATGGTAGTGGTACATCTCGCCATCGGAAGTAATGGTACACACGAAGGTAGTCGAACTTGACGGTTCCGTTACACGTGTCTTCGGCGACGGTAGTTGTACACGCCAGAGATGTTCGAAGAGGACTTGGCGCTCGTGTAGTTGAACTTGACGAAAACGAATGTCCTCGGCGTAGTCGTGGTACTTGACGATTCCACGCTTCGGTGACCGCTGTACTTGGCGAAAATCCTGCAACCGCCCCAAGCGCCCTGGTTCGGAGGTAGCGGAGGCAGCTCAGATGCATCACCTCCTGGGGGTCGCCGACGGCGGCGGGTGGCGATGGGCAGGACCTCCCGAGGCAGGGGCGCCGGAGTTGAAGATGCTCGGAGGCCGGAGAGGAGCACCGGTGGCGCGGGCGCGGCTCGGGACGGAAGCAGGGAGGCGACGAGGAGCTCCTGGTGGTGTGGCAAAACCGCAGCAGGAGGACCTGCGGGGAGGGAGAAGGCGGAGGACGGAGGTCGCGTGGACGGGAGGAGAAGGGATGGCGGCGAGCTACGGCCGGCCGGGCGCGGGCCGCAGGCGACGGGCCGCGGGTCTCGCTGGTCGGCGCGAGGGGGGGAGGCGGCGAGGCGAAGGAGAGGTGGCCGGGCGATGCCACAGGGAGGAGGCGACGAGGAGATGGATGGCAAGCGGCCATGGAGGAGAGGAAGGAGTACGAGGGGAGGAAGAGAGATGCGCGAGGGGAGATGGGATCGAGGGAAGGACGAGGGGAGATGGGGAATCGGGCAGGGAGGCGACGGCGCTGCGGGAGGACGAGAGGAGGAGAGGAGGGGGGATCGGGAGAGATGGGCTAGGGTTAGGTCGGTGGGGCGGCTGGGCCTAGGCCTTGGGCCTGCGCGCGAGGAGGAGAAAGGCTGGCCTGGTGGAGGAGGAAAAGCCAGGGCCGGCTGGGCCTGCGGGAGGAGAAGGAGAGATGGTGGGCTGCCGAGGGAGGGCTGGCCTGCTGGGCTGGCTCTCCTCTCTCTCTCTCTAATAAAAATACTTTAGCAGAAAACAGATAAAGAGAAGAAAAGAAAGAGAGGGTTGGGGAAAGGATTTGGACATACGGATAATTTTCCCGAGCTCACAAAAATATGAGGAATTAAACAAAAATGATCCAAGGATTTTTGGTGGAACTCCGGAAAATGATGAAAATAATAATGGCAAGGTTTGGGGACCAAACTTGAAGTAGAAAGGGCACTGGAATTATTTTGCAAGTGTGTTAAGATCAATTCCAAAACGAGGAATATTTTAATATAGCTCCATAATATTGGGAGAATATGTTATAAAGAGAAGTCACCATGTGAATCCCTCGGTTTAAATGGATCGAGAAAAATCCATACAATTTATTTAGTTGAGTTGCAAAAAATTAATGATATGATGGCATGATGACATGATGCAATGCAAGAGATGACATGATGAAAGCACACACCAAACAAATCACACGACAAACTCGAAACCCCGAAGGCAATCAAGCTCCGGTCTTGGGGCGTCCACAGCGTGGCTCGAAGGAGGCCCAAGACGCCCATCTTCATCAACGCAGCTCAAGACCTCGCGAGGGGCTGAAGCCTCGCAAGGGCGGACGACAAGGAGCTTCTCGTGCACGGCCTCGTCAGGGCTGGCTCATGAGGAGGCGGAGAGTTCAAGGCAGGGTACCTCGCGAGGTGCCCATGACGCAAGCCATGATTTACCAAGGGCGCCCGGGCGAGCGCCAGCCAGCAATGTCCTCCTTTCCTCTTTGGTGCAAAGGAGCAAGCGCAAGCGAGAGCATCAAGCAAAGGCATCCGCTTGTGCAACAAGACCAAGACCATCCCAACGGCCGGAAGGGAGTCATCGTGGAGCCCAAGCAGGCTATCACCAGAGCCTTTGGCAAAGCGAGGACCAACTTTAGTCAGATAAGTGTACCCGCTGTTCCCCTTCAAAATGGCCAATTGTTGGCGCCTTTCTCGCTCAATATTTGGGAAGAGGCCCAGGCCTTCGCCTATAAATAGGAGTAGCCACCCCCAGGGCAGAGGGATCCGAATCCTCATTAAGAAACCAGTAGCTAGAGCGACTGAACCCCACCTAGCAGTTCATCGCACCCGCCAAGAACAGGCCCTCGCGAGGCTGTTCTTCCTTGTATTGTTCCTCGTCAGCCCAAGAGGCAATCTACCACACCACACACTGGAGTAGGGTATTACACCATAATGGTGGCCTGAACCAGTATAAATCTCGTGTCTCTTGTGCTGTTCCGTTTAGTAGTTTAGGTCCCAGCGATTCGGCGAGGTGCGAGACGGTGGAGGGTTGGATCTCCGCGCCCAGTGTTCGAACCTCAAGGGTCTGCCGAACCCGAACCGACATTTGGCGCGCCCGTAGGTGCGCCGAATCTGCCTTTCGTCGCCTCGTTCTTCCCGACCACCGCAACCATGTCGGACGCCTGCCGGGCTCGGCTGAGCGCCGAGCCGCCTCGCCTCCCATGTCACCCAGACAGCTCCCGTCGGCGGGCGCCCTAGTCGTTCCCGTCACCGCCGTCAATGCCGCCACCAGCCCGGCGGGAACAAGCAGCAAGCATCGCCCCAAAGACCCGTCCCATGAGGCGGACGGCCGCACCGCCACGCCGCCACCCGCTGGTTCTTTGTCACGCTACCGCGCGCCATGGAGGCCCGAGCTGCACTCATTGCGGCAACGAGCTCTGTGCTACCTTCCCGACGACGCTTCACGAAGAATGGCTCGACCGAGTCGCCGAGGTCGTCCGCGCTGCAGGAGGCGCCCGCACCGTCCGTCTCGCTGCACGCGCGCCCGCCGAGGGCGATGAAGCTCCGGGCGCCTCAGCTGCCTCCTCCTCAAGAAGGCGCCGCCCCAAGGCGCGCGCCTCGGGCGTAACTCGCCCGCCAGCGCCAAGACGGCAAGAGCAGAGCTTAAGAAGTTCTCGCCCACGAAGTTGCCCGAGCGCCCCCGCCCAAAGACGTCAGACCTCGCGCTGCCCCCACCAAGGGCGCAGGAGGCCCGCAAGACCAAGCTTCGTCGTCCGAGGCCCCTCGCAGCCACGGCGGGCCGCCACGCCTTCACCTCCGAAAGGCAGAGGCGTCGCGGGTTCGCCACGCCAAGCCGACCTGCCTCCTTGCTACGACGGCACAGCTGACCCTTACGGAGTTCCTCCAGCTCACGAGCTGGGCATCGAGGCTGCCAATGGGGATGAAAAGGTCAGCGAACTGGTTTCCCATGGCGCCAAGGACGGAGCCCGCACTGCTCTAAATCTGCCCCTGCACGATCTCTTCTCGGCCGAGATGCGCACCCGCTTATCGCCAACTTCCGTGGTACTCGCGACCGACCACCCGCCGTGAGCGACATGCGCCAAATCAAGCAGCAGCTGGAAACCCCGCAAAGTACATCCAGCGCTTCAACAACGCTACCAAGATCCCTGTGGTAACGGAGGAGGCCATCATCTTCGCTTTCTCCGACGGCGGCGCGACGTCAAGATGAAGGAGGAGCTGGCGATGCATGAAGATCTGTGCACCTCCTTGAGCTGTTCAACTTGGCGACCAAGTGCGCCAGGCTGAGGAGGGCGCCTCTCCTCGAGCTCGAGCTGCTGCGGATCCTAAAGAAAAGAAGTCCAAGGCCAAGGACGGAAGCGCACGGGCTGCCGTGCTCGCGGCGAACCGCACACCAAGCGAGGCGAGATCAGCCCGAGTCCTCCAAGGGCAGTAGGTACTGCGTGTACCATGACCTCCACACCCACAACACCAATGAATGCCAAGAGCTCCGGGCAGACGCTGAAGGAAGGGTCGGCAGACGCCCGAGCGCAGCGACCGGGCTACGGCCGAGGAGGAGAAAGGAATGCAGACGCTGGAAGACCGCGTCCAGCGCCAAGGGTGGCGAGATCAACCTCGCGAGGACTGCTATAAGACCCGCCGCGAGGGAGGCCGAGGATCAGCTCGCGAGGATCGCCTGCAAGGGAACGCAGGCCTCCCTCCGCTGCCGCCGCAGCCGAGGAGAATTGAGGACCGCCATCAGGACGAGGGGGCTGGGGGCTTCCAGGAACCGCGTGCGATCGCCTGCATCCTGGGCGGAGCTCAAGCCCTAGCCTCTCAGCGCATCTTCAAGCAGTTCGCCCGCGAGGTGAATGCAGTCCTCCCCAAGCTCGAGGCCGCGCGCCCTCTTAGGTGGTCGGCGTGCGCCATCACATTCAGCTCAGCGGATAAGCTCAAGTGCGCGGTCACAGCCGGAGTTCTCCTGATGCTTTGTTCCCCAATCATCAGCAACGTGCTGGTCACCAAGACCCTCATCGACGGCGGGGCAGGACTCAACATCCTGTCCATGGAAACATTCAACAATCTTCAAGTGCCTTACACCGCCTTCAGCCAACCAAGCCTTTCTTCGAGTCACCGACGGCTCCACGGTCCCGATCGGGCAGGTCCGCCTTCCTGTCACCTTCGTGCTCGCGACAACTACCACACCGAGCTCATTGACTTTGACGTCGCCCACATTCGCCGCCGCATAACGCCATCCTCGGCTACCGCGCGCTAGCTAAATTCATGGCCAGAACCCACCACGGCTACAACGCCCTCAAGATAACAGAAGCGGCGGGTCATCACGGCCTCGTGAAGAGAGAGACGCAGGTGCTCCCCGGAGCGAGCCTTTTAGGGCGCGTCGCTAGAAGACCTGCACCACGCAGCAGGAGGCCTCCCCGAGGCCGCGCCAAGAAGAAGAAGACATCGACCGCCCGGCTCAAGAGGCAGGCCTCGTGGCCCGCACCAGCCGGGGGAGCCTTCCATCGCATAGGAAAGGCGCTGGCGCCTCTCGTGCCGGGCTCGGGGCTCTCCCCGAGGGTCGCCACCTCGCCAAGGTCACGAGGGAGGCGCTGGGCACCACGGGAGGCGTGCCAAGCACGCTTCCCATAAGCGTGAGCAAGGCAAGGAGAGCCAACCTCGTGAGTTCGCCGCCAAGGCCATTCAGAGCTATAGGAGTCAAGGGTCATGAGGGCAGCCGCCGCCACTCACTGTGGCCCCCATCCAGCGAGGATGGTGGGCTGCGCCTGCGCCGACATACCAGGCTCAACCGAGCCGTGTCTCAAGAGCGCCTGCCCTCGCGAGTGGGACGCTATGCGAGGGCCCGCCTGACGCCTACGCGCGCATGCCTCATGGCTCGCCAAACGCGGTTGCCGCGCACCAAGATCTCATGAGGGCCATCCCGAGGCTCGAGAGGTCGCACGCCGCAGCCCCGGGCGGAGATGGAGATGGTCCCCGAGGAGCCGCCAGCCCTCCGGATCCTCCCGAGGCCCCGCCCCCGGGCTCGTGGAGGATCGGCTCCCGCAGCCCACCGAGTCTGCTACACCAACACCCCTTCGCCCCCAACATCACCAGTGACATCTTTAAGTTTTGTTTCCGGCTGGGCGCCTTCAGGCCGATTATTCCTGTGCCGCGTGGGTCCGCCCCTGCGCCATGTACCCTTTTTATTTCATGTCATTAGCCTATCTGTTGGGGGCGCCTCAGGCTGCATCATCCCCAAGCCGCCGGGCCTGCCCCAGCCGCATGTATCCTTCTTACGCTTTCCTTAGGATTATGCTCGCCCACCATGCTTGTTATTTGCGCCTTTTCCGGTGACAGAATCTTGCACGTTAAAGGGGGTGCCTGAGCATCGCGACTGTGGCTCCTACCGCCCTCCGCCCTCACCCTCTTGTCTTGTCCATGGCATCGCGACCTGCTTGCCAACGACGGCCGAGACCAGCCCGAGAGCCGGGACCCGAGGACGAGAGTTTCATTATCTAACCCAGCTTATGCTAAAAGGGGGTGCCCGAGCATCGCGACTCAGGCTCCTACCGCCTCCGCCCTCACCGGTCTTGTCCATGGCATCGCGACTTGGCTTGCCAGCGACGGCCGAGACCAGCCCGAGAGCCGGACCCGAGGACGAGAGTTTCATTATCTAACCCACTTGCTGCTAAAGGGGGTGCCCGAGCATCGCGACTCGTGGCTCCTACCGCTCTCCGCCCTCACCTCTGGTCTTGTCCATGGCATCGCGACCGGCTTGCCAACCGACGGCCGAGACCAGCCCGAGAGCCGGACCCGAGGACGAGTTTTTCGCCATCTAACCCAGCTTGCGTGTTAAAGGGGGTGCCTCGAGCATCACGACTCAGGGCTCCTACCAGCCTCCGCCCTCACCCTCGGGTCTTGTCCATGGCATCGCTGACCGCTTGCCAGCCGACGGCCGAGACCAGCCCGAGAGCCGGACCAAGACGAGAGCACCGCATCCGCCAAATTTGCGTGAACACACTCAAGATAAGGCCCAGAGCCAGCACAACCCGCTTTGAGGTAGGGCCCCGTGAGTCCTGCTACCGCTCACTGGTGCCCAGATACACCTCGCCCAGCCCTACCGTGCCAGCCACGTGTCGTGGTGGGGCTGATACGCCTGGGGGCTCCTCCCGAGGAGAGCCCCTCCCACGCATCACGCTGGAAGCACCATGCTCCATGCTGGCTGATGACACCGCCGAGGAGCGGCTATGCCCGTGACGCATGCGAAAGCGCTTATGCTCCGGCCGGTGATAAACAACCGAGGGTGGCCTCCGGTCGATCAACCTCGTGGAGCCCAGAGCTCATTGTCCGCCTCATCGCAACGCCTCGAGCGCGCCGAGGGGCTGGGCATGGGGCTGCGCCTGGTCACGCCAGACGCGACGCCACTCCAGCCAGCCCCCGGCCTGGTTCGTCGTGACGCCACTCCCCGAAGCGGAGCCAAGGAACGAATGTCGCTTGAGCGCCAAGGGGACTCCTGAGCATCGCGACTCAGAGCCTAATCGTCACGTAGCCCCTCACCCCTTAGTTCCGAAGGCTAACGGCGGTTGAGGTATGCTGGGCCGGGCTCGCAGACGAGAACGGTAGATCCGCCAGATCTCACCTCCCTACTTGCTGTTCAGGCGCTTAAGGGGACTCTCGAGCATCGCGACTCAGAGCCTAACTTGTCACGTAGCCCTCACTCCTTGGTCCCGCCCTGGTTTCGGTCGGGCTAACGGCGGCTGAGGTATGCGCAGTCCGGCTCGCCGGCATAGAACATAAGCAAGTAGGAAGCACAAATTTCAAGGAATTCAAAAGAAAATATTACAGTCCACACTGTTATCGCAATACCAAATGCAGTTTGAACGCCTCCCGAGGCATGATACATGTGCAGGAATTAAAAGCAGGGCAGGAGCCACAACGGAGTCACTTGTCGCCGTGGAGCAGCGGAGTGGGTTCGCCAGGAGCAGCAGGTCGGCAGCGCCGCTTCGCTTGGTGTCAAGGCCGAACTTCCCAACAGAGCCTCCACGCGACCCTTCACAGCCTCGGCAGCGGCAGCTGCATGCTCGCCGCTTATTGGCTCCAAAGAAGGTCCAGTCGATGCTAGGATCGCGAAGGTAGATGTGGGTGAGGACCAGCGTCGCCGCCGCAGAAGACAAGACACGCCTCGGCCTCGCCGTGGGGCCAAGGCCAAGGGTGACATCTTCAAGAGCACGAACCAGAAGGGAAGCAGCTTATGGGACCATCTCGGCGCCGCCAGCGGACTCTCCAGCCGCTGTCAGAAAGCTGCCTTTCAAGAAAGAGCGAGCCTTCACCTCCATATCCGTGAAGGCCACGCGATCTTCTCAAGAACCTGCGCTTTGTCGCCCAGCTCGACCTTCCTCGCCTCCAGCTCCTGCTCCAACAGGCTTAGGCGGTCGCGGCGCTTCTTGAGCCTCGGCCTCCTGGTCCTTGACGGCCGCCATGAGCCTTCATGCTTTCCTCCTGCTCTCGGCGGAGGCGGGCCTCCTCGCAAGCTGGTTCTGCAGCCCTTCAGCCGCCTCCAGCCGCCTCACACGACCTTGATGCTAGCTGCCTCCCCAGTGGCAGCATCGCGGCACCACCACGGACAGCTCGCTTCTCCTCGCCGCAGCCGTCGAGGCTCGACCAGCGCCGCCTCGAATCGAAGCATCGAGCGAATCCAGCCCAAACGCCCACCATCGACGGGAGTCGGCGCCAGAAGATCTCGCCGCAGCGGTCCAGTCCGCAACGCGCGATCCGCAACAGTATTCGGAGGAGCAGCGGTCGGTGGAGTAGGAGGAGAAGACGGCTGTGTGACCATCGCGCCAGGAGGCGGAACCAGCGCGCCACAAGGATGCGGAGGCAGCGCCAAGCAAGGGCACCTCGAGTCGCTTCGGGTCAAGGGGGCTGAGCTTCGCCAGCCGGCTCAACTGCTCGCGAGGACGCCCGGGCAGAGAGGCCTGTGCGCCACGATCACCTACTTTCTGGGCAGAGGCACACGCCACGGATGGGGCCTCAGAGCCCCTTCAGCTTTTCCACAAGGCCCACTGGCCAAGGACATAAACATCGATCTCGCCGACGGAGCAATAATCAAGACGGAAGCAGGCACTTACAGTGTCGTCGCTGGTGGATCTGAGCAGCCTCCGCTGAATTTAAAGCCCGCAAGCCGGCTGCAAGGGTCTGCTTCAAGGCCCGGAGCAGGAGGCGCGCTCATGATCGCCCTGGGCTGGGGCGGACTGCTGGGGACCAGCCCACCGTCCTTCTTCGATCGGGGCAGGCTTCCGCCCCCGGCCATCCTCATCCTCGCTGCCGCCACTGGGAGGCGGAGAGTGCGGACTCAGGCCAAGGGGAGGAGCCCTTGACTCGCCTCAATCAACCCCTCTCCTAAGACTCTTTCCTCCACCTTCGCTGAGTCGGCAGAGGACACGCCCACTGTGTCCTCTCGAGCCTCCACGCACGGGCCCATCCCCATTGAAGACAAGCATGGACCCCACTACCTGCTCCCAATCTCGCTGAAGGAACAAGGGCGCTGGCGCACTCTAGTCTCGCCACATCGCCCCCAACCAAGGACTAGAGGACCGCCACAGATCCTCGCTGCCAGACCACGGGCTTGAGTGAGGCCTCCACATCGAAGCGTAGTAATCGACGGTGGAGCCGCTTGATGGTCCAGAACTCCTCAAGAGCGACGCCGCCGGTCAGCCGCCGCCGCCACGCTGCCCGGCTTCAGATCAAGGCCCATCTTCTCCAAAGACCAGCTTGCAAGGGATCCAAGCTCCACTGGGACCGGCCGTCGGAGTCAAGGGGTGCCCGTGGGCAGGATCAGCCGAGGTGGATGCGCCAAAGATCCACCAAGACCTACTTGCTCCTCAAGCCCTCAATCCACTTCCTGTGGTTTGAAATGGCGATGGCTCCACCATATGCATTTAAGTCACAAGACGCGAGGCGGAACCACGGAGGTTCGGAGGGAGAAATAGTGGCGCAGCAAGGCCACCGAGGGCTTCACCCCAACATGGGCCTCACAATAGTAGGCGAAGATTGCCGTAAGAAGGACGGAGTTGGGATGGAGGTGCAGAGCTTGAATGTTGTAGTGACGGAGGACGAGAAGAAGAACTCGTAAAAGGGAGGCACCTGCATCAGCAATAATGGCGCCACGAAGAACGGGTAGAAGGTACTCCCGACCTCGGGGCGGAAGAGCCGGCCTGAACGCCTGCCTGCTGACGCCATGCGCCCGCTTATCCGGCGCACTGTAGGCAGGCTCGCTCGACACATTTGGCGGGTCCAAGGCAGAGAGTACCAAGCTCCAGCCGGGCTTGGCGAGGCGCCATGATCGGGTTAGGGCACGCAGCGGAGTGGATTCAAGATCTTGGAAGCGAGAGGAGAGGCGCAAGAAAGGGGATCTGAGCAGCAATCGGAGAAAGTAAAGGAGGCAAGGAAGATGCCGCTCATATCAACTCACGCGTTGCAGAGGCGCATGCGCCCAATCAATCGCCACGCTGGCGCCTAAGGCCGCAGGCTGTTAGGGGCCCGAGATGCTTCAGACTTGCCCTTTCGCCTCTCGCCAGCCAAGTTCGGCACGCCATGGGCCCGGGGCTACTGTCGGCGTTCGGGAACGGGGTCCCTGACTTGCTCGCTCATGGCCGCGGCGTGGCTCAAGGAGGCGCAGATGGCCCATCTTCATCAACGCAAGCTCAAGACCTCGTGAGAGGCTGAGATTGCTGGGCGGACGACAAGGAGCTTCTCGTGCACGGCCTCGCCAGTTGGCTCATGAGGAGGCGGAGAGTTCAAGGCAGGGTACTCGCGAGGTGCCCATGACGCAAGCCATGACGCACCAAGGGCGCCAGGCCGGCGCCATCCCGCAAAGGTCCTCCTTTCCTCTTTGGTGCAAAGGGAGCAAGCGCAGCGAGAGCATCAATCAAAGGCATCCGCTTCTGCAACAAGACCAAGACCAGCCCAACGGCCGGAAGGGAGTCATCATGGAGCCCAAGCAAAGGCCATCACCAGAGCCTTTGGCGCGAGGACCAACTTTAGTCGATAAGTGTACCCACTGCTCCCCTTCAAATGGCCAATTGTTGGCACCCTTCCCGCCAATATTTGGGAAGAGGCCCAGGCCTTTTCCTATAAATAGGAGTAGCCGCCTGCAAGTGTAGGGATCCGAATCCTCATTAAGAAACCAGAGCTAGAGCGATCAACCCCACCTAGCAGTTCATCGACCCGCCAAGAATGCACTCATGAGGCTGTTCTTCCTTGTATTGTTCCTCCTCAACCCAAGAGGCACTACCACACCACACACGGAGTAGGGTATTACACCACAATGGTGGCCTGAACCAAGATAAATCTCGTGTCTCTTGTGCTGTTCCATTTAGTAGTTTAGGTCCCAGCGATTCGGGCGAGGTGCGAGACGGTGGAGGGTTGGATCTCCGCGCGCACCCCAGTGTTCGAACCTCAAGGGTCTGCCGGAACCCGAAATCCGACAGCAGTGGTGGGTCTCCACGAAGATCCGCTTGCCGCCACATAGGTGCCTGCCCAACTAGTTGGGTCGGCAGCTGCATGCGAACGGTGGAGGAGGTTTGATTGGCTTGGGCTCGATGGTGGCCCCACGGGTGTTCTTGGCAAGGGCTCGGCCAGAGCCCCGACAAGGGTTCAGCCGGGCCCCGCAAGGGTCTTGCCGTGGCGCCTGTTGTCATCCCCGCAAGGCTCTTGCCGGGGCCTTGTGGTCCTCCTTGGCTGGGATCCCGCCAAGGGTCGCCATCTTCTATAGTGTGTATCTGATCTTGAATGTCTTCACAAAGATCTCGCATGCCACCACGGGATGTCTCCTCAATCCTTGCCCCATGGGGGCAGTGGACTCAAGGATGATTCGCCCGTAGGTGTGAGGCGAGCTGCCACGGCAAGGGTCTTGCCGGTTTGTTAAAACCGCCTCGGCAAGGATCTTGCCGCTGGAGTCCGCTTCATCCACTTTACTCTTTGTGGTCTTGGTCTTGGCGCTATTCTGCTCCTTTCGAGCTTCGCCTCACCTTGGCTCACCTCCCTTGCCTTGCTCAAGGCGGTGGTGCCCATGCTCAGACTGCCTGCAGATAGTTATAGGGGTACAAAAAGTGTACCTCTTTTTGTACACCGACAGAGCCCCGGCCTGGCCACACCTAAGCATTAATCGCTTGTTGGGCTAGGCCCAAAACGGTGCGCGGGCAAAGGGGTGGTTTTTACCATGGTAAGTCTCTTCACAAGACCGTGCTTCCCATGCCTCCCGAGCGTGGCTCGGCGTGGGGTGGCGTGCGGACGGGCGGCATGCGTGGGGCTGAGCTTTGCGCTGCATGCTTTCCCCATAAGAAGGAATAACCGTGGGCCGCTGCTCACTTTCTCCTCTTCTCTCACTGTTCCAATCTCGAGCCGCTGCTTTTCTTCCTTCCTTCCTAAGCTGCCGTCGTCATTGTCGCTGCTTCGCCACCCCTATTCCTCAATCCTCTAGACCTCTTGGCCGCCATGGCGCCCAAATCCGCCAAGGGCAAGGGGTGGCTAAGGCCTGGGACCGTGGAGCCGCCGGAGAGCGCTACCGTCGGGGATCGGACGAAGTCCGCCTTCTTCTTCCCTTGTCGGTTGATGTTCATGAGCTCCGGCCTCCTTCAAGCCCTTATGGGGAGTGAAGACGGGGAGAGAATTGGGATCCGCGACATCGCCATTCCTGCCGCCATGCCGATCCTGCCCAAATCGGTATCCTTTTTGTCGACACCTTTCTTATGGTTATGCCCCTTTTTCCGATTTCTTCGCGACATCATGCACACCTTTGGCTTTCGCCGTTGGATTTCAATTCAATGCGGTGGCGCGGCTCGGCTCTCTTCACAAGATCTTTATGGCTTTGCCGAGTGCAGCCCAACACGGCACTCTTTCGCCATTATTTCTCCCTCGAATCCAGCCCGAGGAGCCGCTCCGGATGCATCGCCTGGATCTCAAGATGCAAGGGGGCATACCCGGACGGTGCCATGAAGCAGAGGTGGGATGAATGGCGGGCCGGTGGTGTTGATTGAAGACGAAGACCCGCCGGAATTCTGCAAGGTTCTGTCGAGCGCCGCCGGTCCGCGCAGTGATTGGGGTGATGTCGATGCGCCAACGGAGGCTTATCGTCGCCACCACCAGATCCTCCGCTGACCCGGCTGGGCTCACCATGGAGATGATCGGGCGGACTTCATTCGCCGCCGGATCGCCTGCTGCTTAACAAGGAGGCCAGCCGCTTTTACGAACCCGCCGACATTATGCGGTTCGCCGCCTCACCACAACTTCACGGTGATGGCGCATGCCCACTTTGTCGCAGCTTTTCCAGCTTGATGTGGGTCGCGACGACGAGGTTGAACGGACCGCAAGGCCGCGAGGGCTGCCGCAAAGGTCGGCAAGGCCGCTAAGGGTCGCTTCGTTGCCGCCGGGTGGTCCCGCAGTAATAACTCACGCCGTCCGAGATCATTGCTATGATGCCGACTGCAACGCGCACGCCCTGCTCGAGCTGGAAGGAGCCGACGGACGCAGATGTGCAGCAATTCTTCGACTCCTTGATCGAGGTATACGTCAATGCTGACGTCGAGTGGTGGCTTGTCATGGACACCACCCAGGCGGAGCTAGACTACATCGCCACCAGGGCAAGGGAGGCACAACTTGCTATGGAGGCTGGCAGCGCCGGGGGCGTGGAGGACAAGGCCGTGACGGCTGCGGAGGAGGAGCAGTTCACCCTGTGGGCGGCGGCCACCGAGGAGGTCAGCAGTGTCGACGCTGGAGCTCCACTTGTCGAGGACGTGGTCAACGAGTCATCAGAGGAGGAGGACGTGGCGGCGGGCTCGACGCCAGCCAGGGGAAGAGGGCGAGTCCTCGCGGCGTTCTGCTCCAGCCGAGCCGGGTCCGCCCGGCAGGGCTACGCGCCTCACTTGACCCTAGAGGGTCCGGCGCCACACGAGGGCCACGGCAGCCAAGCGGGCTGACGAAGGCCAGCTGAGAAGAAGAAGGCGACGCCTTTCCTCATCCGGCGCAGACAAACCCCGCCACCTTCTTCGCCCCTCAGTGTCGACTGGATGAAGATGTGGAGCTCCTTTGATCTCGGCCTCTCACCGGAGAGGAAAAGGAAACTGGTGGAAGAGGAGGAGACGGATGCCGAGTAAGTACTCCGCCTCATCACATCATTTCCATTTCCCAATCGGGTTGCCTGTCTTGATCCATTTTTGCTTTTGTAGGGAGGCAGAGACGTTGGCCCAGAGGGTGAAGAGGGCGAGGGCCTCGGTGAGCAGTCAGTCCCCGCTGGGGCTTCAAAGACACCACTGGTGGTGCTGAGCAGCACGGACAGCAACCCCCGGCACAACCCCTAGCGTAAGTTCGTCACCCTCTTCTTACTCGACATGTGGTAGGTGCTCGATGCTATGATGCTGACCTTGCCGGGTTTGCAGGAGGGGAGTGGCAGCAGGAGGAGCCACAGAGGGCTACTCCTAACACACCACCCCCATCGACTACACCGCCGCGGGGGGCGTCCCCGACAAGGGCATCAGGCACGGAGCCCAAACCCATGGAGGAAGAGGGGAACTTGGGCGCCGGTGACTCTGCCAAATGTCAAGGAGAGGGACTTCCTGCCACACCGGCACCGTGTTTCGCCTGCCCTTGTCTCTGTTTTCCTTATTCTTTTCTTGGCTTCATTGCTCCCATTGCTGCCCAGCCCTCCTTCAATGACATGGAGGATGTGGACACTGTTGTTGGAGACATTGCCGAGGAGGCCAAGGCGGAGGCCAGCAGGATTGCCGCCGAGGATGCCGCCAAAGATGCTGATGAGGTCGCCGCTGACGAAGCCGCCAAGGGTGCTGCCGAGGACGCCACTGCGGGGGCCGCCAAGGCGACCGGCGAGGCTTCTGCCGAGGGCGCCAGCGGTGGACCTGCCGGTGAGGCCGGCAAGGCCTTCGCCGAGGAGGAGGTGGCGGGTGACCAGCCTCCCTCCTCCTCAACCTCGGGCCCCGACAGATATCTGAAGGTGGGCGACGATCTTTTCGTCCATCTTCCAGGGCGCTGCCGAGCGCCTCACCAAGGGGAAGCCTTTGATGGCGAGGTGCTTGCCGCCACCGGCCAGAGGTGGTTGATGAGCCGGCGTTGGCGGTGACGGTTCTCCGTAAGAGCAGCTTTTCCGCGCCATGGGGCCGATTGAAGCTCCAAGTGCTTCATCGTGCCTGCTCGACAAGGTCAAGTCCAGATGGCAACGGTGGACAACGCTGAGGTGGACTTCAAAGCCCGCCGCTGAGACGCAGACCTGCTCCACCGTGACTCACGAGGAGCAGAGGGCCTTTCAGAGGAATTGGCCAAGCGCGATGTGGAGCTCACCATGAAAATGGCCGACATTGAAAAGGCCTCAGAAAAGGCGGCGAACTTACGCCGCAATGCGAAGCCGCCGGAACCAGCATCAAGCTGCCTTGGATTCCTGTGAAGAGGACCTCTCCGACGTGAAGCGAAGCTTGTCGAATGCTCAGCGGCAAGGATGAGGAGCTCGAGGCCGTTGTCGCGGATTTGACTCGCGAGCTGGAGCAGAGGCACAAAGAGGCACTCGATGCCCAAGCTCCGCCCATGCCGCATGGTGAAGGAGCTGAAGGAGAGCGGGACGAGCTGAAGGAGTAGGCCCTCAAGCTGTCCGGGCGAGAAGAGCACGCCAACCGCGCCTTTGGTAGAGGCGCAAGGAGCAGCCATCACAGAATCGGGAGCTCTCCGACGCTGCAGAATCTCCATCGAGACCTCAAGCTGAAGCTAGAGGATCTCGAGAAGATGTTGCCGGAGAGCTGGGCTCTGGAGGAGACCTTGACTAGGAGCCTCGAGGAGGATAAGCAGCTATGGGCAATGAGGCCGCCTCCACCAGGAATATGTGGTGGGTGAGAACAGGTGGATCAGCCATCCGAGGTCGTTGCCGGCAGGGTCACCTCGCAATTGGCCACCATGGGGATGCCAATCGTGAGGTACGCCCGAGCGCAGCGGGACCGCTAACGCCAAGCTGACCCAGTTCTTCGAGGGCGCCCCTGAGCCTTGGCCTATCTTCACTCCAACAAGACGGCCACGCTGGCCGAGGAGGCCCGGCGACTTTGCCGGAGGGTCGTGACCAAGGTCCTCACCAAGATGGCGCACTGGAATCCCGGCCTTGACTTCACGGCCGCGATGAAGAGCTTGCAGGATGGTGTTCACCTCACGGTGCTCAAGAAGCGCATCAAGCCCATCACCGATCGCATCGACGAAATCAAGAGGGTGGAAGGCCAGCGCGGGATTAGGCATCCCGTTTTTCGCCGCCATGGTTCCCTACCAAGACAAATTTTATCTTTAGTTAGAACCGCAGCTATGACGTGATGTAATATAACTTTGAAGTACTCTTAATTTTCATGCATGTTATTTCCCGCTCAATTCCTCTTTGTATGCGTGTCCCACGCCGATCGGTAGGCTTGCCGCGCTGAAGCCCCTAGCGGCGCTTTGGGGACGGATCCCGTGGCCTGCCGGCACGCTGCGGTTGCCGGACGAGCCACCTTCCGCTCGAACGCAGCCGCCGAATGCCGAGCTTGACTCGAGTCAAATCGAGGGCGTTGTCGATCGCGAAGGTTACTTCGCCATTCTCGACACACCCGCTTGAGCTGTTGAGCGGACTCAAACAGGGCAAGGGCGCTGCCGATCATGGGAGAGCCTCGGCGGCAGGTTTCTCATACAAAGGCGTGACATCTCCGGGGAATAACCTCAAATAAGAAGGGTAGCACAAATAAGGTTTCAGTGCAACTTAGCTTCTATTTGCGATCGCTCGAGTGTCGATCTTCTGGCCTCCTTTCTTCTTCAAGGGTCACGAAGATGAAGGAGTTCCGGGCTAACTGCCAAAGCCGATTCTCACAAATGCGCCCCCTACCTGGCGCGCCAAAGATGTCGGTGGGAATGACACCTATGGGATCACAAGAATCCCTACTACGGTCGCAAGGCGCGGGGTCGTGAGAAGAGCGGATCAAAAAGATAGCACACGGTTTCTTTATCCAGGTTCGGGCCACGAGGATGCGTAAAACCCTACTCCTGCTTTGGTGGTTTGTTTATCTGTGTTCTTGAACTAGCAATGGGGTGTGAGGAGCTCCCAAAAGTCAATCCTCCTCCCGGTCGCCTTTGGGCCTCCTTTTATAGGGAAAGGGTTGCCACAGCGCACACAAGAGGTGGAAAGGGCACAGGATGCGAAGTTTATCCTCGCATTACATGACAAGGCGCTTTAATGCGCCTTTCTTAGGTGTCCTTGCTTTATCGGGACGGGAGAGCCCTGTTCGCCCATCGCCGCCCTTTTCGGTCGACACGCCGCCAGCCAGCGGTGCTCATGGTGCCATGTAGGCAGGTGCATAGCTGAGGTGGCGCAGCGGTGGGTCTCCACGAAGATCCGCTGTCGCCACGCAGTGCCTGCCCAACTGGTTGGGTCGGCAGCTGCATGCGAACGGTGGTGGAGGTTTGATTGGCTTGGGCTCGATGGTGGCCTCACGGTGTTCTTGGCAAGGGCTCACCGTAGCCCCTGCAAGGGTCTTGCCGTGGCGCTGTTGTCATCCCCGCAAGGCTCTTGCCGGGGCCTTGTGGTCCTCCTTGGCTGGGATCCCGCCAAGGGTCGCCATCTTCTATAGTGTGTATCTGATCTTGAATGTCTTCACAAAGATCTGCATGCCACCACGGGATGTCTCCTCAATCCTTGCCCCATGGGGGCAGTGGACTCAAGGATGATTCGCCCGTAGGTGTGAGGCGAGCTGCCACGGCAAGGGTCTTGCCGGTTTGTTAAACCGCCTCGGCAAGGATCTTGCCGCTGGAGTCCGCTTCGGCCCACTTTACTCTTTGTGGTCTTGGTCTTGGCGCTATTCTGCTCCTTATGAAGCTTGCCTTACCTTGGCTCACCTCCCTTGCCTTGCTCAAGGCGGTGGTGCCTGCGGCTCAGACCGCCTGCAGACAGTTATAGGGTACAAAAAGTGTACCCCTCTTTATGTACACCGACACTAATTCTCCTCTTTATACTTTCAGCCAAATTCATGAACTCCGTCACGCCACTGATAAAATCTACGGTTTTTTGATTCTTCATCCATCAAGATCGTTCCATCTGCAGCACACGAATGGTAATTAAAAACAAAACAACAACTTTAATACACGGATTAACTGATGTCCAAAGATGCGTGCATAAATCACAAGGTTTTATTTTCATAATTGCTGAGGGCGCTCCATGTTGTTATCCAGACGTGCTATGAAAAAAATTAATGGCTAGTCAATTTACACGCAGAGTACTAGTACAACACTACACTTAGGAATTGAATACCTAAATTTAACCACTCACGAAAAGAATACCTTAATTAATTAGCCGCACGGCGACCTCCACCCAGCAGACAGACAAGCGTGATGCGGCGGCTAGCAGAGACAACAGGGTCGAGGGGCAAAGCTTAGTGCGGCTGCCACCTCAAGTTTGACCTCCATTATCCCGCCATCGACCGCGATGAATGTGCTTGAATCACGCCGCCGCCGACCTCGATGGTTGAGCTCCTCCTATCTCCCGCCGCAGAACGAGGATTGACCTCCTATGACGCCGCCACCGCCCACTGACCGAGGATTGACCTCTTCTTTGGTAGCCGCTGCCTAGGCCGCCGCCGCCATCTCTATATGCAGAGCGGCTGTTTTTTACGGATATCCATGGAGCGGCTGTTTACATGGTATCTCACCGTAACTCAATTATATGGACAGGGTAGTACATCACATACGGTTATGTAACGGCAACCGTGTCTAACCTACGTTGTCTTCTCACACGGTTTGGTGCGGAAATCGTGTGTGACGTTGTTATACCTAACACAAACGACATGTACAAACAGTGTGTTGTATACAACATATATATATAGTGCCATTAGTAGTTCCCGACCGTTAGCTTATCTCCACAGTTTCCCCATTTCCCCCAAATCCCTACATAGCCTCCAAATTCCCTCGCATGGCGCTAACATTCGGGGAATGCGGATGAGTGGTGCTGATGGTTTCGGTGCGGCTGCTCCTGCTCGTATCGCCGCCACGACGGCGGTCGCCGCCGAGCACATGCCTAAGGTCATCAGAAGCCAGGTGTACAACGGATCCAAATCGTCCTGTCAGGTTCCAATCTATCCTGATCTTTTTTACCATGTCCAAAGTATGGCTCCTTGCTGAATCCATCCTGAATGACCCCCAGGAAAGAGATCTGCCGCCGGATCCGGAGCTTGACTCCATACTCCCGCAACACGAGTTCGACTCCGAGTTTTGCGCCACCGAGAAGTACCAAAGCTGAGTTGTGTGCACGGGCACACTCCCGCTCGACGTGTATGCACGGAGGGATTCTACATTGGCAGGCGGTTTCTCAGTTGCTCCTTAGAGGTTAGTGCTAATTAAGTTCATCATTTTACTTCAGTTAATGCCACCGCTCATCCAGAATACTATTTAACATTGGCAGGGATATGAGGTGATGTCTACTACGCAACCTTCTTCTTGTAGACGTTGTTGGGCCTCCAAGTGAAGAGGTTTGTAGGACAGTAGCAAATTTCCCTCAAGTGGATGACCTAAGGTTTATCAATCCGTGGGAGGCGTAGGATGAAGATGGTCTCTCTCAAACAACCCTACAACCAAATAACAAAGAGTCTCTTGTGTCCCCAACACACCCAATACAGTGGCAAATTGTATAGGTGCACTAGTTCGGCGAAGAGATGGTGATACAAGTGCAATATGGATGGTAGATATAGGTAATTGAAATCTGAAAATATAAAAACAGCAATGTAGCAAGTGGTAAAAGTGAGCAGAAACGGTATTGCAATGCTAGGAAACAAGGCCTAGGGTTCATACTTTCACTAGTGCAAGTTCTCTCAACAATAATAACATAATTGGATCATATAACTATCCCTCAACATGCAACAAAGAGTCACTCCAAAGTCACTAATAGCGGAGAACAAACGAAGAGATTATTGTAGGGTACGAAACCACCTCAAAGTTATCCTTTCTGATCGATCTATTCAAGAGTCCGTAGTAAAATAACACGAAGCTATTCTTTCCGTTTGATCTATCATAGAGTTCGTACTAGAATAACACCTTAAGACAAAAATCAACCAAAACCCTAATGTCACCTAGATACTCCAATGTCACCTCAAGTATCCGTGGGTATATTATACGATATATGCATCACACAATCTCAGATTCATCTATTCAACCAACACATCGAACCTCAAAGAGTGCCCCAAAGTTTCTACCGGAGACTCAAGACGAAAACGGGTGCCAACCCCTATGCATAAGTTCACGAAGTCACGGAACCCGCAAGTTGGTCACCAAAACATACATCAAGTAGATCACGTGACATCCCATTGTCACCACAGATAGGCACATGCAAGACATACATCAAGTGTTCTCAAATCCTTAAAGACTCAATCCGATAAGATAACTTCAAAGGGAAAACTCAATCCATTACAAGTGAGTAGAGGGGAAGAAACATCATAAGATCCAACTATAATAGCAAAGCTCGCGATACATCAAGATCGTGCCAAATCAAGAACACGAGAGAGAGAGAGAGAGAGAGAGAGAGAGATCAAACACATAGCTACTGGTACATACCCTCAGCCCCGAGGGTGAACTACTCCCTCCTCGTCATGGAGAGCGTCGGGATGATGAAGATGGCCACCGGTGAGGGATCCCCCCTCCGGCAGGGTGCCGGAACATGGTCCCGATTGGTTTTTGGTGGCTACAGAGGCTTGCGGCGGCGGAACTCCCTATCTATTGTGTTGTCTGATGTTTTTAGGGTATATGGATATGTATATAGGCGAAAGAAGACGGC